>CP136055.1:178882576-180082576 GCA_032464435.1 Aegilops umbellulata | reverse complement strand
ATCCGAGAGCACCACGAAACCCTATTTCCATCTCCGCAACCTTCTGTACCCATGAGATCCCATCTTGGGGCCTTTTCCAGCGCTCCACCGGAGGGGGAATCAATCACGGAGGGCTTCTACATCAACACCATAGCCTCTCCGATGATGTGTGAGTAGTTTACCATAGACCTTCGGGTCCATAGTTATTAGCTAGATGTCTTCTTCTCTCTCTTTGGATCTCAATACAAAGTTCTCCTCGATCTTCTTGGAGATCTAGTCGATGTAACTCTTTTTCTGGTGTGTTTGTCGAGATCCGATGAATTGTGGGTTTGTGATCAAGATTATCTATGAACAATATTTGGTTCTCCTCTGAATTCTTATATGTATGATTTAAATATCTTTGCAAGTCTCTTTGAATTATCAGTTTGATTTGGCCTACTAGATTGATCTTTCTTGCAATGGGAGAAGTGCTTAGCTTTGGGTTCAATCTTGCAGTGTCCTTTCCCAGTGACAGCAGGGGCAGCAAGGCACAAATTATATTGTTGCCATTGATAACCCACAAGTATAGGGGATCGCAACAGTTTTCGAGGGTAGAGTACTCAACCCAAATGTGGGGACCCCGACTCATAAGTCGTGATCACCGAATGCACGTGTATAGTGATCCCAGAGATCAATGCTCACCGAACACACCGAAGCTGAATAACAAGAGTCTTACATCCATACATATCATATTACACAAGTAGGACCATTATGGTCAAGTCTTGAGTATAACATTGCAGCGGAAATCTTCGTTGATAACTTGGACCCATGCCATCTGCCTTAACCCTACAGGCATTATGACTAGGAAGCGTCCTAGCTCGCATGTTCTTCACCACAGTATTCTTCATCATATCCTGTTCTTTCATGCCTGGCCAATAAAATAACCAGTGGCAAGCCAATGAGTACTTTGAATGTACTCGCAAGCAACCCATGTTTTGGTTCAAGGTACAAGAATGCATGATATAGGTAATTTTTTTTTGCGGAAAGCTAGTTTTGAGTGCAGTGACATGTTCAACCAATCCGTTTTTGAAAGCAACACACACACTTGCCTTGGTACACCACTTCGTCATCAAGCGGTTACCCATCTCATTATCTCCCTCGGGCATAAGTGGCACCCGACGGGGTTTTCAGAAAGTCCTTTGAAAATACTTTGTCTCCATCACCATACATATCCCCGTCCCTTTTTGCGTAGCAACTACTTTAGCATCCTATATAGTCCCACTGGCATAACCCTCATAAGGAGGTAGGGTCATGCACAATGCAAGTATCAACGAGGAAGTAGCAGAGGCAACCCATCAAAGTGGTTACCGCCTCATCATGATTCCGTTGCAACAACAATATGGTGCTATATGACATGCATAAAAAGGGTTTCATAGACATGGTCAAAGGGCTGCTTGCCTGTTTTAACAAAGTCTTCGAGGTCTTCAAATATCTCTTGTCCAACTCCAAGCATTTCGTCTACTTCGTCAACTATCGTTGAAAACAGCCATAATAAGCAACACAACAAGGCAGGAAATAAAAGTGCTCTAAAAATATGAAGTTGACTTTTATTGGATACCCCTGATCATATGAGGAATGACCAAAGTGGTTTCATTGGAAGTGGATCAATGGATATTTCTAAACATTTCGATATGATGGAATCAAGGGTTTTATGAGATTGCAAGAAGTGTACAGAAACATATTTTTGAAAAATGAGCAAAGGCACCCATTTAACAAAGGATGATTTTAGAAGTATCTAGGAATTGGTTTAACTGGATTTGGAGTTCAAATGAATTTCCTATAAATTTGCAAAGTTGATAAATATGAAGAAATGGCTAAATAATTTATGTGGTACAGAAAGTATTAATAAAAATGTTCATAAACTAAGTTATGAACTTAGAAACACCTAGGATTTTGAATAATGGAATTTCCATCAAAAATGGGCTCTCTGTGATTTTCTAAAGTTTATCAAAGAAATGTCAAAATAGGATTTGCTCATTATTTGTGAAAGAAATATTTCTGTAAAAATGTGCAAATAGCACCATGTGATAGATCATGATTTGTGGAGTCACTAGAAATTTGAATCATCAAATTTGGAGTCCATTTGAATTGTTTATAGATTTTACAAATTGTACAGAAAAGAAAAAGGGAAAGATTTTTACCCAAACGGGCTGGGTCTGGGCGGCAACCGCGTGCGCAGGGCGAGACATAGCGGGGAAGCGCACTAGGCCTGGCCCAGTCGCACAGGGCGACAGCGGTGACGTCGAAGGCGCCCGCCCAGAATACGCCTTGGCCTCAGGGAGACAGCTCCTGAAGAAGCCGTGTCCTCTTAACCTGCGGGCCCGGCCCTCAGGGTCGCCGACGCGCGGGGCCCATCTGTCGGGTTCATCCCCAACCTCCCGCTCAAACAGAGCAGGGGCGGGGGCAGTGTTGACGGCGGCTTGCCGGTGCTACAGGCCACCGTTTCCGGTGAGCTGACCACCGGTGTGCTCAGCGGACCCGGCCGCATCCAACCGTGGGTGGCACGGTCGCCCAGGGGCACCGGGTTGAGCAGGGCGTCGGACGTGGCGGACGAGGCTGACGGTGACGATGGAACTCGACAGCACGACCACGGGAAGGAGAGGGAGAAGCACGGGAAGGGCCAGCGGTGATGCTGGAGATGCTCTGGAGCAGCCTAGAGGGGAGGAGGAGGAGTGGTGATTGCGAATTTAGGCGGAGGCCAACGGCAAGGCTCCGGCCATGGTGGCGGATGGAGAGCGCGAGGAGGGGAGTGGGTTGGTCCAGGGGATGCACGGGAGGGAGAGAGGGGCAAAGGAGTAGAGAGGGGGCTGGGGGTGGCCTTAAGTAGCTGACCCGCGGCTCACCGTGGACGCGGCGCACCGGTGGCCGCGGCAATGGCTCGGGAGGCCAGGAGAGAGGGCGAGGGGCTGCCTATGGCGTCCGTGGGAGTCGAGTGGGGCGCCAGGAAGAGAGAGGAGGAGCGGGGCAAGGCTCTGGTGCTCGCGCATGCGAGGCCATGCATTGGCCGAGCCGGGCGGCTCTGGGCACGCGCCACAAGAGGTGAGAGAGAGGGAGAGACGAGGGGGCCTGCACGGTTTGCCGTGTTGCGGACATCGAGGGCCTCGACTGGCGCGAGAGGGAGGCTCGAGGTGGTTGGGGGACGCGGCGTCAACGGTCGGGAGCACGCTGAAGTGCTCCAGAGCGTGTCTTTGGCCAGCATGGCATGCCTTTTTGCGGAATGGGCGCGGCCACTTGTGTCTGGAAGCTGCAGGTGGGAGTAAACAACGTGACAATGGCATTGCATGCCCTGGGGATCCACTGGAGTGAGGAGGGAGGTTGAGAGAGAGAGAGAAATGGTGTTGTCCAGAGAGGGAAAAAGAGCTTTTCACCCCCATAATCATGGCTCCTCGGGCAAGGAAAGATGCAGGGGTTAGAGGAGGTCCAGATGATGTTGTGGGAGAAAGCTCAGCTCATGGAGATTAGTGGAAATGGCCAGAACATGCATATTAAATTTCTACCAGAATGTGTTTGATGGTGGTTTGGGCAAGCAGATGATTTCCAATTGGCATGAGACTCCACAGGATGAAATGGCACATATAATTAGGTCCTTCCACCTATTTTGAGATCATTTGAGCAAAGTTGCCAATGCAACTTTTGTAAACCCTAGAAATCAACAGAAATGGACTTTTCAAGATTTAGTCATGCAAAGCTATTCTCCTTGATGCACCACTTGGTGTAGTGGCCTCATTTGGTCATGTGAACATGCTCACAAAAGTTGGGGTCAAGGAGAAAAAGTTGGCAGTACAAACTTGTTCAAATTTGATTCTGGTCAGAGAGGGTTTTGGGGTACTTTGATCAAGATAAAATTCTCTCCAACTTGTGCCATTTGTTATAGATGTATTATTACACCATTTGAGAATGTGCACCAAGTTTGAGAGCATTTGGACATGTTTGACAGTGCAAAAATGTTCAAACTTGAAAAAGGACAGAAATGTTTTTGAGAAGGTTTGATGGGGTTATACTATTCTCCATGACATGAGACTTGGCAAGATCATCAAACATGTCATGTGTGACATGCTAGAATTTTCTTGGATTTTTATGAAAATATTTCCTGTAGAAATATTTCAAATCCTTGAAATGAGCAGAAATGGTTTTGGGAGGTTTTGTCCAATATTTTGATCATGACCATGTGTTGAAACACATATATATGGAAAATATATGTCCATTGAGTCTCCCTAATTTTTCTAAATTATTTTTAAAGCTTTAAAATAACTTTAACCTATTTAAGACCATTTCTGGCCTTAAGAAAAAGCCTTTAAATAAAATAGGAAAATAACTTTTAAAATTATATTTTTGTGGTTTCTGGGTAACCTATATCTAATAGGAGTCAAACATATTTTTGGAGAGATTTTTACTGCCCTTAATTAAGTACTTGCAGTGCAAACCTCAATCCAGGGGTTTTTGAAAAACTAATTTTTGAAAATACTATTTGGCCCAATTATTTTTGTAAGAAAATACTATATTGCACTATACACATGGCATGATCATTGGGAAAAGGTTTTGGATCAAGGAGAAGGAGTATAAGAGTTGGAGGATTTATTTGATTTTTAGAGCACTTGCAAACAACAGACAAACATTCAATCAAAGCAAAGACAAAACACTCAAAAGTTTTTGTCAAACCACATTTTATCATGATTTATTAGCTTAGGTGTTGTGGCATGAAAATCTGGGTGTGATAGACCTACCCCCCTTACAAGAATCTCGTCCCCGAGATTCCGACACTAGGAGCCGAATGGGATACAGAAACTTGGATCTGGGGTAGTCTTCAAGTCCTCATGTTGCTTCTGCTTCCATGTAGTGTTCCATTGTATCCTTGGAGTGCTTGAGGGTGTGGCTTCGCGTATGACGTTCTTCTTGATCCAGGTTGCTGATGGGTTTCTCACGTAGGTCAGGTTGGGTTGGGGGGTTGATGGCTCAGTGATCGATGTCCTTATTAGTGATCGGGCCAACTAGGAAGTCAAAAACTCTTCCGGAGTTGTGTCATGTGGAAACATTACGCACAGTGGTAACTCAGGTGGTAACTCTATCTGGTCAATGTCTACCCTTCGTCTCGAGGTGATCTCAGAGGGGGTTATTCAATCTTGGAGTGATCTCGAAGAGGGCCGATGAATCTTGGTGTGAGTTTCCTTGTTATGGAAATGCTTGGTTCCTTAGAGAGGAGTGGTTTGTAGATATGCACGGTCTTTGACAAGGAAGTTCACTTCTTGATGATAATGGTTGGTATAGTTCTTCCTTCTTGACATGGCAGTCTTCAGATGTTCCCTAACCGGCTGAACGTTTCTTCTTCCGTCTTCGGGTAGGCAAGTATATCACCAAATAGCAATGACAACCAGCTTGTTCGAGTACTCCGTGAAGACTCGCCCACGGGGTACATAGGGTACAGGTTGGGGTATCGGTGGTGGTCACGGTTGAGTATTGGCCAGGGTCTACTTGACCTAGAGCCAAAGCCCACGGTCATGATCCGACCATGTTGTGGCTTGGTAGGGCTTAAGGGTTTCAAGGATTCTAGTGTGTGAGTGAACATTTATCATCTTATCCTTGAGCACAGTTTCTGAGATGCCAATTGTTCTATCTTGTCCTCCAAACAGATAACCTTATACCACCGAAAGCATCAGCTCTTGTAGGTCAGATCCAATCGTCACTCATGCTATTATTATCCTCATGACTCCCAAGGGGAGGTCTAACAAATCTATATATGTCAACTATCCCCAAATTCATATGTATGGCTACCCCTAAAAATCCATGGGTAGAGCATATAAGCTGCTAAGCTTGAATTTAATCACCACAATCCAAGTGCTCAGTCTATTGATCCAAGGTCCATGATAAAGCATCTCTATCCTAAGGAAACACGTCGTAAGCCACTCCAAGATCTTGTTTCCTTCCTATGAATCAACTCCAATAGCCCATTAATTTCCATTAATCGCTACATAACCCATTAATTCTACAAATCCAATGCCTATGGTGTCTCACACGAATCTTCTAATGTCCTATAGTCCCCAAATACTTGAAAGGGTTGTCTCTACTATAGTAAGTCCACCAATCTCCATTATCATGGTCAAGTAAACTCCAAGGTCAAGCTTATATCAACTCCGACAATTAATCCAATCTCCTAGTTTATTGTCCTCCAAGAAACATGGTATCATGATCGAGATCAATAGTCTAAATCCAATTTACTCCGAACCATGTAGACTTACTCACCACCTATACTCAACTAGGATCACCTATTTAAATCCAAATCTCATGTCCAACGAGAATTCCTACATGCTTCCCCAAAGTAATTATCATAATGTCAACTATCTCCTATCAATATCATCTGATCAAGTCAAATCCTTGCACTTCCAGGAGTTTCAGCTTGCGATCTTAATTGTCCCACTAAATCCAATTTATCCAGGGGTAATGAAAGTCATGCTACTTCTATTAACTGACCCCACCTAGTTCATCTACCAACATGAAAGCCTTATAATCCATCGAAGAGTCTCAAATAATTCCTCAAGGTCTCTTGATATAAACTCATCAAGTCATTTATCCTCTATTCCCGTATCCTCAAATTGGTGTTCCCTATGGCATCGTCAGTTTTGGTGCTATCTTAAGATGATAATGTGCTCGTTCACTATGTCCACTATTTCCATAATGAACCCAGTGATGTGCAAGGTTTACAGAGGCTTAACTGGTTCTCTTGCAATACTGTGGGTTAAGCACATGGTTAAGGATTCGAGCTGGGGCATCTCGTGAAGTCTCGAAGGGTCTAGGAATGGGTTTCTAGTCTAGAGGGTTAAACATAACTCTACGGGGTTTCACTTGGTCGAGGAGGCTGCAACAAAAAGTCTTCAGTGCTAGTTGGTCGCC
Source organism: Aegilops umbellulata (assembly GCA_032464435.1). Classification (NCBI taxonomy): domain Eukaryota; kingdom Viridiplantae; phylum Streptophyta; class Magnoliopsida; order Poales; family Poaceae; genus Aegilops; species Aegilops umbellulata. The sequence goes on along the minus strand of CP136055.1, from coordinate 180,075,673 downwards.
GAAGTAGACTCCATGGTGCATCTTGTCTTGCTGGTCTTCAGTTGAGGAGAGAGATGACAGGGATAAGTAGCATAAAGGGGGATGCCTAAAGGGGGTTCTATAGTGCAGGTGCAAACAAACAAGTGCCAAAAAGGGTCAAACAAAAGAAGTAAGGTAAGGAAGGTGATATAGTCGCGTACTTGTTGCCTATGGAAAAAGTGCGACTTCTATCAAAACACAAACAATAAAAACAAGCAACACACAATCATGGTTCTATTTGAACCATCATATGGACTCGACTGCGCATAGGGGGTACACGACTCATCCTACCCTAGGGTTCTCGGACTCAGTAGTCGTGCCTTGAGCCTCGTGCAGTCTTCTGAGTTTTCCTCAGGTGTCGCTACGTCTCTTGTAGTTGTTTGCTGAAACGATCCGGGTTGAGCCTGAAGATTCTTCAACAACTTCTCACTTGTTGAAGTGATGGGGTGAAGGTGGCTCCTCGTAGCTGGTATTGACTCGGTCTTCTGTTGTCTTGTTAATCCTGACGATCCCGTTTTGTCTTCTAAGGCGTCGATGGTACCATGTAGGTAACCCTTTATGCAATGACATTAACAAGGCATAGTAGAGGTCCAACATGTCGGTTATGTTGATGACAATATCGACACCAAGAGCGGGGGATGAAGAGAACCGTTTTCCTGCTCACTATAGTGAGACGGACTAAATGGCGAGGTTCTCATCCACCGATGGTTGCCGATACAACAACGGTAAGGACATGGTTGCTCTATTAGCGATGAATATAATGATCTTGCGTGTCCTATGCCCTGATCGTCGTAGGCTAAGGTTGCATCATCTTGGGGCAGTATCAAGGGTGTCACCATCTCCTGGGTCTTCCGGTCCTCATCCCTCGAGGATGTATCTTCTGTTGGTATCGTGTTGTTGTGATGTCGCCAATCTTGTGTTCAGGAGATGTGGGTGAATGTCTGGCAAGGCATCTTCCTTCTAGATTATCAACGAGGATTACAAGGAATCCAGTGGTCAGGGGCATAAGGGTTCCAGCGACCAAAGGTTTTGAAGGGGAAGAGATCAATAAGGAAAGTATACCTTAGTTTTCGAAAATCTGAGAAAGGAAGAGAAGTATAGATAGTTTTGAAAACTAGTAGTAGTTTTGGAAATAGTTCTACCCTAACTACCGACCATGCTAACTAAGGCTTCCTACAGTCAGGATGGCTCTGATACCAACTCTGTGGGGACCCCGACTCATAAGTCGTGATCACTGAATGCACGTGTACAGTGATCCCAGAGATCAATGCTAAGTGAACACACAGAAGCTGAATAACAAGAGTCTTACATCCATACATACCGTATTACACAAGTAGGACCATTATGGTCAAGTCTTGAGTATAACATTGCAGCGGAAATCTTCGTGGATAACTTGGACCCATGCCATCTGCCTTAACCCTACAGGCATTCTGACTAGGAAGCGTCCTAGCTCGCATGTTCGTCACCACGGTATTCTTCATCATATCCTGTTCTTTCCTGCCTGGCCAATAAAATAACCAGTGGCAAGCCAATGAGTACTTTGAATGTACTCGCAAGCAACCCATGTTTTGGTTCAAGGTACAAGAATGCATGATATAGGTAATTTTTTTTGCGGAAAGCTAGTTTTGAGTGCAGTGACATGTTCAACAACTTGTAAGACATGCATCAGGAGAATTCAAGTAACCATGAGGGCAGGTTATAGATATCAACATAAAAAGAGTGGGCACCAACCCAACTCAATCATGTCAAGTCCTTGACTTGACCCAAGTAGTTCTTCCCACACACACTGGTTTGTAAACAACTGGACGTAGCCCAAGAGCGGTTATGCAACTGTCCTTGACCGTAGACACAGCTATTCGAATAGTTTTACATTCTGCAGAGGTTGCACACTTTACCCACAAGATCCGGGGAACTTCCGTGTCATCCACGACCCACGGTACCTCAAGTACCCGGGGTAAGCACCCGATCACTATCCTTCCCTAGGCGACACTAACATGGAGTCCACTCGCTTGGTAGTAAACCCCGTGCCCAACATTTCACAACTTAAAACTGTGGAGCCTCGCTCCCATATTCATCACATACCACTGGCACGTGGTACCAACGGTGTGTCCGGTGCCCCATAAAAATGTTCTTGGCCGCCCTACCTGGCACGACCCCGTCCCGAGAGAGAGCACCAACTCTCCCCCATCACTAGTAATGCGGGCTCCAAGCTAGTATCGGCCTAGGTAATCAATAATGCCCTTTCCCATATAAGGGTAGAGTGGTTGCGCATGTAAGGTTGGAATAACGGTCGCAACTTAAACCAATCCGTTTTTAAAAGCAACACACACACTTGCCTCGGTACACCACTTCGTCATCAAGCGGTTACCCATCTCATTATCTCCCTCGGGCATAAGTGGCACCCGACGGGGTTTTCGAAAAGTCCTTTGAAAATACTTTGTCTCCATCACTATGCATATTCCCGTCCCTTTTTGCGTAGCAACTACTTTAGCATCCTATCTAGTCCCATCGGCATAACCCTCATAAGGAGGTAGGGTCATGCACAATGCAAGTATCAACGAGGAAGTAGCAGAGGCAACCCATCAAAGTGGTTACCGCCTCATCATGATTCCGTTGCAACAACAATATGGTGCTATATGACATGCATAAAAAGGGTTTCATAGACATGGTCAAAGGGCTGCTTGCCTGTTTTAACAAAGTCTTCGAGGTCTTCAAATATCTCTTGTCCAACTCCAAGCATTTCGTCTACTTCGTCAACTATCGTTGAAAACAGCCATAATAAGCAACACAACAAGGCAGGAAATAAAAGTTCTCTAAAAATATGAAGTTGATTTTTATTGGATACCCCTGGTCATATGAGGAATGACCAAAGTGGTTTCATTGAAAGTGGATCAATGGATATTTCTAAACATTTCGATATGATGGAATCAAGGGTTTTATGGGATTGCAAGAAGTGTACAGAAACATATTTTTGAAAAATGAGCAAAGGCACCCATTTAACAAAGGATGATTTTAGAAGTATCTAGGAATTGGTTTCACTGGATTTGGAGTTCAAATGAATTTCCTATGAATTTGCAAAGTTGATAAATATGAAGAAATGGCTCAATAATTTATGTGGTACAGAAAGTATTAATAAAAATGTTCATAAACTAAGTTATGAGCTTGGAAACACCTAGGATTTTGAATCATGGAATTTGGATCAAAAATGGGCTCTCTGTGATTTTCTAAAGTTTATCAAAGAAATGGGAAAATAGGATTTGCTAATTATTTGTGAAAGAAATATTTCTGTAAAAATGTGCAAATAGCACCATGTGATAGATCATGATTTGTGGAGTCACTAGAAATTTGAATCATCAAATTTGGAGTCCATTTGAATTGTTTCTAGATTTTACAAATTGTATAGAAAAGAAAAAGGGAAAGATTTTTACCCAAACGGGCTGGGTCTGGGCGGAAACCGCGTGCGCAGGGCGAGACATAGCGGGGCAGCGCACTGGGCCTGGCCCAGCCGCACGGCCGCACAGGGCGACAACGGTGACGTCGAAGGCGCCCGCCCAGAATACGCCTTGGCCTCGGGGAGACGGCTCCTGAAGAAGCCGTGTCCACTTAACCTGCGGGCCCGGCCCTCAGGGTCGCCGACGCGCGGGGCCCATCTGTCGGGTTCATCCCCAACCTCCCGCTCAAACAGAGCAGGGGCGGGGGTAATGTCGACGGCGGCTTGCCGGTGCTACAGGCCACCGTTTCCGGTGAGCTAACCACCGGCATGCTCAGCGGACCCGGCCGCATCCAACCGTGGGTGGCACGGTCGCCCAGGGGCACCGGGTTGAGCAGGGCGTCGGATGTGGTGGACGAGGCTGACGGTGACGATGGAACTCGACAGCACGACCACGGGAAGGAGAGGGAGAAGCACGGGAAGGGCCCACGGTGATGCTGGAGATGCTGTGGAGCAGCATAGAGGGGAGGAGGAGGAGTGGTGGATGCGAATTTAGGCGGAGGCCGACGGCAAGGCTCCGGCCATGGTGGCGGATGGAGAGCGCGAGGAGGGGAGTGGGTTGGTCCAGGGGATGCATGGGAGGGAGAGAGGGCCAAAGGAGTAGAGAGGGGGCTTGGGGTGGCCTTAAGTAGCTGACCCGCGGCTCACCGTGGACGCGGCGCACCGGTGGCCGCGGAAACGGCTCGGGAGGCCAGGAGAGAGGGCGAGGGGCTGCCTACGGCGTCCGTGGGAGTCGAGTGGGGCGCCAGGAAGAGAGAGGAGGAGCGGGGCTAGGCTCTGGTGCTCGCGCGTGCGAGGCCATGCATTGGCCGAGCCGGGCAGCTTTGGGCACGCACCGCAGGAGGTGAGAGAGAGGGAGAGACGAGGGGGCCTGCACGGTTGCCGTGTTGCGGACGTCGAGGGCCTCGACTGGCGCGAGAGGGAGGCTCGAGGTGGTCGGGGGACGCGGCATCAACGGTCGGGAGCACGCTGACGTGCTCCAGAGCGCGTCTTTGGCTGGCAGGGCATGCCTTTTTGCAGAATGGGCGCGGCCACTTGTGTCTGGAAGCTGCAGGTGGGAGTAAACAACGTGACAATGGCATTGGATGCCCTGGGGATCCACTGGAGTGAGGAGGGAGGTTGAGAGAGAGAGAAATGGTGCTGTCCAGAGAGGGAAAAGAGCTTTTCACCCTCATAATCATTGCTCCTCGGGCAGGGAAAGATGCAGGGGTTAGAGGAGGTCCAGATGATGCCGTGGGAGAAAGCTCAGCTCATGGAGATTAGTGGAAATGGCCAGAACATGCATTTTAAATTTCTACCAAAAGGTGTTTGATGGTGGTTTGGGCAAGCAGATGATTTCCAATTGGCATGAGACTCCACAGGATGAAATGGCACATATAATTAGGTCCTTCCACCTATTTTGAGATCATTTGGGCAAAGTTGCCAATGCAACTTTTGTAAACCCTAGAAATCAACAGAAATGGACTTTTCAAGATTTAGTCATGCAAAGCTATTCTCCTTGATGCACCACTTGGTGTAGTGGCCTCATTTGGTCATGTGAACATGCTCACAAAAGTTGGGGTCAAGGAGAAAAAGTTGGCAGTACAAACTTGTTCAAATTTGATTCTGGTCAAAGAGGGTTTTGGGGTACTTTGATCAAGATAAAATTCTCTCCAACTTGTGCCATTTGTTCTAGATGTATTATTACACCATTTGAGAATGTGCACCAAGTTTGAGAGCATGTGGACATGTTTGACAGTGCAAAAATGTTCAAACTTGAAAAAGGACACAAATGGTTTTGAGAAGGTTTGATGGGGCTATACTATTCTCCATGACATGAGACTTGGCAAGATCATCAAACATGTCATATGTGACATGCTAGAATTTTCTTGGATTTTTATGAAAATATTTCTTGTAGAAATATTTCAAATCCTTGAAATGAGCAGAAATGGTTTTGGGAGGTTTTGTCCAATATTTTGATCATGACCATGTGTTGAAACTCATATATATGGAAAATATATGTCCATTGAGTCTCCCTAATTTTCCTCAATTATTTTTAAAGCTTTAAAATAAATTTAACCTATTTAAGACCATTTCTGGCCTTAAGAAAAAGCCTTTAAATAAAATAGGAAAATAACTTTTAAAATTATATTTTTGTGGTTTCTGGGTAACCTATATCTAATAGGAGTCAAACATATTTTTGGAGAGATTTTTACTGCCCTTAATTAAGTACTTGCAGTGCAAACCTCAATCCAGGGGTTTTGAAAAACTAATTTTTGAAAATAATAATTTGGCCAAATTATTTTTGTAAGAAAATACTATATTGCACTATACACATGGCATGATCATTGGGAAAAGGTTTTGGATCAAGGAGAAGGAGTATAAGAGTTGGAGGATTTATTTGATTTTTAGAGCACTTGCAAACAACAGACAAACATTCAATCAAAGCAAAGACAAAACACTTAAAAGTTTTTGTCAAACCACATTTTATCATGATTTATTAGCTTAGGTGTTGTGGCATGAAAATCTGGGTGTGACACCAAATTTATTGATTCGACACAAGGGGAGCCAAAGAATATTCTCAAGTATTAGCAGTTGAGTTGTCAATTCAAGCACACCTGGATAACTTAATATCTGCAACAAAGTATTTAGTAGCAAAGTAGTATGGAAGTAACGGTAACGGTGGCAAAAGTAACAGTAGCAGTTTTGTAGTAATTGTAACAGCGGCAACGGTAAAGTAACTAAGCAAATAGAAATATGTGAAAAGCTCATAGGCATTGGATCGTTGATGGAGAATTATGTCGGATGCGATTCCTCATGCAATAGTTATAACATAGGGTGACACAGAACTAGCTCGAGTTCATTAATGTAATGTAGGCATGTATTCCGAATATAGTCGTACATGCTTATGGAAAAGAACTTGCATGACATATTTTGTCCTACATTCCCTTGGCAGAGGGGTCCTATTGGAAACTAAGGGATATTAAGGCCTCCTTTTAATACAGAACCAGACCAAATCATTAAAACTTAGTGAATACATGAACTCGTCAAACTACGATCATCACCGGGAGTGGTCCCGATTATTTTCACTTCGGGGTTGCCGGATCATAACACATAATAGGTGAGTATAGACTTGCAAGATAGGATCAAGAACTCACATATATTCATGAAAACATAATAGGTTCAGATCTGAAATCATGGCACTCGGGCCCTAGTGACAAGCACTAAGCATAGCAAAGTCATAGCAACATCAATCTCAGAACATAGTGGATACTACAGATCAAACCGTAACAAAACTAACTCGATTACATGGTAAATCTCATCCAAACCATCACCGTCCAGCAAGCCTACAATGGAATTACTCACGCACGGCCGTGAGCATCATGAAATTGGTGATGGAGGAAGGTTGATGATGACGACGGCGAAGGATTCCCCTCTCCGGAGCCCCGAACGGACTCCAGATCAGCCCTCCCGAGAGAGATTAGGGCTTGGCAGCGGCTCCGTATCATAAAACGCGATGAATCCTTCTCTCTGGTTTTTTCTCCCCGAACATGAATATATAGAGTTAGAATTGAGGTCGATAGAGCACCAGGGGGCCCACGAGGCAGGGGGCGCGCCTAGGGGGGTAGGAGCGCCCCCACCCTCGTGGACAGGGTGTGTTCCCCCTGGCCTTGATTCTTTCGCTAGCATTTTTTATTAATTCCAGAAATATTCTCCATGAAGTTTCAGGTCATTCCAAGAACTTCTATTTCTGCCCAAAAATAACACCATGGCAATGCTGCTAAAAACAGCGTCAGTCTGAGTTAGTTCCATTCAAATCATGCAAGTTAGAGTCCAAAACAAGGGCAAGAGTGTTTGGAAAAGTAGATACGATGGAGACGTATCAACTCCCCCAAGCTTAAACATTTTCTTGTCCTTAAGCAATTTAGTTGATAAACTGAAAGTGATCAAGAAAAACTTTTACAAACTCTGTTTGCTCTTTTTGTTTTAAATATGTAAAGCTAGCATTTAAGTTTTCAGCAAACATTATGAACTAACCATATTCATAATAACATTTAGGTCTCATGTTTACTCATATCGATGACATAATCAACTAGTGAGCAATAATAATAAATCTTAGATGACAACACTTTCTCAAAACAATCATAATATGATATAACAAGATGGTATCTCGCTAGCCCTTTCTGAGACCGCAAAACATAAATGCAGAGCACCTCTGAAGATCAAGGACTGACTAAACATTGTAATTCATGGTAAAAGAGATCCAGTCATAGTCATACTCAATATAAATTAATAATAATGGATGCAAATGACAGATGTGCTCTCCAACTGGTGCTTTTTAATAAGAGGGTGATGACTCAACATAAAAGTAAATAGATAGGCCCTTCGCAGAGGGAAGCATGGATTTGTAGAGGTGCCATAGCTCGATTTTGAAATAGAGATAAATAATATTTTGGGCGCCATACTTTCATTGTTAACATAACAATCGAGAGATCTCGATATCTTCCATGCTACACACATTATAGGCGGTTCCCAAGCAGAATGGTAAAGTTTATACTCCCCCACCACCAACAAGCATCAATCCATGGCTGGCCCGAAACAACGGGTGCCTCCAACTAACAACAGTCCTGGGGGAGTTTTGTTTGCAATTATTTTGATTTGATTTGAGCATGGGACTGGGCATCCCGGTGACCAGCCATTTTCTCGTGAGTGAGGAGTGGAGTCCACTCCTCTTGAGAATAACCTGCCTAGCATGGAAGATACAGACAACCCTAGTTGATACATGAGCTATTCGAGCATGCAAAACAGAATTTCATTTGAAGGTTTAGAGTTTGACACATACAAATTTACTTGGAACGCCAGGTAGATACCGCATATAGGAAGGTATGGTGGACTCATATGGAATAACTTTGGGGTTTATGGAAGTGGATGCACAAGCAGTATTCCCGCTTAGTACAAGTGAAGGCTAGAAAAATACTGGGAAGCGACCAACTAGAGAGCGACAATAGTCATGAACATGCATTAAAATTAATAAACATTGAGTGCAAGCATAAGTAGGATATAATCCACCATGAACATAAATATCATGGAGGCTATGTTTATTTTGTTTCAACTACATGCGTGAACATGTGCCAAGTCTAGTCACTCGAATCGTTCAAAGGAGGATGCCACCCTATCATACCACATCACAACCATTTTAATAGCATGTTGGCACGCAAGGTAAACCATTATAAACTCCTAGCAAATTAAGCATGGCATGAGCAACTATAATATCTAATTGTCATTGCAAACATGTTTATTCCTAATAGGCTGAATCAGGAACGATGAACTAATCATATTTACGAAAACAAGAGAGGTCGAGTTCATACCAGCTTTTCTCATCTCAATTAGTCCATCATATATCGTCATTATTGCCTTTCACGTGCACGACCGAACGATGTGTATAATAATAATAGTGCACATGCATTGGACTAAGCTGGAATCTGCAAGCATTTGATACAAAGGAGAAGACAAGGTAGCATGGGCTCTTGGTTAAATCAATAATAATGCATATAAGAGCCTCTTCAACATTTTGATCAAGGTCTTCTCCTCTCGACCCCGAAAGAAAAGAAGAGAAATAAAACTATTTACACGGGAAAGCTCCCAACAAGCAAAAGAAGAACGAGAAATCTTTTTGGGTTTTCTTTTTAATTATTACTACTACAGGCATGGAAAGTAAACTAGCTAAAAGCTACAACTAATTTTTTTGGTTTTTCTTAAGGTTTTCAAACCCACAAGAAGAAGGCTAGAAAGGAAAATAAACTAGCATGGATAGTACAATGAAAAAGTATGAGCACCGACAACTTGAATGAGTGTGTGAACATGAATGTAATGTCGGTGAGAAATACGTACTCCCCCAAGCTTAGGCTTTTGGCCTAAGTTGGTCTAGGGCCACGGCTGGCCTGGCGGATATCCAAAGTTGTAGCTGGGTCGTATTGAGAAGGATCCTCGGGGTGCCACTGGTTGGCGATCTCCTCTAGATCCCACTGGTAAACAGACTGACGGTGAGGATCAAGTTGTGGCTCTGGCTTTGGCTCTGGAGCTGGTGTGAGGTTCCGGTAGGCATGAATGGCCTCCGGCAGAACAAGATACTTGCCTGAAGATAAGTTGGACAAAGAAGGAGCAGGCAAAGCAATAGTCTCAAAGTAATTTTTATAAAATATCAGTCTATAGTTAAGCATCCTTTTCTTATTCTTAACAATAAAATCATGTGCTACCATACTCTTATAGTCTAGAAAAACAGGAGGCGTCAACTTTTCTTCTTTCTCATAATGCCTAATAGGTATGTTAAAGTGTGAAGCGAGGCGCGAGGTGAAGATACCTCCCAAGATGGGACCCTTCGTACGGTTCAGATTTAACCGCTTGGCAACAATAGCGCCTAGACTAAAAGTGTTATCACTAAACAAGGCATGGCAGAAAATAACAATATCAAGGGCACTAAGGTTTCCACAGTTCCCGCGACCAATTAAGCATCTACTAGAAAATATTGCAAAGTAACGTAGAACAGGAAAGTCTATGCTAATAATTCTTGCATCGGAAACTTTCCTCGTTTCCCCTACAGTAATAATATCAATAAACCCTTCCACATCATTACGATGTGGTTCCTCTGTGCTGCCCGCAAAGGGTAACGTGCAAACTTCACAAAAATCATAGAGGGACATGTAATGCCCCGGATCTGTTGCGCCAGGTGTCCGCCATTTATTCGTCAGCGTTGCCATGTCATTTGCTTGCGTGTTGCACTTTGCCATGTCATCATCTGCATTTCATATCATGTCATCATGTGCATCGCATTCGCATACATGTTCGTTTCATGAATCCGAGCATTTTCCCCGTTGTCCGTTTTGCAATCCGGCGCTCCTATGTTCCCCGACGTCCCCTTTTACCTTTTTCCATGAGCGGGTATTAGACGTTCTCGGAATGTACCGAGGTTTGTTAAGAGGCCTTGGTATAGCACCGGTAGACCGCCTGTCAAGTTTCGGGTCATTCGGAGGTCGTTTGATACTCCAACGGTTAACCGGGTAACCGTGAAAGCCTCCTTTTGTTGCAGCCCAACACCCCTTTCAAAGTGGCCCAAAACCCATCTAACTCTGCTCCATCATCTAGAGCGTTCGATCACGATCGCGTGGCCGAAAACTGCACTCCATTTGTAGCCTCCTACCTCCTTCTACCTATAAATATGTGCCTCCCCCGTCCAAATCGCAGATGAAACCCTAGCCCCGCTCCCTCTCCGCCGCCGGACACGTCCGTCCGCGCCGGACATGTCCGCCGGACACGTCGCCCAGACCAATCCGGGGCTGACACGTCATCGCCGGCGACCCCCGCCTCCCCGCTGCTGGCCACCTGCCCCGCCACCGCCGCAGCGCCTCGCCCCGCCTCGCCGGTGGACCCCGCGCCTCCCTGACGGCCGCATCTCGCCGGAGCTCACGCGAGCTCGCCGGAGTTCATTCCGGCCAGATCTGGCCCGGGGTGGACCAGATCCACCCATCCATCTATCCAAACGGCCGCCCCGTCCCCGGATCTCCTCGTCCTGCACCACTTCGTCCCGATTCCCCGAGGTCGTTTTCATCACCAAGTCCCTGTTATTTTGCATTACCATGCCATGTTCATCGTGCCATAACTTGCTGCATACTGCTCGGTTTCGTGCGTGTAATATGTCAAATTGTTCGCCTCGATGAGTGCATCATTTCATCTCATTGCTCATTTTCATTTGAGCTCATCTTGAGGCCCTAAATGCTATTGGAAGAGGGCTATGTGATGTTAGTTTCAGATCTGTTTCAGAACATGCACTTTTGTCATTTTTGCCATGATTGATGTGTGCACCCTATGAAGTTGAGTCCTACATGTGTTTTGTAATATGACATGCCATATTTACAGGGGTGTATGCCATGTATTTTTGTGATCTTTGTGGTGACTAGCACAAGCATGCAAACTAGGCATCTTAATGTTGCTGATTTCAGAGACTTAGTAATTTCACTGTCATGCCCTGCTGTTATTTTTATGCCATTTGTTCATGTTGTTTCAGAGAGATCTATGCCTATTTTGAGCATAATCAGTAAGGGTGTTTTGAACATATGGATTTGCTTTATCCATCCATGCATTTTTTTATAATTATGGAGCACCCTTGCTTGAGTCAATCGAGCTCTACTTTTGCTATAAAATGTTACTGGCAGATTGTTTACATGTTATTCGATTTTGCCAAGCTTGTTGTAGTTGATCCTTGCATTCTATGATGTTATGCTTGCCATGTCTAGCTTCTATGCCATGTCTTCTTGATGGATGTACGCTTATTTTATCATGAAATGCTCTTTAGTGAGTGCATCGAGCTCGTAATCATGCCTACTTGTTATCTGTTTTTGACATGTCCAGTTTTCTGCTAAGTCTGAAAAACTGTAACGAAACTTGCTTATTTGACATAGGTGCTATTATATTTTCTGGTCCTTTTTGGCTCAAGGTCACTAAGGGACTTTGGTTCTATGCTTTGAGTAGACTCATGCCATGCCATATTTTGCTATGTCCTGTTCCTGTAGAAGGTTGTTTACTTGCTCTAAATATGTCATCCTGCTGTTAATTTCTGGCATGATAGTATTTTCACTAAGTCTGTGAAGCTGATATGTTTTGCACTTTTGCCATGCTTGTTTGAACCTGTCATTATGTGATTTAGCCGTAGCTCAGTGTTCATCTTTTGTCGAGCATCTTGAGTAGATCACTGCCATATGCTTTGCTGATATGTTTGGGTGCAGTAGCTTAATTACTTGTTGCTTGCTATGTGGCATCATGCTGTCATTCTTGTTTTGCTTGTCATTTGCAAACCGTGCATCCGATTCCGGTGATCTTTATATCGATTTCAAACGAAATCACCTCACCTTTCCAGTGGCATACATGGTTTGCCAAGATTATGCCTTGTTCATCTTTTCCTTCCGGAGCACGCATATGCATTGCATACCACATCTCGCATATCATGCCATGTTTTGCATTATGTTGATTGCGCTTTGCATCGTGGTTGATAGTTGTTCCTTTGCTTGTGTAATTGCCTTGGGTAGAGCCCGGAGACGAGTACGTGACCGAGGAACCGCTTATGAGGACCAAGCTTTCGACAACTCTGAGAACCTTGCAGGCAAGATGACCATACCCTCGAAATCACTTCTATCTTTGCTTGCTAGTTGCTCGCTCTTTTGCTATGCCTATGCTGCGATACCTACCACTTGCTTATCATGTCTCCCATATTGTTAAACCAAGCCTCTAACCCACCTTGTCCTAGCAAACCGTTGTTTGGCTATGTTACCGCTTTGCTCAGCCCCTCTTATAGCGTTGTTAGTCGCAGGTGAAGATGAAGTTTGTTCCTTGTTGGAACATGGAGATGTTGTTCCTTGATTGGAACATGTTTACTTGTTGGGATATCACAATATATCTTATTTAATTAATGCATCTATATACTTGGTAAAGGGTGGAAGGCTTGGCCTTATGCCTGGTGTTTTGTTCCACTCTTGCCGCCCTAGTTTCCGTCATATCGGTGTTATGTTCCCGATTTTTTGCGTCCCTAACGCGGTCCGGTGATTTATGGGACCCCCTTGACAGTTCGCTTTGTATAAGACTTTTCCAGCAAGGACCAACATTGGTTTTACCATTTGCCTACCACCTATACTTTTCCCTTGGGAGTAGCTAACCCGAGGGTCATCTTTATTCAGCCCCCCCGGGCCAATGCTTGTCTAAGTGTTGGTCCAAACTAGAGCCACTTGCGGTGCCACCCCTAGGCAACTTGGGGTATCTTCGGTTGCCGTACGTAGTGCTCATCCGGTGTTGCCCTGAGAATGAGATATGTGCAGCTCCTATCAGGATGTCGGTGCATCGGGCGGCTTTGCTGGTCTTGTTTTATTACTGTCGAAATGTCTTGTAGCCGGGACTCCGAGACTGATCGGGTCTTCCCGGGGAGAAGGAATATCCTTCATTGATCGCGAGAGCTTATCATGGGCTAAGTTGGGACACCCCTACAGGGTTTTGAACTTTCGAAAGCCGTGCCCGCGTTTATGTGGCAGATGGGAATTTGTGAATGTCCGATTGTAGAAAACCCGAAGTTGATCTTAATTAAAATACATCAACCGCGTGTGTAACCGTGATGGTCTCCTCTCGGCAGAGTCTGGGAAGTGAACACCGTGATGGAGTTTTGCTTGACGTAAGTAGTTTCAGGATCACTTCTTGATCATAGTTGTTCGACCGTGTTTTTGCCTTCTCATTTGCGTATGTTAGACACCAGATATGCTAGTCGCTTGCTGCAGCTCCACCTCACTACCCTGTCCTACCTTTAAGCTTAAATAGTCTTGATCTCGCGGGTGTGAGATTGCTGAGTCCCCGTGACTCACAGATACTTCCAAAACCAGTTTGCAGGTGCCGATGAAACCGTGCAGGTGACGCACCCGAGCTCAAGGAGGAGCTCGAGGAAGATCTTGTTCATTGTGTTGTTTAATTTCAGTTGATCAGTAGTGGAGCCCGGTCGGGACGATCGGGGATCTGTGTAGCATTTGGGGTAGTCTTCTTTTATTTTGGTTCTGTAGTCGGACCATGATTGTATCTGTATGATGTAATGCTTTACTCATGTATTGCGTGAAGTGGCGATTGTAAGCCAACTATGTATCTTTTTCCCTTATGTATTACATGGGTTGTGTGAAGATTACCTCACTTGCGACATTGCTTTCAATGCGGTTATGCCTCTAAGTCGTGCTTCGACACGTGGGAGATATAGCCGCATCGAGGGCGTTACAGGACATCTCCTTATACTCATCATATAAATAAAAATCCATCGAAGGTGGTGATCTCCTAGCATGGAAATGAAAATTTTGCACGAAAATATTAGTGAGTAGGAGATACTGTTCCCGCTGGTCGCGGAGGAAGTCGGCGAGGCCCGCATTCTCAGCCAAATAATAAAAATCATCATGAATCCCGGCTGCCCTCAAGAAATCATCACAAGGCCATTCACACGGCCGAACATCCACGGTGCAAGGGAGATTATATTTGGGCCTCTTATCCTCTTCACTTTGCTTATCCTTCAATGTTCGGCTCGAAGAGCCCCTCAAAAATCTCTTCACCATTTTCTGAAAATTTCTGAAATTTTTAGTAACTTAAAATAAAAGTTAACCAAACTCAACAAAATTGATAGTAACTACTCCCACAAGTGCCTAGAGACTATATCATGCATTAGAACTACTTGGTACCATATAAATTTGACATGCAAGCTCAAGAACGGGGTCACCTAGGCAGCAAAAATTTGCAATGAATAAAGCACTAGAACAAAAACTAATTGGATCATTGGAGGAGTCACATACCGAAGAACAATCTCCCAAAGCAGTTTTGTGAGTGGAGCTTTGAGCAAGGAGATCGAAAATGGCAGCAAGATGAGCTAGAACTCATGCTTGAGCTGGTTGGTGATTTTTTTGGGAGGAAGAAGAAGTGTGTGGGTGCTGGAATAAGTGGAGGGGGGGCACCAGGGGCCCACGGGGCAGGGGCGCGCCCTAGACCCTCGTGGCTAGGTGCTGGCTCCCCTGATGTGTTCTCAGTGCCAAATATTCTCGAATATTCTAGAAAAAACATATTTCATTTTCAGGGCATTTGGAGAACTTTTATTTTCGGGGTATTTTTTATTGCACGGATAATTTAGAAAACAGAGAGAATATACTATTTTTTCTTTATTTAATCTAAATAACATAAGGTAAAAGGAGGGTACAGAAGGTTGTGCTTTCTAACTTCATCCATCTCATGCTCATCAAAAGGAATCCACTAACAAGGTTGATCAAGTCTTGTTAACAAACTCTTTTCGAATAGCATCGAACCGGAGAAATATCGAATAACACTAGGTTACCTCAACGAGGATATGCACATCCCCAACAATAAGAATATCATATTTCTTCTTGACAGTAGGAAGAGGAAATTCAAAACCTCCAATAGTAATCGTTGAATTTTTTCCAATAGAATTGATACTGTGGACTTGAGGTTGTTTCCTCGGAAAGTGTACCGTATGCTCATTACCATTAACATGAAAAGTGGCATTGCCTTTGTTGCAATCAATAACAGCCCCGCAGTATTCAAAAGAGGTCTACCAAGGATAATCGACATACTATCATCCTCGGGAATATCAAGAATAACAAAGTCCGTTAAAATAGTAACGTTTGCAACCACAACAGGCACATCCTCACAAATACCGACAGGTATAGCAGTTGATTATTCCAGTAGGTGTAAACTTATTAAAATCAAGTCTACGATATAAAGAGAGAGGCATAACACTAACACCAGCTCCAAGATCACATAAAGCAGTTTTAACATAGTTTCTTTTAATGGAGCATGGTATAGTTGGTACTCGTGGATCTCCCAGTTTCTTAGGTATTCCCACCCTTAAAATTATAATTAGCAAGCATGGTGGAAATCTCATCTTCCGGTATCTTTCTTTTATTTGTGACAATATCCTTCATATACTTAGCATAAGGATTCATTTTAAGCATATCAGTCAAATGCATCCACAAAAAGATAGGTCTAATTATTTCAGCAAAGCGCTCAAAATCCTCATCATCCTTTTTCTTGGATGGTTTGGGAGGAAAGGGTATGGGTTTCTGAACCCATGGTTCTCTTTCTTTACCGTGCTTCCTAGCAACAAAGTCTCTCTTATCATAAAGTTAATTCTTTTATTTTGGGTTATCAAGATCAACAGCAGGTTCAATCTCTACATCATTATTATTGCTAGGTTGAGCATCATCATGAACATCATCATTAACATTATCACTAGGTTCATGTTCATTACCAGATTGTGTTTCAGCATCAGAAATAGAAATATCATTGGGATTCTCAGGTGTGTCAACAACAGGTTCACTAGAGGCATGCAAAGTCCTATCATTTTTCTTTTTCTTCTTTTTAGAAGGACTAGGTGCATCAACATTAGTTCTCTGAGAATCTTGCTCAATTCTCTTAGGGTGGCCCTCACGATACAAAGGTTCCTGAGTCATTTTACGCCCTCTAGTCATAACTCTAACATCATTATCATTTTTCTTATTATTTAATTCATTCAGAACATAATTTTGAGCTTTAAGCACTTGTGCTACTTGAGTGGTAACCATAGAAGCATGTTTACTAATGAGTTTAAGTTCACCATTAACTCTAGACATATAATCACTCAAGTGTTCAACCATATAAGCATTACGTTTCAATTGTCTACCAACATAAGCATTGAAGTTTTCTTGTTTAACAATAAAATTATCAAACTCATCTAAGCATTGGCTAGCAGACTTGTAACGAGGAATATCACCTTCATCAAATTTATAGAGAGAATTTACCTTTACTACCTGTGTAGGGTTATCAACACCATGCATTTCTTCAATAGGTGGTAAATTCTTAACATCTTCAGCTTTAATACCCTTTTCTTTCATAGATTTCTTTGCCGCTTGCATATCTTTATGACTGAGAAATAGAATACCCCTTTTCTTCGGAGTTGGCTTAGGAGTTGGTTCAGGAAGTATCCAATTATTTTCATTAGTCAACATATTATTCAATAACAATTCAGCTTGATCAACTGTTTTTCCCTGAAAACACAACCAACACAACTATCCAGGTGGTCACTGGAAGCATCGGTTAGTCCATTAGAAAAGATATCAAGTATTTCATTTTTCTTGAGAGGATGATAAGGCAAGGCATTAAGTAATTGGAGAAGCCTCCCCAAGCTTGTGGGAGACTCTCTTCTTCAATTTGCACAAAATTATATATTTCCCTTAAAGCAGTTTGTTTCTTATGAGCGAGGAAATATTTAGCAGAGAAGTAATAAACCATATCCTGGGGACTACGCACACAACCAGGATCAAGAGAATTAAACTATGTTTTAGCATCACCCTTTAATGAGAATGGAAATAATTTAAGGACACAGTAGTAGCGAGTTTTCTCATCATTAGTGCACAGGGTGCCTATATCATTTAATTTAGTAAGATGTGCCACAACAATTTCAGATTCATAGCCATAAAAAGGATCAGATTCAACCAAAGTAATTATCTCAGGATCAACAGGGAAATCATAATCCTTATCAGTAACGCAGATAGGTGAAGTAGCAAAAGCAGGGTCATATTTCATTCTAGCATTCAGAGATTTTTCTTTAAGCTTAGCTAATAATTTCTTAAGATCATTCCTATCATTGCAATCAAGAAAATCTCTAGCAGTTTCTTCATCCATAACATAACCCTCAGGCACAACAGACAATTCATATCTAGGGGGAGAATCTTCATCATCGCTTTCATCAATATTATCAGGTTCAATAATTTCATTCTCTCTATACCTAGCAAGTTGTTCATCAAGAAATTCACCTAGTGGCATAGTAGTATCAAGCATAGAAGTAGTTTCATCATAAGTATCATGCATAGCAGAAGTGGCATCATAAATAACAAGCGACATATAAAAATTAATAGCAGAAGCAGGTTTAGGTGTCGCAAGCTTACTCAAAACAAAAGGTGAATCAAGTGCAGAGCTAGATGGCAGTTCCTTACCTCCCCTCGTAGTTGAGGGATAAATTTTGGTTTTCTCGTCTTTCAAGTTCCTCATAGTGATCAGCAGATATAAATCCCAAGTGACTCAAATATTAGAGCTATGCTCCCCGGCAACGGCGCCAGAAAATAGTCTTGATAACCCACAAGTATAGGGGATCGCAACAGTTTTCGAGGGTAGAGTATTCAACCCAAATTTATTGATTCGACACAAGGGGAGCCAAAGAATATTCTCAAGTATTAGCAGTTGAGTTGTCAATTCAACCACACCTGGAAAACTTAATATCTGCAGCAAAGTATTTAGTAGCAAAGTAGTATGGAAGTAACCGCAATGGTAGCAAAAGTAATAGTAGCCATTTTGTAGTAATTGTAACAGTGGCAATGGTAAAGTAACTAAGCAAATAGCAATATGTGAAAAGCTTGCAGGCATTGGATCGGTGATGGAGAATTATGTCGGATGCGATTCCTCATGCAATAGTATAACATAGGGTGAACAGAACTAGCTCCAGTTCATCAATGTAATGTTCATCAATGAAAAGAACTTGCATGACATCTTTTGTCCTACCTTCCCGTGGCAGCAGGGTCCTATTGGAAACTAAGGGATATTAAGGCCTCCTTTAAATAGAGTACCGGACCAAAGCATTAACACTTAGTGAATACATGAACTCCTCAAACTACGGTCATCACCGGGAATGGTCCCGATTATTGTCACTTCAGGGTTGCCGGATCATAACACATAATAGGGGACTATAGACTTGCAAGATAGGATCAAGAACTCACATATATTCATGAAAACATAATAGGTTCATATCTGAAATCATGGCACTCGGGCCCTAGTGACAAGCATTAAGCATAGCAAAGTCATAGCAACATCAATCTCAGAACATTGTGGATACTAGGGATCAAACCCTAACAAAACTAACTCGATTACATGGTAAATCTCATCCAACCCATCACTGTCCAGCAAGCCAACGATGGAATTACTCACGCACGTGGTGAGCATCATGAAATTGCTGATGGAGGAAGGTTGATGATGACGGCGACGGATTCCCCCCTGTGGAGCCCCGAACGGACTCCAGACCAGCCCTCCCGAGAGAGATTAGGGCTTGGCGGCGGCTCCTTATCGTAAAACGCGATGAATCCTTCTCTTTGTTTTTTCTCCCCGAGTGTGAATATATAGAGTTGGAGTTGAGGTCGGTGGAGCACCAGGGGGCCCACGAGGCAGGGGGCGCGGGCCTTGATTCTTTCGCCAGTATTTTTTATTAATTCCAAAAATATTCTCTGTGAAGTTTCAGGTCATTCCGCGGACCTTTATTTCTGCACGAAAATAACACCATGGCAATTCTCCTGAAAACATCGTCGGTCCGTGTTAGTTCCATTCAAATCATGCAAGTTAGAGTCCAAAAAAAGGGCAAAATTGTTTGGAAAAGTAGATACGATGGAGACGTATCAGCCATCGAGGATAAAAAGATGGGGTTTATATCATATTGCTTGAGTTTATCCCTCTACATAATGTCATCTTGCGTAATGTGTTACTCTGTTCTTATGAACTTAATACTCTAGATGCATGCTGGATAGCGGTCGATGTGTGGAGTAATAGTAGTAGATGCAAAATCGTTTCAGTCTACTTGTCGCAGACGTGATGCCTATATAAATGATCATGCCTAGATATTCTCATAACTATGCATTTTCTATCAATTGCTCGACAGTAATTTGTTCACCCACCGTAAATTATGCTATCTTGAGAGAAGCCACTAGTGAAACCTATGGCCCCCGGGTCTATCTTCCATCATATTATTTTCCTATCAATTTACTATTTCTTCCATCTTTTATTTTGCAATCTTTACTTTCCAATCTATATCATAAAAATACCAAAAATATTTATCTTATTATCTCTATCAGATCTCACTTTTGAAAGTGGCCGTGAAGGGATCGACAACCCCTTTATCGCGTTGGTTGCAAGGTTCTTATTTGTTTGTGTAGGTACGAGGCGACTTGCGTGTAACCTCCTACTGGATTGATACCTTGGTTCTCAAAAACTAAGGGAAATACTTACGCTACTTTGCTGCATCACCCTTTCCTCTTCAAGGGAAAACCAACGCATGCTCAAGAGGTAGCAAGGCCCTCCCCATCCGCGGCGCGGTGCACTTCCACGCGAGCGCCTGCGCGTCCTCCTGCAGCAGCCGTCGACTCAATATCGGTTGGCTCCCGTGGCGTCTTCGCTCCCCGCCGTCCGACTTCGCAAATGATCTGGTCATTCACGACTCCAGCGGTGTGTGAAGCATGCGGTGGCTCGTTAGTCGACCACCCCTCAAGTTGCGGCGATTGAGCCCGACGAATCCCTCTACGGGCTGTTCGATCTGATGACTGGTCATTTGGATACACTTTCCGAGTGCGAGAGTCATGATCCCGCGGTGGAATTCCTCATGCTCGACTCCCAGCGCAGCCCGCCCGGATTCCGTCGCGGCGGCGGCGGTAGCAGCAGCGGCCTGTCACGTGATCATGACAAGTACTAACCCCAAGCCCTCACTGCAAAGCAGTGGGAAGAGCTGCATCGCTGAAACGTCCAGGTCCTCTAGACCCCCATCGTTGGGGAGACCTCCGAGGCTCGGGCCTTGGAGGGTGCGCGCTTAGCCACCTTGGCTGAGCGTACACGTCTGGAGAATCTTCAGCCAGCACTCGACGACCGTGCTCATCAGCAGATTCCAGGTTCTAGTCGACGGCCACGACAGGTGTTTCCGACTAAGCCTCGAGAAGAATGTCAGGTATACCGTAGTCCGATCCAGAATGTTGTAGTAGCAACACGCATAGCATGTTCAATTCAGTCGCCCTGTTCAGAAGCTGGTAGAGGCTTATAGTAGATCCGCACACTGCTCCAGGCGGGAGGAAAACAAAACACGGTTGTTTCTCAATCGCGCAATAGAATTCATAGCAGATATGTGGTTACACACACAGTTCAGATGGCACATAGCTCGAGATCTCCTCCGCGGCATGAAGATCGTGGTTACCATAAAGACCTGTACCTTGGTCGAGGCCACAGATAGTTTGATCCTCGATATCCCCATGATGACCACCGTCGAGTGCCTACACCCCCTTCCAAGGTTAGGTTGTATGCGCCCCGGCGGTACGACGACAGGCACCTGTATGGTGACGAGCGGAGAGCTCCAGTCGACCCAAGAGAGCCTGGGTTCGATGCGAGGTCACTCCTCGTATAGGGTTTTGTTGACAGAGGCAGAGCTAATAGAGAAGGGCTGGACAGAGATCGTCCGTCTGGAAGCAGGGCTTTTGTCTATGCGCTCGAGTGTTTAAGCAGAGCCATCCGAGCAGCTGAGATCCCGCCCAACTTCAGATTGGCTGCGGGCCTGAGCAAATTCATTGGTGAGTCAAAAGCCAGACATGTGGCTGGAAGATTACCGAGTGGCAGTGCGGATTGGTGGAGGAAACGATGATGTAGTCATGAAGCACCTCCCATTAATGCTTGAAGGTTCGGCCAGAGCTTGGTTCAATCAGTTGGCTCCTGGAAGTATTTTCTGTTGGGAAGATTTAGCTCGAGTGTTTATAAAGACATTCAAGGGCACCTACAAGCGACCTGCTGGGTTGACTGAATTGCAGCACTGCATTCAGAAGACGAATGAAACTTTGAGAGATTTCGTTCAGAGATGGAATACCCTTCACCATGTGGTGGAGAATGTGTCAGAACACCAGGCAGTTTGCGCCTTCTAGGAGGGCGTCCGATACAGAGAGCTTATCCTGAAGTTCGGTCGTTCCGGAGACATGTCTCTGAGTCAAATGATGGAAATAGCCACTCGATATGCTAATGGAAAAGAGGAAGACCGACTCCGCAATGGCAAGCGGAAACCAGTCGACCAACACTTCGGAGGTGGAAACCCTAGTCGAAAGCAAAAGCGTAAAGCTGAGACTGCAGGCGCTGCTGAAGCTGTAGTTCTGAATGCACAAGGAAAGTTTAAAGGAAAGCCAAAGGGGCAGTGGGTGCCCAAAAAGGTGAAAGATTAGTCCGGACAGGACGTCCTTGATATGTCATGTCATATTCACACGAAGAAGGATGAAGAGGGTAACTTGATTCTGCCCAAGCATACCAGTCGACAGTGCAGACTCCTGATTCAGCAGTTCCAAGAGGGTCAGCCCAGTTAAAAGGATTCTGATAAGGATGATGATGAAGAGAAGTATGATGGTTACCCGAAGGTCAATGCTACCTTGGTGATTTTTGCTTATGTCGAGAGCAAAAGTCGGCTAAAAATAATTAACAGAGAAGTGAATATGGTTTCTTCGGCAACTACGATGTACCTGAAGTGGTCGAAAACTCCCATTACGTTCGACCAGTCATATCACCCGGCGCATGTTGCTACCCCTGGGCGGCAAGCGTTGGTGGTCGACCTAGTCGTTGGGGACACCTGACTGACTAAGGTTCTCATGGATGGTGGCAGTGGTTTGAACATCCTGTATGCTGAGACCCTCCAAGGGATGGGCATTCCGATGTCCAAACTCAATGAGAGCAACACGCAGTTCCATGGGGTCATCCCAAGGAAGAAATCAAAGTCACTCAGATAGATTGCTCTTGATGTAGTTTTCGGAGATTACAAAAATTTCCGCAGGGTGAAGTTGACGTTTGAGGAAGTGGATTTCCACAGTGTCTATCATCCTATCCTGGGCAAGCCTGCATACGCTCATTTCATGGCCTGACCATGTTACATTTATCTTAAGTTGAAGATGCCTGGGCCCAAAGGTGTGATTACAGCCACTAGGAATAGGCAGAGGGCAGATGAGTGCCTCCAGAAGGGTTCCAAGATTGCTGATGAGCAGATGGCGGTGGTGGAACTGGAAGAGTGCAAGGAAAATGCCGACCCAAGTGATTTGTTGCGAGATAAGAAGCCTACTTCAGAATCTGCATTTCAATCGGCCGGAGAGACAAAGCCAGTCCACATTCACCCAGAAGACCCCTCTGCTGCTCCGACCCACATTTCAGCGGCACTCGATAGCAAATAGGAAGTTGCGGTCATCCAGTTCCTCCATGAGAACTGGGACATCTTTGCATGGAAACTAGCAGACATGCCAGGTGTACCCAGGGGGCTTACTGAGCACCGTTTGCGTGTCGACCCAAAGGAAAAACCTGTCAAAGAGCATCTATTTCATTTCTGTTATAACCAGGCATCTGTAGCGGCTGCTACCTCTCAAACTGTGGAGATCTCCAGACTGAATCAAAGTCTGGAGCGGGCCAAAGAAGAACTTGGCCAGTTGAAAATGCAGTTGGGAGATAAACAAGGTCTGCACAAGTCTTGTTCGCGTTTATTGCGAATGAATTTTCAGTGTGATGAAATAGGCTTCATGATTTGCACTAGGGATGATGACCGAAGTCGAGGCCCTTAAGAAGGTTGTGGCCGAGGCTGATAAAAAGGCAACCACAGAGCAGGCTCTTCGTGAGAAGTACGAGGCCAGGGTTATTAAAGCTGAGCAGGAGCTGCAAGAGACAGTGAAGAAATGCGAGACCTTGGAGCAGAGT
The DNA here is from genome assembly GCA_032464435.1 of Aegilops umbellulata. Lineage (NCBI taxonomy): Eukaryota > Viridiplantae > Streptophyta > Magnoliopsida > Poales > Poaceae > Aegilops > Aegilops umbellulata. Next base: position 180,052,125 of record CP136055.1, on the reverse strand, counting down.
TTAACGGAGAAAGAATCCTAACTCACCAAGGCACTTCAGGCCATGAGTGATGCCCGGGGGGAAACCCAAAGTGCCCTGCAGGTGATCCAAGAGGCGAGGAAGATCGCGGTGGTTAAGGCTTTTTTCCTTTTAAAGCAAGTATTTGAGGAGAATATTATGTGTCTAATTTTGAATTCAAATTTCTCCAGGGGTATTTGCGGAGTTGCCCCGCAGCATATCGGATGCCGCCCAATTCTACCGGGCCGAAGAAAGGAACACTGCGGATAAACTCTTCTGGTCGCAGTATTTGGCACCGAACTATCCGGTGCCTTTTGCCGATCAATTGAAACAGCTGATCAAACTGCATAAGGCGGCGGAACTAGCCATGAAGGATTTGATCGTCCGGCTATGGCCCGCCGAGCCGATTCCAAGCAGCTACTTCGGGCTCATGAAGCGGCTTGTAAGCGCTTGCCCTCGACTTGACGTCATCAAGCGGTCGGTCTGCATAGAGGGTGCACAAATGGCCTTTGCCCGCGCAAAGGTGCACTGGGGGAATATGGATGCTGAGAAGTTGATGACCGAAGGGCATCCAGAGGGGAAGGAGCACCGCAAGCCCGAATTATATTATGAAAGTGTCCTGAAAGGATCCTACCTTGCAGCGGAGCTATGTACCAAGGACATTATATTTCCATGAATGCAAATCATGTTGTACTTTGTAATGTCTGAACAGGGTCATCTATATTATTTATTTCTTGTTATATAAAAGTTTACCCTCCTGTGCGGCCGTTTTATATGTTAAACCTGAGAGTTGGCCAGTCGTCGGCTTCTGCCCCCACGTAGGAAGTACGGGGGTGTTCGGGATAAACCTGAGCACTCTTTATCCCATTTTTGGGTCCTTCGAAGGAGGTGCTCAGCACAACGAACCAGGCAATCGGACTATAGGGCTTTATCGCTCTCACTTAGCCATAGGAGCTTTAGTAAGGTAGGCGCAGCCCCTGGTGTTCGGAAGACCATACTAGGGGCTCTATAAGCACCTGATCAGAGGAAAAACCGATCCATCGCATGCTGCATTGGTTATGGAATTACGCGGGGGAAATAAGATTTTACGACCTCTCGAACAGCTGACCAGCTCTCGCCGTATCATGATAGTCAGTTTTCGGCTTTCTCTACTGAGGTGCTTGTCCGGAAGAACCGAGACACAATCGCAGTAGTTCTCCCAGTGTTACCTTAGCCGATATAGCGGAACGTAAGGTACCAAAACATGGGAGCCGGGCAAACCCAACTATTGACCCAAGACATGATTCGGAGCTGATGCATATAATGCTATAAGTTCGGGGTGCCGAACTTCCACGAAGGTGTTCGGACTTTATTGCCGTACTGTGGGTAAAACGAAGCCCCTGGCACGTTTAAAGGCATATCGCGGTGTACGGATGCCACTTGACAAAGGAGTTTTAATAAGAAATGACAGCAGAAAAGCGTCATACAAATCCACATATTTTATTTGAATAGTACATCGATGTGTATAAGACTTGTAATACTGGAAAAGAAATATGACTGTGGAACCTGCTGAGACCAGGGGAGAAGAAGCTGCGTGCGGATCCGGAGTATAGTCGGATGCTCATCGCGGGGAATATCTTATGATTCCCCTGCGTGTTCGGGCCGCCTCCATATTGCCCGTCCTGGTCGACGGAAAGGTGAGCCTGCAAATGAAATGTAAGAAATGTTTGTGTGCCGAAGAGCGGTTGAGCCGCTGTATGCGGCCTATCTTGGCCTTCGCCGGAGTGTTTAATTGAGCTCTGGACGAGCCGGGCTATGCTGCCGCGAAGTAGCTCGAAGTCCTTTGGCGGTATCCAGGAGCCTGGCAGTCGACTCGAGGTTCGGCTGCCAGGTGATGCTCATTGCTTCTGTTGTTTAAGGCAGCGGTGTACTTGTTCCTGCCGAAGGAAAGGTCGGCCTTGCCCTTAACCGTGATGACGTCACGTGGACCGGGCATCTTGAGCTTACGGTAGGCGTAATGTGGCACTGCGTTAAATCGATCGAACGTGGTTCGTCCGAGCAGTGCCTGATAATTACTGCGGAAGGGGACGATTTCGAAGGTTAACTCTTCGGTCCGGTAATTGTCTGGTGATTCGAAGACTACCTCGAGGGCAATGGAGCCTGTACAATTGGCTTCCACACCAGGTATAATGCCTTTGGAAGTGGTTGTAGTGGGTTTGATCATCGAATGATCGATGCCCATCTCGCGCACTGTGTCCTGGTAAAGCAGGGTTAGGCTGCTGCATCCGTCCATAAGGACTCGTGTGATGTGGAACCCGTTAATAATTGGGTCAAGGACTAGTGCAGCTGGATTGACCTGATTGGTGTTGACCGGAGGATCTGTGTGGTTGAAGGTGACCGACCCTAGTTTATATTATGGGATGGCTGGTTCCCATGAGTCGGCATCCCTAGGGGTGCGTATCGGGTCCGGGTTGGGAACTTTGGTGGTGTTTACCACGTTCACCGTTTGGATTTGCGGGGGAAATTTCTTTTGCCCTCCTGTGTTCGGTGATCTGGGCTCTTCGTCGCCATCATTGCTTTGAGACCCCCCTTTACTATTTTTGGCGCTTGCCCTGCCGGCTTGCTTGAAGACCCAGCATTTTCTGTTGGTATGGGTGGCTGGCGTCCCTGGGGTGCCATGAATTTGGCATTTACGATCGAGTATGCGCTCCAAACTGGATGGACCCGAATTGTTATTTTTGAGGGGCCCTTTCCGCTGACCGGACATTGAGCCACTAAACCCGGCATTAACTTCGTATATTCGGCGTTTTCACCATATTTGCAGCGCTTGTGTTTGTTGCGTCCTGGTTTGCCGTTGCTATCCCTGGCCTCTGATGAGCCAGGTTTGCTTGTTGTGTTGTTACTACGAACCAACCAGCTATCTTCGCCCACACAAAAGCGGGTCATAAGTGTTGTGAGGGCTGCCATGGATTTTGGCTTCTCTTGACCGAGGTGCCAGGCGAGCCACTCGTCACGGATGTTATGCTTAAATGCCGCTAAGGCCTCTGCATCTGGACAGTCAACAATTTGGTTCTTCTTAGTTAGGAACCGGGTCCAGAATTTCCTGGCCGATTCCCCTGGCTGCTGAGTTATATGACTTAAATCGTCAGCATCCGGTGGTCGCACTTAAGTGCCTTGGAAATTATCCAGGAATGCATCTGCCAAGCTCTCCCAACTTCCAATGGAGTTTGCCGGCAAGCTATTCAGCCAATGCTGAGCCGGCCCTTTTAGTTTTAGCAGGAGGTACTTGATGGCGTGTAGATCATTCCCGCGGGCCATGTGAATGTGGAGGAACAAGTCTCCTATCCATACCGCAGGGTCTGTGGTACCATCATATGATTCAATGTTCATGGGTTTAAACCCTTCTCAGAATTCATGATCCATTACTTCATAAGTGAAGCATAGGGGGTGTGCGGCGCCTCTGTGCCGGGCTATGTCACGACGCAGTTCATACGAGTCTTGTCTGCTGTATTCGGCCCGGCAAGATTTGCTTTTAGTGTATCCGGCATGACGATCACCGTCACGCGTTGGGCCGCGACCCCATGATCCGTAGATCGATCTTGTATGTCCTGCTTTGTTTTCCAATACGTCTTGCAGGTCCCGCGTGTTGCCCCGGGCCTTGGTGTTTTTGCTTGTCTGGCGACAGGGTGCGGGCTGGACTTCGGGCTGATATGCCCCTCTATCTCGGCCACGAGGTGGCCGATCAACCGCATCATACACTGGTAATGTAGGTTTTAATGCTTCCTCCTCGAGTTGGGGTAGCAACCTACGCTTTGGGTAACTCTTGGTTGGGCGTTCGAGTTCGTATTCCTCGGCCGCCAGGACTTCAGTCCATTTATTCGCTAGCAGATCTTGATTAGCTCGAAGCTGTTGTTGTTTTTTCTTCATGCTATTTGCTGTGGCTATAAGCCGGCGCTTGAAGCGCTCCTGCTCAACGGGATCCTCAGGCGATAAATTCTTCGTCGCCGAGGCTCACCTCGTCTTTGGAGAGAGGCATGTAATTGTCATCCTCTGATTCTCCGGCTGCTGCCTGTTCCGTAGGGCTAGCTTGTTCATCCTCTCGCTCGAGGTCTGGCTGGAGGGGATTGGCGTCTTCTTCGGCACTATCCGAAGCGTTATTGTCTCTTGTGCCGGTATCGCTGCTTTTGCGATGGTGGGACTTAGAGCGGCGCCGCTGACGTCGGTGCTTGGATTGCTTCTTGGAGGGATTATCCTCCATTGTCTTATTGCCATCGCCTTCTTTGGGGGTGTCCACCATGTATATGTCATATGATGAGGTGGCAGTCCAGCGCCCTGTGGGCGGTGGTTCTTGTTCGTCTCCTGCGTCGCCGTACATACCGTCGATGTCTTCGGAGCCGAAGTCGAGCATGTCGGTTAAATCGTCGACAATGGCTACTAAGTGGGTGGTGGGTGGGCGGCGAATTTCTTCGTCATCCGCATCCCAATCCTGCCGGACATAGTTCGGCCAGGACTCTCCTGACAAGGAGAGGGACCTTAATGAGTTCAGTATGTCGCCGAAGGGCGAGTGCTGAAGAATATCTGCGGAGGTGAACTCCATGATCGGTGGGTGGGGAGCGAATTTCTTCGTCGTCCGCATCCCATTCTAGCCGTACATAGTTCGGAAAAGGGCCTCCTGACAGGGAGAGAGACCACAACGAGTTTAGCAAGTCGCCAAAGGGCGAGTGCTGAAAGATATCCGTGGAGGTAAACTCCATGATCGATGCCCAATCGGATTCGATAGGCATGGACGCAGGCGGCTCGGAGCCCGTGGCTGGGTACGAATCCAAGTGTCCGGCAACATGGGTCACATAGGAAGTGATGTCAGCATTTGGCTCTATCGCTATTGAGTGCGCGACCTTCGTGGCGGGGTCCATCCACTCGTCTTCAGACGGCGCAATTTGTTCTGGATTGAGGGCTGGAGTAGTCGCAGGTGTGATCTCTCGAACACTATCCGATGGCAGAGCTAAGTCATGCTCATCGTGACTGTGCGACGCACCTGACATGGGCTCGAATCCGTCGAAGATCAAGTCTCCGCGGATGTCGGCAGTATAGTTCAAGTTTCCAAACCTGACCTGACGGCTAGGGGCGTAGCTCTTGATCTGCTCCTGATGGCCAAGAGAGTTAGCCCGCAGTACGAAGCCGCCGAATACGAAGATCTGTCCGGGGAGGAAAACCTCACCCCGGATCGCATCGTTACCGATGATCGAAGGAGCCATCAAGCCTTATCGTGACGGCACAGTGGAACTCTCAATGAAAGCACCAATGTCGGTGTCAAAACCGGCGGATCTCAGGTAGGGGGTACCGAACTGTGCGTCTAAGGCGGATGGTAACAGGAGGCAGGGGACACGATGTTTACCCAGGTTCGAGCCCTCTCGATGGAGGTAATACCCTACTTCCTGCTTGATTGATCTTGATGTTATGAGTATTACAAGAGTTGATCTACCACGAGATCGTAGAGGCTAAACCCTAGAAGCTAGCCTATGGTATGATTGTTGTTGTCCTACGGACTAAACCCTCCGGTTTATATAGACACCGGAGGGGGCTAGGGTTACACAGAGTCGGTTACAAGGGAGGAGATCTACATATCCATATTGCCAAGCTTGCCTTCCACGCCAAGGAGAGTCCCATCTGGACACGGGACGAAGTCTTCAATCTTGTATCTTCATAGTCCAACAGTTCGGCTAAAGTATATAGTCCGGCTGTCCGAGGACCCCCTAATCCAGGACTCCCTCAGTAGCCCCCGAACCAGGCTTCAATGACGATGAGTCCAGCGCGCAGATTGTCTTCGGCATTTCAAGGCGGGTTCTTCTCAAAATTCTAAGTACCTGTTGAGTAGTGTCCGGCTCCTCATAAATGTTGCACTCCTTGGCTTCCGCGCCTAATAATGGCTATCTTCCACATGTCGAGCGAATGTGAGAAGCCGGGGCATTTTTACATTTGCCACCCTAGCCATGTGAGTAAATCATCTATTAAAGAGATGGGGATTCTCAAATCCAGATCACACCATCCTCCCACAACGAGTATCCATCAGAGCGCGCCCGAAAAAATACATTCCAACATGGCCGGCCATCGCAGCTCCTCCTCTCGCTCCCGTAGACCTAAGCCCGGCAATTGGAAGAAGTGTTTCGTCCCTCACAGCCAATTAGTAGAGTTGCAGAACCAGAGATTTCTCCCTCCAGCGTATATGGTCCCCGTTCGAGCCGGGCTCGCCACCTTCAATGGCGGGGAGCAAGCGGAGAGCTTGCCCAACCCATCCAGGGGGGAGCGGGTATGCCTTGTCCCTTACTTATTAAGAGGGCTTGGATTTCCAATTCTTCCGTTCCTCCGCGGGCTCCTGGAGTTCTACGGCCTCCAGCTGCATAACTTTACTCCTGCCTCCATATTACACGTCGCTGGCTATGTCGCCCTTTGCGAGCTGTTTCTGGGCTGCGAATCTCATTTCGAGCTATGGAAGAGGCTATTCTGCCTCGTACCCTGTACACAAGAGGGGTAAATATATCAAGTGGGCGGAGTCGAAATATGGCGCATCGCCGGGACCGGATACCTGTCCGGTACTCCGAAGAAGACATCCGAAGACTGGCCTTCGGAGTGGTTTTATATGGAGGACGTCCCCCTCCCGGACCCTATTCGGATGGGCCTTCCTAAGTTTGAAAACGCTCCCTTGAAGAAACGCCGCAGATGGCGCCCTCGGAGCCCTCAAGAGGAAGACAATGGGGAAGTCCTTTACCTGATGGGTCGGATACAGATGTTGGCCCAGTCAGGATTGACAGTAATCGAGGTTATGTCAACGTGTATAATGCGCGGGGTGCAGCCACTTCAATATCGGGGGCAACCCATGTGGCACTTCAACGGAGAAGACGATGCCACCCACTGCGGTCATATGGGACTGGACTCAGTCGCTGCTCTAGCAAAAATTATGTCCGATTTGTACAAAGGAAAGGAAGAGGAGTTCATCCGCATCAAGCCACGGGATGGATTCTCCATGTACAACCCTCCAAGCTAGGTGAGTTGCCAATTTTTACTCCCAACCTTCCCGCATTCTTCGTCATAAGTATTTACCTTGCCATTTCATAGTAGGAACTGTGAAAAGCTATAAGGGAGGTCCACAGCCCGCCTCCACAACCGGAGGACCCTGACCGGGCCCTCGACCCCAGACTTGAAGAAGTTCCGGACACATTTGTGGAGTTTATTGACAGGAAGTTCTATCAATTAAGCTGCGACGGTGCCATGGTGGCCATCATAGCCGATTATCCGGGACTACTCCCTGCATCGCATGTAACTAAAACCGGAGTCCTAACTTCCAAGAAGGATCCCTTTTTCTGCACTTCACCTACCACACACATATGGTGCTTTACAGGGAAGGCCCTCGGGACGCCATGCTGAACCCGCAGTGACTCACCAAGAAGGGGCACAGAAGCCGGGTAGGCTTAAAAGGAAGGCGGTCAGGACTGAGACGCCATCGCAGAGGTATGAAAGAGAACCCCGCTCCGTGGTGGTCGTCTTTTAAAATATAATAACGCCAATGTTTCCTAGTAGGAAAAACGCTCGCCGGACCATATCCAGAGAGGTTGCCGGTCATGCCTCCACCAGTCGGGCTCCAGAACCGGACTTAGAGGCGGACGCTAACATGGGGCCAACGCCGGCTGTTCCTCCTACAGAGGATGCGGATAGGCTATCAGCTACAAATTCCGAGGTGGAGAGCGCCATGAATCACAGGCGTCGCCGGGCTGTACTCTGTGATGCTTGTTTCTCCCAAGAGGCGTTTGATGCCTTCAGCTCAGGAGACGCGTACATCCGAGCTGCTCAAAATGGTCTTGCTAGAGCCACGGACTAGTATGTAAAGGATATACAAAGAAAATCTAATAATTGCGTATATCAGTACCCCCTGAGAATTGAAACAGTTGGTACGACTGATTTAAGGATCATTGTTTGCATAGGTTCTTACAGAGAAGAATACCCCGTTGTCTCAAGAGCTGGAGGAGTGCAAAGCCCAGCTTCAGGCCGCAGTTGCCGCGGTGAAGGAGTCCGAGAAGACCCCATCGGGTAAGACTTGCTTTTATTGCAAAGAATGTCATGTACCAGGTAGTATGCGGCATGCGTGCAAATCTAATAATAGATTCTGCAGATGACTCCGGAGTGAATCCGGAGGTCGTGCGAGGGGATGAGCAACATGCTAACCGACAGCTAAAGGCTAGCGAGCGCGTGCTTACACGGGTTAGGATGGAGAAAATCGAGCTCCAAGACGCCAATACCCGGCTGGGCATTGAACTGAAAGATGTTCGAGCCCAGCTTGCTGACTCCTTAAAGGATAATAAGAGGCTTCGACGCGGCATTTTCAGTAAGTTCCTGAACGAACTTTTAAAGAGTTCGACGAAGAAACTGGCTGACAGAGTTATATCTGTAGGTATGCTGATGGTTCGTCCCGCGGAGGAGATGCCCGGGTCTACAGGCGATCTTCTCCCAGAGCTCTCACAACTGCACGAACAAGTACGGTAGGTGATGCAGCGTGTTGCCCAAGCCTTGTGGCCATCCGCCTCCCTGCCAGGAGGCATGAGAGAGCTTGTAGAAAAGATCAGGGGAGCGCGGTGGCGCTTTCGATTATGGAATATATTAGCCTGCCGACAAGGTGCAAGGGAGGCCTGGGCCATGGTGAAGACATGATACCAAGGCTGACCCGAACCACATGGCTGAGGTCGGACCTGTGGGGCCTGATGGGAAAGAGATCCCCGTCAGTTTGGTTTATGACTAGATAGAATTAGCCGCAAAGTATTCTCAACAGGAATGTAGGCTAGACAGCCTGTTGGATGGTATAGAAGAAGAATTTAGCCAGTCTAAGTCACTGTGTACTTCAAGTGACATATATTGTCCCTAGCCGGATAGTAAATCATTTGTCATGGCGGACCCTTTCATGTCAACCTCCGGGCCCGACAGTTCAGAGTGTATCCGAATACCCACTCAGTTATGTAAAAACCGGGATATGCGTGGAAACCAGGCGTAGGGGTCATAAGTGCTTGAACAGACAAGTACCCTACTAGCTATGTTATATTACATGGATAGTAAGAAACATCTTCCAGGGAGAATAGTTCCGTTAAGGGTTCCTTTCCCTGGGTGCGCATGCATTAATGTGCATGTCCGGACTGCGAAAAGAGACGCAGTATATAAACTTCTGGGGGCATGTAGTACAATAAATAGAAATCGTCTTTTGTTAACTGACCGAATATTCCCTTAAGAACGCTAGCTTTCGGCTTCACCCAGTCTGAGGTACACATCTGGCTGACCCGGCAGTAACAATCGCAGAGGTGCTCCCCTTATGCCCTAGCCGAATTAACGGGAACGTAGGGCATAAATACAAGAGCCAGGCAACCCAGCTTGGCCAAAAACTTAAGTCAAATCAATGCATATAATGGCGAAAAAGGTACATGTGAAAAGTAGCACATGTGTTGGGCCTAGAGCCCGGAACGTAGCTATATTAAGCTTCTGTATAAGAAGCCCCCAGGTATCATGAGCACGGCTAGCACGTACGGATTGTGTAGTCAAGACACATTGTAGCCTTTTAAGGCCTTGAAGAAAAAAAGGAAGAAAGAAAGAAAGAAAAGACAGATAATGAATATGTAAAAAAGTGATAGAGGTAGGGAGACGAACACAGAGTCCGGCACTAGGCGTAGAACCTTTGGAGTCTGGCCGCGTTCGATGGATTTGGCTCGAGTCGATTGTCCGCTGCATCCCGCGGACGGTACGCTCCACCGGTCAGAACTTTGTCAATAATGAAGGGACCTTCCCATTTGGGCTTGAGATTGTTCTTTTTCTTCTCCGGTAGGCGTAGAACGAGTTCGTGAACGTTATAAGTTTTGGCCCGTAGTTCTCTGCTTTGGTACCTTCGAGCCTGCTGCTGATAGAATGCGGAACGGGCTTTTGCCATGTCACGCTCCTCCTCCAGGATGTCCAAACTGTCCTGCCGATCAAGCTCGGCTTCTTTCTCTTCATACATGCGCACTCGAGGTGAGTCATGAATTATGTCCCAGGGCAGTACCGCCTCTATGCCGTACACCATAAAAAACGGTGTGTATCCATTAGGGAGATTCGGCGTGGTCCGCAGCGCCCATAGTACGGAGTCGAGCTCCTCTACCCAGTGCGTATTTGATTCCTTCAAGGATCGCACTAATCTGGGTTTAATGACGCTCATGATAAGACCGTTTGCTCGCTTGACCATTAGTTTGCGGGTGATAGACAGAAGCATAATCGAGCTTGATGCCCATGTTGCTGCACCAAACTTTTACCTCGTTGGCTGTAAAGTTCGAGCCGTTATCGATGATGATGTTGTGGGGGACGCCGTAACGGTGTACAACCCCGGATATGAAGTCTATCACTGGTCTCGACTCGGCCGTTTTAACTGGTTTCGCTTCTATCCATTTGGTGAATTTATCCACCATGACCAATAAATATTTTTTCTTATGGCTTCCCCCTTTGAGGGGTCTGACCATATCAAGCCCCCAGACCGCAAAGGGCCAAGTAATGGGGATTGTTTGGAGAGCAGTAGGCGGCATATGGCTTTGGTTTGCAAAAAATTAGCAACCGACGGAACGTTGAACGAGGTCATGTGCGTCTGCTCGGGTCGTCGGCCAGTAGAAACCTGTATGGAAGGCATTGCTTACAAGGGCCCGGGCTGCGGTGTGGTGGCCGCCAAGTCCAGCATGAATTTCTGCCAAGAGTTGTCGTCCCTCCTCTTCAGAGATGCACCTTTGAAGGACTTCGGTAGCACTTTTCTTGTAAAGCTCTCCCGCGTGGACCTTGTAGGCTTTAGACCGCCGCACAATGGAGCGCGCCTCGTTTGGGTCCTCGGGTAGTTCCTGCCTAGTTAGGTAGGCCAGGAATGGTTCTGTCCATGGGGTAATGACAGCCATTATTACGTGGGCGGAAGGTGTTATTTCGGTGGCAGAGCCTCCGATGATGTCAGAGTGTTCGGTATCTGGTGTTGTGGTCAGGTCCATATTATTGTTACCGGTCTCTCCTTCCCATACCACAGATGGCTTAAACAGCCTTTCCAAGAAGATATTAGGTGGGACAGGGTCGCGCTTAGCGCTGATGCGGGCGAGGATATCTGACGCCTGATTGTTTTCCCGAACCACATGGTGGAATTCGAGCCCCTCGAACCGACATGACATTTTCAGGAGGGCGTTGCGATAAGCCGCTATTTTTTGATTCTTGGCGTCGAAGTCTCCATTTATTTGAGATATTGCGAGGTTCGAGTCCCCACGCACCTCCAGGCATTGAATGCCCATGGAGACTGCCATCCGGAGACCATGTAACAGGGCCTCATATTCTGCTGCGTTGTTGGAGTCTGTGTATAGTATCTGGAGTACGTATTGGACTGTATCTCAAGTGGGGGATGTCAGGACGACGCCAGCCCCTAGACCAGCTAGCATTTTAGAGCGTCAAAGTGATTAATCCAATTGGAGTACGCGCCGTACTCTTTAGGCAGTTCGGCTTCTGTCCATTCAGCGACGAAATCAGCCAGTACTTGTGACTTAATGGCCCGCCGTGGTTTGTATATTATGTCTAACGGGAGGAGCTCAATAGCCCATTTAGCAATCTGGCCCGTGGTCTCGCGGTTGTTTATTATTTCGTTGAGTGGTACTTCAGAGGCCACCATAATTGAACACTCTTGAAAGTAGTGTCGTAGTTTCCGGGATGCCATGAAGACCGCGTATGCTATCTTTTGATAATGTGGGTATTGTGATTTGCATGGAGTGAGGATAGTGGATACATAGTATACCGGCTTTTGAAGCGGGAACTTATGTCCGTCCATCACTCGTTCGATGACTAGCACTGCGCTTACAACTTGGTGTGTTGCCGCTATATATAACAGCATTGGTTCGCCAGCGTTTGGTGCAGCCAAGATTGGGTTTGTGGCCAAAACGGCTTTTATTTCTTATAATCTGGCCATGGCCGCATCCATACACTCGAAGTGTTTGGTGCGGCGAAGAAGGCGATAAAGAGGCAGTGCCTTTTCTCCTAATCGGGAGATGAAGAGGCTTAAGGCAGCCACACAGTCAGTTAGTTTCTGGATTTGCTTGAGGTCTGTTGGGATGGCCAACTATGACAGGGCTCAGATTTTAGCCGGATTTGCTTTGATTCCTCTGTTGGAGACGATGAAGCCTAAGAGCTTTCCGGCAGGCATGCCGAAGACGCATTTTTTCGGATTGAGCTTAATGTCGTATGTTTGGAGATTGTCGAACGTGAGCCTCAAGTCGTCTATTAAGGATTCGATGTGTCTGGTTTTAATGACCACATCGTCTATTTATGCCTCCACTATTTTGCCAATATGTGTCTCCAAGCATGTCTGAATCATGCGTTGATAGGTTGCACCGGTGTTTTTAAGCCCGAAAGGCATGGTGTTAAAACAGAAGGGGCCGTATGGAGTGATAAATGTCGTTGCGGCTTGATCGGACTCTGCCATCTTAATTTGATGGTATCCGGAGTATGCGTCGAGGAAACACAATGAGTCGTGTCCTGCGGTAGCGTCGATAATTTGATCGATGCGAGGGAGGGGGAAGGGATCCTTTTGGCAAGCCTTGTTAAGGTCCTTGAAGTCGACGCATAGGCACCAGGATTTGTCTTTCTTTGGTACCATCACCAGGTTTGCTAGACAGTCTGGATGTTTTATTTCTCGAAGGAATCCGGCCTCCAGTAACTTGGCTAGCTCCTCTCCCATGGCTTGTCGCTTAGGCTCAGAGAAGCGCTGGAGAGTTTTCTTGACCGGCTTGAATCCCTTTAGGATGTTAAGGCTATGCTCAACCAGCCTGCGTGGGATTCCTGGCATGTCTGAAGGATGCTAGGCGAAGATGTCCCAATTCGCGTGCAAAAACTCCCGTAGCGCAACATCTACTGTGTAGTTTAACTGTGCCCTGATGGATGCTATTTTTGTAGGGTCCGTTGGATGGACTTGGAATTTGACTATTTCATCCGCTGGTTGAAAAGAGGTGGATTTGGATCTTTTGTCGAGTATTACGTCGTCCCTGTCCACTGTGGAGCGCAGCACTGTTAATTCCTCGGTCGCGAGGGCTTCGGATAACGCCTCGATGGCCAGTGCGGCTATTTTATTTTCGACACGGAGTTCTATGTACGGATCACTAGCTAGAGTGATGATTCCATTGGGCCCGGGCATTTTGAGCTTCATGTACCCGTAATGGGGTATAGCTTGGAAGATCGTGAATGCCCTAGAAGGGCATGGTATCCGCTATTGAACGGGGCCACTAGGAATGTGATTTCTTCGGACCTATAATTCTCCGGCGTGCCGAATACCACATCTAGTGTGATTTTTCGAGCACATCGTGCCTCCCGACAAGGGATGATTCTTCTGAAGGTCGTGCTACTTTGCTCAATGCAGCTTCTGTCTATTTCCATTTTTTGAAGAGTCTCCTCATAGATGAGGTTTAGTCCGCTGTCACCGTCCATGAGTACTTTAGTAAGCCGGAAGCCGTCCACAATTGGACTAAGGACCAAGGAGGCTAGTGCTTGGGCTGTTCGGAATTTAGGTTCATCACTGGCATTGAAGGTGATAGCCGTATCACTCCATGGATTTATTGCTGCCATGTGGCAGACTTCGGCAAGGCTGCGGAGTGCTTGCATACGCCTATTATTTGAGGCGAAGGTCTCGAAGACTGTCAATACTGTATTGTGGTTCTCCACCGGATGGTGCTCTGCGGTATTGTTGATGAGGAGATCCTCACCGCTCTTGGCCACCTGCCGGATTACCCAACAGGCTCTAAGGCTGTGTGTTGGCATGGTATCCGCTGTGCTGTGAATTTTGCATGGCCCATTAAGCCATCCCTCCAGTACGGTTCCACGCCCTATAGTGGGCTTTTGCTTATTTGTAATTGGATCGGGTGACTTACGAGAGTACACCCTTTTAGTTCGGATGGGGGGTTCTGTCAGAGCCGGAGGATCCCAAAATTTTGTTTGGGTTTTCCAGGCGCTTTCCATCACACCTTACTTATGTACTATGGCCGCCAAGTCAGCAAAGTGTGCTATGTCACGGCGACTTATGGCATTGAGGATTCTCCTGTCCGTGCAATTTTTGCAAAAGAATGAAATTGCGTCTTCCTCGCGACAGTCCTTAACCTTGCTCATTACAGGGAGGAATCTGGCCCAATAGTGGTGTACTGTCTCTTGGGGCTCTTGTCTAATGTGGGAAAGATCACTTATATCTGGGTGGGTGGGTAGATTTAGGTCCGAACCCTGACCTGATCTCAGACCCAGGGGCGGAGGAGTTTCCGATCTTGGAAGTTCGGGCTCCGGGATGTTGCCCGCTAGGTCTGGCCCGCTGTCTAATTCTAGGTTCAAGGCTTGGGTCGTGTCCTCCCGTAGACGGGTATCCGGCTCGGAGAGCTCAGGAATCTGGACATAGTTCGTCCTCAAGATAGAGAAAGAATCATTGAGTTGCTCCTCCGACACCGCTATTTGATGGGTGACCGGAGGAGAGTTAATCTCCCTTTGGTCGGGTTTAAGCCCAATCCGATCATAGTCCATAGAGACTCCTGAAGCGGCAATGCGATCCAAGAGCTCGTTCAAGGAGGAGAGCTCCATTGGATCCATCTGCTCAGCGAATCCTGAGCCGACGTGGAGGCGGTTTTTGATGAACCGAGAGGTCATCGTCGGCGCAGCGGCCGAACGGGCGGTCATGATGAAGTCGCCTAGTCGGAGAATTTGGCCTACAGCCAGGGCTCCCGCAGAGGTGATGTTGTCCTTGACAACAACACGAGCCATCAAGCCTTATGGTGACGACACAGTGGAACTCTCAATGAAAGCACCAATGTCAGTGTCAAAACCGGCGGATCTCGGGTAGGGTGTCCCGAACTGTGCGTCTAAGGCGGATGGTAACAGGAGGCGGGGGACACGATGTTTACCCAGGTTCGGGCCCTCTCGATGGAGGTAATACCCTACTTCCTACTTGATTGATCTTGATGATATGAGTATTACAGGAGTTGGTCTACCACGAGATCGTAGAGGCTAAACCCTAGAAGCTAGCCAATGGTATGATTATTATTGTCCTGGATTAGGGGGTCCTCGGACTGCCTAACTATATATTTTAGCCGGACTGTTGGACACGAACACCTAGAAGGCCCGGGACGAAGTATCCATTCTGCCTTATGGGGATTGAGGACGACTGCCAACCGGTCAACCGATCAAACCCCTTTCTTCATGGTGTACGGGGCTGAAGGCGTGCTTCCGAGTGACTTGCTTCACAGTGCACCCCGAGTGGAACTTTTCTGAGAAGCTGAGGTAGAGCAAGGACGACAGGATGTCGTAGATCTTCTGGAGGAAGAACGAGATATGGCCTTGATCCGGTCGACCATTTATCAGCAAGACCTTCGTCGATTCCACGCTCGAAACGTTAAAGGTTGAGCATTTCAAGATGGAGATCTTGTGCTCCAAGTGGACCAACAGCGACCTCATAAACTCGCTCCTTCTTGGGATGGCCCTTTTGTCGTCACCAAGGTGCTCAACAATGGGGCATATCACCTTTACAACTTAACCAAGAAGAAAGATGAGCAATGCTCTTGGAATGCGAATCTGCTCCATCGATTTTATACTTAAACAGTCGGTTCATCGAGTTGTAATAAGAATACCTTTGTCAAGACATGATTTGCACAGTCTCTTAAACATTGTTTTCGCATAAACATGTTTACAAATCCACCAGTGGGTGGCTTAGCCGCGAACCTGTTTTGCCTAAGTTTCAAAACTACTCCGAGTGGAGAGAAATCCTCCCACTCAAAGGCTTAGCTACGAACCTGTTTTGCTAAGTAAAAAAAATCACACCGAGAGTTATCATTTCCTGCTACATCTTCCTGGTAGCCCCTCCCGCTAGCCCCTCCCGCCGGTGGCCACTCCGGCCCCGGCGGCCACACACCTTACTGCCGGTGGCCACTCCGGCCCCAGCAGCCACCCTACTTCCTTCCGGTGGCCACTCCGGCCCCGACAGCCACCCATCTTCCTGCCGACGGCGCAGCCACCTTCAGATCCGCGATGGCTCCTTTTTCCCTCAATTTTGAGCGTGGGAAGAAATTCCAGGCAGATATGAGATCCAAGTTTGGTCATCCGGTGGTTTTCTCTCCGGGCTTTCGACAAAAGGAGTTCACCATGGTGGTTTCTTTCTCGCGAGCATCGTTCAAGCTTGATGTTCACACGGTTAGTGTCTCTCTCCTTGCTACGTTTGGAGGCTATACGCAAGGATTTAGAGTCCGTTTCTTACGAAATAGATCTTACAAATTTTCGGTGGCCTCAAAGTCAGTGGGGTTCGAGATCTACAATGCGGGCAAAATTGTGGAAAAAGACTTTGAGATGGTTTTTAGTCTTTGGAATTTTGGTGGTCCTAATTGGATTAGAGAAGAGCGTGCTTATTATGCTGAACTTGATAACGAATGGACTCTAGTGGGTAAAAATGGGCGTGCCGTCGTCCCTAACCCCGGTGATCACCGGAGTTACAGCTCGGTGGTCCAACATGGCCGGTCAGTGTTCGAGCGTTTATCAGGGCCTATTCATGACAGTATTAATTCAGCAAATTCCGCTTCTTAATCACAGCCTAATCATGGTGTTAAAGAGCCTCCAATTGAACCTCATTACTCTGCGCGTATGCATGGGAGAACGTACGTTACGTGCAATGCATGCGGCGACTCGGGGCATTTCGCACGTAATTGTACCACCCCAAACCTTCCTGGGCTGTGGCCCTTCATTCATTTTGATTCTTTCCCTAGCCCACCGGACGAAGCCTGGGCCGAGGGTGCTGTTGAGGCCTGGTTCCATTGCATTGGGCCAGAAGCACCAATAAGGCAAGCCTCGTCATTTAAGGAGCTGGTCAAGGAACATTTTCCGAATTTCCAACCGAGACCGACGCTTGCCTCCTCGCATTCCACTACACCTACCAACTTTGCTTCTTCCGCTGCTACCACCTTGACAAACCCGCCTGGTTCGTCCTTGTCGCCGGCGAGGGCTGTAGTTGCCACTTCAGCGGTGAGCAATCTGATGGCCAACATTCCGATAGACCCTCTCCCGTTTGTGCCAGAAGGGTTTTAGATACAAGAAATCGAGGGAAGAATAAGGGTTTCTCGAGCCATTCTTCCGCACCGACCACGACGACATGAAGATTGGGCGATAGCCTCCATCCATCCGCATCCTAATGAGGTATTCTTCCCTAATGTCCGGGATGTCCTAGAGGAATTCTTTCAAGAGGAAGCGCATGTTGGGTTTAGAAAGATCCAACCATGTCCCTTCGGAGAAGCATACGTGCAGTTCTTGCATGTCAGAGATAGAGACAGACTCATTAGACAAAGTCCGCATGCATTCGGAGATGTCTTTATTTCCTTTACAAAACACAACGAGGGAAGAAACTGGCGTAGGCTCAATTTCAATAGGACTTGTTGGCTCCTGTTTGTGGGTGTTCCGTTTGATTTCTGCAATACTGATGACATAGCTGCTGCAATTTCCAAATGGGGAAGAATCATAAGCTGGGAAAGAGAGGATGCTTTAAGAGGGAAGATTCTGGTTAAGGCACGAGTGACTGATCTTATTGAAATACCCAAAAGTATAAGGTGGTCTGAGGGTGAGAGATTTGAAGAGGAATCATGGACTAGTTCAGTTGAAGTGCTCTTGGAGGAAATGCTGGGAGGGGGGCCAGCAGATGAGGATCCTATTCCTCCAGAGGGTGTGGACCCTCACCCTGTGCCACAACATGCTAATGACTTCCCAGGTTTCCAACCTTTGCCAGTGCACAATATTAACATTCCAAATGAGGGTTGGGGTGCCTGGGAGGATCCGGTCGAACAAGAGGAGCAGGAGCAGCATTGGGCTTTCCCACAGCAAGACCTGGTGGTTCCAATGCAGCAACAAATGGAAATTCCTGTGTAGCATGATGATGGACACCCAAATAGCAGTATCACTACGACTGTATCTCTGTCTGATGGATTACTGTCTCTACTCATTCAGCAAGTGAAGAGGTAAATCAGGCAGTGCAAGTGCAACCTATGGCTTTGGGTCTGCTTGACATTGCTCTAGCTTACCAGGCAGATGATGAAGAAGAAGATCCTCAGTTAAATAACAACTTGCTAGCTCAGGATGGGCAACAGAATCCTTCAGCAGAGCCACAGGTTGACTCTGAAGCTCCTATCCAGCCTCTTGTCGTACAAAGGGGTGAACCATCTTCTACTGTGCAACATAATCAGCTGGAGCAGCCACTGACAGTTGAGAAGATGGATGTTGTTCCCACAGAACAAGTTTCTGCTACTGCTGCTCACATTTCTGCTCAAGCACCTGTTTCTCAGCCACTAGTTTTGTCTGCTTCAGACAAAGGGAAAGAGGATGTGCCAGTCTGTCAGGGAGGATCATAATCCAATTTCAGTACTAGAGGTATTGCAAAGAGGACTTTTCCTTCTACTCCCTCCCATATGTTTGATTTTCACTCAATTGCTAAGCAACATGCTTTGGATATTATTGATGGTTCTCACTTAGTTTCTGAAGAAGGTTTGGACCTTTGGATACAAAACTTTGCCCCTGCTACTCAAGGAAACAAAAGTACTTTCAAGATTGAAATACCTGTAAGTTGGTTCAATTTCATAATACACCTGTTACTGACACCAGATCAGTTTGGATGGACAATTCACCTGCTTAAGTCTAATTTGTGGAATTTGCTTACTGAAAACTGTCATAATGAAGAGACATTCCCATTCCATATTCCTGATGGCTGCTTAACCTCACAGGCCATAACATGTAAAGAGATATTACAGTATGTGGGTAAGGAAAATGAAGGGAGTAGTCCAGCTGCCCATTCTTCCAGTGGAGCTGGCAGCCCCCTACTGCAGGTGTCACCCAACAAAGTCATCCTATTGCCTCCTGGAGAAGCCACTTCCAAAAAAAGGAGAGAGAAAGAGCCATTGGTAGAAACTCAGGTAAGAAGAAGTGACAGAATTAAGAAAGATAATAATGGCTATAGGAGGAAAACATGTGATGCTAAATCTTGCTTACCCTGTAATGCCATTCCTCCTATTATTCCCAATAAAGTGGTTAAGAACTTGACAAAATCTTTCTTTAAGGTGTCTGAGGATGAGCTCCAGGAAAAGTTATCCAAGAGACCCAAAAACAAGGGGCTAGAGGAGGTGGCCAAGGTGTCAAAAGCCACTGGAGCTGAAGCACAACCAAGATTTGATTAATGATAGAGTGCTGCAATAGTTATAGTCCCTGCTGTTGCATTTTGTTCTGGTATCCTAAGACTGCATGTGTTATGTGTGCTGGATGTAGTAGCTTTTGTAATGTGAGAAATTCTGGACCTGTGAGACATCTTTTGCTGCAAACTGAATCCTGTCACTACAGTAAATCTTATGACACTAAGTTACTTGTCAGTATGGTTCCTTTCAAATGGCTGTATGTGATTCACACATTATGGATGTTACATGGAAAAATTCTATGCACTACTGCTTCACAATTATGCTTACTATCACAATGCATGGCTCATGAGGATATCAAGAGATGGATCTTGATAAAGGAATATAACCCCCTCTTGGTTAAACATGAATAACAACAGATCTTGGAACATTCTTAACTGGAACATTAGAGGCATTAATGCGCAAGACAAATGGCTGGCAATTAGACAGAAATTGGAGGAAAGTGCTGCTGGTGTAGTTTGTATTCAGGAAACAAAAAGGGAAAATTTTGATCTTGCATACCTTCACAACTTTTGTCCACAGAGATTCAACAAATTTGAATTCCTCCCTTCCATTGGAGCATCTGGTGGCATTCTCACTGCCTGGAATGGTGCTTTGTTCACAGGAGAGCTACTCTTTCAAAACAAGTTCTCTATTTCCATTCAATTCACATGTAATATTTCTTCAAACAGGTGGATCCTCTCAAACATATATGGGCCTTGCAGACATGAGGAAAAGATTGAATTTATTGACTGGTTTAGCAACATTCAAATGCCCAATGATGTGGACTGGATAATCATGGGTGACTTTAATTTTATCAGAACACCAGAGAATAGAAACAAACCAGGTGGAGATGTAAATGAGATGCTATTATTTAATGAAGCCATCAGTAGCTTGGGACTGATTGAGCTACCTTTGAAAGGAAGACAATATAGCTGGAGCAACATGCAGGAATCCCCCCTCCTTGAAAAATTGGACTGGTTCTTTACCTCTGCTTCCTGGATGACAAGCTACCCTAACTCCATGGCCCTTCCTTTGGCAAAGCCAATTTCTGATCACCTGCCTTGCATGCTAAAAATTTGCACAAATATTCCTAAATCAAAGGTGTTTAGGTTTGAAAACTACTGGTTAAAGCACAGCTCCTTCAAACAAGTTGTGCAATCAGCTTGGAACATTCCAGTAGGTTATACTGATCAAGCCAAAAAGATTAATGCTAAGTTCAAAAATTTAAGAAGAGCTCTGAAGTTATGGGCTGGAAGTCTGTCCTGCATGAAAAAACAGATTGAGGATCTCAATGCATGCATATTCTTTTGGGACTGGGTTGAAGAATTCAGAAACCTCTCCTTATTTGAGGCCAACTGCAGATCTATGCTCAAGGAATACTTGTTGACTGTTCTGAATAATCAGAAGATTTACTGGAAATAGAGAGGCAAAATAAAAGGGGTTAAGTTTGGAGATGAAAATACCAAATTTTTCCACACAAAGGCTTCCATTAATCATAGGCATAACAAAATTGCAATGTTGCTAAATTCAGATCAAGTGGAAGTTACTGAGCATGAAGGAAAAGCTGCTATCCTATGGGATACTTTCAAAAGAAGACTGGGACAATCTAATGGACACACTATGCATTTTGATCTCCATGATTTATATAACCAAGCAGTGGATCCTGCCATTTTTATTCAATTAGAGGAACAGTTCACCAGGGAGGAAATTGAGGAGGTTGTCAAAAACCTACCATCAGATAAATCACCAGGACCTGATGGTTTCAACAATGAGTTCATTAAAGCTTGCTGGGATATTATTAAGGAAGATGTTATTGACCTGATCATGGCCTTCCATGCTGGTACTGTGAACTTGGAGAGTATAAACACATCTTACATTACTCTGATTCCAAAAATTGAAGTTCCTATAACACCCAATGACTTCAGGCCAATCTCTCTGCTAAATGGGGTTCTTAAAATCATTACAAAGTTGCTGGCTAATAGATTACAAAAAATTATCCTGAAATTGGTTCACATCAACCAATATGGATTCCTCAAGGACAGAGTAATTCAAGACTGCCTAGGATGGGCATATGAATATATACACCAATGCCATAAATCAAAAGAGGAACTGCTGGTTATTAAACTAGATTTTGAAAAGGCATTTGACACAATTGAACATCAAGCAATCATTGAGATTTTTAGAGCAAAAGGATTTGGAGAAAGATGGATCACATGGATGCAGATGCTATTTACTACATCATCCTCTGCTGTCATGCTCAATGGAGTGCCTGGGAAGAAATTTTATATCAAGAGAGGAGTGAGACAGGGAGATCCTTACTCCCCCTTGATCTTTGTTCTTGCTGCAGATCTACTTCGGAGTATTTTGAACAGGGCCATGAGACTGAATGTTATTGCATCTCCACTACAGGTCAATTCCTGCCCAGATTTCCCAATTGTTCAGTATGCAGATGATACTCTGGTCATCATGCAAGCTAATGCCAGGCACCTAGTGTGTCTCAAAGCACTTTTAAATACTTTTGCTACAGCTACTGGACTCAAGGTTAATTATGCAAAGTCTATAATGGTACCTCTCAACATTAGAGAAGACAGAGTGGAGATTTTCACTAACACACTGCAATGTGCTAGGGGACAGTTCCCTTTTACATACCTAGGGCTACCTTTGGGCATTCATAAACCAACTGTAGAGCAGTGTCTACCTCTTGTTTATAGAATTGCAAAAAGGCTTGCAGGCGTCTCTACTTTCATGACCCAAGCAGGCAAAGTTCTCTTGGTCAAATCAGTCCTCTCCTCATTATCCATCTTCTTCATGAGCTGCCTAGACATTCCTGTAACCATTAAGAAACAGATTATTAAGTACTTGAGACACTGCCTTTGGAGAAGCTCTGACATGGAGGATAGAAGACCAGCTTTGGTAGCTTGGCACACAGTTTGCAGGCCAAAAAATCAGGGAGGTCTGGGCATTTTAGACATTTACACTCACAATAAAACACTTTTGATGAAGAATCTGCACAAATTCTTCAATAGACATGATATACCTTGGGTAAAACTTATATGGGAAAGTTATTACTCTGAAGGACAATTACCAGGAATTAATATGATTGGCTCTTTCTGGTGGAAAGCAAACTTGGCTCTTATAGACCAATACAAAGCCCTGGCAAGATGCAATGTGGGAGATGGAAGAACTGCTTTCTTCTGGGATGACTTATGGCATACTTCAATTCTCAAACATTCTCTACAACACTTACACTCCTTTGTCAGAAACCCACATACAACTGTCCAAACAGTTATCAATACAGAATACCTCCAGGACCTGTTTCATCTACCACTCACAACTGAAGCCTATGAGGAATTCTTGCAAATGGAAGACATATGCATCCAAGCAAGACAATCTGAACATATAGATGCCCTGGACACCTGGAGTTACATTTGGGGGAATGAATTCTACTCCTCAATCAAGGCCTACAAAGTACTGATTGGACACAAGCAAGTCCCACCACACTTCAATTGGATCTGGAACTCATCATGTCAACCAAAACATAAGGTATTCTTCTGGAAGCTACTTCATGATAGAGTAAATACAAGGAATCTGCTAAGGAGGAAAAACTTTGTGTTGGAAGTTTACAACTGTGTTGTTAGAGATTGTCAACAGGAAGAAACTCTGCATCATCTGTTTTGGGATTGCCCCTTTGCTCAACAATGCTTGAACTACATCTGCCCTACTAGGACTCTAAATCTATCAGTCCTCGAAGCCTTCCAAGACCTTAAGAATAAGCTACACTTCCCTTTCTTCATGGAGATCATAATTCTTGGATCATGGGCCATCTGGATATCCAGAAACAATAAGATATTTGAGAATATTACTCCAACTTTCCAAGGCTGGAAGTGCATATATTTAGAGGAACTCAAACTTCTGAAATATAGGATGAAGACTAAGCATGAGAGAATGTTCTCTAACTGGCTGGATTCTCTGCTGTAATCTCTTTTACTTCTTCTTTTGTCTGTAGTTTTTTTAGTTTCTTTTATTTTTCTTTTATTTTATTTCCCGTTTTTTTGTTTTCCTAGGCTTACCTCAAGCCCATAAGACTACTCTGTTTCATCTACCTTAATAAAAGTTGCAGTGGGGTGTTTACCCTACTGTTTATAGTCAAAAAAAATCACACCGTGTGGAGAGCAATCCTCCCACTCGGGGGCTTAGCTATGACCCCACACTTGCCTAAGTTTCAAAAAAAAATACTCTGAGTGAGAGCGATCCTCCCACTCGGGGGCTTAGCTGTGACCCGGTACTCGCCTAAGTTTCAAAAAATACTCCGAGTGGAGAGCAATCCTCCCACTCGGAGGCTTAGATGCGACCCCGTACTCGCCTAAGTTTCAAAAAATACTCCGAGTGGAGGGCAATCCTCCCACTCGGGGGATTAGCTATGAACCTATTTCGCCTAAGTTAAAAAACCACTCCGAGTAGAGAGCGATCCTCCCACTAGGGGGCTTAGCTGCGACCCCGTAGTCGCCTAAGTTTGAAAAAAATACTCAGAGTAGAGAGTGATCCTCCAACTCGGGGGCTTAGCTGCGACCCCGTACTCGCCCAAGTTTCAAAATATACTCCGAGTGGAGAGCAATCCTCTCACTCAGGGGCTTAGCTATGACCCCACACTCGCCTAAGTTTCAAAAAAATACTCCAAGTGAGAGCGATCCTCCAACTCGGGGGCTTAGTTGTGACCCCGTACTCGCCTAAGTTTCAAAAAATACTCCGAGTGGAGAGTAATCCTCCCAATCGGAGGCTTAGCTGCGACCCCGTACTCGCCTAAGTTTCAAAAAATAATCCGAGGGGAGAGCAATCCTCCCACTCGGGGGATTAGCTGTGAACCTGTTTCGCCTAAGTTAAAAAACACTCCGAGTAGAGAGCGACCCTACCACTCGGGGGCTTAGCTGCGACCCCGTAGTCGCCTAAGTTTGAAAAAAAATACACCGAGTAGAGAGTGATCCTCCAACTTGGGGGCTTAGCTGCGACCCCATACTCTGCCAAGTTTCAAAAAATACTTCGAGTGGAGAGCAATGCTCCCACTCGGAGACTTAGCTATGACCCCATATGAGCCTAAGTTTCAAAAAATACTCCGAGTGGAGAGCAATCCTCCCACTCAGGGGCTTTGCTGCAAACCTGTTTTGCCTAAGTTAAAAAACCACTCCGAGTGGAGAGCGATCCTCCCACTCGGGGGCTTAGCTGCGACCCCGTACTCACCTAAGTTTCAAAAATACTTCGAGTGGAGAGTAATCTTCCCACTCAGGGGCTTAGCTGCAAACCTGTTTCACCTAAGTGAAAAATTCACTCCGAGTGGAGAGCGATCCTCCCACTCGGGGGCTTAGCTGTGACCCCGTACTCGCCTCAGTTTCAAAAAATACTCCGACTGGAGAGCAATCCTCCCACTCAGAGGCTTAGATGCGACCCCGCACTCCCCTAAGTTTCAAAAATACTCGAAGTGGAGAGCAATCCTCCCACTTGGGGGCTTAGCTGCGAACCTATTTCGCCTAAGTTAAAAAACCACTCCGAGTGGAGAGTGATCCTCCCACTCGGGGGCTTAGCTGCAACCCCGTACTCGCCTAATTTTCAAAAATACTGTGAGTGGAGAGTAATCCTATCACTCAGGGGCTTAGTTGCGAACCTGTTTGACCTAACTTAAGAAACAACTCCGAGTGGAGAGCGATCCTCTCACTCGGGGGCTTAGCTACGACCCCGTACTCGCCTAAGTTTCAAAAAATTCTCCGATTGGAGAGCAATCCTCCCACTCGGAGGCTTAGCTGCGACCCCGCACTCGCCTAATTTTCAAAAATACTCCGAGCGGAGAGCAATCCTCCCACTCGGGGGCTTAGCAGCGAACCTGTTTCGCCTAACTTAAAAATACCCCGAGTGTACAGAAATCCTCCTATTCGGAGGCTTAGCCGCGAACCAACTTTGCTTAATTTAAAAAATCCAAGTACATTAGAGAGAAGTAAAGTGCATTCGGATATAACAACCAAGTTTGGATAAATCCAGCAAGTTTCAAGACCACAAGCAAAAGTACTCGGGTGTCAGGCCCGAAGGGAGTTTAACGGTTACACAATCACTCGACATTCCGAGGCAAATGAGTTCATATCATCAGGTTTTTCATTCGGCATGAGGTGGACTAGCTGGCTCGACGAAGGTGTCCAAGTCAATGCCGTCCGTGATGCGAGTGGCTGCGTCGATGAAGGTCTCCATGAAAGACTAAAAATGGAGCTTCTTGGTATTTGCCACCTGAAGAGCTTTCAACTTCTCTTCCTTGGCATCATTGCAATGGACATGGACGAGTGATAGAGCCACGTCGGCACCACAATGAGCTGCGGACTTTTTTCATGCTTGCACTCAGTCAAGGATTTCATTAAGTCAAGTCATTAGTGACTCGAGGTCATTCTGATGCACATCTTCTAGCCATAGCTCCTTGTCTATCCATGATAGTGCAACCTTCAGTCGAGCAATATAGTCCAAGACACTGGCGAGGCGAGATTCCAGTCGCAGCATGTTGATTGCAGGTTCATCTTTGACAAGGGAGTTGATGGGGTCCAATCCCGTTTTAATCTGCCCAGTTTCCCCCTCGATATTCTAACAGAACTCTGCATGGAGAGAAAGGTAATAAATTGGCAGCAACATTGTGAAGAAGTTTTCTAATCCAGTCGGCTGAGGAAAAGTACCTTCAAGCATGAGGAGCATCTTCTTGGCAAGACCTCCCAGATAAACCTCCAGCTCATCCCTCTTCTGAGTGAGTGCATCCACTTTGTCAGCCAGGACCACCTTCTCCTCCTTCCGCTCTGCAGCTTCTTTCTTCGCCTCGTCAACAGCAGTCAGATTGGCATTCTCCTCCTCCAATTTGCCGACAGAAGCTAGCTTCCTTTCAGCTAGTTCAGTCTTCTCATGCGCCACCTTCTGCGCCCCCGCAAGATCAGTGTCCTTCTTCTCCAAGGCCTACTTCTTTTTGTCTAATAAAATAACATTCCTCGGTCGAGCTTGGAGTTGACGGTTTTCACTACGCACATCTGTTCGAGTGGAATCACTCGGTTCAAAGGATGGAAAAGAAGAAACAACAAAGCATGATTTCAACAAGTGGTTACCTCCCATGATTGCCACTTTGTCTTAAGCCTTCTTTAGATTCTCATTGGCAAGATCCAGGTCAAGCTTGGGTTGGATCTTCTCCTTCTCCAAAGCAGCATACTGTGTCCAAAGTTTTTTTTTTAATATTTACTGTGAGGCAAAGCCCCACAGCCCTTTATTAAATGGTAAAACTGTACAAAAGAACAGAAAAAAAATATGTACAAAAGCTACACTAGATTACAAAGCTATAAAGCTAAATTACAACAACCTACCTGGACTAATTAAACTAAAGTGTTAATCCAAGCTTTAAGCTTAATGCTGCTATCCTTCTTGAGCCTATGAGATAGAAGTGAGATATCATGTACAAAATTAGACCTCCAAGCAGCAAAAGTAGCCCTTTCCCCTCTAAAAGTTCTCCCATTCCTGAGGATCCAGATGTTCCAGGCAGCTGTCAGCATTACTTCAAAGAAAAAGGGATGCCTGAAACTTCATCTAGCATACTGGATGCATTGCACCATATCTGACCCTCCTGACCAATCAATAGAGAGATAGTTCCAAACTCTCCGACTGAAATTACAGTTAAAGAACAAATGCATCCTGTCCTCAAAGGAAAGTTTCTGACAAATGACGCAAAGATTGTCATCCAGAGGGGATCTCCAGTGTCTTCGGATTAGCATATCCTTGGTGTTAAGCCTGTCAAAAAAGAGCAACCAGCCAAAGACTTTAATCTTCATGGTGCACCTGCTTGCCCACAACCATTTACATGGGTGAATTGTGGGCAAATGTGAATGCATCAGGATGTAAAAACTCTTGGCAGAGTAGGCACCAAACATTCCTGGCCAAACCCAAACATCTGGTATGCTGGTGTCCCTTTCCAGGGCCATTAACCAATCCTCAAGCACATGCAATTCCTGAGCAGCCTCATGAGACAATGGCAAGAAAAACATTGAGAATATATCCTGTGAGATGAGGAATTCATGCACTGAAACCTTGTCATTGTTAACAAAGGAAAATAACCTTGGTAGCCTCCAACATAAAGGTCTAGAAGAACCACCAATATGCCATGCATTAGTCCAGAACAGAGCTGAATCACCCATATTTATGTGCACTGAGGCAATGGGTGTATAGCCATCATGAAGTTTGAGGATATCCCTCCACCAAAAGGAACCCACTGGAGTTGTAGCATGTGGGACACCATCAGCATAGTAACTATTCCAGATGAGGGACACCCATGGTATACCAGCCTTATTATAAAATTTATGCAGATGCTTGAGTAGAAGCCCTTTGTTTTGGATGTTCAAGTTAATCACTCCAAGTCCTCCCTTTTCTCTGGGTCTGCAAACCAGGTCCCAAGCAGCCAAAGATTGTTTGGGAGCATCAGAACTCCCCCTCCAGAGGCATTGCCTGAATATTCTGTCCAACTGTTTGATAATACCAGGTGGAATCTGCAAACTGCAGAGGAAGTAGATTGGCATAGAGGTTAGGACTGAAGTTAGGAGCTGCAAACGTGAACCTTGATTGAGCATGCAAGAACTAGCAGTCAGGCGTCTCTCCAAAGAGTCCACTAGTGGCATGAGATCAATAATTCTGGGTCTTGTGGTTCCAAGGGGCAGCCCTAGATATGTAAAAGGGAGTTGGCCAAGCTTGCAGCCCAACAGGGCAGCTAACCGGGTGGCTACCCCTTCCTCAATGTTGAGAGGGATCATTGACGATTTTGCAAAGTTGACCTTGAGACCAGTAGATTGTTGGAAGGTGAGCAGCATGTTCTTTAGAGCTACCAGCTCCTCATCTCTGGCTGACAGGAAGATGACCGTATCATCTGCATACTATATAATGGGGAATTCCTGGTCATGAGTAGGGATTGGGAGTGATAAAACACCCTGAGCCAGCATATGATTAACCATAGTTTGTAGAAGATCAGCGGCCATTACAAATAGAAGGGGTGATAAAGGATCCCCTTGTCCGACTCCGCATTTGCATTTAAACTGCTTGCCTGGGATGCCGTTTAACAACACCGAGGAAGATCCTGTAGAAAGGATCTCTTTGACCCAGCCAATCCATTTATCATCAAAACCTTTGTGCTTAAGCATTAGCAAGATAACCTCATGATTGACAGTATCAAAAGCCTTTGCAAAATCCAATTTCAGAATAACAATGGGCCTCTTGGACTATTTACATTGATGTATATATTCAAAACTCCAAGCTAGACAATCTTGAATTGATCTACCTTTAGGAAAACCATACTGATTCTTATGGATGCAGTGCAAAATCACCCTTTGCAACCTATTAGCCAACAATTTGGTGAGAAACTTCAAGCAGGTATTGGTGAGAGAAATAGGCCTAAAATCATCCGGCCCCTCAGGAGATAACATCTTAGGGATGAGGACAATGAGTGACCCATTTATGTTTTCCAGAGAGAGCTTCCCCTCATAAAAGTCCCTGATTAAATGTAGAAAATCCTTCTCAATGATCGGCCAACAGCGCTTGACAAACATACCATTGAAGCCATCCGGGCTGGGTGCCCTATCAGTTGGCAACTCCTGCAGGACCTTCTTAATCTCAGCATCAGAGAAAGGCACGATAATTCGTCCAAACCAGGGACTGGCTGAATGAGTGTGTCTAAATTAAAGCCCATTGTAATGTTCTGGCTCTGGCCCATGCGGTTTTTGAAAGAAGCCCAAAGGATTCCGGCCATTTGTTCATGATCAGAGACAGGATTACCCATCCCCGTCGTTTTCAGGCTTGCTATAGAGTTTTTCCTCATGCGCTCCGATGCCATGGCATGAAAAAATTTGGAGTTTTCCTCGCCCACCTTAATATACCTGATCGTACACCTTTGCTTCCAATAGATGTAATGGAGTTTCAACAAATGCTCATAATGCAACTTCACTATTTGCCGGAAATTGAACTCAGATCTAACCAGAGGCCTTAACTCCTCAAGCTTATCAAAATAAAGAATAACCCTACTGCAGTCCAGAGTTAACTTCTTGAGGTAAGAGAGGTTTTTGCTCCAGACTCTTAAGTCATACCTGAGGCGTTTAAATTTCCTAGTTAGGACTGCAGCTGCAGACAAATCAGAAAACACAGGGGCCTCCCAAGATTTCTTGACACACTCCATAAACCCTGGCATTTCAACCCAATAATTTTCAAACCTAAAAATCTTGGATTTGGGTATTTTAGTGTCGATTGAAACTACACATGGCACATGATCCGATGAGGTTTTTGCCAAGGGAAAGACCACTGTATTAGGATAGTGAGAGATCCAATCAGAGGTCGTGAAGAACCAATCCAGTTGCTCTAGGAGAGGTATTTGCTGCATATTAGACCATGTAAAGCTTCTACCCTTTATCGGCAATTCTAGATGTCCAAGATGACCAATAATTTCATTAAAGAGAAAGATGTCATTTATATCTCCTCCTGGCAAATTTCTGTTATCTAGAGATCGGATGAAGTTAAAATCACCGAGCAGCAACCAATGTTCATCCAGGGGAATGGTTAAGTGATATAGCAAACTGACAAACTCATCCCTCAACTGACCATCACATGGCCCATACACAGAAACCATAGTCCAGCGTTCTGAATTATGAACAGATTTAAAGGAAACAACAACACTGAAGCGCTGAACCTCCACTAGCTGACCCTCAAAGACTGAAGAATTCCAGATTACCAAGATTCCGCCGGAAGCTCCAACAGAAGGAGAAAAAGCAAACTAGTCAAAACGTCTAGGGCAGAAAGACCTAATCATCCTAATGTCAAATTGCTCACACTTAGTTTCCTGCAAACAGATTATGGAGCAATGGCTCTCCTCTATCTTAGCCCTAGTATCACGCTGACGAGCATCAGAATTCAGACCATGCACATTCCAACACAACACATTCCAATTACGAAACGATGTAGTCTCCATCAATAACTAACAAAAGACAGTAGCATCTAACTGAGCTGCTTAATAGTTCAGTAATAAGAGCCGCAGAGTAACACAGTACCACATCGAACAAGTTCAGAGCAACATAAGACAATAAAAAACCAAAAGAACAGGCAGCCAAAAGCGTCCCCGAATGCCACAAATAACTATGATGTTTACTCATCATGAGAACTCTCGTCTGATGGGCCTTGCTTTGGAGGAGCCATAAGCTTCTTCACTGTTAACTCCTCCGGGGCGATCCCAAGTGAAGTACCAATAGCCTGCATTCTAGCAAGTGGCGTCGGAGGTGGAAGTGGAATATCCCGGCCTTCATCCGCATCAAGCTTGAGCTTCTTGGCCTTGGGGCGACGGAGAGGAGTAGGCTTCACAGGAATTGCAGAGGTGGGCTTCATGCCAGTCCTTTTCGCGCAGCTGCGTGTCATCCTTCTGACAGAAAAATCAGTCAACTCTTCGACAGTCTGAACTGCACGCTTGGAGCGACGATCTTGCCTTGGTCGCTTCCCCAAGGGCGAGGGAGTGACAGAAGTGAACTGGAAGTCATCTTGCGAGTCCTCAACTGGCTGAGAGGCATATGCCTGCAAATCATCTGGAATCTCTTCAAGAACAACCGAAGAGCGTGGCTGTGTGTCACAAACAGACTTATAGAGGGATTGTGAGCGTTGTTCCAAAAGAGACGAGCACATCCGAACAGGCAAAGGCGGAAAGCAAAACCCTGGCAGATAGGACGGGACCTTTTTGACAAAGAACTCTGGCATCAAAGACATGAAGGATCGCTCCCAAATCATTGCTGGTGGTAGGACCGGACCATAGAACACACAGACGATGCCCAGGTTAATGGGATCGAGTGGTCCTACTGGATGAAGATGGGCCAAAGGCTGTTGAACCTCTTCCATGTCAGCATCATCGTCAGAGCTCATGGAAGGATTGAGGATCATAGAATTGTGATCATGCACGATTGGGTCTTGTACAGGATCTTGAGCCGGCTGAACAGCATCCTCCCACGGGCCCCAACTAGCATCATTGTTTAAGTTTTGACCCCAGCCTGGCACGTCATTCTGATGTTGGTCATGGCCAGGGGGCACCGCATTCCAACCGAAAGCAGGGTATGGCGGCATAGCCCAGAATGGCTGTGGGGGAGCATTAGCACCTGGCATGGGATGTGGGTTGCCATCCAGAGGCATTGGATCTTCATCCGCTGGAATCAAAGCCTCTGCAAAATCTCCATCCAAGATGTAACAGCCAGCCGTCCAAGACACTATAGAACCTCCCCAATTAGCAAACTCTCTGAAAGCAACCGAGCGTGGAACCAGAGCATTGTCAGGGAACGAAGCACGAACCAATGACCTGACCTTTCTGTGATCTGTGCTATCCCAGTAGTGGAACTGACCAAAGGTACTAACCATATCCGCAATGCACTTTGTATTACGATAATCCAAAGGGATTCCAATAAACATCAGCCAACCCTGCCTATGTCCATGCAAAGCTCTGAAACCCTCGCCCTGGTTATGTAGGATAAATTTGACAAAAAACTCCTGGCCCTCTTCATCTAAACCCAAGGGAAAAGGCGGATGCGAAGTAAAGGAAGCACGGACCACAGGATCTTCCATCTCAAATAAACCAACTCCTTGATACCAGGTTTGAGCAGAGATAACAGGAACCTGCATGGTCTGGATTAGGAAGTTGAGCACCTGTTGTCGACGGGCACCAACCAGATGTGCCGGAGGAGCAGGCTCCACAATGCCCACCATGTACTGCTGGTGCATTCTTGGAGGAGGGATCGCCGGAGTGTAGTAGGTGCGCGGCAGACGATCCGCCCCACCATCCACGATGTCGAAGCCAGCTGGGATGAAGCGGAAGGGATCAATCTCATACACTGCCATTGGAGAGGGCGGGCAAGGAGCAGAGCTTGAGGCTGCGTGGAGATGTGCGGTTCACGGCGGATGGTGTATCAATGGCGACACCGGCGGAGTAGCAAGAGGTGGGGTTTTCTGCTGCGGAAGTGTTTGGTCTTGGGAAACCGAAGAGGCAGGGGAGGCAGAGTAACTTTCCTTGCTGTCTCGATTTCCAAAGCTAGGCGATGGGACTTTGGGCACCCAAAGGGATAAGTCAGGAGCGTGGCTGGTGCAATCTTTTTTAATATGACCTGAACGAAAACAGTTACAGCACCGTATCTGGTTCGTGCAGGTCTCTGACGAGTGGCGCATACCCAAACAATTCTGATAGTCCCAGTAACTAGCAGCTAAATCCTCTATCATCTCGTCAAAACTCTGCAAATCATCAACAATATCTTTCGGAGAGGGAAACTGAATCGCCGGTGAAGATGGGCTGTCAACCTCGTCATCCGATAAGCATATGGGCTGGATACTAGAGCCCAAGATCGTGGCATGGCCCAAAGATGCCACAGAATCCAAACTTGCCGAGGCAGGTATCAACAGACCGCCCGAAAATCTGGACTTGCGGAGAAGGTGGCAGAGAACCAAACTGAATGACTGGGCACGCCGGCGGTGAAGATGGCGGCGGCGGAGCAACAGTAATCGGCGGGGGTGTCAACGACGTGGAGATAGCTTCACGCGCAGAAACCACATAACCAGCCTCCCGGACAGTTGTGACTTCATCAGACGTAGGCCCATAATTATAACCTTTCTTAGCTGGGTATTGCATGAACGTGGCAAATTTAATATGCTTGGAGTGTGTGGATTTAACTATTTGGGAACGAAGAGAAGATTTGCCCGGGACATGTTTCATGGCGTCTAAGCCTAATCTAGCTCTCCTCTTGGAGGGACTGATCAAAGTCCACTCCTGATCACATTCAGATTGCCACAGCCGAAATTCCTTTTCCCAATCTGGGCCACCATGACCCCAAAGATGAAAGAAACATTTGAATTGCGGGCAGACAAAACTCCGTTGATGCAAGATAAAAAACCCAACCTCTTTGCAGGAAACATTGAAAGAGAAAACACGGCCATGCAGTTGAGATACCTTGAGAGCAGAGAAATATCCACCAATGGCTGATTCAAGTGCCAAGCCCACATTGTGTTCATCCAGACAGAGAGAATGCCGTGCAAAGGAGACCACCATGACGAAATGATCAGATCGATCCGTAGGATGGACCGTGCGATGAAACAAGCGACCGATCTCATGCGCCATGTCCATCCCCGCAGAGAAATCCAAACCGAGGGAGATGGAAGCATGTACCGCCATTGAGAAGGTAACCAGAAGAAGAAGCAGACGACGCTGAGCATGATGGATGGATTCAAGGGGCGATTCCACGGTCAGACGTGGAGATCACCGGCGATGAGTGGGCTAGGGTTTTAGGGTGGCGGTGGGTGGGTGGGTGGTGCGTCATGGCGTATCTTTGTCTTACTGGGTCCCAAGTTCACAAGATTTCTGCAATCAACAAAAGAAAAATCATTCGACGGAAACAAAGACCCTTTACTTCCGAGTAAACAGAGCAAGTTCAGATTGCTATTGCAAAAGAATTCTAAGACCATCGCAGAATCAAACATTCAACGGCGGTCTCGGGGACTACACCTAGTGGGTGCACTCAACGTGCCCCCACTGGTTTGATTTCCTACTGAGTGTAGTCGTCCTAGCCTGAGTGGAAGAAGCAAAAAAACTCAGACCACCGCCGACTGCCTGCAGTCGACAGTGGTCTCGGGGACTACACCCAGTGGGTGCACTTAGCATGCCCCCACTGGATCAGTTCCCACTTGGCACGACCTGTCCAGCCCGAGTGGAAGTGCTACAAACTGACAAATTCAAAAAGACCCCCGCTGAATCAAACATTCGATGGTGGTCTCGGGGACTACACCCAGTGGGTGCACTCAGCGTGCCATCAATGGACCAAGATCCCACTCGACACGACCCGTCCGACTTGAGTGGAAGAGCTACAAAGAAAAAGATAAACACTCAGTGGGTGTACGGATGCAAGGCGCAGACTCATGATAGATGCAAATTAAAGGTTCCAAAATGCTAATCTACGGATGGACAAATGCAAGGTTCAGACCCATGATAGATGCACATTAAAGGTTCCAAAACGCTCATCTATGGACATCTTACGAATAATAAAGTAGCAGTTTCAGGTAGCATATCCTAACAGAGCAAGGGTCAAGCTGAAAAGCCAATCGGAAATCAATTTACAACCCCACTTACTCGGACATTGGTCTGGAGGGCAGAACTGGCGTCGTAAGCGGCCTTGCTGGTCTCATACACCACTTTCAGTCGGTCCATCATCAGACCATCCTGGATCATTGCTTCCTTGGCGGCTCCTACTTGGTCCTCCGGGATGTGATGCATGACAAATGGAGGTGGCGATGGAGTCGATGACGCAGCCGATGCGGTCGAAGCCTGGAGTTGTGCAGCTGGACTAGAAGTCTGGACAGTCGACGCTGAAGGTTGGTCAGTCGACAAAGGAACAACAAAGGAGACAGAAGCCCGCGACGGGTCACCAAGTTCTTGAACTACAGGCTCAGATAGCTGGCAAGATGCTCGACTGGAAGGTGCCCTCTTGCTCAATGCTCTGCCCGGTCTTCCTGCGCTCCTTTAGAGTTCTTCCTCGTCATCATCATCTCGAAGCTAGATAACATTTGTTGGCGCTGCAAACACTCGACAATGAGATTTCAGTCGACCACCAAAAATAGCTGACAGAGTGTAAGTGCGGTTGTGGTATCATACCTCCTCGAGAGGTAGCCACATCCGCAGTCTCCGTATCGGCCCGCTCCTCGTCAATATTGATGGATGTTGCAGAAGTAGCAGCCCTGGAAGCCCAAAATCCCACTCGGTCAAACAAGCGAAGAAGACCACAACACCATTGAAAAACAAAGAAAAAGAACACTTACGCAGAAGTAACAGGCACAACCACCTTGATTCTGGGCAGAGCCTTCCGAGGTTTTGGTGGAACGACCTTGGTGTGCTTGGCAGTCTTCTTTGTCGGTTCTGCTGTTGACGTCTGAGTGCGCTTGGGAATTCTCTCACTCAACGCTGCCGCCTTGTCGCAGCCGCCCGCAGGATCTCGTGACTGCTTGGAGCGTCTCTCGGAGTGAGGAGGTGACTCGACCTCCGAGCTTTCGTCAGAGTCCTGGTTGTCGATGCTGCTGTCGTCTGCATACTCGATATCGGCGCTCCTGCCGTCGCTTTCTCCTTCTCCAAGTTGCTGCACTCCGTCCGGCATGGAGTATATATTCATGAAAACCTGCGAGTTACAAACCGCAAATGTCAGTCGGATCCAAGAACAAGTGCATACTGAAGAACACTCGACAAATCAAGCCCCACCTCTCCTGGGGCATTGTTGGCGTCGAATGACAAGATCCTTCTAGCTCCGCGAGGGTTGTCCTTATTTCCAGTGATCCTTCGTAGCCATTGAGCCACCATCTCCTCGGCGACCTCCTCTAGGTGGACCCAAGCGGTGTCTTCAGGGCCCGAGTACATCCACATTGGGTGGTCACGATCTTGGAGAGGTTGGATGCGTTGACTGAGAAACAGCTCCAACAGATCCATGCCAGTCACTCCGCCCTGGACTAATGCAACGACCGCGTCGACTAACATTGACACCCCACCCTTCTCCCCATCCTCTACGGCCGGCGAACGAGGAGTGCGGAGTCTCTCTAGAGAGAAAGGACAAAGACCGGTCGAATGACCAGCAGTCGGAATATCTTTGCAGTAAAACCAGGTCGACTGCCATCCCCTAACCGACTCAGGAAAAGTCATGGGGGGGAAAGTGCTCCTACCTCACATCTGGATCCATAAACCCCCACACATCTGCATCACATGCGTCTTCTCGTCGATCAGATTTGCTTTCTTTACCGTTTGACATCGGCAAGTGAAGATGTGCTTAAACAGACCCCAATGCGAGTGACATCCCAAGAAGTTTTCGCACATCGAAATGAACGCAGCAAGATAAGAGGTAGTGTTTGGGAAAAAATGGTGGATCTGGGCACCGAAGAAGTTGAAAAAACACTAGAAGAATGGATGAGGAGGCAAGGAGAAACCTCGGTCGACGTGAGTGGTGAGGAGGACACGCTCACCCTCACGTAGCTGGGGCTCGGTTTCCCCCTCTGGCAGCCTCCAGGACCCATGAGCAATCAAGCCATCGGCGGCGAGGTTCTCCGGGTCTTCCACCACAACGGTGGAGCGGATCCGGTCCCCCTGGATCCAACCAGGCGGCAGGCCGGACCGTGATGTCGACCCCTTCGCCTCCTTCTTGTCCTTCACCGTTGCCTTCTTTGTGTGCTCTAGAGCCGCGGTCTTGTCCTTCACCATGGAGGCGGAGCTCGAGAGGAGCGGGCGGAGGAGTGGAGCACAGGGGGAGACGAGGAAGAGAAGCAGAGAGAAAGAGATCGAATGGGGAAACACTCTACCATGCATCGGCAGCTGCACCTTCTATGGCTTCACTTTCGAGTGACTGACCCGTGGGCCCATGCAATCCTGGCGCATCATGTAACAGACGCCGGTCCTTTACATGGTGTCAGTGTACTAAAGTAGGGGTACCCTAGTATCCCGAACTTGTGCACGGGCAGTCGCAGCACCCCGCGGCAAGGCCCGCCAGGTGGTCGCCAAGGCTCTCTATGGTTCTTTTGGAGCCATTCGAGAACAAAGTATTTAAGCCAAGGAGACAAGTCCCCGGCAAGAGGAGCTTGCCGGGAAGGCCGCTCGAGGCACAAGACCCCGGCAAGAGGAGCTTGCCGGGAAGGCCAACCAGAGCATCTCAAAGAACCTGCCGCGACGCGCCACGCGTCCCGGCAGGACTCGGCGAGCGACAAGCTCCCGGACGCGGCAAGACAACGGCCGCGGCAAGGCACTTGCCGTGGCGGGCAACCACTCTGTACCCGCGCTCCAGCTCACCCACCTACGTGTCGCTCCGGGACCCTTCCTGGCGTACGTGGCGGGAGGCTGTGGAGCGAGGGGTACACTGTGGCATGCAGCACTGACAAGATCGCCATCGTGGCAAGCGGTGGCGCCCCCGACGGTCCCTTTTCTGCACCGTCTAGGCGACGTAGATAGGCATTTAATGCCTTTGTCCCCTGCCGTTAGGGTTAGGTATGATACACTGTGTAGGTAACTGTACCTACCACAGCATATTTCCATTTTTGCCCTTACCTACGTTGCCACCTGTTGGAGACCCCTTGAACATATAAAAGGAGCCCCATGCCCAACGTAGGGGGGGATCGGAACCCGGAGAGCAATCTCTGAGAGGAAAACAGAAGAACGCTCGGTCTCGATAGCTGTTTGAGTGTACTGTAGCACTCAGCGCTCCCGAGCAAGAACTCAATACAATCCACAAAGCAGCAGTAGGAGTATTATCTCTCCGAAGAGCTCCGAAGCTGGGTAAAACCCCCCAGTGTGCTTCGCCTCGATCCGCTCTTCGCGCGACCTCCGCCCCCCGCCGAACCGATAAGGGGCTCCGTCCCCATAGGTGCTCGGGGAGCCAGAAAGCCCCGGCATCTTTGGCGCGCCAGGTAGGGGGCGTCGAGGTTGTGTGAACCTGATCCGGCGTTTACGCGAGCTGACTCTTCATCGACTTCATCGACATGCCGCCAAAGAAGAAGGCTTCAGAGGCGGCTGCGCCGTCCGCGTCGAATCCACCGCCGCCGCAGCAAACGGCCGGTGGGGAGGACGCCGGCGTAAGAACGGGCATCGACGAGGGAGCCCACGATGCCACCAAGTCCAAGGACAAGACCGCGCTGCCCGTCGGCGGCGTAGTCAGCTCCCACGACGACCGGGCGTCCGTAGACGCACCGCGCCCATCTCAAGAGGCGCAGGACCGGCAACGTCGTGGTACTCATGGTACCATACGCTCGCTGGACCCAAATCGAGCTGGCGGATCCCGGGATGCTCAAGGCCAACATGCACGCCAACGTGCTGGCGCAAGAGAGGCACGGTTGCCTGGACGGAATACTGCTCCTTCTAACATCGTTGGAAGTCCGAGCATATCCCGCTCCTCGCACCGTTCGCCACCGCTACCCGCCACTCCAGCAGAAGCTTTGGCACGAGCTCAACTATTCCTGGACTTCCCTCCAACGCCAGACAAGATCGACGACTGGAGGGCCACCATTCAGAGTCTCATCAGCTTCGCCAACGGCGACACTCCACGGCCGGCGATCACATCGCAGCCGCGGTAGGCCAGCCAAGTGCAAGCCAATGGTGACAAAACCGGTGGGGGTGCAACCACCGAGCACTCTCCGCCCCAAAGGCCAAGATCACCGACTCGCCGGGTCCGCCACGACAGTAACTCCACTGCTTCCTCAGATCCGTGAACTCATCGCGATCAGCGCCACGTTCTTCACGAACGGCAGCAAGAAGACGCTCGTACCCGCATCGAGCGCCGAAGAGAAACGCCACGCCAAATCGAGCCACTGGCCAGACACCTTTCGCTCTAGTCTATGGAGCAGAGGCAGTTATCCCCACGGAACTCGTATACGGGTCACCTCAAGTGCTCGCTTATGATGAGCTTGACCAAGAGCAGCTGCGACAAGATGATGCGCTGCTCCTTGAGGAAGACCGTCTTCAGGCTGCTGTACGAGCTGCTCGATACCAGCAAGCTTTGCGCCACTACCATAGCCACAAAGTTAAAGCCAGAAGTCTCGAGGAAGGCGACCTTGTTCTTCGGCGCGTTCATTCCGCCAAGAATTCCAACAAGTTGACGCCGAAGTGGGAAGGCCCTTACCGGGTGAAACGAGTCACTAGGCCTGGCGCTGTCCGCCTTGAGACCGAGGATGGCTTTCCGGTGAGCAACTCCTGGAACATCGGGCATCTTCGTAAGTTTTACCCGTAAGGCGCGGTTGTCGGACCCTGTCCGGCAACCACCATTTTGTACAAGTCTTGCCGCTGTTGCATGTAATCCTTTGTACAAAGCCAGGCGCAGACCCTGTGCATAAATAAAACTCACGTGCTCCACACACCCTGTCAATTTCATGCCTTTCTGCATGAATTATCTGACACTTTGTGCAGCGAGCCCCCTCGGTAAGCAATAACGAGCCATAAGGCTCCATACTATTGTTTTCTCTTTTCTCTTTTTCTCAAGGAAAGGAAGGATCCTTCGCCCACAAGTTGACCGGGGGGGGGGGGGAGGAGAAGATAATGGTATGGACCCGGCGTCGTTCAGGAAAAATTTCGCCTTGCCAGGGAGCAAACGACAGGAAAGCTAAGTGCCAAAGTTCGAGAAATCAGATCTTTTAACTTTAAGTTACTTTCCTTGAACGACCATGCTTTGTATGGAAAACCTATGCGCGGAGGAACCAGCTCGTGGCTAGTTGCGCCCTTACTTTGTTTCGAGTTCGCTCAACAGTTTAAGTGTGCTGCGACTAGAGTCGCGCCCTTACTTTGTTTCGAGTTCACTCAGCAACTTAAGCGAGCTACGACTAGTCGCGACAAGGTTTCCTGTCGGTAACGGCACCGCCAGCAGGCCGCTGACGTCCCGCACTCAGCGCTCGCGGCAAAGGTGCCTACGCCGGCAGGTTCCCTAAAAGCATAGGGCAAAAACATACAAAGGAAGGAATCGAGTAAAGGAAGTAGCATTGCAATCATGACCTGAAACAGAGTTATATTACAAGATAGTTTGTCGCGGCTCTAATAGACTGTTTTCATAACATGACCAGGGACGACAAAAAGAAGAAGAAGAAAATAGGCGGCCTAGTCAGCGCGGTCGCCCTCAACCCTCTTGATCCCGCTCATCTTGTCCACAATGGGTGCGACGATGGTCTTGAGCTCCTCCAGATCAGCTTCCGGCGGCAGGGACCTGAGGATGTTAGTGAGGCGGAGGCCCGGGTTGTGGAAGGCCACCTTCATCAGCACCTTTTTGAGAGCTCCCGCGCAGATCTCGCGCGACTCGTCGGCCAGCTGCTTTGGGATCCTCTCCCGGAGTTGCTGGAGGGCCGTCGCCACACCTCTGAAGAACAAGGTGAGCTTGGCGCTGGATGGGAGGCTCCCTTCAGAGGAATACCCGAGATCCTCCACCCCCAGCAGCGCCAACTCCTTGTCGATGTCTGCGGCAGCATTCACAAGGCCCTCCGTCCACCGCTCCACAGTTCCCCTGAAATCGTTCTGGGTGGTGGCGATGCTCTCCAGCAGCTCCTTGTCGGCCTTGATCTCCTTCTTCAAGGCCGCCTCCTGCTCCCTGGCGCCATCCAGTGTCTTGGTCAAAGCAGCCAGCTTCAGCTCAAGATCCACCTTGGAGTCCTTGGCGGCGTCAAGCTCCTTGACCTTCTCGGCGAGACGACCCTGCAGATCGCCAAAGGTGTAGGCG
Source organism: Aegilops umbellulata (assembly GCA_032464435.1). Lineage (NCBI taxonomy): Eukaryota > Viridiplantae > Streptophyta > Magnoliopsida > Poales > Poaceae > Aegilops > Aegilops umbellulata. Next base: position 180,011,654 of record CP136055.1, on the reverse strand, counting down.
TCCTTCTCGCGCTCATGCTTGAGCGTGGCAAGTGCTTCACCGCTCCCCTTGAGATCAGTCTCCAGCTGCGCCACTTTCGCCTCCAGCTCCTTCTTGGCGGCCTCGGCGGCTGCGGCAGCGTCCTTTGCTTCCTTGAGGGCTCTGCTGAGTGCTTGCTCGCGCACAGCTAGCTCCTCTTCGTGGCTGTCCAGGTTGGCCTTCAGCTGCACCAACTCACCGTCCCGCGCAGACAACTCCTCGGGGGCAAGCCGCTGTTGCTCTACAATCTCTGCCATCTCAAGGATGAAAGCCTTCTGCGCCTCATCGAGCTGCACCCGCTCCGCCGCCAGCGACTAGAGAGCTGCCTGGTTGAGGCCTCGGAGCTCCTCCGCGTGCTTCTCCATGTCCACCCCCGCCTTCGCGACAAGCGCTTCGCGGGACTCCAGTTTGGCCTGGCAGGCGCGGTAGAGCGACACCAGCTTCCGCAGCAGTCGCTCCTCCTCGGGCTCGTCGCTGCTGCTGCTTGGTGCGTCGACCAACGTCAGCCCAGCGGAGGCAAGCACCTCCACGTCAAAGCTTTCTCCTTCGACCGGCGCCCTGGACGTTGACGCCCAGGGGAGGTTGATGAAGATGCCAGCGCCAGCCTTCAAGTAGATGCCTGGCTGGGGTTCTTCGGAGCCTGACGCTGCGGCAGCGGCGGGAGGATCGGCGGTCGGTTCAGCGCCTATCGCTCCTGCGGCCCCAGGGTCGTCAGTACGATTGTCGGGCCCCTCGTCAGCTGCTGCGGCGGTAGCCTTGGCGGCCTCTTCACCGGCGGGATCTTCAGCGCCGGCCGTTTCTTCGGTGGCAGCGGCGTCATCAATAACAACCTCGGTCTCCATCGGCTCCACAGTGGATGGATCTGACGACCGGAAAAGGAAGAAAAGTCAAGCAAATATCCCAAAAAGAAGAACCCAAGGGAAGTTTATAAGCAAGGAGTACCTGTACCAGGCTCGGTAGTTGGGATCTCCGCTGCAGGGGGGTCACCGGTACTGTCCCTTGACAGAGACTTCTCCCTTGCCGGGGAGCTCTCCCTCGTAGGAGACTTCTCCCTTGCCGGGGAGCTCTCCCTCATCGGGGGATTCCCCCTTGCCGGGTAACTCTCCCTCGGCGACGTAGTCGAAGCAGGTCGCACGTCAGGGGTGGCCTCCGGGCGCTCCTAGTGGAGCTGCTCTGCTCCTGCACAAGCCAACGGTCAGATATCAGCAAGCAAATTGTATCCATGCGCGCCTAACAGCTGGAAGTAAACCATATACTTACGCTGGGGGCTGCGCTGGGGGCTGCTCTGAGGAACAACTGCCGGGTCCGACAAGTTTGGCTCAGGCGCACCCCCTGCTGCCAAGGTGGGATCATCCTCGATGACAATCACCGGGACCTTGGCTCTCTTTGCCATTCTCTGGGCCAGCGTCCTAAAAAGGAATAAGTTCAGAGTAAAGCAAATGAGATACAAGACAAGACGACAAGTATTGAAGATATGCAAGTACAACAAGAATCTTACTCATCTTCTTCCTTGTCGGAGCTGAGCGCGGAGAAGTCAACGCCTGGCCCACCTCTGGCGCGAGGAGGCGGAGGAGTAGGATCCCTTGGCCTCTTGGCGGGAGCTGAAGCGGCAGGCCGAGAGGACCCCGCCCCAGTTGCCGCTGGAGCAGGAGGTGTTTCCGCGGCAACAGAACTTGCCGCGGTGGAGCGTGTCGTGCGGCGCGGCGGGGGTTGACTCGCCCGCCGCTCCGCTACGTCCCCGGCCTTGCGAAGACGCCTTCTTGATGGAGCCGGGGGCTCCGCTTGAGGAGCCGGGGGCTCTGCTCGTGGAGTCAGGGGCTCTGCTTGCGGCAAGCTGTCCGAAGATGAAGAGGAAGAGGAGCCGATCTCCAACGAGCCGCTCGTGTCCTCGGCGGGCCCACTCGGCCCGACGTCGTGCTCGGCGGACCTCTTCTCGCCGGCAAGCTCCTCTCGGTCGGCAAGGCTTGCCGCCTCCGCTGCCTCTGCCTCCTCCACGTTGAACCCGAACTCGCTCGCAGCGGCAGCTGCCGCCGCCTCTTCCATCCTGGTGGTGATGCGCTTGAGCTCATCGTTGGTGGTGTCCCGGGTTAGGCCTTTTTTCTCGTCGGCGTCGACCGGCGCTTCTATCAAGTTGTCGAAGAACGCCCGCACGACATCATCCGCAGGCTCTATCCAGGCTGGATCAATTCCATGCGAGTCGCACAACAACATTATCGCACGGATACGGTCGAGCACGGAGTTGTTGCACAGCGGGACAACGCCCCTCGGCAACCAGAACACTTCGGCATGCTGTGGTTCGTGCTTGAACAGCTCCTGGAGCATCGCGTTGAGCTCTAGGACAGTGAAGTTGAAGTTGAGGCCCGGCCGCAACCTCATGATATCCGCCGCATTCTGAAACTCCCAGGCGGGTCTCCCCCTCTCCTGCAGGGGGGCGATGCGGCGGCGGAGGAAATCTGCGCCAACCGCTCCTACGGTAAGCCCAGCAAGCCTGAGGCATAGGATCCGGGTGACGGCGATCCTTAGTCTGCCATCTTTCGAGGCCAGGCTACTCCAATCACTGCCGCGCACTACTGGGGTTTCGCGCAGAGCAGTAAACGGCTGCAGGTTCTCCTCAACGATCAGACACCAGTCCTCCCTCCACTCCTCCCACTTGCTGCGGAGCTCTCCCTCCAGATAAGCATCCTTCTTGCCGGCTTTCGAGATCCAGGCGATTCCGCCGGATAAAGGTTCTCCTTTCTCAACCCGAGGCGAAAAGAAATGGCGGAAAAGAGCTACGTTTGGATGGATCCCGACAAAGTTTTCGCAGAGATGTGTGAAAACTGCCATGGTCAGGACAGCATTGGGGGTGAAATCAAGAAGGTGGAGCCCGTAGGTGTTCATGACATCGCAAAAGAATTCTGAAAAGGGCGGGCAGAGCCCGCAATAGAAGAACAAGGCAAAGAAGGGATACCCAGTGGGATACTTATCCCAAGCAGTGGCTAGGAGTACCTTCGTGCGCGGATGCGCTCGCGTCCCCGTCGACCAGAAGAGGTAGAAGTCCTCCTTCAGCTCCGCCGCCTCAAGCCTTGGAGGGAAGAGTGCCCGCTCCTTCCGCAGCGCCGCGAGCCGCCGCGCCTCGGCCGACTTCGCCTTCTCGGCTTTCGGAGCCATGGCGGAAAGGGGGAGTGAGGACGGCGACGTTGGCGGTGCTGGTGGCGCTGGGGGCAGGGCGCTGCTCTCCTTCGGCTTTGGGAAGAAGGGGAGTGGCGGAGATTCTCGAGGAGGGAATAGCAACGGGCAGATGGGCGAACAGCCCCTGTTCCCCCTGCTTATAAGAAGGGAGGGGGCGGGCGTTTTGCCTTTCTGAATAAAGAAACCACCCACGACCTCTCCCACGACGCCGCAATCGACGCGTGCCGTTCGGGGAGGGCGTGGTGGATGCAGAGCAAGGTGCGACGTGACCCAGGTCGTGCGTGCCCGTGCCCTGTTTTGGGCCTGGCCCAACAGCGCTCGGCACCGTGTGTGGCCCAGGCCTGGGGGCTCCTGTCGGTGTACTAAAGTAGGGGTACCCTAGTATCCCGAACTTGTGCACGGGCAGTTGCAGCACCCCACGGCAAGGCCCGCCAGGTGGTCGCCAAGGCTCTCTATGGTTCTTTTGGAGCCATTCGAGAACAAAGTATTTAAGCCAAGGAGACAAGTCCCCGGCAAGAGGAGCTTGCCGGGAAGGCCGCTCGAGGCACAAGACCCCGGCAAGAGGAGCTCGCCGGGAAGGCCAACCAGAGCATCTCAAAGAACCTGCCGCGACGCGCCACGCGTCCCGGCAGGACTCGGCGAGCGACAAGCTCCCGGACGTGGAAAGACAACGGCCGCGGCAAGGCACTTGCCGCGGCGGGCAACCACTCTGTACCCGCGCTCCAGCTCACCCACCTACGTGTCGCTCCGGGACCCTTCCTGGCGTACGTGGCGGGAGGCTGTGCAGCCAGGGGTACACTATGGCATGCAGCGCTGACAAGATCGCCATCGTGGCAAGCGGTGGCGCCCCCGACGGTCCCTTTTCTGCACCGTCTGGGCGACGTAGATAGGTATTTAATGCCTTTGTCCCCTGCCGTCAGGGTTAGGTATGATACACTATGTAGGTAGCTGTACCTACCACAGCATATTTCCATTTTTGCCCTTACCTACGTTGCCACCTGTTGGAGACCCCTTGAACATATAAAAGGAGGCCCATGCCCAACGTAGGGGGGGATCGGACCCCGGAGAGCTATCTCTGAGAGGAAAACAGAAGAACACTCGGTCTCGATAGCTGCTTGAGTGTACTGTAGCACTCAGCGCTCCCGAGCAAGAACTCAATACAATCTAGAAAGCAGCAGTAGGAGTATTATCTCTCCGGAGAGCTCCAAAGCTGGGTAAAAACCCCCCGTGTGCTTCGCCTCGATCCGCTCTTCGCGCGACCTCTGCCCCCCGCCGAACCAAGAAGGGGCTCCATCCCCATAGGTGCTCGGGGAGCCAGAAAGCCCCGGCACATGGCGAAAAAGGTGGCGCGAAGATTGAGGAGTCCCTATCGACTTGCCCCTCTTACCGCGCCGCGTCCCGTCCCGTGCGCTTCTCCAAATTTTGAATCCTGCGAGATCCGGGAACCACAGTGCAGTTGATCATGCCAAAGATATCCCAATTCAATCTACACAGAGATACACAACATAATTCACTCAGAAATTTCACAAGCAGGAATCGATCAAGGCGACTGATGAAGAGTTAAAGTATCAGCAAGCTTTCAGGCCCCTGAGGGAATGACTCTAAGACGTTGAATCAGATCAGAACAATCTTCAACCCTTCTTCACTCGGTCCTCGATCCATTCAGGGGCTAATGACGATGACATGTACCTAGGGTAGGCTCTTAGGCCTGACCTACACACCCTACCTAAAGACACTTCCCTAGAGTCCAAGACATACAAAGTATAACAGAAGTTAACGACTGAAACGCTCCTAAAGTGTAAACCACTTGGCTGAAGGTTCCACTCGACCATGGTAATTTCACTCGACCATGCAAGAATCACTCGGAGTACAGAAGGCCTAAAGTCACCCCACAATGGCAACGATTAGGCATTCACTCCGTCATCATAAAGACCATTTGTAGCAGGCATTACAATTAACGTTCAAGGCATAACTCACATTGAACCCCTGTGTAACTGAGGACTGCGAGGGGCCAGGCGCACTCCATATAAGTCAAGGGTTCGCACCCCCTATAACATTTGCACGCATCTAGTCGACAAGCCTCCGCGGCACCGAGACGTAGGGCTATTACCTCCTCCAAGAGGGGCCTGAACTCCTAAATCTGTGCGTACAACCTCGCCGTAGCTAGGACACTGCCTCCGCCTACATACCCCTACTCTTACTTTCAGACTCATTCCCATGACAAGTACAACTTATCCTGACTAAAGGTGGTCTTCGCTTGCTAAAGCTTCCTGTTGTGACGCGCTCGTGAGCTCGGTGATGACCTCCGTCCTGGCGAGCCCGCTTGCCTGGTCTTCTTGCACCAAAGTGGAAACCTTTGGGGATATCTTTGGGAACCGGTGTGCCGTCTATGTTCCCTTAGCACGAAAGAGGAAACCCTCCTTGTCTGCGCCAGCTGGAGTCCCTCTGGCTCCGCTCGTCGCCACGCATGTCACCCACTTGTGGGTGCAGGGCTGCGTGACTGCTCCATCTGATCCTTGACCTACACACCTCCGCGAGAGACCTCGGGAGGCATACTCGGGAAGCCGCCTCGCGAAGCCCTTGAAGACGCTAGATGATGCGACCATCGCAATGCAGAGTCCTCATGAGGGCCTGGCTCGTGAAGTCCGAAGGGGGCCCAGCTTGGGCCCTTGGCGGCGCCGTGCACTGGGTCGTAGGCAGACGGCCTCGGTACCCCGAGTCCCACAGGACCAACAACATTCCCAACTCCAAGACCCACTTTATCCTTCCACAATACCACTGCTTTCCGCTACAACCATTTGCCATTTGAGATTTTGAGTCACGGTTTTCCATTTTCTAACGTGTTTTGGCTACATAGGAACGGTTCGATATTGACATCCCCGCCGCTCAACTTTGCCACAGACTCGATGTCGATAACGATCACTTCACCATTTTGACACCCCAACCATAAGCAAGGATAGTAACCTCGACGACTTCATAGTACATTTCCCTTGCAATTGCATTGATAACCCCCGAGCCAATTTTTGCGGCACTTTCCTATCGAGGCTAGCTGTTGAGTATTGTCAAACAATGCTACTTGTGCACTTTAGTGAAACACATTCCGCATAGCTATCATAGCATGCATATATCATCGTATCATCTCTAGTGTCATAAATTGTTCCCGCATATATATAATTGTTATCTTGGTTCGAGCATGTCACATACGTGGCCAAAGGAAAATATTAAAACAGAGAAAAGCTTTTAAGACAAAAGAAAAAGGAAAACAAAAGCTTGGACGCAATAGCCATAGCAGCGATTATAATATTGCCATATTTGATCATCTTGGCTCATTGTGAGCGAATCACCGAGAATTATACATACATAACATAATCGGGATAGAAAGTTGATACGTTTTGTCTCTCATAGGTAGTTCTGCACAAGTTTCGCATTTTTCCTATTTAGCAATGGTGCTACGTCTCTCTAGTTGTGCGCAAGAGCATTTTCCGTGGATTCCACATTTTTTGGTCATTTCCTTGGTTACACACCCTGCTTATCTATCCATGTGTGTGTTTTTGATAGAGTCAAGGGTGTCCCGTCTTTCGATGAGATGGTGGCTATTATTTTTGGTGGAGTAGACTTTGACGATGCGACTACGAACATGCAAGGATGTCATGCCTTAGCAATCGCTAAACAAACTCTGCGAGGTTATTGACAATGCCGGAGCACGATGAACCTGACCACAAGGGTCTATTTCCTGTAGGCAAACAAAGAATAAGCAAGATCTGGATATTGCGAATTTAAGAGGAAAGCTTTATTCATCAAAGTGGGGTTCTGTGATGTCGTTGTCCGGTCTATGAACACAAATGAAGTACGCGAAGTTGCAGCTATGGCAGACTTTAATCTAAACAAAACCCAAAGTCTAAACGACGCCCTAAAGGCTATATATATGGAGGGATAGGGGGGAATTTTGTGACCCCTTGGAGGACGGGTCCGAAACCAACCCTTTCTCTATTTCCCAACACATACGAACTCTAGAAACAACATATACTAAAGTATTTCGAAATTACATGGGCCTGACCTAATAATTAGGTGACGCATCACCTATAATAGCCTCTCGATGAAATTTATGAAGTAGCATCTTGTATATCTCGTCCAAGCCTTCATGCTCTCATTACGGTGGCTTCAAAGCCCTGAAATCATCACTTGAAACACCGTTCTTGTTCCCCTTGTGCATGCCATCATCTCCATACTTGATCTTGCTCCAATGTTCATCCTTCTTGTCCAAGCTAATCCCTTCATTTGTAAGCAAAACAAATGTATCAAATTTAGGCAGCATCATATTCTCATGAACATTTGAATCATTACCAAGAAACGAAAGTACTTGATAATTTAGTTGGCGTGCACGATCTCTAGTACTTGGTCCAGTATATGTAGCTGCAGGGATCATGGGTGTAACTGTATTATTAATGTCCTCATCAGTTTCCGTGTGCCACTCATTTCTATTGGTCTACCTTTTGCACTTGTGAATTTGTCAATCTCTTCCAACATTATTGAATCTTGCTAACAATTGCATCAATTTTGTCCCACTATCCTCGCCAAACTTCCAGTCTCCTCTGTCTCACTCAAGTGAAATGGTTGGAGAGCATTCCACCACTTTTTGGCGACTTTCACTTTCAACCCGATTCACCACCCACATTGTCAGGACCCCGATTCCAAGTCACACCGACCCAGCCGGTAACACCTCATATTACTTTGCGGCCTCACGCACGCTAATCCCATGGGTGTCGCCTTACCATGGCCCGGGACCGTTTGCGCCTTTTGGCTCACGTATATGATAATGTCGCTAGCTTCCATATGACAGAGAACCCGGGCCGACATGGCTAGTCATGAACCCAAAGCGGCGCTAACCTATGAGGACAGGCATGCATGAATCACATCGAGCATGTCGGTCAACAACGTGTGATTCCGGGCTGTAGCGCTGGGCTAACAGGACTCCGGTAACCCGGGCTGTAGCAGGCTAGGCAGGACTCTGGAAGTCACCGCGTGACATTTCCCCGAAGGGACAGACATAGGAACGAGGTGAATCACATGCCGGCCAGTCAAGTGTTCCAAGCAGTAGTGCTGGGCTAGCAGGACTCCGGTGAACCGGGTTGTAGCGGACTACTATTTCTCAGAAGCACTAGACTACATTTCCCCATATGATAGGCTGCCAAGGATAAACAACTAGATAGTCGGATCCCACTCATACCAAGCATTTCAATCATACACACAATATGCCCGATATGACTAATTACAACATGGCATCACAACAAAACTCTACAACTCAAGTACTTTATTTAGAACGCTCCGAGGAGCCATACATAATATTCATAGAGATAGGGGTCACATGACCCGACACTCAAGTCATACAAACATACAAGCACATGCGGAAGCAAAGTAGTCTGAGTACAGACACTAGAAAGAAAGAAGGCTTGACGAAGCCTGTCTATCTACATCGACCCTTCACAAGTCTTGGATCACCACCTGGGTGATAAGTCACTCGTCAACGTCGAGGTCTACAAAGAACCCATTGGAGGGGTTGGTGTTGTCGTCTGAAAACATTAATTAAAGCAACATGAGTACGGAGGTACTCAACAAGTCTTACAACAGAATCCTACAATACATGCACATTCTCAAGAAGGTAGTGGAGTTATTGCAGCAAGCCAGCTTTGACTCGTGGCTAAGCTATCCTACGATAGACACAATTGTAAAACATTTGTCGCACACGAGTCCACTATCACCAACACAATACTCCACCGTGGATCCTCTCTCGTCATCCTACGAGAGGGCCATCCGCGGTACTCACACTTATCTTGAGGCTTTTAGTAGAATCCAATTACTTGTCTATGAACTGTATAGGTGACCAAGTAGTCCTTTACCGCGGACGCGGCTATTCGAATAGTTTTATACCCTGCAAGGGTGTACGTCTTCACACATGTTTCCACCACTTAGTGTCTGCACACGTCATGTGCTCGGCAGACTTCAAGCGAAAGCCGACGTGGGTGTAGACCACGACCTAACCAACCACACAAGTCTCTAGTCCAGGTTTATCGCCTATTCGGGTTCCATCCGCAAGGAGATCCGGCCGGGGTGTCCTCAACGGCCCCAAACGATGTGTGCAGTGTTCCCGAGACACCAAACGGGCGAATCAGTACACCGGGCCATGTGCCTACCGCAACACAGCCCACCCCTATGGTCAGCGCTGCGTGCGGCCCCCAGCGACTACAAACACCAAAAACTACTTGCAACTCCTAGACAGAGGACAAGAGGGATCGGTAAGTCGAGCGGGGTCATATTTCAGGGCCCAATGTGTGGTAGTAGCTGAATCTTAAATCACACACACAGATCTCAGTTCTTAAGGACGACCTCAATGAAACAACCCACCATGTACTCCTACATGGCCTCTCATCGATTCCTTTACCAAATCGTATTCAACACTTTCACATTCTCGACACCGACACAACCTTTAACTCTAGTTCATCATCCCGATGAGCCAGACCTGACACAACTCTAAGCATAGCAAGCATAGCATGGTAGGAAACACACACATATGGCTCAATCAACTCCTACACATGCTAGTGGGTTTCATCTAGTTACTGTGGCAATGACAGGTCATGCAAAGGAAGTTGGTTCAACTACCGCAACACACAGCAGTTTGAATCGCGTTGTCTTAATGCAGTAAACGAGAGCAGAAGCGAGAACATGGGTTTGTATCGGAATGATCAATGGGTTGCTTGCCTGATGGAGTGGTAGTGGGATACTGCCCTTCAGTTGGATACTCGTGAATATCCTCGGAGGCAGAACCTACCACGAAGAACACATCGGAACACAATCAACACATGACGATATGCAACAATATGATGCATCCTATGACATGGCAATATGAATGTGTCTTGGCCTAATGCAAGCTAAAACAGAAAGGAAAGTGCTTATTTAAACCAAAGGTTCAAGTGTTAGATCATTTAACATAGCCACATTAGTGCATCATCTTATATTGCTTAAACAGCAAGGTTAACTTGTTCTGACATGCATGAAACCAGTACCAGTCGATAGACTGAATTTTTCTGATCAAATTTCATATATAAATCTTTGCATTTGGAGTTACAGATTAATTTCTATGAATTTTTGAAGTTTGGACTAATTTCTGGAATTTCCTGTATAGAAATAATTCTAGTAAGTAAATTACTGCATCAGCACTACGTCAGGGTGACGTCAGAGTCAACGGGGTCGTCCAGGTCAAACTGACCAGTGGGTCCCGCGTGTCAGTAGTTAATTAAACTAATTGTTTTAGTTAGAAACTAATCTGGATAATTAGCAGAGGGGGGGCCCACTTGTCATTGACTCAGGGGAGTCAACCTGGGCCCACCCTGTCAACGTCAGCGGTCAAACTCGCCGGCGTTTAGCCGCCGGCGAGGCCAGACGTGGCGGTGGAAGTGCATTTGTACGTTCCGGCAACCAAATGGACGACGAAGAGCACCCACGGTTAGCTGGGAGCATGCGGCGGCGTTTGGTGGCGGTGGTTGGGCTCGGGGTGGCCGGAAACATCGCCGGCGACGAGCTTGGCGGTCGCCGGAGTCGGGTGAAGATGAGCCCGGAGCTACGGGGCACGGCGAGGCACGTGGTGAGGTGCGTTGACCTCCTGGGGTTGTGGTGAGGTAAGTGGACAACGTGGCATGGCCGGTGGTTGGCCGGAGTCACGTCGGCGACGAGCTCCGCGGCGGTGCGTGCGGGTGAGCTTCGTGCAGTTGCTACGGTGCACGAGAAGGCAAACAGAGAGGATGGGGAGGTGCAGCAGATCACGGCGGTTACATAGAGCCAGACGGCGCGGTCGGGGACGAGCTGAAGTGGGGGCGACGTCGAAAGGGATCTCCGGCGGTGCTCGGTGAAGATGAGGTTGAAGAAGACGAAGCAAGGCTCGCGAGCGCTCGGGGCTCGGGCTGCTCGACGGAGTTGACGATGGCGGAACGAGTGGACACGGTGGTGCAGCACGGGGACGATGGAGGGCGTGGTTTCATGGTGGCGCAGGCGCAGCAGCGTCGGCCATGGCGGAGGGAGAGCGAGGGAGAGGAACCAGGGGGAAAGTGTGGTGTCTGTGAGGTCGGGGGAAGTGAGGGAGTTCATCCCACGTCGACAGCTCGACGAGGGGAGTGGCGAGGCGGCGGCAGCTGCGTGGCGCACACGCGGTGCTCGCCGTCGAGCACCTAGCTGCCTGCCTGGCGGGGACGAAGCAGCTGGCTGGCATGGGCCAGCACAGCGCTGGGCCTCCAGGTGGGCCGGCTGATGGGCTGCGACCAGGTTAGTTTCCCTCTCTCTCTTTTAGTTTCTGTTTTTCTATTTTTTTGTAGGTTTGTGGCAGTTATTAAAAATAGCTAGGTACTTCCAAAAATCCTGGATTTAACCATGGGCTATGTTTAGAATATTTCCAACAGCCTACACTTATTTCCAGAATTATTTGAACATTTAAAATATTAACTAGCATTTAAATGCCCAAAAACAAATTGCTTATGATTTAATTCAGTGACCTTTTGTTGACCTAGAAAATTGTGCACCAATTTTGCCAGAGGTTATAACCCAAGAAAAAGAGGGTGAACATTTTAGAAGGGCATTTCAGGTTCATTGAAATTATTTTTAGTAAACCCTAGTTGTTTTCAGGGGGGTGCTCGGGGTTCTGCCTTCCCCATTTCAAGTTTCTGTTGAAAGAAGACATGATGTAACACTCTAATGCATGGTCTAGCTAGGATGTGACAACTCACCCCCACTCAAAATAATCTCGTCCTGAGATTTAGGATCCGTCGGAAAGAAGGTGGGGTACTCGAGTCGAAGTCGATCCTCCCTTTCCCATGTAGCTTGTTGCTCGGAATGGTGTGACCATTGAACTTTGAGAAACTTGATATTCTGGCGTTGAGTGGTACGCTCGGCTTGATCAAGGACCCGAACGGGATATTCCCGATATGTGAGGTTATCTTGGAGATCAAGCGTTTCGTGGTCCACTCCACGGATAGGATCCGAGAAGCAATGCCTGAGTTGAGAAACGTGGAAGACATCATGAACTCTGGAGAGATGCGGAGGTAGTTCCAACTGGTAGGCAACTTCCCCTCGTTTAGCGAGAATGCGAAAGGGTCCAATGTAACGAGGGGCCAACTTGCCTTTGATACCGAATCGATGGGTTCCCTTTAATGGTGTAACCTGGAGGTAAGCCATCTCGCCAACTTCATAAGCCATAGGCTTATGCTTGCGGTCATACTGACTCTTTTGTCGAGATTGGGCTGTTTTCAACTTCTCACGAATAATGCGAACCTGCTCTTCTGCATCCTGGATCATGTCCGGGCCAAAGAGTTGTCTTTCCCCAGTTTCTGACCAGTTAAGAGGCGTTCGACATTTTCGTCCATAGAGAACTTCGAAAGGAGCTTTGCCCAAGCTAGCTTGATAACTGTTGTTATAAGCGAACTCGGCGAATGGAAGGCACTTCTCCCAATTCATACCGAAAGAGATGACAGAAGCTCGGAGCATATCCTCCAGAATTTGATTAACTCGTTCTACTTGACCGCTTGATTGAGGATGGAAGGCGGTACTAAAGGATAGACGAGTCCCCATAGCATTTTGGAAACTTTCCCAAAATCGAGAGGTGAAAAGACTTCCACGGTCTGAGTTAATCTCCAATGGAACACCATGAAGAGACACTATTCAGGAGATGTACAAGTCAGCTAGTTGGCTAGCGGTTATACTCTCTCGAACGGGTAGGAAGTGGGCTACTTTGGAGAGACGATCGACAACAACGAAGATAGCATTATTCCCTCTCTTGGTCCTGAGAAACCCCGTAATGAAATCCATACCGATTTTATCCAATTTCTATTCAGGAATTTCCAAAGGTTGCAGGGTGCCAGCAGGCCGTTGATGCTCTGCTTTAACGCGACGACAAACGTCGCAATTAGCAATGTATTGAGCGATTTCTCTCTTCATCCTGGTCCACCAAAACCTCTGGCGTAGGTCTTGATACATTTTGGTACTACCAGGATGAATGGTGAGGGGGGATTCATGAGCTTCCTTAAGGATCAATTGCCATAGATGTTGTTTCTTGGGGACCACCAAGCGGTTCTCGAAGAAGACAACCCCTCGTTCATCCATGGAAAAACATTTAGCAACTCCGCTAGCGATGTTTTCCTTAATACGAGATATGCCCTTATCGCGCTTCTGGGCAGCTATGATTTGATCCGTAAGGTTAGGTTTCGCCACCAGGGTGGATAGGAATCCTCGAGGAACAATGTGAAGGTTAAGCTTACGAAATTCCTCGTGGAGAAGTGGTTGACTTTGCGGTAACATTAGATTGTTACAATAAGATTTGCGACTTAGTGCGTCAGCCATGACATTGGCTTTGCCTGGGGTGTAAGTTATTCCTAAGTCATAATCCGATATCAACTCGACCCAACGTCTTAGCCTGAGATTCAAATCCGGTTGGGTGAAGATGTATTTCAAACTTTGGTGATCAGTGTAGATTTCGCAACGATTACCAAGAAGGTAATGTCGCCAGGTTTTGAGTGCATGGACTACAACTGCAAGCTCTAGATCATGTGTGGGATAGTTATCCTCATGTGGACGCAACTGTCGAGAAGCGTAGGCAATTACATGACGATCTTGCATGAGTATGCAACCTAGTCCTTGTCGCGAGGCGTCGCAATAGATAACAAAGTCCTTAGAAAAATCTGGTGGTACTAGTACGGGAGCAGATGTCAGGCGTCTTTTCAGTTCCTGAAAGCTGAACTCGCACTGTGGGGTCCACTCGAACTTTTTATCGTTCTTGAGGAGTTCGGTTAGAGGCTTAACAACTTTGGAGAAATTCTCGACGAAGCGGCGGCAATAGCTCGCTAAACCAAGGAAACTCCGAACTTGCTTGACCGTTTCAGGTGGAGTCCAGTCAAGGACGGCTTGAACTCACTCGGGATTGACAGCAATGCCCTTACCAGAGATTACATGGCCCAGATAGGTCACTTCTGGCAACCAAAATTCGCACTTGGAGAATTTGGCATAAAGGCGATGGTCTCGAAGTTTCAACAATACTAGCCTTAGATGTTCGGCATGTTCTTCCTCATTCTTGGAGTAGATGAGTATATCATCGAGGTATACCATGACGAATTTATCCAAGTACTCCATGAAGATCGAGTTCATTAACCGAGAGAAGGTGGCTGGAGCATTGGTTAGACCGAAGGACATGACGGTGTACTCGTACTGGCCATATCGAGTAACAAAGGCCGTTTTAGGAATGTCCCCGTTCTTGATTTTGATTTGATGGTAGCCCAACCTCAAATCCATCTTGGAAAAGACTGAGGATCCAGCGAGCTGATCATACAGATCGTTGATCTTGGGGAGCGGATACTTGTTCTTGATAGTGACAAAATTGACAGGTCGGTAATCTACAACCATCTGGTCCGTTCCATCCTTCTTCTTGACGAAGAGGACGGGGCAAGCCCATGGAGAAGAACTAGGACGGATGAAACCCTTTTGCAAGGACTCATCGAGTTGTTTCTTAAGCTCGGCTAGTTCTAGGGGTGCCATCTTATAAGGTCTTCTAGAGATTGGGACGGTTCCTGGAACAAGGTTTATCACGAACTCAACATCTCTGTCAGGTGGAACACCTGGCAGTTCCTCTGGAAAGACATCCGGAAAGTCACGGACTACCGGAATATCTTCAAGGTCTGGAAGGGGGTTGGCATCTAAGGTGTAAAGTTGTCGCTCAGACACTCGGGTCAAAACATTGACTGTCTTGCCCAATGGATGGGTGAGTTGAACAGTTCTAGTAGAGCAATCAATCTTAGCGTAATGGGCTGACATCCAGTCCATACCCAAGATGATGTTTATGTCCGAGGACTTGAGAGCTATTAGTGATGCAAGGAAGACCAATCTATCAACAAGAATTTCATTTCCACGGCTGATTCTAGAGGTTTGCCATCTAGAACCAGGATTTTGAATCTCCATGGAGGTGGGCATGTCACTAAATGTGGTGTTGTGCAAACGAGCATAGCTCTTAGAAATAAATGAATGAGATGCTCCAGTATCAAAGAGAACAGTTGCCGGATGGCAATTAACAAGGAGCGTACCGAGAACAACGTTGGGGTCCTCCTGAGTCTCCTCAGCTGAAACGTAGTTGACATGGCCACGAGCAGTGGTGGCCGGCTTGGCTTAGAGCACCTTTCCTGCTAGCTTGCCACGGCCAACAGACTTTCCGAACTGGTTGGGGTTGTTCTGGGGACACTCACGGATGTAGTGACCCCGCTCCCCACACTTGAAATAGGTGATCATATTGGGGCGTGGAGCAGCATTAGCAGCGGGGCCACCATAAGTCTTGGGCGGTACAAACTGCTGTTTGGGGCGAGGCGCCTCAAAGGATGGCCTCGAAGTGAACCTGGGTGGCAGAGCAGTGTTTGGAATCCAGACCCGGCGCTTCTGAGAACCAGAGCCGATGAAGATCCAAAGTCTCGGGAGTGCTTGCGTGAAGCTTCAAAGTCGGTCTGCCCTGTCTCAGCACTGATGGCCTTGTTGACTAACTTCAGAAAGGAGGTGCAATCGTGCAGTCGAAGGTCACGGCGAAGCTCGGGGCTAAGTCCCTTGTGGAACCTTGCCTGCTTCTTGGCGTTGGTGGATACCTCTTCGGGAGCATAACGTGCTAGATTTCCAAACTCGCAACTGTATGCATCCACAGTCAGTCTACCCTGGGTGAAGTTGCAGAACTCCTCCCTCTTGCGATCCATGAGACCTTCTGGAATGTGATGCTCATGGAAAGCAGCACTGAAATCATCCCAAGTAGTGATTTGGCCGACCGGGCACATAGCTTCATAATTTTCCCACCAAAGGCTAGCAGGGCCTTCGAGGTGATAAGCAGCAAAGGTGACTTTATCATCTTCGGCTACGTTGGCAGAACGTAGCTTGTGGGCGATGCTGCGAAGCCAGTCATCCGCGTCGAGAGGCTCGACGGAATGGTTAAACTTCAGTGGATACAGCTTGACAAAGTCATTGATGGACACCAGGTTGTTCCTTGGCTGGTGTGCAGTATTCTGCTCAATCCGCTCCAGCAAGCGGTTAGTCTCACGCTTGTTTCGTTCTGCCTCCGGCATCACTTCAGCCAGAGAAGGCGGTTGAGGCAGATTTTCATCCCTAGCTGCGCTGGCTTCACCCTGCTCCGGAGCAGCAGGGTTGCTGCGGGTGTTGACCATCCTAGGAAAACAAGACAAAGGTTTAGACAAGGATGGCAAATTCTGGGCAAGGAAGTGCGGAATGTAACGGATAATAAAGAATGCAGAGATGATCATCCGTATGACATGGTAATATAGAAACTGCCATATATTTACCCACAGTCATACACACCATACATAGTGTAGTACAAGCCCAAGCTAGAGTACAACTATGATGAAAGATGTTACATCTCATCGGAGGCATTCCAAGCTCCTATACATTATTTTTCTACACCTCCGGAATTGATACACACTAAGTCATATTCCACAAGTCACGCAGGACGGTGGACATACAACTGTTACAATACTAGCGAAACTACTACTAGCTCAGACAGCTCCGTAGTAATCCTCATAAAAGTCACCACCCAAGCCTGGAAGCGGAACATGATCATCTGGGAACAGACGGTCCTGTGGAGCTTGCGGACCATTGGGACTTGGGTGTGGCCTTGGTCCAACAAACGGCGGCAGACGAGGTCCACGAGGAGGGGTGATGCCTCCTAGCTCACGCCACTCCATGAAATCTGGCAGACTAGCCCGCACGGGGTACAAGTCCCTCATGTCCATGTATCCGGCTTGCACTGCAGGGGCAAACCGAGTCAAAGTGGCCCAGTGATCAGAATGGGCATTAAAAAGCTCCATACGCAAGGCCCGATTTTCGCGGTCCTTGTCTTCCAGCATCTCAGTAGTGGTGCGGAGGAGTGAGTCCTCATGGGATGTGTCGCTGTACATAACTTGAAGGTAACCATGCGCCCCAGGGAGGGATGCTGGCATGTAGCGGAAATCGGTGTTGCTCAGCAAGGCAGTCCTGGCTCGAATAATAGTCATCATCGAGTAGGCTGCATCCTGCACGGACATTCAAATAGTAATCCCAAGTCCATAGGAACAGTGGAGCGGTTCAGTAGCTCCGGGATAAGATGGATATATCCTGACAGTGCACAGATACTGGCTTTGATTAAAGTCTCTAAACTGTTCCTCGACGGTATATTCAGGATACCATCGGTAACCTGTCTCGACCATCACTCGAACCAACATGGCTGTGTGACCACATACATCGATGCAACGGGTCAAGCGAACCACTTGGTTCTAGGAACGGGTGGCCATCTGAAAGCACAAAATGATGCAAAGGCATTAGAATTTTCTAGGAGAAATTGGATAGCATATCGGCTGTAAATGCTTAGGAAAAGATTTAAGACATCCACAACAGTTTGCAAGACCACTCAACAACATCATATCAAGGTTCTGGTTCAACTGGCAACATACTAAAATTTAGTAGAAACTGAACTGGGTTGTAACCGACAATCCTATAAGTTACTACGGATTAGTAACACGTGAACCTGATAGAGAGAAGAGAGCCTAGTCCTTAACCCATGTAGAATGAGAAGAGAATGACTCAGATCAGAGAGCATAAGGTAAAGGAGTAAAAGAGCCTTACGTTCCCTCCCACAATCAATTCCCCTACATATAACTAAAGCATTTCTAGACTTGACATCGACCAGTTTGGCTTAGCGAACCTACAGGCAGTCCAGCTCTAATGCCAACGCTGTCAGGACCCCGATTCCAAGTCACATCGACCCAGCCGGTAACACCTCATATTACCTTGCGGCCTCACGCACGGTAATCCCACGGGTGTCGCCTTACCATGGGCCGGGACCGTTTGCGCCTTTTGGCTCACGTATATGATAATGTCGCTAGCATCCATATGACAGAGAACCCGGCCGACATGGCTAGTCGTGAACCCAAAGCGGCGCTAACCTATGAGGACAGGCATACATGAATCACATCGAGCATGTCGGTCAAAAACGTGTGATTCCAGGCTGTAGCGCTGGGCTAACAGGACTCCAGTAACCCGGGCTGTAGCAGGCTAGGCAGGACTCCGGAAGTCACCGCGTGACATTTCCCCGAAGGGACAGACATAGGAACGAGGTGAATCACATGCCGGCCAGTCAAGTGTTCCAAGCAGTAGTGCTGGGCTAGCAGGACTCCGGTGAACCGGGCTGTAGCGGACTACTATTGCTTAGAAGCACTAGACTACATTTCCCCATATGATAGGCTGCCAAGGATAAACAACTAGATAGTCGGATCCCACTCATACCAAGCATTTCAATCATACACACAATATGCCCGATATGAGTAAATACAACATGGCATCACAACAAAACTCTACAACTCAAGTACTTTATTTAGAAGGCTCCGAGGAGCCATACATAATATTCATACAGATAGGGGTCACATGACCCGACACTCAAGTCATACAAAAATACAAGCACATGTGGAAGCAAAGTAGTCTGAGTACAGACACTAGAAAGAAAGAAGGATTGACGAAGCCTGTCTATCTACATCGACCCTTCACAAGTCTTGGATCACCACCTGGGTGATAAGTCACTCGTCAACGTCGAGGTCTACAAAGAACCCATCGGAGGGGTTGGTGTTGTCGTCTGAAAACATTAATTAAAGCAACATGAGTACGGAGGTACTCAGCAAGTCTTACAACATAATCTTACATACATGCACATTCTCAAGAAGGTAGTGGAGTTATTGCAGCAAGCCAGCTTTGACTCATGGCTAAGCTATCCTACGATAGACACAACTGTAAAAAAATTGTCGCACACGAGTCCACTATCACCAATACAATACTCCACTGTGGATCCTCTCTCGTCGTCCTACGAGAGGGCCATCCGCGGTACTCACACTTATCTTGAGGCTTTTAGTAGAATCCATTTACTTGTCTATGAACTGTATAGGTGACCAAGTAGTCCTTTACCACGGACGCGGCTATTTGAATAGTTTTATACCCTGTAGGGGTGTACTTCTTCACACATGTTTCCACCACTTAGCGTCTGCACACGTCATGTGCTCGGCAGACTTCAAGCGAAAGCCGACGTGGGTGTAGACCACGACTTAACCAACCACACAAGTCTCTAGTCCAGGTTTATCGCCTATTCGGGTTCCATCCGCAAGGAGATCCGGCCGGGGTGTCCTCAACGGCCCCAAACGATGTGTGCAGGGTTCCCGAGACACCAAATGGGCGAATCGGTACACCGGGCCACATGCCTAGCGCAACACAGCCCACCCCTATGGTCAGCGCTGCGTGCGGCCCCCAGCAACTACAAACACCAGAAACTACTTGCAACTCCTGGACAGAGGACGAGAGGGGTCGGTAAGTCAAGCGGGGTCATATTTCAGGGCCCAATGTGTGGTAGTAGCTGAATCTTAAATCACACACACAGATCTCGGTTCTTAAGGACGTCCTCAATGAAACAACCCACCATGTACTCCTACATGGTCTCTCATCGATTCCTTTACCAAATCGTATTCAACACTTTCACATTCTCGACACCGACACAACCTTTCACTCTAGTTCATCATCCCGATGAGCCAGACCTGACACAACTCTAAGAACAGCAAGCATAGCATGGTAGGAAACACACACATATGGCTCAATCAACTCCTACACATGCTAGTGGGTTTCATCTAGTTACTGTGGCAATGACAGGTCATGCAAAGGAAGTGGGTTTCAACTACCGCAACACACAGCAGTTTGAATCGCGTTGTCTTAATGCAGTAAACGAGAGCAGAAGCGAGAACATGGGTTTGTATCGGAATGATCAATGGGTTGCTTGCCTGATGGAGTGGTAGTGGGATACTGCCGTTCAGTTGGATACTCATGAATATCCTCGGAGGCAGAACCTACCACGAAGAACACATCGGAACACAATCAACACATGACGATATGCAAGAATATGATGCATGCTATGACATGGCAATATGAATGTGTCTTGGCCTAATGCAAGCTAAAACAGAAAGGAAAGTGCTTATTTGAACCAAAGGTTCCAGTGTTAGATCATTTAACATAGCCACATTAGTGCATCATCTTATATTGCTTAAACAGCAAGGTTAACTTGTTATGACATGCATGAAACCAGTACCAATGGATAGATTGAATTTTTCTGATCAAATTTCATATATAAATCTTTGCATTTGGAGTTACAGATTAATTTCTACGAATTTTTGAAGTTTGGACTAATTTCTGGAATTTCCTGTATAGAAATAATTCCAGTAAGTAAATTACTGCGTCAGCACTACGTCAGGGTGACGTCAGAGTCAACGGGGTCGTCCAGGTCAAACTGACCAGTGGGTCCCGCGTGTCAGTAGTTAATTAAACTAATTGTTTTTAGTTAGAAACTAATCTGGATAATTAGCAGAGGGGGGCCCACTTGTCATTGACTCAGGGGAGTCAACCTGGGCCCACCCAGTCAACGTCAACGGTCAAACTCGCCGGTGTTTAGCCACCGGCGAGGCCAGACGCGGCGGTGGAAGTGCATTTGCACGTTCCGGGGACCAAATGGACGACGGAGAGCACCCACGGGTAGCTGGGAGCATGCCGCGGCGTTTCATGGCGGTGGTTGGGCTCGGGGTGGCCGGAAACGTCGCCGACGACGAGCTAGGCGGTCGCCAGAGTCGGGTGAAGATGAGACCGGAGCTACGGGGCACGGAGATGCACGTGGTGAGGTGCGTTGAGCTCCTGGGGTTGTGGTGAGGTAAGTGGACAACGTGGCATGGCCGGTGGTTGGCCAGAGTCACGTTGGCAATGAGCTCCGCGGCGGTGCATGCGGTGAGCTTCGTGCAGTTGCTACGGTGCATGAGAAGGCAAACGGAGAGGATGGGGAGGTGCAGCAGCTCACGGCGGTTACGTAGAGCCAGACGACGCGGTCGGGGACAAGCTGAAGCGGCGGCGACGTCGAAAGGGATCTCCGGCGGTGCTCGGTGAAGATGAGGTCGAAGAAGACGAAGCAAGGCTCGCGAGCGCTCGGGGCTCGGGCTGCTCGATGGAGTTGACGACGGCGGAACGAGTGGACACGGTGGTGAAGCACGGGGACGACGGAGGGCATGGTTTCACGGTGGCGCGGGCGCAGCAGCGTCGACCGTGGCGGAGGGAGAGCGAGGGAGAGGAACCAGGGGGAAAGTGCGGTGTCTGCGAGGTCGGGAGAAGTGAGGGAGTTCGTCCCACGTCGACAGCTCGACGAGGGGAGCGGCGAGGCGGTGGCAGCTGCGTGGCGCACATGCGGTGGTCGCCGTCGAGCACCTAGCTGCCTGCCTTGCGGGGACGAAGCAACTGGCTAGCATGGGCCAGCACAGCGCTGGGCCGCCAGGTCGGCCGGCTGATGGGCTGCGACCAGGTTAGTTTCCCTCTCTCTCTTTTAGTTTCTGTTTTTCTATTTTTCTGTAGGTTTGTGGCATTTATTAAAAATAGCTAGGTACTTCCAAAAATCCTGGATTTAACCATGGGCTATGTTTAGAATATTTCCAACAGCCTACACTTATTTCCAGAATTATTTGAACATTTAAAATATTAACTAGCATTTAAATGCCCAAAAACAAATTGCTTATGATTTAATTCAGTGACCTTTTGTTGACCTAGAAAATTGTGCACCAATTTTGCCAGAGGTTATAACCCAAGAAAAAGAGGGTGAACATTTTAGAAGGGCATTTTAGGTTCATTGAAATTATTTTTAGTAAACCCTAGTTGTTTTCAGGGGGGTGCTGGGGGTTCTGCCTTCCCCATTTCAAGTTTCTGTTGAAAGAAGACATGATGTAACACTCTAATGCATGGTCTAGCTAGAATGTGACACACATGACCTTTACGCCCAGTCATTCCGAAGAACACTTGCCCTCACGTCTTACCGCGGCTGCTGGCACGAAGTTAGCCGGGGCTTCTTCCTCGAGTTTTGTCATGATCGCGCACTTGACGAAATAGATTTACAAGCGGTATTGCCCTTCTTCACTTACGCGATATTGCTGGATCAGGCTTTCGCCCATTGCCCAAGATTCCCCACTGCGGCCCCCCGTGGGAGTCCCGGCCATGACCAAAAGCTTTACTTGTGTAGGTGTGAGATTCACAAGATCCGATACCAATTGTGCTACTTCCATAATACCATATTGGGTGATCCTTGATCCATCTTCAACACTTGATAAGGTACATTTTGTCTAGTTGTTTCCTTTCTTCCATTTACATTTTCTTGAGAATGATGGATATGCCGAGCTCTTCTTCCGACCCACTCTTCGATGAGCAAGACGCACCGAATGACTATGTATCCAAGGTTCAACTATTCTACGTTCAATGAGATTTGCATCAAGAAAATGAAGCTTTTTGCGATCGCATCAAGTAACTCGCCATAGACTTGCGACAATCTGGATGTTGTGCGTATGACGATCTATGGGATGAGCAAAGTTCAGCTGTGAGGATCAATGCGCACAAAGAGCAGAAGCAACAATCAACACAAGTGTTTACCAGGGTTTGGTCCACTGTGAAGGGTAAAACCCTACTCCTGCTTTGATTGTATTTGATGTGGAGTTCAAGTACAAGGGGCGCAGCTTGCCGGAAAGGTGCGCGGGAAGTGCAGCTACGTGTGTAATTGAACAAAGCGTCAACCTTTGGAAAGGTTCGATCCCCTACTAAAGTTTCCATGGCCCTCCTTTTATGTTACAAAGGGGTTACCACAGTGGCAAAATGATAAATATAGATGGTGATCTATGGGCTTGACACGCATTAGGATAGGTGTCGAAAAAGGTCATCTTCACATGCCCCGACGAACTCTACCTAACTGCTTGTGCGCCTATCACCCATCGGCAAGTCTCTGACTGGTCACCAAGGTGGAGCGGTGGAGAGGTGAAGGAAACTTGCCAGTGCTGCCTTGTTGGCTCAGTACTTACGCTTGCCAGCTTTGGCCTTGCCGGTAACGTGGAATGCTCCTTCCTCAGAATATGTCTTGCCGGCATCTTGAGTCTTGCTTGCTGGACGTAGCGCTTGCCAGCGAAGATTGGTTTTTTCGTTGCAGTTGTGTACTGTCATGGCCCATGATTGGAGGTTAGTAGAACCCTACTTTTTACTACACCGACAGAAGCCCCTGGTTCCAGCTTCAATAGAGAACTCTAGGAACTCGATGCTGGAGGCGGGGCAAACCTGGCATGGGTCATGACTGTTATATCCATCTTTCTTAAAGGATCATTTTCGGAAGGCTAGTTCCCAAGAAAGTTGTTCCCAAGGGCTCTGCCAGCCCCCGAGCCTACTTCCACGAAAACTCTCTAGTAGAGAACTTGATGCGGAGCATCCTACAGACATCACCATGTCAAGAGTCCATTTGGCAAGTGACACGTGCGACATCTACTTCACATACACAAAGGTGAATCACCACCTTTACACGTTCTCACTTGACCCTCTCAAGGATGGTATACTGCTTGACACTCCACCCATGTGCATGCATAGGTATTGTTGGAACTTCACGGATGTCGAGGAGGAGTGCAAGTGCCAAGGAACGACTACACCGTCCGCGAGGAAAGCGTGGAAGAGAAGATGGAAGAAAGGAGAAGAAGAAGACGGAGCGGCTGCTGGAACCAGGCCGGACATCCGGACCACCATCCGGATCATCCGGGCTCAGCCGGATCATCCGGGTCCCCTTCTGGATCATCCGGATATCGGCGTCGAAGACACCCGAAGGCCTCACGTGAAGCCGGATCATCCAGGCCCCCTCCCGGATCATCTGGACGACGGCTGGATCATTCGTACCCCCATCTGGATCATCCGAGCCTTGCCTGCGTGCAACGTACCGGGTCGAGGCCCATGTATCCGTTTCGCCCCCTCACTTACTCCTTCGTGGCCTAGACTATAAATAGACCTCCTCCACCTCCTTTCTAGGGTTAGCAAAGTGATAGCTCATTTGATAGAGAGATTTGCTCCTTGTACCACTCTACTCTTGAGAGAGAGAGAGAGAGAGACTACTACTCCTTATGGAGGCCAAGACCTCCATCTAGGAGAAGATCCTGTGGGATATATGATCAAGACCCCTCTTGGGCGGCCCCCTTCAAGACCTCCTCATGGATATGAACCTTACCTTGTATATTTCTCTTTGTTGTTCATGTACCTTGTGAATCTTGTGTGTTTGATTGTCTAGTGGATGTGTGATTGGACTTGTTCTTGAGTGTTTCCCCTTCTGATTTCTCTCCGTTTTTCCTCGTGTTCGTCGTGTTCTTCGAGGGATCTCGCTCCTTTCGTGAAAGATTGGCCGTTTAGGGTTCCACCCTACATCATCTTGGATCAGATCAAGGTTGATCACGAATTTGGAGCCCCTACCCCTCTTTTTCTAGCCTTCTTTCTCTTGATTTCGTCCTGAAATCTGAAAATCCCCACAAAAAATAGCCCCAAATTTTTTGTGATTTGTGAGTTTTGATGATGTTTTGTTGATTTTGATCCATGGATTTGCTTGGTTTCGAGTCGATCTAGCATCTCCCCAAGTTCCCCACCTTCCATCCACGAAATGTCCTCAAATTTTCCCTGAAAATCCCCCTTTTCCGCCCAAAAAATTGCCTCCGAGAGCAAATCCCGAGCAGATTGACCTGCCCGGATCATCCAAACGTTCTCCCGGATCACCCGGACTCCACCCGGATCAGCTGGATGCCCCCCGGACGTCCGGACACCCCCACGACAGAACCGGCCTTGACGAACCCGGATCATCCGGCCAAACACCCGGATCATCCAGACCTCCTCCCGGATGTCCGGTTAACCCTGACACTGACTCGGCTGAATTCTTGTTTCGGCCATAACTAATTCATCTAGAGTCCGTTTTTGACGTTCTTTAGCTCGATTTGAAGCTATTGACAACCCCTATCCCACAAAAATACCACAAACATCATTTGACTCCATCAAATTTTTGGAAGTTTGGCATCTTTGCCTAGGCCCTCCACCATATCATCCGCAACACCACCACCGACTTCCGCAACCTAACCCATTTAGTTCCCCACCGCATATGTGGTTGCTTGAGTAGTGATTCGAGTCTCCTAAGGTGTTTCGGCTACTTAGGGACGGTTGATTCTTCATCAACCACCACCACCAGTTCCGCATAGGCTTGCCCACCATACTCTTCCACCCCAACTTAACCCATTTTTGTTTGTGTTGTGAATTGTGTCTCCTCAGGTGTTTCGGCTACTTAGGGACCGTTCTTTCAACTCCGACACCGTGTATAGTCCACCACCATAACCTCCATTTCCGCATTGCCTACCCCAAAACCCATCATTGCCTAGTGCAAAACCATCATCGCTTTCCGCTACCACCATTTGACATTTGTCATTTGAGATTTTGAGTTCGCGGTTTTTCCGTTTCCTAAGGTGTTTCGGCTCCTTAGGGATGAGTCTCCATAATCTTGGTATCTACATCAAGATCACCGCCACTCATCATCGTCACAAAGTAATCATCGACTTTGACCACTTCACCATCATCCGTCCTTTGCATACAAACGAGAAATTCTCGACGGTAACCTCGACGACATCATTGTATATTCCCCTTGCAATTGCATTGATAACCTCTAGCCCATTTTGCGTTACTTGACTATCGAGACTAGCCATTTGAGTATTGCCGGGCCACGTTACTTGTGCACACTAGTGATCCACCCTTCCATTGCATACATACCATATCATATTGGTATCATCATATCATCCCTTGTGTCACAAGATTTTTCCCGCATATACACAATTGCTATCTTGGTTTGTGCACTTCGCAAAGTGGCCATACAAAAAAAAAGAATAAGCTTTTAAGCAAAAGAGAGTGAGCAAAGAAGCTTGTAAGCAAGTACCATAGCATCATAGCACATCGCACATGAGATTGTCATATCCGATCATCTTGGATCAAACACCGGGAACCATACATAATAGCATACTTGGGATAGAAAGTTTATCCATTTTGCATCTTATAGGTTGTGCACAAGTGTTGTATCCGCCTATTGAGCGATCGTGCTAGCGTCTCTCTTGAGTTGTGGAACACAAGCGTTTTCCGCGGATTCCACATTTTGTGCTCATTCCTTGGTTGCACAACCCCATTTATCTATCCGTGTGTGCGTTTCCGCGTGCCATTCTTTGTTATTGGTCTACTTGTTTCACTTGCAAATTTGTGAATCTCTTTCAACATTATTGACTCTTGCTCACATTTCACATTAAATTTTTGTGCCACTATCCTCACCGAGCTACTCCATAAGCTTTACTTGATAGGTGTGAGTGAACAAGTCCGGTACCAATTCCACTATTCTTTCATCTCACATTGAGTGAAACGGGATACATCCTCAACTTTGGGAAAAGGTAACTTGGTATCGTTTATCTCATTTCCTACTTACCTCTACTCGTGTCTGGTGATGGATAGGCAAGGCATTTCACCTTTGGTCTACAACAACAACGCCAAGATGCAAGCTCAAATGGAGGAGATCAAAGCCCTCATCATGTCCTACAAGAGATCTTCCTCACCTTCGAGAAGACGCTCTAGTGCACATGCTTCCGAGCTACCATCTCCAGCAAGATCACATCGGCATCGTCACCATCACCACCATGAATGTGAAGGTCAAGAGCTCAACACCAACAACCGCTCAACGACTTCACCATCTCCCTTGGCATCTTCGCCAAGAGACTTCAAGGCATCTTCGCCTACGGACATACAACATCTTCGCCAACAAGCACCCCAAGACTACACTCAAGAGAAGCTCCCCAAGCTCAAGTCCGCGACTTCCACTAGCTACTACGACCTCGAGACCGACCACGAGATTCATTTCTATGGGACTCAAGAACCCGAGGAGTATCTCGAATTGGAGCGCCTAATGGACGACTACCTCAAGCTACATCAAGTTCCTCCCAAAGATCAAGTTAAGTGTGCCACAAGAAACTTCCACAACTACGCATCGGCATGGTGGCTTCACACACCTTCGGCGAGCCACGACATGAGTTGGCCCAAGACAAAGAGAGCTTTGCGGCGAGAGTTTGTGCCTCCAACCTACACGGAACAACTTCTACGCCAATTGGAGAACACCACCCAAGGATCCAAGTTCATCGACGCGTACTTCAAGGAGATGAAGAATGCCTTGCGACGAGCCGGCGTGGACGACCCCATGTAAATGAAGTTCCACTTCATGATGGGATTGAACAACAACATCTCAAAGACTATCTTCCTCGAGAACTACAAGTCCCTCGACGACAACTACATTGGTGCTCTCAAGGCGGAACAAGAACTCATGAAGACCAAGGCTTCTCCACCCCAATTACACTTCTCGAAGACCAAGCTCATAGACAACAAGCATGAGGCTAGTACCACCAAGATGTCCAAGCCCGACGAGCTCCAAGACGATGCTCTCAAGTTTGACTTCACCGCCATCCCTCTTTGTGGCATTGATGATGCCGAGTCTCCTTCGACTCTTTTTCAAGATGGTGTGGCGACGAGTACGACTACGGAGACCTTCAAGGACCAAGCTTTGGAGGCGTGTGACATGGTGACGAGCAAGGATGATGCTTCCATCTTAGGAGGCAAGAGTGATGATGTGCCATCCTCGGCCTTCATCCACGACGACGATCACGAGATGGTTGAGCATGGGATTTTCCCTTCGACCATGGCGACATATGATGGCTTGAGTGACTTTAGCCACCATATTGAGAGTGAGAGTGACTTGACCACTAGCCCCATATATGATGTGTTGCCACAATTCCCATGTGAGGAGAGCCACAACCCCCACCACTTGAGTGAGATGAGTGACTCCACCATATGTGAGTTTGAGTGCACCTACCTTGAGGGAGTGAGTGAGCCACCACATAGATAGAGTGGGGCCTTTTGCATTTCTAACAACTTGACCTCTACCTCTATTGTGTCTTCTCATTTGGTGCTAGGTCCCATATATGATGATGCGCCGATTCGCGATGACTACGTCCTTCCTTTGGACAAGACGATGGCCATGGTGGAATATGATGCGCCCCCCACATGGTTCCATCAAGATGAAGATGACCACCATTTGGTCTTTACCACCTCACCTAGACCACTTGCGTTGCATGAACAAGGTAACAAAGGTGAAGGTGATGCTCTAGTCCCACTAGCGGACATTCTTGACATTGATTGCTTGCATGATGTTGATCCACCTATTTCCATGCTTCATGCTAGTGTGACTTCCTCATGTGATGATTTCTTGCCCATTTATGATGAATATGATGACTCTCATGTGGAGTCTATTAGTTGTGATGCCATGTTACATAGGATTTCTTGTGAGAATTCTTTAGGTCACATCATGTTTGACAATCCGCTTGACTTGTCATACGCTATGCATGAGATCAATCATATATCATATTTGCAATCTCTTCGTAGTGACTATGCATATGCCATCAAGATGAACCCAATTTGCACTTATGGCATAGATGGCAAGCCCATGGTTATTGGCATTTGTTTTTCTTGTGATGATATTGATATGCTCCCTTTGCATCATTTATCTCATATGCCATGCCATGACCAACTAGCTTCGGATATGCATTGTTTTGTCCATTTTATCCATGTGATGTTTACAATATTGCTCATGAGGAGACCCCCATAGTTTCCTCATACATTTTAGGAGATTTTGATTAATTCCATCCATTGCATGATCCCAATACTTGTGTGCACCATATGCTTCCCATGAATGAAAATGCTATTGATGTGCCATATAATTGTATGCTCAATTTGCATCCCCATCGTGTCATACATAATACCTATTCTTTCATGATGGATGCCATGTTCTTATACCATGCATCAAATTTCTTTGAGCAATGCTTATCTTGTGCTAACTCACATGTGCACATACACATAATGATGGATGATGTGTACATTTACCACACACACAATTTCTTTCGCTTGTGTATTTGTTGTGTAGGTACCCATGCTTACTTGTCAACCTCACAATCCCATGAGTTGACAAAACGAGCTCTAGAGAGCAACAATGACTTGGGATCCCATGGATTGTCTTTCCCACCTCTCACTTCATACAAAGACTTCGCGCATTTCTTCTACATGACCCTCACTTGGCTATGGGCTGTTATCCATTACATATGATATGCCCATCTTGCCATGTTCACTTTGCATGATATGCTCATTACTATGCCTTTGCCATGCATTTGTGACCCATGCTTTGCATTACACAGGATGATTGGTTCTAGTACTTGTATGTGTATTTGCAAGCTTGGTGGAGATATCACTTGCTATTGCCATGTTTGCTTTGTCACCCATCCCTATGATGATACTATGATCTTGCTTTTGTGTTCGTGCTTGCGATATGTCATGTGCATTGTCTATGCCTATTATTTGCTCACATGACATGATTGCCATGATTTCCTCTAGTATGTTGCATCTTCGCACTACTAGTTTGCACTACTTGATTACTATGCTTGCCTATGTTGCATCACCAATGATTCATACTTGCTCCTTTCATGCGGTTGATGACAACCATTTACATGCCTTGCACATGATTGTTATTGCATCTTGTCATATATCTCCATGTGTTGCCACTCTCTTGTTAGACGATTTGCCATGTATTGAGTGCAACAATGATTTTAATCTTGCTAATGAGATTGCCCCCATAGCATTCTCTCATATATTTGGAGATTTCGACATATTTCTTGTGAAGCATGCTTGTCTTACCTCTTTGCACCATATACCTCGTGCCATGAATATTGCCTTGGTTGCATCCTATTGTTCATGCACTTGTGCTAATAATGGTTATGTGCAAGAGAAAAGAACCATCATGATGGATGATGTGTTTATCTACCATGCACACACGTTCTTTGTTTTGTTGTGTGCATGTGCAGGATACTTGGACTTTGTGTCGACTTCCACTTCCCGTGAGTTGACCATTCGAGCTCTTGAGAGCGAACCACTTGCGACTGACTCGATTCTACATCCCATTTGCTTGTACTTTGACATTGCGAAGAATGCAATAGGACACGCCTTCAAGGTGACATCTTTCTTGAGCATGGATATTGTGGATCATGCTACTTGTGTTGCTTGCATCATGATACTTCTTGGTCATCTTGGACCACTTGATTGCACACTTGTTAGAGATCTTGCTTTGACTTGCCATTTTCACACTTCCATGCATCATAACATATATGCCTTGTGTGTTGCATCCAATTCTTGGATTACTTGCTCCTATCATATGTTTGGTTGCAACAATGTCACTTCTTCACATATGCCATGTCCTGTTGCTTGTCACATGATTGACTTGATTGCCTCACACATGATGAACAATTTCTCTTTCTATTGTGTTGAGTGCATTGAGGGAGTCCTGGACTAGGGGGTGTCCGGATAGCCGGACTATACCTTCGGCTGGACTCCTGGACTAGGAAGATACAAGATTGAAGACTTCGTCCCGTGTGCGGAAGGGACTTTCCTTGGCGTGGAAGGCAAGCTTGGCGATACGGATATGTAGATCTCCTACCATTGTAGTCGACTCTGTGTAACCCTAGCCCTCTCCGGTGTCTATATAAACCAAAGGGTTTTAGTCCGTAGGACAGAACAACAATCATACCATAGGCTAGCTTCTAGGGTTTAGCCTCTCTGATCTCGTGGTAGATCTACTCTTGTACTACCCATATCATCAATATTAATCAAGCAAGAGTAGGCTTTACCTCCATCGAGAGGGCCCGAACCTGGGTAAAAGCATCGTGTCCCTTGTCTCCTGTTACCATCCGCCTAGACGCACAGTTCGGGACCCCCTACCAGAGATCCGCCGGTTTTGACACCGACATTGGTGCTTTCATTGAGAGTTCCTCTGTGTCGTCGCTTTTAGGCCCGATGGCTCCTCCGATCATCAACAGCGATGCGGTCCAGGGTGAGACTTTTCTCCCCGGACAGATCTTCGTATTCGGCGGCTTTGCACGGCGGGCCAATTCGCTTGGCCATCTGGAGCAGATCAAAAGCTATGCCCCTGGACATCAGGTCAGGTTTGGAAGTTTCAACTCCACGACTGACATCCACGGAGATTTGATCTTCGATGGATTCAAGCCACAGCCAAGCGCGCCGCACTGTCACGACGGGCATGATCTAGCTCTGCCACCGAACAGTGCCCTGGAGGCCGCACCTGTGTCCGCTCCGACCCTTAGCTCGGAGCCGACCACACCAATCGAGGATGGGTGGTTAGACACCACCTCGAGGGCTGCAATCTCTACGACGATCAAGCCGAACACCAACCTTGTCCTCTGCGAAGCCCGTGACTCCAAGGTGCCAGACTCCCCTCCGGAGTCCGAGCTCTCCGCGCCCCTACCAATCGAATACGATTGGGCGCCGATCATGGAATTCACCGCCGCAGACATCTTTCAGCACTCGCCCTTCGGCGACATTCTGAATTCACTCAGGTCTCTCTCTTTGTCAGGAGAGTCCTGGCCGGACTATGACCGGTAGGATTGGGACGAGGACGACGAAGAAATTCGATGCCCACCCACCACCCACTTTGTAGCCACTGTCGATAATTTAAACGATGTGCTCGACTTCGACTCCGAAGACATCGACGGTATGGACGACGATGTAGGAGATGAACATGAACCAACGCCTATAAGGCACTGGACTGCCACCTCATCTCATGATGTATACATGGTGGACACACCCAAAGGAAGCGACGACGAGGAACACAGGGATGCAACGAGGGATCATTCACTCAAAAAGCAATCAAAGCGGCGACGTAAGCGCCGCTCCAAGCCCCGCCTCGACAGAGACAGCAGCCATATAGACCCAGCCATAGAGCAGGACGAGCC
The DNA here is from genome assembly GCA_032464435.1 of Aegilops umbellulata. Lineage (NCBI taxonomy): Eukaryota > Viridiplantae > Streptophyta > Magnoliopsida > Poales > Poaceae > Aegilops > Aegilops umbellulata. Next base: position 179,979,657 of record CP136055.1, on the reverse strand, counting down.
GGCGGACGACGAACATGCCTTCGAGCAACCGTCCGAACAGGGCAACTTGGACAAACAAACCGAACAACCCGTCCCCGGCGGAAACAACGGTCCGGACGACCTTACATCGGATAAGCTCATGGAGCAGAAGAACCTCCACAAAAGGCTCGTCACCACTGCGCGTAGCCTGAAAAAGCAGAAGCGGAAGCTGAAAACTGCGGAAGATGCACTCAGAAACAGTTGGAGCAAAGTACTCAACACCGCAAACAAACATGGCGGCAGTTGCCGCACAAAAAGCTATCCGAAGCGAAAGCTATTGCCTGAATTTGACGAGGAGGCCTTAGAGCCCCTGCAGTCAAGAAATAAGAAAGCCAACCGGTCAGATAGATGACCCCATGGACAGCATGGAGCGGCAAGCGGCGCCGCACACAAGCCGGCACGCGATCCACTCAAGGATTTGCATCAAAAAGATGGCCCAGCCAGATCTATCTATGGGCCAAGAAAGCAAGCTCTAGTAAGCAATTCAACACAACAAATATCCGAACATGACGACACACCCAAATATAGGGGTGCCGCACACCCCCTATGTTTCACCGATGAGGTTCTGGACCATGAATTTCCAGCGGGATTCAAGCCCGTAAACATAGAGGCGTACGACGGAACAACAGACCGTGGAGTCTGGATTGAGGATTATATCCTCCACATACACATGGCCAGAGGAGATGACCTCCACGCCATAAAATACTTACCCCTCAAGCTTAAAGGGCCAGCCCGGCATTGGCTCAAAAGCCTTCCCGAAAACACAATTGGAAGTTGGGAAGAGCTCGAGGATGCTTTCCGGGAAAATTTTCAAGGGACCTATGTCCGCCCTCCGGATGCAGATGATCTAAGTCATATAACTCAATAGCCCGGAGAGTCAGCCCGAAAATTCTAGAACAAATTTCTTACTAAAAAGAATCAGATAGTCGATTGTCCGGACGCCGAAGCCCTAGTAGATTTTAAGCATAACGTTCGAGACGAATGGCTTGCCAGACACCTCGGCCAAGAAAAGCCAAGAACAATGGCCGCATTAACAAGCCTCATGGCTTTTGCGCAGGAGGGGACAACTGGTTGGCAAGATGTAGCACCAGCGACCCAAGTACATCCGAAGTTAGAGATGGAAAAAGAAAACCCCGATGCAACAAGGACCAGCGCCGGAATAAGGGAAACAGCCCAAAGGGCACGGCAGTCAACGCCGGATTCAAAAGCTCGCGGCAGATTCAGAGAAAGCCGCCCCTCAAGGACAACAAGGACGAGCTGTCTAACCTAAACAAAATATTGGACAAGATATGTCAAATACACAGTACCCCCGGGAGGCCTGCAAACCATACCTGTCGGGGATATACCCCGCGGTGTAAACCGGCCGGAAGTTAACCCGACCGGACTTGGCGTTTTATCTGAAGACCCCGCTGACACTTGGCGAGTTACTGGCGACCCGCCCTGACCTGGCGGTTTACAAGCAACCTGCCTGGTCATTATGACTCACTAGTAACCCGGCGGGCGGGTCAGACAGATGACAAGGCCCAAGGCCCAGAAGGCCGGTTCATACTATGGTGGGCCAGTTTAAGAGGAATGGCATGAGGAATATTTACCTTACAAGGAGTTAAGATCAGGACTTGTATCCGGTTTGTATTACAGATAGACTAGTCCTAATCTTAATAGGACTCCACATGTAACCCGCCCCTTCAACATATATAAGGAGGGGCAGGGCTCCCCAAATGTAACGCCCTCGATGCGGCTATATCTCCCACGTGTCGAAGCACGACTTAGAGGCATAACCGCATTGAAAGCAATGTCGCAAGTGAGGTAATCTTCACACAAACCCATGTAATACATAAGGGAAAGAGATACATAGTTGGCTTACAATCGCCACTTCACACAATACATGAGTAAAGCATTACATCATACAGATACAATCAGGGTCCGACTACGGAACCAAAATAAAAGAAGACTACCCCAAATGCTACACAGATCCCCGATCGTCCCGACTGGGCTCCACTACTGATCAACTGAAACGAATCAACACAATGAACAAGATCTTCATCGAGCTCCTCCTTGAGCTCGGGTGCGTCACCTACACGGGTTCATCGGCACCTGCAAACTGGTTTTGGAAGTATCTGTGAGTCACGGGGACTCAGCAATCTCACACCCGCGAGATCAAGACTATTTAAGCTTAAAGGTAGGGTAAAAGGTGTGAGGTGGAGCCGCAGCAAGCGACTAGCATATATGGTGGCTAACATACGCAAATGAGAGCGAGAAGAGAAGGCAAAAAGCACGGTCGATGAACTATGATCAAGAAGTGATCCTAGAACAACCTACGTCAAACATAACTCCAACACCGTGTTCACTTCCCGGACTCCGCCGAGAAGAGACCATCACGGTTACACACGTGGTTGATGTATTTTAATTAAGGTAAACTTCAGGTTTTCTACAACAGGACATTAACAAATTCCCATCTGCCACATAACCGCGGGCACGGCTTTCGAAAGTTCAAACCCTGCAGGGGTGTCCCAACTTAGCCCATGATAAGCTCTCGCGATTAATGAAGGATATTCCTTCTCCCCGGGAAGACCCGATCAGTCTCGGAATCCCGGCTACAAGACATTCCGACAGTAATAAAACAAGTCCAGCAAAGCCGCCCGATGCGCCGACATCCTGATAGGAGCTGCACATATCTCGTTCTCAGGGCAACACCGGATAAGTCAAGCTACGAGTAAAACCAGGCCTCGAGTTTCCACGAGGGGCCCCGCAGGCTGCTCGGTTCGGACCAACACTTAGACAAGCATTGGCCCGGGGGGGGCTAAATAAAGATGACCCTCGAGAGAGAGACTCCCAAGGGAAAAGTAGGTGGTGGTGAGGCAAATGGTAAAACCAAGGTTGGGCCTCGTTGGAAAAGTCTTATTCAAAGCGAACTGTCAAGGGGGTCCCATAAATCACCCGACCGCGTTAGGGACGCAAAATCCGGGAACATAACACCGATATGATGGAAACTAGGGCGGCCAGAGTGGAACAAAACACCAGGCATAAGGCCGAGCCTTCCACCCTTTACCAAGTATATAGATGCATTAATTAAATAATATATATTGTGATATCCCAACAAGTAAACATGTTCCAACAAGGAACAACATCTCCATGTTCCAACAAGGAACAAACTTCATCTTCACCTGCAACTAACAACGCTATAAGAGGGGCTGAGCAAAGCGGTAACATAGCCAAACAACGGTTTGCTAGGACAAGGTGGGTTAGAGGCTTGGTTTAACAATATGGGAGGCATTATAAGCAAGTGGTAGGTATCGCAGCATAGGCACAGCAAAAGAGCGAGCAATCTAGCAAGCAAAGATAGAAGTGATTTCGAGGGTATGGTCATCTTGCATGAGATCCCGCAAGGAAGAAGAACGAGTCCAAGAAGAAGACAAACGGACGAAGACGAACGAATCCTCACAACTCCGGAACGAAACCGAAGCTAACGAGAGAAGAAACCCGGAAAGAAACAAACAAACAACATAGTAAACAACCAACACATAAACATGGCATGATGCACAAACAAGAATGATGCATGTCCGTTTCTAAATATGCATGGCATGGCAAAGTGCACAAACAATACTACAAATTAAGTGGAGCTCAATATGCAACGAGTTGCATATTGACAAAACACCACAACAAATATTTAGTTCGATCTTGTTTATGTACCCAACAATATTAAATGTTGATTAACATGGCAAGGGGTGAAGCACAACAAAACTACCTATCTAGACAAGTTTAAATGAGGCCGGAACATCAAACAACAATTCCGGAAACTCCTCATATGCAGATTTCGAATTTGGTACTGTTCTGCCCTATACATAATTTTAATGTTGTTAAAAAGCAAAATAAAGTGCACCATGTTAAACTAGGCATTTTTCCACCCCATTTACATATAAAGTTTATAAAAATCCAAGCTACGGTTATTTAGTTATGAAATAAATCATTTTAACATGGCATTTATGCAAGTTTAAACAAACATCATTTTTAAGCATTTTAAATGTTGTTATTATGATGCGGATGCCATATGTAATTTATGCAATTTTTAGAAAATGTTGACATGATAAGGTAAGAGGCATTTGTCATCGTGGCGGAAACGAAAAGGGTGCCACGGCAATGATAACAAAACGGTGCCACGGCAACGTTCCGGTTCCGATAACTCGATTGAGTTGCCGGTGCAAAAAAGAAGTGTGCGGAAGCGAGTTGAGCATGATGGTGGGGTGATCCCGGATACCGGGTCCCACGGGACGACGACATGGCAAACGAGTCGGAAAGTGCAAGAGACAATTCGATCACGGTGCAAAACTCGAGCATCTCATATAACACACGCATTCGTCCACGGGTCATCGTCTCGGCGTTATACCTTCGAAGCGTGCATTTTCGGAACGAGTCGAGTTCGTAGTGGAAGTAGTGGTACACGTTCATCGTGGGAAGTAGAGGAAGTAGTCGTTCAAGCGTCCGATGGTAACGGTACTTGGTCGTTTCGAAGAGGTACTTGGGGTCATTTGAACTTGCCGATCTCGTCATCTCGAAGGGGTACTTGACGGATCCACGGCGACGGTAGAGGTACACACGTTCGGGAAGCAGTTTATGGCGATGGTAGATGTACACGGCAATCGTAGTGGTACTATGCATCGTCGGACTTGTCGAATCCAAACTCTTCGAGGGCCATCGTGGTACTTGGCGCTTGCGGTGGGTTGCTTGGGGGCAACCAGGGGTACTTGGCAGGTTCCCCATGAAGATGCATTGATGGCGCTCGAAGGCAGCAGCGAGGAGGCGAACGAGGCCGCTGGGACTCGAGTGATGAGTGGCATCCGGCTGCTGGCGAATGGGATCCACGCCGATGGGGTCAACACGGGCTTGCGTGTGGCCTCCAGCGGGACTTGGCGAACGATACAGAAGCAAGGCAGCAGCGGCACTGCCCTGCGGCTTGGCGGGTGGCCTGCGGTGGAGGTCAACTCCGACGGGGACGGGCCACCAGAGTCAGATCTGGCCGTGACCTCGCCGGATCTTGGGACGAACAACGGAGGAGGTGGACTTGGAACTCCGGACGACAGCGCGACTGAAGCACGGGGAGGCAAAGCAGGCGTCGAGGCAGGGCAACGGGAGCCGGCGGGGACGCGGGGTCGCGCGCTTGGTGTTGGGAGGCTGGTGGCACGGTCGTGGGAGACGGATCCGAAGCTGACGAGGCTGCGGCGCGGAGGAGGAGGTGCAGCGCGGGGCACTCGCTCCTCTCTGCGTGCGTGTGTGTGGCGGCGGAGTGGGAGGACGAGGGAGCGAGGAGAGGGATCGAGGGGAGATGGGGATCGGGCTCTCTGGCGGCTAGGGTTAGGAGGGGGTCGACGGGGCCTTGGGCCAACTGGGCCGGCCTGAGATCTTGGCTGGGCTGCTCTCCCTCTCTCTTATTTTCTTTAACATAAAAGAATTAGAGAGAAGAGAAGAAAAAGAGGGTTAGGGAAAGAAGTTGGACATGGGGATAATTTTTCTGGACTCACAAAAATATGCTCGTTCCAAGAAAAATGGAGTGGCAAGATTGCAGGAATTAAATTCAAAATCATTTGAATTTAATTCAAAAGGTTTGAACAAGGACTAGGATTTAGAAGAGTCCAAAAATGTTGAGAAATTAGGTGGAGCTCCGAAAAATGATGAAAAGATATATGGCACAGTTAGAGACCAATAGTTGAGAAGGGAAAAAGGCATGGGATATTTTGCAAGTGTGTTATGGTTAATTCCAAATAAATGGAGTAATTTTATTATAGCTCCCTAATAATATTGAGAGGATTTAATATGTTATAAAGAGAAATCACGAGTGAATTCCCTCGATTTAAATGGACCAAAGGTCCATACGATTTATTTAGTTGAGTAAGAAAAGAAAAATACATGATGGCATGATGACATGATGCAATGCATATGATGCAATGATTAAATGCAACGGACCAAACCCACTCACATGACGAAAAACCCGGAAACCCTAGAAGGCATCTGAAGCTCCGGGTCTTGGGGCGTTACACCAAAGAGGGAGAAGCGACAAGCAACAAGAAACAATATCTAGGGCTAGACACAAAGAAGATAGCCGGTTTACAGCGTCTCCCTCGTGATGATAATGAGACCTAGCCTCAAACAACATGTAGGGTTTTTACCGGATGATGTTTCCCGGGGCCCGAAGTTGTCTAAATCCTTGTCTGGCGGGTTGATCCGCCCTGCGTCTTTTGTCCCACTCAACCCCTCTTAAGCTACCACATAAATGCGCTGGCCTCACGACTAAGTCCTCGCACTAGACCATGGCATTGTTTCCATCACATCAAGCATCAAGCCCAATGGTTTTAAATACAGTAGTATATCTTCGGCTTGTACGTCAACAGAAGCCAAAGCAGTTTTTCTTTGGTCAACTCCGATTGCTACATGCATACAAGGAATCTACCAGGAGATTAATTCAAGAGTTAAGGAAGAAAATGGGTACCACGTGGGATAGCACGTGAATATCAAGGAAAAGGAAGGACAACCGTGGTACGTGCATAGACACAGACTCGGTTTTGCCTCATTTGTTGACGGCGCCACGGCCTCAAGTCGCCAGTCACCAGTCCACCGCCGTTGTGGTTTGCCGTGTCGCCAGCGCGCCCACCTTCGTTTGTGAGCCGGCCCACCTTGACGAGTCGCTGGCCATGCCTCCGTTCGCCACGGCCTTGCCCCAAGCACCCGCTGTCTTCGCTGCTGCACCGGCCACTGTAGAAACACCCTCGTCGCTCCACCTTTGGTTCAGATATCCCAAGCCGCTTGCCTCCGCTTACACAAGACTCTGCTGCCGGTTTACGTCTGCTTCGCTTCAGCCTCCGAGTCGCCGCGTGTGGCTGTGTTGAGCCACCGCTCCACCCCCGCCATAGCGCTCCTCGATAGTCTGCAACGACTGGAGCTGCGCGTCAAGCCACAGGTCCGGCCATCAGCAGGCCCCCATCCTTCACGCCCGGCCGCCTCCATTCGAGTCGCTGAGCCAACGCCTCCGGGACAGGCCTCGCCTCCACTGTCACTTGCCGCCAAACCGCCCGGCCTCGCGCCTAAACCGCCGTCTGTCTCGTGCATGCCGGAAGAGCGCCTATCGTGCAAACTGCTCCTTGAGTCCCCCTGGCCAGGAGGCCTCGTCATCCGCCCTGTCACCGCTGGCTCTGCCGTACTACAGCGCCGCTGCCTTCATCTCTGTTGCCGGCTTGCTCTGCTCGCCGTGGCTTCAACTTAGAGCCACCGCTTCCGCCAAGCTGCTCGTTTCTGCCTCGCTTCTATGGGCCTCACGCCTTTCAAGCTGGCCGCTCACCTCTGCCCCCAGCACTGAGGCTGCAACCTGCCCATCACCATCGGTTCACCTCGCGACGAGGCGCCATGTTCAGCTGCTGCTTAAAGTTCAGTGTACAAGGAGCTAGCAAAAGCAACGGAGGAGAGGGCAATCCCACTTCACAGGAAGATTGGTTAGCCAGCCGGCTAAGTCGCACGTGAAGCACTCAGACTATATATAAAAAAAATGCAGTGGCAGTATTACACTCAAAGTACTGTTACAAGTACGGCATCAGTCCAAAAAGCATATGGAGCACTACCACTACTACGTGCAAAGATTCTACGTAAAGATATTTCATAGCCGAACAAATCTGGTGACCTCCATTTAAATTTATCTTATTAGCATATATTGTCTTTGTCAAAAGAACAATTACTTTGGTCTTTGTATTTTATATGCAGGACAATTGGTCACTATGGCCGGATCATGGATATATAAATCACACAATTAATGTCATGTGCTAGCGTATGACCGTGCCATAATGATAAAAAAATATGTGCGCAAGACGCCGCCCTGGCGGCAGGCGGCCCGGACTACTTCAACTCACCGGCACCGTCCCTGTGGCCGACTCGCCCGTCCATGCCGGTTTACAATGCCGTGGCCGATTCTCCCGCCCGCGCCGGTTTACAACGCCGCGGCCGACTCATCTGTATGTGCCGCCTCTGATGTTGCGATTGCCCTTGCTGTCTGTCTCTCGCGGCCTGGTCTACATCAACATACCGGGTCACACCTGTCTGCATGAGCTATTTATTGAGCATGAGTAAGTTACAACTTGGGTAGCCCGGTTTTTCTTTCAACAAAATGGAGGCAAATTATAATATACTATCAACCGCCGTCTGCACTAGATGGCTCAATGGACAGGCGCACAAGTCGCCGCCACTATAGTTTGGTTAACTTCAAATCGCCAGTTGGAAGGAACCATTGGCCGAGTTGCTGACACGGCTCATACGGGATCATTTATAACCCGCCGCAGTCACCTCAACCTTTTGTGGATTCACATCGTGCTATCAACATCAATGATATACAAGTTATGTCGGTTTATATCCCGGTCAAATATGGAGAGTCTCAAGCCAACTCCTCGAGTCACCTTTGAGACTCGGAGGCTATGATGACATGACTCAGCAAATCTTGCCAGTTTCAGCCGGTTTAAGAAACCCATGACGATGGAGGGAAAGATAACCCGGTCCTGGAGGCTACTGTTATATTGATGAAAATTTAAAGGCCGTCAGAAAATTTCCGGCTTAGAAAGTATATGACAGTTACAAAATCCCGGCTCAATGAAAAAGATCCGGGGCATCAGAAAGGATTCCGGTTTAAAATCCGGCTCAAGGGAAGTCAGTCTCACTGAAGCTCTCAAATATCCGGTTTACAATCCGGTTCAAGAGAAATCTATTCTCCCACAAAGCTCTGAAGCGCTCAGATCCGGTTTAACAATGTCCGGTTCAAAAAGGAATTAACTTCTCGCAAGTTCGAGTTTAAAGGACGTCAGAAAATTTCTGACTGAAAATGAAGATTCCGGTTTAAAATCTGGTTCAAGGGAAAGATGTCTCCCACGAAGCTTTGAAGCTCTCAATATCCGGTTTAACATCCAGTTCAAGAAGGATTTATCTCTTGCAAAAAGTTAAAGGGTGCCAAAGAGGACCTGTTGCCATGATGCGCGGTTCAAACATAGGTATCATGCCTTATTGGCTTATCATATTATTGATCACTTGGGGGCTTGGTCATATCCAAACCATAGCTACACCTCTGGATCGGCTCAATGCCACAACATCACTTGGGGGCTTGGTTGTATCCGAACCAATGCAACACCTTTTGATAGGCGAAAGCCACAAGATCACTTGGGGGCTTGGTCATATCCAAACAATGCAACACCTTTTGATAGGCGAAAGCCACAAGATCACATGGGGACTTGGTCACGTCTGAACCTGTCACACCTCCTGATCGGCCTAAGGCCACAGAATCACTTGGGGGCTTTGGTCGAATCCGAACCATCGCTACACCTCTTGATCGGCATAATGCTACTACATCATTTGGGGGCTTGGCTGACTTGAACCATAGCTACTCCTATTGGGGGCTTGGTCGTGTCCGACCATGGTAATGCCACTTGATCGGCTCAATAGCCTCTTTTTGCAAATTGTTTTATCATTGACTTTGCTTGAAAATTTGTTTTGATAAATATTTCTTTCGTTGCGTTTTTAAACCGACAATTCTTAAACCGGTTCGACTGTCAAATTACAAATTGACGGAACACGGTCAAATCTTAATCCGGAGGCTATCTGCCCGGTTTGATTTTCTGTTACCATCCTATTATGGAGTAAACCGGTGTTTATCAACCCGGCTCGGCTTTCAACTACAAGTTGTCAGTACACGATCAAGTTATAATCCGGAGACTATCAGCCCGGTCTGGTTTGACTACAAGTCGCCAGTATTATATGTGGTTAAACCGGTGTTTATCACAACCTGGTACGGTTTTATCATAAACCGACACAATATGGAAGGAGTTATCAGTACTCAAAATCTGGGTTATTACCCCTATTACAAAAAGTTGGTAAACCAGCGATGTGATTCAATGTCACAGGTATGATATATTTCATATTTGATTATTCTTAAGTGCAGCCTTGGTTATAAACATGGGTTATATGTTGGGCATTATGACCCGTCCGACGGTAAACCACCCGGACACTTTGAACTTGTTGTATCCAGAAATAGGTTGAATAAAGCATGATTATAAGTCACCAGTATTTACTAACCCGACCTGGCTTTCGACTATAAGTCGCCAGTATGATGATAAATTATCCAGTGTTTATTAAACCGGCCTGGCTTTAAGACGATAAGTCACCAGTATATGATGAGAAATTATCCGGTGTTTATTAAACCAGCCTGGCTTTGGACTATAAGTCGCCAGTATATATTTTTATTGCGCCATTGGAATCATGCGCTTGTAAATGATTGGGTTATATTATTCAAATAGCCAAACTTGGCTGAATTTTCATTATGATATTGGATGAATAAGATTTTCATACCGGATTATATTATCTTGAATAGCCAACATGGCTGGATTTTTATTATGGTTATTAATATTATGATTGAGGTTTTTAAAGTCGCTTTAGCGCAATGGATATTATTTTGTCGATGAATATGATTTATTTTGCAATGGAAGGAGTAGTACCGAGTCACTGCAGGCTTATGACCCGGCACTTGGGGGCTAAACTATTCAAGTTGAGATTATATCAAATATGCAAGTCTCATGTTTCTGCAGGCATGCACCATGACACTTGGGGGCTAATGCAAAGTCATTTTTATTGGCCTTATTGAAGACCCGACTCATCATACCATAATGAGTCGGCCCTTGGGGGCTACCGATTGCTCCTGTCAACAATTCAAGTTTTATGGGCATCAGTCAATTACAAGTCCCAGGTTGTTGCAAGCATGACAACCCGGCACTTGGGGGCTACGTAATATGGAGTATTCAGTTTTTACTAGTGACTGGGATGAACAACATGGATTTCTTCGAAAGTGGCAGTATTTATATTGAAGCAAGTCTTAAGCCATCACTTTGTTCTGCTCAAAACTTGGGGGCTACAAGTATTATATTATTATCAGAGAAATATTTTCAAATTCTCTGTTTTGAGCAAACCGGATTAACCCGGCGTCACCAATTATTATGACCCTGTGTTTGCAACCCAGCATCATCAATAATCATAAACCGGCGTTGGCAACAATCATGAACCGGAGTTAGCAACAATCATGACCCGGAATTATCAGTCATATAACCCGTCAATTTTTGGCAGTGATAAACCGGCAAGTTCGGCATCTTCAAACCAGTTGAATATCAGATGAGTATTTCAAGACCCATATTTCTTAATCCGACGCTTTGGAAGCCGACTCAAGTGGATTATTCTTCATAATATTTCTCTGTGAGAAACCAATATCAGCAAATTGAGTATGAATCTGGCTTATTGACTTGGATTTTCTAGAAGAAGGAAATGGCAAGGAATTAAGGATGATCAGATGCCAGTTTACAAGAGTTCTTAACCCGGAGCATAATCTATCAAATTTGTTCTTGTATTTGTTTTACAGGATCAGTTTAACATGGATAAATCCAAATTAAACTGGGGGCTAATGTCGGGGATATACCCCGCGGTGTAAACCGGCCGGAAGTTAATCCGGTCGGACTTGGCGTTTTATCTGAAGACCCCGCTGACACTTGGCGAGTTACTGGAGACCCGCCCTGACCTGGCGGTTTACAAGCAACCTGCCTGGTCATTATGACTCACTAGTAACCCGGCGGGCGAGTCAGATGGATGACAAGGCCCAAGGCCGAGAAGGCCGGTTCATACTATGGTGGGCCGGTTTAAGAGGAAAGGCATGAGGAATATTTACCTTACAAGGAGTTAAGATCAGGACTTGTATCCGGTTTGTATTATAGATAGACTAGTCCTAATCCTAATAGGACTCCACATGTAACCCGCCCCTTCAACATATATAAGGAGGGGCAGGGCTCCCCAAAGAGGGAGAAATGACAAGCAACAAGAAACAATATCTAGGGCTAGACACAAAGAGGAGAGCCGGTTTACGGCGTCTCCCTCGTGATGATAATGAGACCTAGCCTCAAACAGCATGTAGGATTTTTACCGGATGATGTTTCCCGGGGCCCGAAGCGGTCTAAATCTTTGTCTTGCGGGTTGATCTGCCCTGCGTCTTTCGTCCCACTCAACCCCTCTCAAGCTACCACATAGATGCGCTGGACTCACGACTAAGTCCTCGCACTAGGACATCTGCCGTGACAATTCCATGACAATACCCACAGAGATTGTTGGGTCTTCAAGCAATCCGGCAAACTCAACGCCGAACACAAGGGGCTCGACACACCAAGTGAGGAAGATGACAAACCCCACAAGCAGAGCACCAGGAAACAAAAGAATTTCCCACAAGAAGTCAAAATAGTAAACTTACTTCACGTGACAAAACGAGTGGCGCCCACAGAGATACGCGCCATACGGCCTATCCCAAAAGAGACTCGCCGATGGTTGTTAAAACCGATCACCTTCGACCATCAGGATTACTCTAGAAGTATCCGGAACGCAGGCTGGACTGCCTTGGTATTAGATCCAATAATTGGCGGACTCCACTTTACAAATGTCCTGACAGACGGCGGCAGTGGTCTAAACCTGTTATACCAGGACACAATCCGCAACATGGGGATAGACCCAACAAAAATTCGCCATAGCACAACCTCCTTTCAAGGGGTAACTATGGGGACCCCGACTCATAAATCGTGATCACCGAATGCACGTGTACAGTGATCCCAGAGATCAATGCTCACTGAACACACAGAAGCTGAATACCAAGAGTCTTACATCCGTACATACCGTATTACACAAGTAGGACCACTATGGTCAAGTCCTGAGTATAACATTGCAGCGGAAATCTTCGTCGATAACTTGGACCCATGCCATCTGCCTTAACCCTACAGGCATTCTGACTAGGAAGCGTCCTAGCTCGCATGCTCGTCACGAAGTATTCTTCATCATATCCTGTTCTTTCATGCCTGACCAATAAAATAACCAGTGGCAAGCCAATGAGTACTTTGAATGTACTCGCAAGCAACCCATGTTTTGGCTCAAGATACAACTATGCATGATATAGGTAATTTTTTGCGGGAAGCTAGTTTTGAGTGAAATGACATGTTCAACAACTTGTAAGACATGCATCAGGAGAATTCAAGTAACCAAGAGGACAGGTTACATATATCAACATAAAGGGAGTGGGCTCCAACCCAACTCATCTATGTCAAGTCCTTTGACTTGACCCAAGTGGTTCTTCCCACTTATCCAAACACACACACTGGTTCGTAAACATGTGGACGTAGTGTAAGCAGCACCGCCCAACTGTCCTTGACCGTGGACACGGCTATTCGAATAGTTTAACACTATGCAGAGGTTGCACACTTTACCCACAAGATCCGGGGAACTTCCGTGTCATCCACGACCCGCGATACCTCAAGTACCCGGGGTAAGCACCCGATCACTACCTTTCCCTAGACGACACTAACATGGAGTCCACTGTTGTTCCGTATCCTCATGATGTACATCATACGAGACTCACTTGAGATCGTAACGTCTGAGAGGGGACACAACGTGTATCCGGTGCCCTGTGAAAACAGTCATGGCCGCCCTACCTGGCACGACCCCGTCCCGAGAGAGAGCACCAACTCTCCCCCGTCACTAGTAATGCGGGCTCCAAGCTAGTATCGGCCTAGGTAATCAATAATGCCCTTTCCCATATAAGGGTAGAGTGGTTGCGCATGTAAGGTTGGGACAGTCAACAAATCTTAAATCTAATCCGTTTTCGAAAACAACACACACACTTGCCTCGGTACACCACTTCGTCATCAAGTGGCTACCCATCTCATCATCTCCCTCGGGCATAAGTGGCACCCGATGGGGTTTTCGAAAAGTCCTTTGAAAATACTTTGTCCCCATCACCATGCATATTCCCGTCCCTTTTTGCGTAGCACTAATTTAGCATCCTATCTACTCCCACCGGCATAACCCTCATAAGAAGGTAGGGTCATGCACAATGCAAGTATCAACGAGGAAGTAACGGAGGCAACCCATCAAAGTGGCTACCACCTCATCATGATTCCATTGCAACAACAATAAAGTGCTATATGACATGCATAAAAAGGGTTTCATAGACATGATCAAAGGGCTGCTTGCCTGTTTTAACCAAGTCTTCGAGGTCTTCAAATATCTCTGGTCCAACTCCAAGCATTTCGTCTACTTCGTCAACTATCGTTGAAAGCAACCATAATAAGCAACACAACAAGACAGAAAAAAATAAAAGTTCTCTAAGAATGTGAGTTGGACTTTTCTAGAATACCCTTGGTCATATGAGGAGTGACCAAAGTGGTTTCATTGGGACTTGATGAATGGATATCTCTGAACATTTCCATATGATGGAATCAAGGGATTTGTGGATTTGCAAGAAGTGTACAGAAATATTATTTTGAAAAATGAGCAAAGGTACCCATTTAACAAATAATGATTTTAGAAGCATCTAGGAGTTGGTTTCAATGGATTTGGAGTTGAAATGATTTTCCTATGAATTTGCAAAGTTGACAAATATGAATAAATAGACCATTATTTGAGGTGGTACAGAAAGTATCAGTAAAAATGTTCAAAAACTAAGTTTTGAACTTATAGACATCTAGGATTTTGAATTATGGAATTTGGATCAAAAATGGGCTCTCTGTGATTTTCTAAAGTTTATCAAAGAAATGGAAAAATGGGATTTGATAAATGTTTGTGAAGAAAACCTTTATGGAAAAATGTGCAAATTGCACCATGTGATAGATCAGGAATTTATGAACTTATAGAAATTAGAATCATCAAATTTGGAGTTAATTTGAATTGTCTATGGATTTTACAAGTTTACAGAAGAAAAAAAAGAAAAAAAAGGGAAAGGGTTTTACCCTTATCATGCGCGCAAGGCGAGAGATAGGCAGCGGGCCGGCCCAACTGATCGGCCGCGCGCGGGCTGTCGACGCAGGAGGCGTACTCGGGGAAATACGCCTTCCCCGAGCGAAGGCGTCAGCGGGCAGAGCCCGTGTCCACTTAAACGAGGCGGGACCCTCCTGTCAGGTTGGTCCTCCACCTCCCGCGCGGGTGCGACAGGAGACAGAGGAGGCGCTCGACGCCGGTCGCCGGCGCTACAGGGCGTCTCCGGCGACGCTCCGTCCACCGGCGCACTCAGGAGGTGATGTCGCGCCCATCCATGGGCAGCACGACCGCCGAGGAGCTCAGGGTCGAGCACGGCGTTGGCCGCGGCGGAGGAGCTCGGCGGCGGTGGTGGTTACGACGCTACGGCCACCGGGAGGAGAGGGAGAAGCACGGGAGGGGCTCGCGATGATGGTGGTGATGCTCTAGTGCGATCCAGAGGGAAGGAGGAGGAGAGATGGGCGCGAATTTAGGCGGAGTCCGGCGGCTCGGCTCCGGCCATGGACGAGGTTGGAGGGCGCGAAGAGGGAGTGGGTTGGTCCAGGGGATGCATGGGAGGGTGAGAGGGCCAAAGGAGTAGAGAGGGGGCTCGGGGGTGGCCTTATGTAGCCCGCGGCTCACCGTGGACGCGGCGCACGGGTGGCCGCGGCAATGGCTCGGGAGGCCAGGAGAGAGGGTGAGGACTTGTCTATGGCGTTAGTGGGGGTGGAGTAGGGCGCCAGGAAGAGAGAGGAGGAGCGGGGCGAGCTCCGGGTGGAGCCAAGATCTCGCACGACATTGGCGGGCTCGGGCGGCTCTGGGCATGCGCGGCGTGGGCAAGACAGAGGGGGAAAGGAGGGGGCCAGCGCGGTGGCGTGTTGCGGACGTCGAGGCACCTCGATTGGCTTAAGGGGGAGGCTCGAGGTGGTCGGGGGACGCGGCGTCAACGTTCGCCTTCTCTGCCTCGCGCTCTAGAGCGCGCCTTTGGCCGGCATCCGCGGCTTTTCCGCGCGCACTCGCGCGTCCACTTGTGTCTAGTGGCTGCAGGAAGAATAAACAAGGGGGGAAGACGCCTTGGATGCTCTGGGACCTGGCAGGAGTGAGAGAGAGGTGAACAAATGGGAGAAATGCAGCTGTCCAGAGAGGGAAAAAGAGCTTTTCACCCCCCATCATCATGGCTCCTTGGGCAGGAAAAGATGCAGGGGTTAGTGGAGGACCAGATGATGCCGTGGGAGAAAGCTTAGCTCATGGAGATTAGTGGAAATGGCCAAAACATGCATTTTAAGTTTCTGCCAGAAGGTGTTTGATGTAGTTTTGGGCAAGCAAATGGACTTCCCCTGTCATGAGGCTTGACAGGGTCAAATGGCATGTGAAAATAAGAGGTTCCACCAAGATTGAGCTCATTTGAGCAAGGTAGCCCATGTAACTTTGGTAAACCCTAGAAATTAGCAGAAATGGCCTTACCAAGATTTAGTCATGCAAATCAATTCTCCTTGATGCACCACTTGGTGTAGTGGCCTCATTTGGTCATGTGAACATGCTCACAAAAGTTGGGGTCAAGGAGAAAAAGTTGGCAGTACAACCTTGTTCAAATTTGGTTCTGGACAAAAAGGGTTTTGAGGTACTTTGATCAAGATAACATTCTCTCCAACTTGTGCCATTTGGTTTAGATGCATTATTACACCATTTGAGCATGTGCACCAAGTTTGAGAGCATTTGGACATGTTTGATAGTGCAAAAAAATGTTCAAAGTTGAAAAAGGACAGAAATGGTTTTGAGAGGGTTTCATGGGGTTATACCAAACTCCATGACATGGTACTTGGCAAGATCATCAAAAATGTCATATGTGACATGTTAGAATTTTCTTGGATTTTTATGGAAATATTTCCTATAGAAATATTTCAAATCCTTGAAATGGGCAGAAATGGTTTTGGGAGGTTTTGTCCAACATTTTGATCATGACCATATGTTGAAACTCATATATATGGAAAATGTATGTCCATTGAGTCTCCCTAATTTTTCTCAAATATTTTTAAAGCTTTAAAATAATTTTAACCTATTTAAGACCATTTCTGGCCTTAAGAAAAAGCCTTTAAATAAAATAGGAAAATAACTTTTAAAATTATATTTTTGTGGTTTCTGGGTAACCTATATCTAATAGGAGTCAAAAATATTTTTGGAAAGATTTTTACTGCCTTTAATTAAGTACTTGCAGTGCAAACCTCAACTCAAGGGTTTTTGGAAAACTAATTTTTGAAAATACTTTTTGGCCAAATTATTTTTGCAAGAAAATACTATATTGCTCTATACACATGGCATGATCATTGGGAAAAGGTTTTGGATCAAGTAGAAGGAGTATAAGAGTTGGAGGATTTATTTGATTTTTAGAGCACTTGCAAACAACAGACAAAAACCAATCAAGGCAAGGTCCAAAACACTCAAAAGTTTTTTGTCAAACCACATTTTATCATGATTGTTAGCTTAAGTGTTGTGGCATGAAAATCAGGGTGTGACAGTAACGCCAGGCCCGGACGCCCATTGGATGGGTTCTCTCCGGCTAGAAGTTATGTTCGGCTCCCCCGACA
The DNA here is from genome assembly GCA_032464435.1 of Aegilops umbellulata. Classification (NCBI taxonomy): domain Eukaryota; kingdom Viridiplantae; phylum Streptophyta; class Magnoliopsida; order Poales; family Poaceae; genus Aegilops; species Aegilops umbellulata. The sequence continues at coordinate 179,962,231 of CP136055.1, read as the reverse complement.
ACTTCCGTCGCGAAAAGCTAACCTTCCATATCGCCCCATTTTCAAGTAGCTATCAAGCACTATTGGGACGCGAAGCTTTCGCCCGTTTTAATGCAATGCCGCATTATGCATCTCTTACGCTGAAGATGCCCGGTCCACGAGGCATCATCTCTTTAAAGGGAAAGCATTGAGTGCGCCCCCCGCGTGGAAGACTGTGCGGCTGCCTTGACAGCCTCACAATAAAACGGCTTCACCAGCCAAAACACCTAAACAGGTCGTTAAGACCACGGACACGGCTAGACGAGTCCGGCATAAACATACAATTGATAAAGGCTTAATAGCTGCGTACCCCTGTACTAGGGGCTCCGCGCATATAAAACAAGAGACAATAAAGCTCAGTTTTACCCATTTCGATTTATACTTTGTTTATTTAGTATAACTTACATTCGGCACGATCTTTCTTTAACTAAGTTCCTCTCTTTTACAGATGAACACCGTGCTACGCCCGTCCAGGATACGGCACAACGGAGACACAGGCGCAGACGTGCAGCAGGGACCCGTTCTAAGGATTCTTTTCAGATTAAGACCCTGCGTAAACCTTTTTTGCTGTCTCTTGTTGATACACATCCCCTGGTTTCTTGGTATAACCAAGGAGGAGGCTGGCGTTTTGGCATGTGGCCACGTCAGAATTTTGCGCGCACCTGGACACTAGGGGCTTATTACTCAGGGCGTTGTCCCGCCCGCCCTCATAAAGACTGAATACCTTAGGGAGTGTTCGGCATCGCGAGTTTGGCCTTACATGCATCAGCTCCGAATCATGTCTTTGGTCAAATGTTGGGTTTGCCCGGCTCCTGTGTTTTGCTGCCTTACGTTCCGCTCTATCAGCTAAGGCGGCACCAGGAGAACTACTGCGATTGTGCCCCGGTTCGGCCAGGCGAGCACCTCAGTAGAGAAAGCCGAAAACTGACTGTCATGATATAGCGTGAGACTGGTCAACCACTCGATGACTTACCGGAATCTTTAGGATTCCTCCACATTAACGAAGGGCCGTTTCCTGGCCAGGCACATACGCGCCCCGAGTTCGGGCGAGCGCAGGCGCCACCAGGGGCTATATAAGTAGCCTCACTGTCAAATTCCTATTGCTAAGTGAAAGTGATAAAGCATCATAGTCCGATTGCCTTGTTTGCTGCGCTATCACCTCCTTTGTATGACCAAGACGTTGGATCAAGTGTGAAAATGCGCCTTCTGCGAACGCCCCCACATTATTTGCGAGGGGGCTGAAGCCGACGACTGCCATCTTTCAGATTATATATACATATATCTTAAACGACCGCACAGGAGGTACTATAATACTTGTAGGCACAAGTATAAAAAGCTTCTACAACTTATCAAAACATTGTTTTACAACAATATATGCTATTCGAACATAGTATCCTTCAAGCACTGTGTCTCTATTAAACGAGCGCCTTGCAGAACTTCCTGAAAATAGTGCTTGGCAGGTACTCGGCTTTCGTTCGAGTCTTGGGATGCAACAGCGATGGTCTGCATCTCCGACAAGTATGTCTTGACACGGGCAAGAGCCATCCGCGCACCCTCTATGCACACTGACCTCCTCATTGCATTGATACGCGGCACCACACCAAGGAACTGCTGCACCAAGTTGAAATAACTTTTCGGCTCTGGCCTCTCCGGCCACAGATGACTCATGACATACTTCATGGCAAGTCTGGACAACCTATTTAGCTCGGCCCATTCGGCCAAACGATCGGCTAACAACAGTGGACGCTCTGGATTGTGGAACTGCGACCAGAAGAGCTTTTCCACTTCGCGATCTTCTTGATCGCGGAAGTGTTCGACCGCATCTGCGGCACTCGCTGCCAAATCCAGATAGGTGTCCGCCGTACTCCACATCCGGTCTAACGGAGCATGTTTAGGATCACAGAACTTCCTCTGCAGCATAAAGGGCTTTCCACCCGCGATTTCTCCGGCCTGACGTAGCTCCTCCTTCATAGCTCTCATCGCAGAGCGAGCATCCTTGGCATCGGCAACAGCCTTCTCCAGGTCCGTCTATTCCGCCCGGTCTTCTTTTTCAAGAACCTTGCAACGGTCAGCAGCGCTCTTCAGCTTCACGGCCATCTCGGCCATTTCCCTTTTGCTTCGGTAGTGAGCAGCCTGTTAGGCTTTCAGCTCTTCAATTGCCTTTTCGGCAGCCGCATCACTTTTCCTGGCTTGCTCCTTGGCTCGGGCAAGTTCTACCCGAAGATTCTCCATGGCAGTAGCACCATCTGCATCAAGCGCACACATTGTAAGATACTGGCATGAAGCTCCTCTTACCAGGCGCCGCTGGAGGAATTACATACCTTGTGCCTCATCAAGCCGCTTGTTGACATGCGCGATGTCGGCATCTGCCACGTCAAGTTGCCGCTTTAGCTCGGCAAATTCATCAGTCCGACCGGCCACCGGACACTTCGCCACCTACGTATGAAGGCGGCATATTAGAACTGGGGTTATGATCCTCTGCGCGCTGTCACTTTTGACAACGCACAGAGTCTCAGGGGCTACTATCTACACAGGGCGCATCTTATTTATGCGCAACTGTCCAAAAAGGGTAAATTATTTCGCGTACCTCAAAACCTGTCAGTAAACTCCTGACGGCCTCGTGCAATCCGCTCTCCGCGGATGAAATCCTCTCAATCACCATACCCATCAATGCATGGTGCTCCTCTGAGATAGATGCTCGCCCTAGCAGATCCTTCAGCTCCTCTAACCGCACACCGGATGGTGGCGGACTCGTCCGATGGCCCTTTTTGAAGGCCGGACACGGAGGGCTTTGGGGGGCCATATGACTACCTTCCGGCGCTGCCAGATTTGGAGAAACCCACCGCGACGATACCTAAGGATCGCCCGCCTCGCAAGGCGGTACGGCAGGGGGAGGCGTTCCGCTCTCCATCATCTCTGGAAGAAGATCCCCCGAAGACGAGATCTGATGAGAAGGGCTGAGGTTCGAGCTACAAGGTAAATCTTCGATTACTTTTCTCAGATATAAAGCAAGGATTCCTCTCATTTCTTAAAAAGAAAAACTCCTCTCTACTTACGGCTCGGTGGAGGGCTGATCCCCTTGAGGGCATAATTCGGCCGAGGCATCCCCCGGCGCAGGACCCTCTGACGAAGATTTCTTCCCCCGCTTTGAGGCCATGGTCTCCGGGTCTTTAGAGGCGGTCCTCTTTTTCCCCTGAGGAGAGGAATTTTTGATTCCCCCCTTCCTAACAGCCTCCTTCGAGGAGGCCGTAGTTTCCTTGTCCCCTCCCTCGCTTTCCTTCGTAGGCACAACCTCCAACATCCGGACCAGCACGGGATCCAGCGTGGTCTTGGGGAGGGGGGTCGGACACCTGATTAGCTTTGCTTTCGCTATCCACTCCTGCTTAAAGGACAACTCTTTTAAGGGCAATTTTATGATAAATATACGGATTGCGAGTCCGAGCACAAGGCTACTTACTTGAGTATCCGGGCGATTGCAGCTCAGACCTACGTCCTTGGTCAAGTCCGGACACGTTGCTTGTGATCCGAAGAACAATTTGTACATCTCCACGGGCGCCACGCCCATAAAATGTTGGAGAGCTCGCGGTCCCTCCGGATTGAACTCCCACTGGCGAAGGGGGCGACGTTTGCTAGGCAGGGTTCGGCGGATCAACATGACCTGCGTCGTCATGACCAGGCTAGTGTCTCTTTCTAAGAGATCCCGCATGCGGCCCTGCAACAAGGGCACGTCCTTGGACGGCCTCCAGTCCAGTCCTTTACTGGCCCATGACGCTAGCTGTCGTGGGGGACCCGAGCGAAAGGCAGGTGGCGCCACCCACTTGGTACCCCTGGGAGCGGTGATATAAAACCACTCTCGTTGATATAAGTTGGACTCCTCTTGAAAAGAGCCCTCGGGCCATGGAGCATCAGCATTCTTGCTTATAACAGCGCCTCCGCACTCCGCATGCCGTCCCTCGATCATCTTCGGATCTACTTTGAAGGTCTTGAGCCATAGTCCGAAGTGAGGAGTAACATGGAGGAAGGCTTCACACACGATGATGAATCAGGAAATGTGGAGGATGGACTCCAGAGCTAAGTCGTGAAATTCCAGCCCATAATAAAACATGAGCCCCCTCACGAAGGGATCCGTCGGGAAACCTAGCCCCCAAAGGAAGTGAGACAGGAACACCACACTCTCACCAGACTTGGGAGTGGGAATGTGTCAGTGGGAAACGACACCTATGGATCACGAGAATCCCTTTCTGCGGTTGCGGGGCGTGGGGGTCGTGAGAAGAGCGGATCGAGCAGGCAGTACACGATTCCTTTACCCAGGTTCGGGCCGCGAAGATGCGTAAAACCCTACTCCTGCTTTGGTGGATTATATGTTTGTGTTCTTGAGCTAGCTATGGGGCGTGAGGAGCTCCAAAAAGGCGAATCCTCCTCCTGGTCGCCTGGGGCCTCCTTTTATAGGGAAAGGGGCTGCCACAGTGGCACACGGGAGGTGGAAAGGGTACAGTGATGCGAGGTTATCCCTCGCATTACATGCCAAGGTGCATTCAATGCGCCTTGCTTAGGTGTCCTTGCTTTATCGGGGGCAGGGGAGAGCCATGTCTCATCCGTCGCCGCTCTCTCCCGCGTTGACACGCACCCTGGACAGCGGTACCTGCGATGCCATGTAGGCGGGCAGGCAGCTGAGGTGGCGCAGCGGTGGGTCTCCACGGGGATTTGCATGCCTCCACGCAGGTGCCTGCCCAGCTGGTTGGGCCGGCAGCTGCATGCGAACGGTGGTGGAGGCGTGACTGGTGCGGGTCCGATGGTGGCCCCGCGGGTGTCCTTGGCAAGGGCCTTGCCGCGGCCCCGGCAAGGGTCTTGTCGGGGTCCCGACAAGGGTCTTGCCGTGGCGCCTGCCGCCATCCCCGGCAAGGCTCTTGCCGGGGGCCTTGTGGTTTTCCTTGGCTGGGATCCCGCCAAGGACCATCATCTTCTAAAGTGTGCATCTGATCTTGAATGTCTTCACAAAGATCTGCATACCACCACGGGGATGCCTCCCAAATCCTTGCCCCGTGGGGGCAGTGGACTCAAGGGTGACCCGCTCCGTAGGTGTGTGGCGAGCTGCCACGGCAAGGGTCTTGCCGGGTTCGCAAAAACCGCCTCCCGGCAAGGATCTTGCCGGGGGGCCCGCTTCGTCCCCTTTGCTCTTTGTGGTCTTGGTCTTGGCGTCGTTCTGCTCCTCTTTGGCTTCGGCCTTACCTTGGTTCTACCTCCCTTGCTGGGCTCGGTGCGGCGACGCTCGTGGCTCAGACTGCCCGTGCAGAGTCATAGGGATACAAAAAGTGTACCCCTCTTTTTGTACACCGACAGGAGCCCCCGGGCCTCGGCCACACATAAGCGCTATGCGTTGTTGGGCCAGGCCCAAGAACGGTGCGCAGGCAGACAGGGCGGTTTTTACCGCGGTAAGTTTCTTCGCGCGATGCGCCTCCCACGCTTCCCGCGCGTGGCGCGGCGTGGGGAGGCAGGCGTGACGTGGGCGGCATGCGTGGGGTCGCTCCCCGCGGGCATGCGTCACATCACAGTTAATGTGAAAGGAGGCGGCCCGCGTTCTCCCCCATAAGAAGGAATAACTGCGGGCGCGCTGCTCACTTTCCCTCTTCCTTCGTGCCTTTTCCAATCTTAGAGCCGCCGCTCCTTTCCTTCCTTCTCTTGCAAGCTTTTCGTCGTCGCCTGTCGTCGCCGTCTCGCCCCCGCCCTCCTCCCCTTCCTCAACCCTCTAAGCTCCTTGGCCGCCATGGCGCCCAAATCTGCCAAAGGCAAGGGGGTGGCTAAGGGCCTCGTGACCGTGGAGCCGCCGGAGAGCGCGTTGCTGGGGGGCAAGACGAAGTCCGCCTTCTTCTACCCCTCGTCGGTCGACGTCCACGAGCTCCGGGCTTCTTTCAAGCCCTTGTGGGGAGTGAAGACGGGGGGAAAGAACTCGGGGCACCCGGCGACGCGTGTCATTCCTGCCGCTTGCGCTGACCCTGCTCCAAATCGGTACCCCTTCTTCGTCGACTACTTTTCTTGTGTGTTATGCCCCCCTTTCTCCGAGTTCTTCTGCGATATCATGCACACCTTTGGCTTCCGCCTTCTGGATTTTACTCCGAATGCGGTGGCGTGCATGTCTTGCTTTGCACATCTTTGCGAGGGCTTTGTCGGAGTGCGGCCCAACACGGCGCTCTTCCGTCATTATTTTTACCCTCGAATCCAAACTGAAGGTGTCGTTGCTGGTTGTGTCACCTGGATCCCAAGGTCCAAGGGGGCGTACCCGGATGGCGCCATGAGAGAGAGGTGGGACGAATGCCGTGACCGGTGGTGCTGGATTGAAGACGAAGACCCACCGGAATTTTGCAAGGTCCGCCTGACGCCGCCCGTCTGTGGCAACGATTGGGGTGAGGTCGACGCCGCCAATGGGAGGCTCACCATCGCCACCACCAGAATCCTCCGGCTGACCCGGGCGGGGCTCACCCTGGAAATGATTGGGGCGGATTTCATCCGCCGTCGGATTGCTCCATTGCACAATAAGGGGAGGCAAGCTTGGCTATTCACGAACCCGGATGATATCATGCGGCTCCGCCCTGGCCTCGATCACAACTTCACGGTGATGGGGCATGCCCACTTCTGCCAGCGGCTCTTCCAGCTGGACGTGGATAGTGGCGGCGAGGTCGAGCTGACCGGCATGGCCGCGAGGGTTGTCGTAAAGACTGGCAAGGCCGTCAAGAGGCCGCTCTTCAAGTTGCCCGCGGGAGTCGTCCCGCTGTGCAACAATTTTCGCCGGTCTGAGATCATCGCCATGATGCTGGACTGCAACAAGCACGGCCCCGTCCCGAGCTGGAGGGAGCCGGCGGTCGCAGATGTGCGGCAGTTCTTCGACACCTTGGCTGAGGTGTATGTCAATGCCGACGCCGAGCGGCGGCTCGTCATGGACACCACCCAGGTGGAGGTGGACTACATCGCCACCAGGGCGAAGGAGGCACAGCTCGCCCTGGAGGCCGGCAGCGCCAGGGGCGTGGAGGACGAGGGTGCCGCGGCCGCGGAGGAGGAGGAATTCTCCCTGTGGGCGGCGGCCACCACGGGGGCCAGCGGCGCCGACACCGGGGCTCCGCTCGTCGAGGATGCGATCGACGAATCGTCGTCGAAGGAGGAGGACGTGGCGGCGGGCTCGACGCCAAACAGGGGAAGAGGGCGAGTCCTGCGGCGGGCTTGCTCCGGCGAGCCAGTCCGGCCTGGCAGGGGCCCGCGGCCTCAATTGACCTTGGAAGGGTCCGGGCACCACACGAGGGCTTCGGCAACGAGGAAGCCGACGACGGCCGCTGGGAAGAAGAAGGCGGAAGCCTCTTCCTCTTCTGGGCGCACACAGACCCTGCCGCCTTCTTCGCCCCCTCCGGCAGGCGTCGACTCGGATGACGACGTGGTGCTCCCCTACGACTTCGGGCCCCTCAGCCCGGAGAGGAAAAGGAAGCCGGCGGAGGAGGAGGAGACGAATGATGAGTAAGCGCTCCGTTCCTTATTGTCGTTTCCATTTCCCTGAATGGGGCCGCTTGTCCTGATCCATTTTGCTTTTGTAGGGACGCAGAGACGCTGGCCCACAGGGCGAAGAGGGCGAGGACCTTGGCAAGCGGCCAGCCCCCGGCCGGGGCTTCAACGACACCATTGGTGGTGTTGAGCAGCCAGGACAGCAGCCCCCGGCGTAGCTCCCAGCGTAAGTTCATCACCCCCTTCTTACTCGACTTGGGGTAGGCGCCCGATTCCACGATGCTAACCTTGCCGGGTTTGTAGGAGGGGAACGGCAGTAGGAGGAGCCGCAGAGGGCTACCCCCAACACGCCACCCCCATCGACTATGCCGACGCGGGGGCGTCTGTCGGATCATGGGTTCCGGCAGACCCTTAAGGTTCGAACTCTAGGGTGCGCGCGAAGATTGTGCCCACTACCTCTCTGTCTCGCAAGAATCTAAACTAATGCAAGAACAACACAAGAGACACAAGGTTTATACTGGTTCGGGCCACCGTTGTGGTGTAATACCCTACTCCAGTTTGGTGGGTGGATTGCCTCTTGGGCTGATGAGGAAGAACAATACAAAGGGGGAACGGCCTCGCGAGGGCCTGTTCTTAGCCAGGGGATGAACTGCTAGGGGGAGTTCAATCGCCCTTCTACTGGTTCCTTGGTACTCGATTAGATCGGATTCTAGGTCATGAATGCGGTGGATCCTAGATGCCTCTACTCTGTGGGTGGCTAGCCCTATTTATAGGCAAAGGCCCTAGGCCTCTTCCCAAATATTGAGCGGGAAGGGCGCCAACAATTGGCCAATTTGAAGGGGAACATCTGGTACACTTATCCTGACTAAAGTTGGTCTTCGCCTGCCAAAGGCCCTGTGGTGACGCCGTCCTGGGCTCCATGGTGACCTCCTTCCCACCGTTGGACTAGTCTTGGTCTCGTTGCACCGAAATGGATGCCTTTGCTTGATCCTCTAGCCTGCGCTTGCCCCCTTTGCACCAAAGAGGAAAGGGAGACGCTGCGCGGGCTGGCGCCCGCCTGGCACCCTTGGTCGTCATGGCTTGCGTCATGGGCACCTCGTGAGGTACCCCACCTTGATCTCTCCGCCTCCTCGCGAGCCAGCCTAAGGAGGCCGTGCTTGAGGAAGCGTCGTGTCGCCCGCCTCGCGAGGCTTGGCCCCTCGCGAGGGTCTTGAGCCTTGTGCTGATGAAGATGGGCCACGCTGGGCCCCCACTTGAGCCACGCCGCAGGCTGCAAGCAGGCAAGTCTGGGGACCCCCGTTCCCTGAACGCCGACAGTAGCCCCCGGGCCCAAGGCGCGCACGGACTTGGCCGTGCCGAGAGGCGAAAGGGCAAGGGCGAAGCGCCGCAGGCCCTAACAGCCTGCGGCCTTGGGCGCCGCGTGGCGGTTGATTGGACGTGGGTGCTTTTGCAACTGCGCTGGATACTAAAGGCGTGGCATATGCTCGGGTTTTGTTCTTCTCCTTCTTCATCCGCTGCCCAGATTCTGTTTCCTGCGCTTCTCCTTCCTTCCTCCAAGCTTCCAGATCTGCTCCACCCGCTCGACCCAGGTAGCCATGGCACCTCGCCGGGCCCCGGCCGAAGCTTGGTTCTCACCTGCTTTGGATTCGCCCAATGTGTCGAAGGTGAGTCTCGCCCTACTGCACCGGATGGCTGCGGCGCAGGGCATTGATGGGGCGCAGATGTTCAAGGTCGGCTCCGATGCCCCTGAAGGCCAAGGGAGCACCTTCTATCCTTTCTTCGTGAGCTCCATTGCAGCGGGCCTGGTGCCTCCTTTCTCTGAGTTCTTCCTCGCCATCCTCCGCCATTACAACTTGCAAGCTTTGCATCTCCACCCCAACTCCGTCCTTCTCCTGGCGATCTTTGCCTACTACTGCGAGGCGCATGTGGGGGTGCAGCCTTCAGTGGCCTTGCTGCGCCACTACTTCTACCTCCGGACCTCCAAAGGTTCTCCTTCTGTGTGCGCGGGCTTCGTCGCGTGCAGCAGCTCCATGGCCATCTCGAATCCAGGGAAGAGGATCGAGGGCTTCCGGAGCAAGTGGGTATTGGTTGACGCCGGGTGCGTCGACCCTCGGTTGGCCCATCCCACGAAGCCGGCCGTGAGCTCGGAAGACTGGTGCCGGGCGGAGCTCACGGATCCCCGCGCGAAGTCGATGCTGGCGAAGATGGACGCCGATCTGAAGCCGGCCAACCTGGCGACGGCGAAGCTGACCGGGGCATCGTTGCTGAGGGAGTTCCTGGAGCACCAGCTGGCTCCGCTTCGGCAGTACTCTCCCCCGATGTGGAGGCCTCACCCGAGCCCCGCAGCCGTGGGCGAAGAGGACGTGACCGTGGTCCTCCAGTCCCTGCTCGGGGGCGAGGCAGCAAGGCTGGAGGGCGCGCCTTCGCCCCTGTTCCTCCGCGACGATTGGGAGCAAGTGGTGGAGTCCATGCCCGTCTTCAACGGGGACGGGCTCGTGCCCGTGGTGGCTCCCAAGGATCTGGTGAATGTGTCTTCCGGCGACTCCAGCGGAGACGGGGGCGAGGAGGAGCAGGAGGCAGGCCCCGACTCCGAGGCGACTAACGGAGAGTCCAGGGCTCCCTCGCTCTAGCGCAAGCCCCGTGCTCTCCGCCTTTCGCTGAGTGATGATGATGATGACGACGACGTGCTGGGCAGCGGGAGCTTGCCCCCGGTCCCGAAGAAGGGCAGGACCGGGTTGATCCCCCGCGGGTCCGCCTCGACTCCGGGGCGAACCGCTGACACGCCTTCTGCTTCCGAGGTCGACCCCTCCAGCCGGCTCTCCGGCTTCAAGTTTGGCAGGAGACCACTGGAGCTTTCTGCCGACGACCTGTAAGTGCTTGATCCTTGATTCCTGGTTTCTTGTTCCGTTGACGAGGCTTGACGATTACTTCTCCTGAGCAGGCTGGCGCCCGCGGCGAAGAAGCTGAAGGGGGCTCCTGAGGCCCCAGCTGCGACGACACCTCCGCCTGCAGGGGAGGGCGACCGCGACGCACAGGCTCCTCCTGCCCACTCGCCCTTGCGGGGCTTGGCTGATCTGGCTGGGGGCTGCTCGGTCGACCCCAGAGGTGCCCTTGCCTGGTGCTGCTGCTATGGCTGGGGAGGCGCAGCAGACTCCGCCTCGGGATACTGCAGCCTCGCCGTCGCTACCTTCTCCTCCCGATCCGCCGGCTGCTGGTTCCACGACTCCTCCTGCTGCCTTGAAGCGCACTAATGCTTCTCCGCCTTCTTCTTCCATCCTGGAGCGAGCTGTTGCTGGGCTGGATCGGCTGCGGCAGGAACTTCTAGGCGCCAACCCTTGCCTGGTGGCCGGTCGCCTGGAGCTGGCCTCGGGGTGGATTCGCTCCGACGCCTCGATCCGGGCGGCGCTGGTTCAGGCCTCGACGACCTGTGACGAGGAGAGGGAGGCTACCCACGAGGCGAAGGCTGCCCGTGACGCGGCCCTGGGAGAGGCGGTTGTCATCCGCGGCCGCTGCAAGGAGCTGGAGGACGAGTTGCAAGGCCTTCGTGATCAGCTTGCAGAGGAGACCCGCATTTGCCAAGAGCAGGAGAAGGGGGTGAAGGCTCGCGAGGCGGCGCTCGAGGACCGGGAGACGAAGCTCAAGGAGCGCCGCAGCCACCTAGGTGCGTTGAAGAAGGAGCTGGAGACGACGAAGGCCGAGCTGGACGCCAAGGCCCGGGTCCTTGCCGAGGATCGCGTGGCCTTCGCGGACATGGAGAAGGATGCCCGCGCTTCACTGAAGACGCTTTACGAGAGTGGCCTGGATTGCCCGCTGGCTGGCGACGGGGACGGCCCCGCCAAACTGCTTCCCTTCTTGGTGAAGGCTCTTGGAGATGTCGCCCTCGGACTCGTCCCCACGGTCGAAGCCGAGGCGTGTGTCCTGTCTTCTGCCGCGCTGACGCGGGTCTTCGCCCATGTCTACCTCCGCGACCCCAGCGCCGACCTTGACAGCCTGCTGGAGCCGGTGAGCGGCGAGGGCGCCGCTGCTGCTGTCGAGGCCGTGAAGGGGCACGCAGAGGCGCTGCTGGGGAAGTTCCGGGCCTTCAGCACCAAGCCGAAGCGAGGTGCTGCTGGCTCTACTACCCCACAAGGTGAAGCTACTCCACGCGACTCCATTGCCGACAAGTGACTCCGCTATCGCTCCTGTTCTTCTTTCGATTCCTGCACATGCACGACGCTTCGAGGAGGCATTTAAATTTGTGTTTGGTACCAAGGCGACAATATGGGTTGTAATATTCACTTTTAAGTTCCTTGCATTTTATGTTCCTCTTCCCTACTTGCTTATGTTCTACGCCGCCAGAGCCCGGCCACGCGCATGCCTCACCCAGCATCAGCCCCGACCGGAAACCAGGACGGGACCAAAGGAACGAGGGGCCACGTGACAAGTTAGGCTCCTGAGTCGCGATGCTCAGGAGTCCCCCTTAGTGAACGAACAACAAGTAGGTAAGCGTGATGTAGGTGCGTTTCCGTTCTACGTCTGCAGAGCCCGACCCAGCGCGTACCTCACCCAGCATAGCCTTTCGGAACTAAGGAGTGAGGGGCTACGGAGCCAGTTAGGCTCCTGAGTCGCGATGCTCAGGAGTCCCCCTTGACGCGCGAACAGCAGGTGACGAGATGAAATGCAGGCAGGGCTACCGTTCTACGTCTGCAGAGCCCGACCCCACGTACCTCACCCAGCATAGCCTTTCGGAACTAAGGAGTGAGGGGCTACGGAGCCAGTTAGGCTCCTGAGTCGTGATGCTCAGGAGTCCCCCTTGACGCGCAAACGACCTTCGTACCTTGGCTCCGCTCAGGGAGAGACGCGTGACGAACCAGGCCCGAGGGGCCTGGCTGGGGCGTACGGCTGGGCGTGACCCAGTTGTAGCCCCTGTGCCCAGCCCTCTCGCGCGGCGCTCCCGGGGGGAGGCGTTGTGATGAGGCCGGCCACTGAGCTCGGGGCTCCCTGAGGTTAACGTGGCCCGGAGGCCACCCTCAGTTGTTTATCACCAGCGCGGAGCATAGCTCTTCCGTATGTGTACGGGCATAGCCGCTCCTCGGCAGTGTCGTCAGCCAGCGCGGAGCATGGTGCTTCCACTGGTACGTGGGAGGGGGCTCCCCTCCGGGAGGAGCCCCCGGGGCATGTACAGCCCCGCCCTGACACGTGGCTGGCACGGTAGAGCTAGGTGAGGTGTATCTGGGCACCCGTAAGCCATCGCGGGACTCACGAGGCCCTACCTCTAGGCGGGTTGCGCCTGGCACTGGGCCGTATCTTGAGATGTGTTCCTGCAAAATTTGGTTAGATGCCGGCACTCTACGTCTTCGGGTCCCGGCCCTCGAGCTTGTCTCAGCCGTCGCTGGTATGCCAGGTCGCGATGCCGTGGACAAGGCCAGAGGGTGAGGGCTGGAGAACCAGTAAGAGCCCTGAGTCGCGATGCTCAGGCACCCCCCCTTTAACGTGCAAGTGGTCGACGTGAATAAGAAAGGCGTCGCAGACGGCATCGAGTAATCAAGGATGATGCATAATTGGAAATAAACGCGGAAGGGATACATGTCGCTGGGCCTAACCCGAGCGGCCTGGGGATGATGAAGCCCGAGGGGCGCCCCCAGCAAAGCAAGCTAGCGACTGAGAAGATAAAAAGCGATACAAGCCACATGGACGGACCCACGCGGCCTGGGAATGACGCAACCCTGAGAGGGCGCTCCCAGCTGAGAATGAAACTTGAAAGATGTCACCTGAAGATGTCGTCGGTGTAGTGGCGTTGGTGTAGCAGACTCGGTGGGCTGCAGAAGCCGATCCTCACGAGCCCCCAGGCCTAGGGGCCTCGGGAGGCTCCGGAGGCACTGGTGGCTCCTCGTGAGCAGCCTCCATCTCCGCCAGGGCTGCGGAACGCCTGTCTTCTTGCGCCTCCAAGATGCTCCTCATGATGCGCTGGTACGCCGCAGCCACGCTCGGCATGCCATAAGGCATACGAACATAGCTGTGGGGCGGTCCTCCGCAGCGCCCCACTTGTGAGGGCTAGAGGTGCTCCGTCGTGGCGATCTGATTGAGCCCTGGTACGTCGACGCAGACGCGCAGCCCACCATCCTCGCCTGGATGGGGAGCCACAGCTTCTGCGATGGCAACCTCTCATGATCCTTGACTCCTGTAGTTCTTGAATAGCCTTGCTAACAAACTCCTGCTGGTCTGACCTTCATTCCCTGGCTTCCCTTCGAGGGAAGCGTGCTTCGAAACACGCCTCCACATGGTGCCCCAGCGCCTCCCTCGTGACCTTGGCGAGGTCGGTGGCCCTCCAGGTGAAAGCCCCCGAGCCCTGCCTGAGGAGGGCGCCGGGCGCGCTTTCCTATGCGATTGAAGGAGGGTCCCCCTGGGCAGACGTGGGCCTTGAAGGGCCTCCCTCCTGAGGGGCCGAGCTTGACGTTGTCCTCTTCTTCTTGGGGGTGGTTTCAGGGAGCCTCCTGCTTCCGCGATCTGGGTCTTCTAATGACGTGGCATGAAAGGCTCGCTCCAGGGCACACACTGCATCCTTCTCTTGATACGGCACCGTGATGACGCCACCGCTTCCTGGCATCTGGAGGACGTTGTAGCCGTGGTGAGTCACGGCCATGAACTTGGCCAGCGCTGGGTACCCGAGGATGGCGTTGTACGGCAGGCGGATGTGGGCGACATCAAAATCGATGAGCTCGGTGCGGTAGTTGTCGTATGTGCCGAAATTGACTTGGAGGCGGACCTGCCCTATTGGGACTGTGGAACCGACGGTGACTCCGGAGAAGGGCTTGGTTGGCTGAAGCTGGTCATAGGGCACTTGGAGGCTGTCGAATGTTTCCACGGAGAATACATTGAGCCCTGCCCCTCCGTCGATGAGGGTCCTGGTGACCAGAACGTTGCTGATGACTAGGGAATAGAGCATTGGGAGGACACCGGCTGTGGCCGCGCACTTGAGCTGGTCTGCTGAGCTGAACGTGATGGTGCAGGCCGACCACCTGAGGGGACGCGTTGCTTCGAGCTTGGGGAGAACTGCATTCACTTCGCGAGCAAACTGCTTGAAGATACGTTGAGAGGCTGGGGCTTGAGCCCCGCCCAGGATGCAGGCGATCGCGCGAGGCTATTGGAAGCCCCCAGCCCCTTCGTCTTGGTGGCGGTCTTCATTCCTTCTTGGCTGAGGTGGCAACGGCGGCAGGCCTGGGTTGCCATGAGGGCGATCCTCACGAGGCTGGTCCCTCCAGTCCCCCTCGCGAGGCGGGTCACGCCAGCGGTCCTCGCGAGGTTGGTCACACCAGCGGTCCTCGCGAGGTTGGTCACGCCAGCCTGGACGTGGGCCATGATCTTCCCAGCACCCCGGGTTTCTTCCTCCTCCTCGGCAGTAGCCCCGGTCAGCACGGTCAGGGCGTCGGCCGACTCTTCCTTCCCGCACGGCGCGGAGTTCTTGGCATTCATTGGTGTTGTGGGCGTGGAGGTCGTGGTACACACAGTACCGGCTGCCCCTGGAGGATTCAGGCAGATCCTTGCCCCGATTGGTGTCTAGCTTTGCCGCGAGCACGGCAGCCCCCTTGCGCTTCACGTCCTTGGCCTTGGGATTCTTCTCTTCTGGGTCTGCGGCAGGCAGCTCGAGGAGGGAGAGGCGTCCCTCCTCAGCTCTGGCGCACTTGGTCGCCAGGTTGAACAGTTCCAGGGAGGTGCAGAGGTCTTTATGCATCGCCAACTCCTCCTTCATCTTGACGTCGCGCACGCCATCGGAGAAGGCCGAAATGATGGCCTCTTCGGACACCCTGGGGATCTTGAGGCGCGCACTGTTGAAGCGCTGGATGTACTTCTGCAGGGTCTCTCCAGGTTGCTGCTTGATGCGGCGCATGTCGCTCACGGCGGGAGGCCGGTCGCGGGTACCTTGGAAGTTGGTGATGAAGCGAGTGCGCATCTGGTCCCAGGAGGAAATCGTGCCTGGGGCCAGGTTCAGGAGCCAAGTGCGAGCACCTTCCTTCAGCGCCATGGGGAACCAGCTCGCCATGACCTTCTCGTCCCCGCTGGCTGCTTCGATTCCCAGCTCGTAGAGCTGGAGGAACTCCGTGGGATTAGTTGTGCCGTCGTAGCGAGGAGTCAGGTCCGGCTTGAACTTGCCGGGCCACGCGACGCTACGCAGCTCGGGGGTGTAGGCGCGGCAGCTAGCGGTGGCCGCGGGAGGCTTTGGTTGAGGGAGAGCTTGGCCTTGTGGGTCCCCTTGTGCTGCAGCTGGGAGCAGCGCAGGGTCTTGACGTGCCGGAGCTAGAGCGGGATCTCGGCGAGCCGGGGCTGGGAGCGCCCGGGCGGCCTCTTGCGGTCGCGGGACTTCTTGGCAGCTCCGTTCCTGCTGGGCCGGCCCATGACGGAGCGGGTTCCGCCCAGGAGCTGCGCGCCTTGGGGCCATGGCATCTTCCTGGAAAGGTGGCGGCTGGAACACCCCTGGGGCTTCATTGCCCACGCGGGGTGGAGTGCGCCGCAGTGGCGCGGAAGGCGCGGGAGAGCCCCCTGCGGCGCGGACGAGCTCGGCGACGCGGTTGAGCCACTCCTCGTAGACGTCGTCGACGGGGCGGTAGCGCAGGAGCTCGTTCGCCGCGAGGAGCGCAGCTCGAGCCTCCAAGGGCGCGCGAAGCGCGTGCGACGAAGAAACGGCCGGGGTGAGCGACGGAGTGGCGGTGCGGCCATCCCGCCGCACGGACGGGTGCTGAGAGGATGCTTGCTGCTCGTTCCCCGCCGGGCCGGTGGCGGCGTTGACGGCGGGCGATGGGGAACGATGAGGACGCCCACCGACGGGGGCCGTCTGGACGGCGCGGGAAGCGATGGCGGCCCGACGCTTGGCGCGGGCCCGACGAGCGTTAGACATGGATGCGACGGTCGAAGGAGAGCGGAGCAGTGGCAGACAGATTCCGGCGCACCCCTACCTGGCGCGCCAAATGTCGGATCACGGGTTCCGGCAGACCCTTAAGGTTCGAACTCTGGGGTGCGCGCGAAGATCGTGCCCACTACCTCTCCGTCTCGCAAGGATCTAAACTAATGCAAGAACAACACAAGAGACACAAGGTTTATACTGGTTCGGGCCACCGTTGTGGTGTAATACCCTACTCCAGTGTGGTGGGTGGATTGCCTCTTGGGCTGATGAGGAAGAACAGTACAAAGGGGGAACGGCCTCGCGAGGGCCTGTTCTTAGCCAGGGGATGAACTGCTAGGGGGAGTTCGATCGCCCTTCTCTCTCTCTCTCTCTCTCTACTTGCTTCTACTGGTTCCTTGGTACTCGATTAGATCGGATTCTAGGTCATGAATGCGGTGGATCCTAGATGCCTCTACTCTGTGGGTGGCTAGCCCTATTTATAGGCAAAGGCCCTGGGCCTCTTCCCAAATATTGAGCGGGAAGGGCGCCAACAATTGGCCAATTTGAAGGGGAACATCTGGTACACTTATCCTGACTAAAGTTGGTCGTTGCCTGCCAAAGGCCCTGTGGTGACGCCGTCCTGGGCTCCATGGTGACCTCCTTCCCACCGTTGGACTGGTCTTGGTCTCGTTGCACTTAAATGGATGCCTTTGCTTGATCCTCTCGCCTGCGCTTGCCCCCTTTGCACCAAAGAGGAAAGGGAGACGCTGCGCGGGCTGGCGCCCGCCTGGCACCCTTGGTCGTCATGGCTTGCGTCATGGGCACCTCGTGAGGTACCCCACCTTGATCTCTCCGCCTCCTCGCGAGCCAGCCTAAGGAGGCCGTGCTTGAGGAAGCGCCGTGTCGCCCGCCTCGCGAGGCTTGGCCCCTCGCGAGGGTCTTGAGCCTTGTGCCGATGAAGATGGGCCACGTTGGGCCCCCACTCGAGCCACGTCGCAGGCCACAGGCAGGCTAGTCTGGGGACCCCCGTTCCCAGAACGCCGACAGCGTCCCCGGCAAGGGCACCATGCGCGGGGCCCACACCCATGGAGGAAGAGGGGAACTTGGGCACTGGTGGCTTTGCCTCGACGCCAAAGATCGGCGGAGAGGGGACCTCTGCTTCACGGCCCGGCACTGGTGAGTCGCCTGCCCTTCGCCCTTTGTTCTTTTTTCTTGTGCTTCTCTTGGCTTCATTGCTCCTATCACCACCCAGGCCCTCCCCCAATGGACACGGAGGATGTGGACTCGGTTGTCAATGATATTGCTGAAGAGGCTGTGGCCGAGGCCGACAAGGTGGCCGCCGAGGAGGCCGCCAAGAGCGCCGACGAAGCCGCCGCTGGTGAGGCCGCCAAGGACGCCGCCGAGGGTGCCGGCGTGGGGGCCGCCAAGGCTGCCGATGAGGCCTCCGCCAAGGGCGCCGGCGGTGGTCCTGCCGGGGGGACCGGCAAGGCCCCTACCGAGGAAGAGGTGATGGATGACCAGCCTCCCTCCTCCTCAGCCTCGGGCCCCGGCAGGTACCTGAAGGTGGGTGATGATCTCTTCATCCACCTCCTAGGGGCGCCAAGTCGAGCGCCCGCCGAAGGGGAAGTTTTTGATGACGAAGTGCTTGCCGCCACCGGGTTCGAGATCATCGATGCGCCGGGCGCCGGCGGCGACAGTCCTCCAGAGGAGCAGCTCTTCCGTGCCATGGGGGCCAACTTCCGGAAGCTCCAAGCGCTCTACCGCGGCCGTCTGGACAAAGTGGAGTCCAGGGCGGCAGCGGTGGACAACGCGGAGGCAGACTTCAAGGCGCGTGTCGCTGAAACACAGGCTTGGTTCCACCAGTCTTGCGAGGAGCAGAGGGCCTTCCAGGAGAAACTGGCCCAGCGTGAGGTGGAGCTCACCCTGAAGATGGCCGACATCGAGAAGGCCCAGGAGAAGGCGGCGAACTTGGCCGCCGCGGCCGAAGCCGTCCGGAACCAGCATCAAGCCACCTTGAACTCCCAGGAGGAGGACCTCTTCGCACGCGAGGCGAAGCTTGCCGCTACGCTCCGCGGCAAGGACAAGGAGCTTGAGGCCCTTGTCACGCGGCGGACCCAGGAGCTGGACCAGAGGCACACAGAGGCGCTCGATGCCCGAGCCCTGGCCCACGCCGCCAAGGTGAAGGAGCTGGAGGCAGAGCGGGACGAGCTGAAGGAGCAGGCCCTCTAGCTGTCCGGCAAGGCGGACACGCTCAACCGCGCCTTGGTGGAGGCGCAGGGAACAGTCATCAGCAGGACTGGTGAGCTCTCCGAGGCGCGAGACTCCATCGGAGACCTCAAGATAAAGCTGGAGGATCTCGAGAAGCTGTTGCCGGAGAGCAGAGCTCGGGAGGAGGCCTTGACCAAAAGCCTGGAGGAGGAGAAGCAGCAGCGGGCAGCCGAGGCCGCCTCCCACCAAGAGTATGTGGCGGGCGAGAACAGGTGGATCAGCCATCAGGAGGTCGTCGCCGGCGGGGTTACCTCGCAATTGGCCACCATGGGGTTGCCAAATGTGAGGTATGCTCTTGAGCGCAGCGGGACCGTCAACGCCAAGCTGACCCAGTTCTTCAAGGGCGTCCTCGGGGCCCTGGCATAGCTCCACTCCAACAGGACGGCCACGCTGGCCGAGGAGGCCCGGCGTCTTTTCCGGAGGGTCGTGACCAAGGTCCTCACCAAGGTGGCATACTGGAATCCCGATCTTGACTTCGCGGCTACGATGAAGAGCTTGCCGGAGGATGCTGTTCCCGCGGTGCTCAAGGAGCGCATCAAGCCCATCACCGACTGCATCGGCGAAATCAAGAGGGTGGAAGGCCAGCGCCGGGACTAGGCGTCCCGTTCTTCTTCGCCGCTGCGGGCCCTCGACCAAGATAAATTTTATCTTTAGCTAGAACCGCAACAATGATATGATGTAATATAACTCTGAAGTACTCTTTAATCTCATGCATGTTATTTCCCCGTTCAATTCCTCTTTGTATGTGTGCCCTACGCCGATCGGGAAGGCTTGCCGGCGCGAAAGCCCCAAGCGGCGTCTTGGGGACGGATCCCCATGGCCTGCCGGGTACGCGTGCAACCGGGTGAGCCACCTTGCCGTTTCGAACGCGGTCGCTCGAACAGTCGAGGTTGACTTGAGTCAGAATCGAGGACGTTGCCGATTACAGGAGGCTACCCTGCCACTCTCGACGCAGCCGCTCGAGCTGTTGAGCAGACTCGAAATAGGGCAAGGGCATTGCCAATCGTGGTAGAGCCCCCTGGCGTGCAGGTTTTTTTTCATACAAAGCGGACATCTCCGGGGGGGAATAACCTCAGAATAAAAAGGGGATTGTAGGCAAGAGTTCAGTGCAACTTAGCTTTTGTCCTCGAGTGTCGATCTCCTGGCCCCTTTTCTTCTTCAAAGATCATGAAGACGTAGGAGCATCAAACTGACTGCTAAAGCCGATTCTCACAACTGCGCAGCCCCTCCCTCGCGCACCAAAGATGTCGGTGGGAAACGACACCTATGGGATCACGAGAATCCCTTTCTGCGGTAGCGGGGCGCGGTGGTCATGAGAAGAGCGGATCGAGCAGGCAGTACACGATTCCTTTACCCAGGTTCGGGCCGCGAAGATGCGTAAAACCCTACTCCTGCTTTGGTGGATTATATGTTTGTGTTCTTGAGCTAGCTATGGGGCGTGAGGAGCTCCAAAAAGTCGAATCCTCCTCCTGGTCGCCTAGGGCCTCCTTTTATAGGGAAAGGGTCCGCCACAGTGGCACACAGGAGGTGGAAAGGGTACAATGATGCGAGGTTATCCCTCGCATTACATGACAAGGTGCATTTAATGCGCCTTGCTTAGGTGTCCTTGCTTTATCGGGGGAGGGGGAGAGCCCTGTCTCGTCCGTCGCCACTCCCTCCCGCGTTGACATGCACCCTGGCCAGCGGTGCCTGCGATGCCATGTAGGCGGGCAGGCAGCTGAGGTGGCGCAGCGGTGGGTCTCCACGGGGATTTGCATGCCGCCACGCAGGTGCCTGCCCAGCTGGTTGGGCCGGCAGCTGAATGCGAACGGTGGTGGAGGCGTGACTGGTGCGGGTCCAATGGTGGCCCCAGGGGTGTCCTTGGCAAGGGCCTTGCCGCGGCCCCAGCAAGGGTCTTGCCGGGGTCCCGACAAGGGTCTTGCCGTGGCGCCTGCCGCCATCCCCGGCAAGGCTCTTGCCGGGGGCCTTGTGGTTTTCCTTGGCTGGGATCCCGCCAAGGACCATCATCTTCTAAAGTGTGCATCTGATCTTGAATGTCTTCACAAAGATCTGCATACCACCACGAGGATGCCTCCCGAATCCCTGCCCCATGGGGGCAGTGGACTCAAGGGTGACCCGCTCCGTAGGTGTGGGGCGAGCTGCCACAGCAAGGGTCTTGCCGGGTTCGCAAAAACTGCCTCCCGGCAAGGATCTTGCCGGGGGGCCCGCTTCGTCCCCTTTGCTCTTTGTGGTCTTGGTCTTGGCGTCGTTCCGCTCCTCTTTGGCTTCGGCCTTACCTTGGTTTTACCTCCCTTGTCGGGCTCGGTGCGGCGGCACCCGTGGCTCAGATTGCCCGTGCACAGTCATAGGGGTACAAAAAGTGTACCCCTCTTTTTGTACACCGACAGAATGACCTGCCCTTGAACAGGCAGCCTATGCGAGATTTCGCCGATCAAGAACCTGGCCTCTCTCAGCTTTAGCACGTCCTCCTCCGTGACGGTGGAGGGCATCCATCGGCCTCGAAGGTCGGAACCGGACATTATCGAAGGTCCGAAGCGCCTAAAATCTGGAGCCTTGGGTGCTGGAACTCGAGGCGAAAGTCGAACTCATTTGAGACTGAAAGAAAGGAGTGAGGCCTTGGTCTCTTTATAAGAGGTTGAATACCGAGGGCCCTCCCCGTAACCGTTTGGGACTCGCCTTTGATCGAGAAAACGTACCAACGGGCACGACTGGGTTACCCACGTCCGTATTGATGAGAATCCTGTAAATAAAGGGGACACGATCTCTTCTTTGAAAGGACGTGCCAAGCAAACCGCCTCGCAAAACGCACTGAGGTGGGATAGTAAAAATGATTCGAATAAGGGCTTGGTCATGGTGTGATGTCACGCTACGGAATACGTCAGCAGATTAGATTTGTGTAAATATCATTATCTCTATGGCAATATGTGGAAACTTATTTTGCAGAGCCGGACACTACCTTTGTGTTCAAAATTTTCTATGAAGTACTTGGAGGAGGAACCCGCCTTGCAATGTCGAAGACAATCTGCGCGTCGGACTCGTCCTCATTGAAGCCTGGTTCAGGAGCTACTGAGGGAGTCCTGGATTAGGGGGTGTCCGGATAGCCGGACTATACCTTCGGCCGGACTCCTGGACTATGAAGATACAAGATTGAAGACTTTGTCCCGTGTCCGGAAGGGACTTTCCTTGGCGTGGAAGGCAAGCTTGGCGATACGGATATGTAGATCTCCTACCCTTTTAACCGACTCTGTGTAACCCTAGCCCTCTCCGGTGTCTATATAAACTGGAGGGTTTTAGTCCGTAGGACAGAACAACAATCATACCATAGGCTAGCTTCTAGGGTTTAGCCTCTTTGATCTCGTGGTAGATCTACTCTTGTACTACCCATATCATCAATATTAATCAAGCATGAGTAGGGTTTTACCTCCATCGAGAGGGCACAAACCTGGGTAAAAGCATCGTGTCCCTTGTCTCCTGTTACCATCCGCCTAGACGCACAGTTCGGGACCCCCTACCCGAGATCCGCCGATTTTGACACCGACAGCCATACTATCTTCACTACACCCTATGCACGTTATGCTTGGGTTCTCTTGCACTTGTCCCATGTGTTTAGACACTTCATTTTACTTAGTGTTGTGAATGATTCCTATGCCTACCATCGACCATTTATCAAGCGCTTTATGCATGATTGCTATGACCTTGAGGTTGATGCTTCTTCTCTTGTTACCCATATTTGCATCACTACCTCACATTTACATGCTTGTTTCCATGATGTCCTTCTTTGTGCTCAATTTATGTGCTTACATGCCATGTCACAATCCTTTGTCACACCATATGATATGCTTGATGAAGACACTTGTTGGGTGAACCACCTCTTGAATGCTTGGTTTTGCACTAACGCTAACCACATTTGTTTTTCCAAGTGTTTGTTGTCTTTGCTCCTTTTGAAAGAATCCCAATACGGTGCGACATTGGAGAGTGCCCATTTCGAGCTTCAAGATGGCGAGAACTTGGTTATCGACCACTTCTACACAACAACGCCATCTCTTTCCCATGGTGATTTGGATTTCGATCCGAGGTCGGATCTTTCCCAAGGGGTAGGGGATGATGCGGAGCATCCTACGAATATCACCATTTCAAGAATCCATTTGGCAAGTGAGACGTGCGACATCTACTTCACATACACAAAGGTGAATCATCTCCTTTACACGTGCTCACTTGACCCTCTCAAGGATGGTATACTACTTGACACTCCTCCCGTGTGCATGCATAGGTATTGTTGGATCTTCACGGATGTCGAGGAGGAGTGCATGCGCCAAGGAACGACTACACCGTTCGCGAGGGAACCGTGGAAGAGAAGACAGAAGAAAGGAGAAGAAGAAGACGGAGCGGCTGCTAGAACCAGGCCGGACATCCAGAGCACCGTCCGGATCATCCGGGCTCAGCCGGATCATCCGGGTCCCTTTCCGGATCATCCGGATATCGGCGTCGAAGACACCCGAAGGCCTCACGTGAAGACGGATCATCCGGGCCCCCTCCCGGATCATCCAGACGACGGCCGGATCATCCGGACCCCCATCCGGATCATCCGGGCCTTGCCTGCGTGTAACGTATCGGGCCGAGGCCCATGTATCCATTTTGCCCCCTCACTTACCCCTTCGTGGCCTAGACTATAAATAGACCTCCTCCACCTCCTCTCTAGGGTTAGCAAAGTGATAGCTCATTTGATAGAGAGCTTTGCTCCTTCTACCACTCTACTCTTGAGAGAGAGAGAGGCTACTACTCCTTATGGAGGCCAAGACCTCCATCTAGGAGAAGATCCTGCGGGATATATGATCAAGACCACCTCTTGGGCGGCCCCCTTCAAGACCTCCTCATGGAGATGAACCTTGCCTTGTATCTTTCCCTTTATTGTTCATGTACCTTGTGGATCTTGTGTGTTCGATTGTCTAGTGGATGTGTGATTGGACTTGTTCTTGAGAGTTTCCCCTTGTGATTTCTCTCCGTTCTTCCCCGTGTTCGTCGTGTTCTTCGAGGGATCTCGCTCCTTTCATGAAAGATCGGCCGTCTAGGGTTCCACGCTTAATCAGAACTCTAAAAATCTCAAAGCTGGAGTGAAGCTTCATCTTTTCCCTTGCTTCCGGGAGGTTCGTTCCCAGGAAGCTTTATCTTTTCCCTTGCTTCCGGGAAGATCATTCCCAAGAAGGATTATGATTTCGGTGGAGAAATTCTACATTCTCGACGCCGTCTTCCGGAAGATCGTTTCCGGGAAGGCTTATGATTTCAACGAAGAACTTTTACGTTCTCGACACCGGCTTCTAGGAAGATTGTTCTCGGGAAGGCTTATGATTTGAGCAGAGAACTTTTACGTTCTCGATGTCGGCTTTCGGGAAGATCATTCTCGGGAAGGCTTATGATTTCAGCGGAGAACATTTAGGTTATCGACGCCGGCTTGCCGGGAAGATCATTCCTAGGAAGGCTCATGATTTCAGCGGAGAACTTTTACATTCTTTATGCCGGCTTGCCGGGGAAACTCGTTCCTAGGAAGGCTTTGTCGGGGAAATATACAGGGGCAGTCATTTTCCCCTGACTCATGCACGGACAGAACAAAGGCAAGCCAGAGAACGAAGGACCAAGAGACTTGAAGAACCAACATGCAGCTCAGAGATATCGGGATCAAGTCAAAGGAGCAGGATATCGGCATGAGAAAGGGCCTCCCTTGCCGGGCAGGCAAGCCCGGCAAGGGGACATGCCACCACCAGAAGCAAGCAACCAAGACTCCCCAGCAGCGCCTGCCGGGGGCTTGCGGGGCCTAAACCACCCCGCCAACCGTGCAAGTACGACCCAAGTCGTCAATCAGTGTGGTGTCAAGCCACAAGGTGATTAAGTGGAAGCAGTTGCCACATGGCAGCCATCTCCTACAGAAAAAAACCCATAGGTGACACCCGTCCAGCGACGTGTCAAGAGAACAGATATGGAGCTGGTGAGATAAGCCCGGCAGGCCTTGCCGGCCAGCTAGTGATGTGACACTGAGCGATGCATTTAATGCACCCTGCCAGCCCACAGAGTTAGGTATGATAGCACTATTTGCTTTCATATCAGTGGGTAATGACTGCTTTGCCACTGTGGTGACCCCTTAATATATAAAAGGAGGGCCATGGTAATCATAGGAAGAGGTTAGACGGTTGGAAACTTGACAAACCCAAGCCACCATACGCTTGTGGTCACCGTAGTCCTGAGGCAGGCCTTGCCGGGAAAGTGTACCACACACCAACACATTCATTTCCACCATTAATCCACCAAAGCAGGAGTAGGATCTTACGCCTCGCGGCGGCCCGAACTTGGGTAAATTGCTTGTGTTCTCTCTACCGCGTTGTCGCGCGATGGTCTCCTCTTTGTGCAACGCGACGTCCCCCGCTAAACAAGCAAGGGGCCGCCCGGTCCCATAGGGGGGCTCGCTTGTGCGAACCTGAAGGCGTGTGCAGCGCGTCATTGTCAACATCATCTCCATCTTTGATGGCGCCATCGACCGTGGTGCCCGCGGCAACACGAAAGTGAAGCAGGAGGAAGATCCGCTCGTGCACTGCATTGTCACTCTCCAGGGTTCGCCATGGCGACGGGACCAAGGCCACCACCGGTGGCGATAGATTAACTCTGGCGGCTGGCATGGCGCTATCACCATACGAACGCCGTCCGGAGGAAAAAGGGCGCAAGGCATGCGGGAACGAGCTCCCTCCTTCCTATCCCTCCGCCTCATCAGCAGTTGAACTGCTTTAGCCTCGGCATCTTCGACGTCAACGATCACCACGCGATGCTCAGTCCAGTATTTCCCCCGCCATGGGTAATCCTGAGCAAAATGCTGGTATGAGTCCGTCTATTGATTCCTTGGAAAGCACTCTTCGCGCGAGGCTACCCGCACTGGCACGCTCCATGCGGTGGCAGCCGTCGTACTGACTCAAGGGGAGGGAAGAAAAATTGAAGAGGACCAGAGAAGCTCACGCAGTGCCCCTATGACCAACGGACACAAGAAACGCTTGCGGGCCCTTACCGGGAGCGAAGAAGCCACCAGATGGCCCTCTACTCCTCCAAGCGCTGCGGACGCGTCGAACGTGCGCGACCCGGCAGGCGGAAAAGATGCTCGAAACGAAAGATAAGTCCGCGCAATCACTTCTTGTTGATGCATTTCTGATTTTTGTTGTCGTTTATCCCTTGGCTCTAGTCAATGTTCTTATTGTGAAAGCCCTCGTGCGAATGGAACCTCGGCTAGTTTCTTTGATCGCACCATCGTCCTGTCCAGAGCCATGCTCGCAGGATGAGAGGCTGCATCGAGACCTGCCTAAACCTGTCGAGACGCATCCACGCCAAGATGATTGTTAAGAGCCAGACCTTACGACTAGCGCGGCAATATTATATTGGCAGACATCTAGAGCATACATAGGAATTGATCGTACGAACACAAACTTATATAGTTCTACGGGATAAACACGCATTTAAAGATCTAGCTAGGGATATCAGTTTCGCACAAACACTAGAGATAGAGACTAAACACAAAATATATGTCATGTTTCATTACAGGACCAGAAGGAATAACTTAGATGCGGAGAACCTTGTCGGCAAGGGGAGCGGCATTATGCTCTGCGGCAGCAACGTCGGCACCCGCTGGTGGCTTCCTGAAGCCGTCGTCGAGATTGAGCTTGGGGTGGCAGCTGGCGATGTTGCTCAAGACCATGAAGAGGGCGTTGGGAGCAAGCCTCCATGATTCAGTCGCGAAGCACTTGCTCCTCCCCTCTTCATGCACCTTCAGCTTGTTAATCAACTCATTGAAGAAAATCCCCAGCTTGAGACTCGGGACCTCCTACTCGCTGGCTGAGCAGACTGGGCTGTGCATACCCATCGTCGTAGCTTGGGCACCAAGGCATTCAACAATATCAACCAGGCCCTTGATCCAGAGGTTGCTCATGTCGTGCCGATTCTTCAACTTATCTTCTGCATCTTGCCGAAGGCGCCTGTCGTTTTCCAACTCTTTAGATAGCAGCTGATGCCGGGACTCAAGAGACTCTTCTAATTGCTCCAACAAACCAACCCTTGCCGTCATATCAGAAATGTTGCCGTTGGTGGCTTCAAGGCTTTGGGTCTTGGAGGAGAGCTGCGACTGCACATCAGCCAGTTGGAGCTCTGCTTGACGTGCCTCTTCTTTGAGTGCCTCTACCTCCTTGGCACTCCCGGCAAGGTCTTCATTCAGTTTGGCCACCTGCCGCTCGAGCTCAACCTTGGCAGAGGATGAGGCATCCAGGCCATCAACAAGCTTGTTCAGTTGAGCGACATGATTAGTAGAGAGGGTGTCCAGAGCAGCCCCGTGTTCATCCTTCAGTTCTTTGGTGCACTACTACACCAATGTCTCCAAACTCTCGTCTTTGGCACGAAGGGTGGCTTCAAGATTCTCCTCCCGAAGAGAGATCTCTTGCTCCCTGGCATCCGAAGGTGCTTTGTGATCCGCCATACGCCTCTCCCGAGCCATGACATCCTCCCTCATCATCTGAAGTGTCTCTTGCTACCTCATAAGCACCTTGAACTACTTGTTGTGCCATTCGCGCAGCTCCATGCACTTACCCTTCAGCCTGTGGTCCACTTTGTCGGTGGATTCGCGCCGTGCCTTGAGCTCCTGCCACTTCTGGTGATACCGAGCCTGGATTTCCTTCACTCCCACCGCCATGGATTCCATAAAGGACAAGTCCATGGTGACAGCCACAGAATCATCGGCCTCCTCGCCTCCCAGATGCAGTGGCGCCAGAAGACGCTGCAACTCTTTGTCAAGCTCTACGTCTGAGAGGGACTGACCGGGGGCTCCGATATTAGCCAATTGCGACACCACCACCAGCGTGTTCAAGGAGGAAAGCAGGGTACCAGCAGCACCCCCAGGAGAAGGAAGTGGGCCCATGGTTTGAAGAGGAATCTTCGCCTTGATAACCACTTCCTCGACTGGGGGGCTCTCCAGAGAATGCTCTACCACTGCCAGGGAACCCTTTGTTCCCCCGGCAACATGATCTTGCAACTCGACGACCGCGACCCTCACGGCTTCATCTGCGGTGGACCTCCCAATATCTGCCACCACCTCCAACAAATCTGATTCCTTGGCTTGGGGGATTGTGGATGAGAGGGGCCAGTAAGCAAACAGAAGGATGAAAACCTTAAACTAAAAAAGGGGAGAAGAAGACAGAAGATATAGCCAGAGTATAAAAGAAAAAGAAGAGTCAAGTTATGTACTCGGAGAGGTCTGCCGGGCAGGGGTCTCTGCTTCCCCGACAATAGTCGTTACCGGGTCACGAACTTCTTCCTCTACCAGGGCAGACTCGGCCACCCTCTGCACTATCTTTACCGCTGAGGATTCCATGGCCACAGCTTCAGATTGGACGACAGGGGAGCCGTGCCCTTCAAGGGGCGGCTTGCTCTGTGTCGCGTCGCCTTCTCCTCCACGGGAAAGGGCGACAAATATGCCACCATCATCTCCAGCGGGCGGGGTCAAGTCTCCGCTCCCAGGCTGGGGACTAAGCTGGGGCTTGGCACAAGATCCTCTGCATACCTCCCTACCGAAGCCGAGCCCTTCATGCCCTACAGCGACCCAAGGCGCCGGAGCCTTTTCCAGGAGTGGTGGACAAGGGTCTCCTCCTCCTCCTCCACTTCCCTGCAAAGCAACAACAAGAACAAGAGGTCGGTCGACAGAAAGCATTTAAATCTACTTAGGAAGATATCCACCATAAAGATAAATCTCCCTTAATCTTCCACCACAAGCATGGACTTCAAATTGAACTCCATGGGAGGACGGGACTCCCATCCTCTTTTCAGAGACGGAAGGGTGTAACTTCCTGGCAGCTTCGGTGCCTGCCGTGATACCAGGATCTCCGGGGAAGGCGAGCTTTGCGAAGAACTCGAGCCAGAACCGGAGCTGGACTCCTCCTCCGAAGACACCGGTTGTTTGGCAGAAGTTGCCTTGGCTCGATCAAGACGAGGGGATTGGCAAGATGCCCCCTCTGCGTTGGAGGTCTTGGTGGATGTCTTCTTCACCTTCTTGGTGGGCGGAGCCAGTTTGAAGGCCGCCTCTCCTCGAGCGGTGACGCGCCTGCGGGTACGCTGGTCTCGATCCGGTGCGGGGGCTTGTGGTCTTGCTGCTAGCCACTCCTCCTCTACGGGGGCCGCTGCCGCGCCCTCCTCCCTCTCCTCTTCCTCTCCCTCCTGTAGCTCTGTAGCCGCCTTGGCAAGAGCATCTAGCCGGGCAAATTTATCCCCGGCAAGCTCTTCCCTGTCGGTATCTTCTGTGGCTTGTGCCTCACTGCCACCTTGCGGCCTTCTCCATTTCTACACGGTGGGAAGCTTTGTCCTCCATGACTCTCTTCATAATATATGCTACCTCAGCAGCAAAGGTGCATTTATACATTTCAACTTCAGCCTTGGTCGCCTTTTCCACCAAAGTGCTCGACCATTGGAGCTCTTCATCTAGAGAAGGGAGCTACCAAGTGCCCCACACTCCCCCAACATTGCAGTCCGGCATCCACTTCAATATCTGGTCCCGGGCAGAATTGACATTCATGGGGACGACGGTTGTCGGGAGCTTGAACATCTCGAAGTGACCAAATAGTTGGTCGCACAACCAAGCATGGCCATAAATTGACAAATTGTTGGCCAGCCCCGGCAACAGCCTCATCCTATCTGCAGTGCCGCCGTATTGCCGGATGATCCTATTGATCGCTGGGTGCAACCTGTCCTCAGAAAGCCCCTTGGCGCTCCAATCCTTGTCGCGCTCGACGTACTCTTGCCGCGCTTCACAAAATTTGGGGGCTTCCTTATCCTGAATCCAGCACCAATCCCCCCTCCATTCCTCCCACCTCTCGTGTAAATGCCCGAGAGGTAATTCTTCTTTGACCGGCGTATCCAGCTGATCATTCCAGAGTGAATCACCTTGCTCTCCACCCGCGGGACGAAGTAATGACGAAATAGATCCACATTGGGCTTCACCCCGAAAAAATGCTCGCACAAATGCACGAAGATGGCCATGGTCGCCATTGCATTTGGCGTAAAATCAAGAAGGTGGAACCCGTAGAAATTCATGATCGCCTCAAAGAACTCACAAAAAGGAGGGCGCAGCCCGCAGATGAAATAAGCGGCAAAGAACCGATAAGAGTTAGGGGGGTCCACCTCACCCGCCTCGAAGACTACGGGAGCCTTGTGTCCCTTCTTGATGGGTCGTCCCCACAAGTACCCGTACTTCGCCTGAAGGACAGGGCCGCGCAAGTTGGACGGAACGAAGACGACCCCCGCGCTCCGTTTCTTGCTCAGCTCTGCCGACCTCTTGTTCTCGTCTGCGGCAGTCTCCTTAGCCGCGGTCACCGGCTTCTTCGCGGGTTTCTTCCTCATTACTACGGCAACGCAGAGTGGGGAAGGGATTCCTTGGGTGGCAGCAGAAGAAGAGGTAAGATGGGAACTGTCACAAGCTTGCAGAGGGAGAAGATGGAGGAGCAGGGCGGATATCAGATGAATTGTGTCGTTCAGATTTTTCCCTGCTCTTAAGAGGAGGGAAGGTGGGACAGGTGCGCGACGCTGCAGAAAGTTACCGTTTTACCTCAACTGCAACGGTCCCATGACCCCATGACGCGCAGTAATTATGCGAAAGTGGACGTTGGATTGACTGGTCATTGTGGTGAACCGCCGCGTATAGCCTGCTCCTGCCACGTGTCCGCGCACTGGTTGGGGCCTAACCCAACATGCCACGCGACACGTATGGCTCAGGCCCGAGGGCTTATATCAGGGAAAATATACAGGGGCAGGCATTTTCCCTTGAGTCGTGCACGGACAGGACGAAGGCAAGCCAGAGATCGAAGGGCCAAGAGACTTGAAGAACCAAGATGCAGCTCAGAGAGATCGGGATCAAGTCAAAGGAGCAGGATTTTGGCAAGAGAAAGGGCCTCCCTTGCGGGGCAGGTGAGCCCGGCAAGGGGCCAGGCCACCACCAGAAGCAAGCAACCAAGACTCCTCGGCAGGGCCTGCCGGGGGCTTGCGGGGCCTGAACCACCCCGCCAACCGCGCAAGTACGACCCACGTTGTCAATCAGTGTGGTGTCAAGCCGCAAGGTGATTAAGTGGCAGCATTTGCCACATGGA
This sequence comes from Aegilops umbellulata, assembly GCA_032464435.1. Classification (NCBI taxonomy): domain Eukaryota; kingdom Viridiplantae; phylum Streptophyta; class Magnoliopsida; order Poales; family Poaceae; genus Aegilops; species Aegilops umbellulata. Next base: position 179,931,454 of record CP136055.1, on the reverse strand, counting down.
AGCCATCTCCTACAGAAGAAACCCACAGGTGACACCTGTCCAGCGACGTGTCAAGAGAACAGATGCGGGGCTGGCGAGATAAGCCCGGCGGGCCTTGCTAGGCAGCTAGTGATGTGACACTGAGCGGTGCATTTAATGCACCCTGCCAGCCCACAGAATTAGGTATGATAGCACTGTTTGCTTTCATATCAGTGGGTAATGGCTGCTTTGCCACAGTGGTGACCCCTTAATCCATAAAAGGAGGCCCATGGCAGTCGTAGGAGGAGGTTAGAGGGTTTGAAACTTGACAACCCCAAGCCACCATAAGCTTGTAGTCACCGTAGCCCTGAGGCAGGCCATGTCGGGCAAGTGTACCACACACCACCACATTCATTTCCACTATGAATCCACCAAAGCAGGAGGCGGGTACTACGCCTCGCGGCGGCCCGAACCTGGGTAAATTGCTTGTGTGCTCTCTGCCGCGCTGCCGCGCGCTCGTATGCTCTTTGTGCAACGCGACGTCCCCCGCCGAACCAGCAAGGGGCTGCCCGGTCCCATAGGTGGCCGCGGATATCCCGCGAGAGGCTTATGCTTTCAGTGGAGAAATTTTACATTCACGATGTCGGCTTGCCGGGATGGTCGTTCCTGGGAAGGCTTATGGTTGCAATGGAGAAATTTTATGTTCTCGACGCGGGCTTGCCAGGAGGGCCAGCCCCCAGCAAGGCTTTTGATTTTAGTAGAGAACTTGCAAGTTTTCAATGCTAGCTTGCTGGGAAGGAAGTTCCCGGCAAGGCTTACATTTCCAGCAGAGAACTTCTGAGGTTCTCAATGCCGGCTCACCGGGAGAGCCAGCCTCTGACAAGGTATTGATTTCAGCAGAGAACTCAGAGGCTGTCGGTGCTGGCTTGCTGGGAAGGTAGTTCCTCACAAGGCTTACGTTTCTAGTAGATAACTTATTAGGTTCTCAATGCCAGTGATAGCTTTCGGGAAGATTTCTTCCAAGGACGTTGACACAGGAATCATCGTGGAAGCATCTTCCACTCATATACCTGCAACACTGTTTTTGGCACCACATACCACAACAACGTTTTAACACAAGTTAACCAACATCTGGTTGGCACTTAACTTGTGTATAAGTTTATTTCTTACTAAATATCTCCCTTCCCTAAGAAATTTCCTTTTATATATTATACGCTCAATGTTGTCGGAATTCTCACAGGTGTGCATGTTCTAGTCAATGGCGCTTAGGATCGGGTCTTGGGTAGCAGTCAAAAGAGAACTCCGCCTTCCCGGCAGGCTTTACAAACTAATTAAGGGTAAGTGCAGCTACACTTGGCATTCTTTGACGGACCAATACTAGCTACGAGCGCAATCATGCCCCATGAATGCTCCTTAATAGGGCAGCTATTTATATAAATAAAAATGTTAAGGGAAGATTCGCTAAGCCCTTTCCTTAATTATTATGTTTTTGTACAATTATCCCCTATGCTTGCCATAATGCTTTCCAATCGTGCACGATCTGGTTGATGGCACATAGGATCGGATCATGTCTAGCATTCTATCGAGAACACAACCTCTTAGGGAGCTTACCACTCTAGGAACAAACGCAGCTGCATCCATGTTGCTAGGCAGACCCAGAACAATCAGGAGCGCGTGATGTTTCAACAGTGCTCCTCTGTGCACATGTTATGCACAAAAATACCATCAAGAACTTAGCTTTCTACAAATCATGATGTCAACAAAGAGGCTGCTATGGTTGGTGAAGAATTTTGGCCGCCTTCATTGCCGCCATCTGTAGGCACCGATGATGGAAACCTGGATGTAGACGGAGGGCTCGCTGTTGCGCCCTTCTTCTTAGGCACCATGGGCGGTGAAGATGATGAAGCTAACACACAGATTGTTGAATCAAGTTCGCGCACTCGACTACCGTACCTGGCGTACCAAGGATGTTGTGTGTACGATGATCTATGGGACCGACAAAGATCTCTTTGCAGCTCGGCTGTGTGGATCAACACGCATAAAGAGCAGAAGTAGCAATCAACACAAGTGTTTACCCATGTTCGGGATGCTGTGAAGCGCAAAACCCTACTCCTGCTTTGATGGTATTTGATGTGGAGTTCAAGTACAAGGAGCGCAACTTACCGACAAGTTGCACGGGAAGTACAGCTACGCGTGTAATGGAACAAAGTGTCGACCTTTCGAAAGGTTCGATCCCCTACTAAGGTTTCCAAGACCCTCGTTTTATATTACGAAGGGGTTACCACAGTGGCAATTGCCGGCAATGTGTAATGCACCTTTCCGGGAAGATGGGTTGCTGACATCTTGAGTTTCGCTTGCTGGATGTAGCACTTGCCGGTGAAGATTGATTATTTGCCGTTGCAACTATGTACTATCATGGCCCATGCTCGGGGGTTACTAGAACATTGGTTTTTACTACACCAACACCGAAGCCCGAACTATGTTGACGCCAAGCTTAAGACCCTAATGGAAGAGTTTCTTTCCATGATGCTTAACCATGCTTCTTCCACATCATCTTCGTCAAGACGACACCAATCAAGTCAACACCCTTCGGACACCTCTTTGGATGGCGACGCTCGAAGCCATGGACAAAGAGAAAACGCGGCAACGCCAATGCCAAGAAGATCAAGATCGTGACACTGTCCGACAAGAACACCAATGTTGTGAAGAACAAGCACTTGAAGCTCAATATGCTCTATGTGAAGCCATGCGCTCCGTACAAGAGCGCAATTTCTGTACGCGCGTAGAAGAAGATGCCCTCCACCGAGAGCAACAAGAGTAAGCCACATGTCTTGAGAAGTGCCAAGAAATGAGGAACCAGGCATGAATCCCATTCCCTCAACACCAAGATAATCGATCGGAGCACGAGGAGCAAGCGGTTGAAAACCATCCTCGAAGAAAAGAGCGACATTGCCATCGGCCCCAACACAATGAGGTGCAACACCATGACAAGCTCAAGTTGAACATGCCAAAGTTCTCTGGTAGCAACGATCCCGAAGAGTACCTTCGATGGGCATTGAAGGTCGACAAGATATTCCGTCTTCACAGTTATGAAGAAGAACAGAAGATCGCCATGGACTCCCTTGAGTTCCAAATCTATGTTCTCATTTGGTGGGAGCAAGTCATCGAACTCCAGCGAGAGAAAGGCGATCCACCCATCACGACTTGGAATCGAATGAAGGATGTCATGAGAACTTGTTTTGTGCCTACACGCTATAGCCGTGATCTCTTCAAGAAATTACAACTCCTCAAGCAACGCATGGAATCCGTTGAAGACTACTACCAAGAGATGGATATTGCAATGATACGAGCCAATGTCAAGGAAGAGTAGGAGCAAACTATGGCACACTTCTTGAATGGACTCAACCATCCTATCAATAAAATCACCGATTTCCAACCTTACTCCAACCTCCTCGAGCTAGTGCACCAAGCTACCAAGGCGGAGCGACAAGTGCAAGATGACTTCAAGTACTCTTCCAAGACCTATGGTTCATATAATCAAGCATCAACAACTACGACACCTTATACAACAAATCGAGTTTCACCAAGCACCGGTCACAAGTCAAGATACAAGAAACCTTTGACATCTTCGAGTCACCCTCCTACAAGCAACTATAAGCCAAGAGCTTCATCATCAACTACTCCAACGGATGAGATCACCAAGCCAAGTTCCATCCAGTGTTTCGCTTGCAAGGGTCGTGGCCATAAGACATTTGAGTGCCCCACAAGATGCACAATGATCACCAATGATGAGGTCATCTACGACTATATGAGCGAAGAAGAAACGGAGGCACTTGAGCACATGGCCATGCACCGTCAAGTGAACGAAGATGAAGACACTCAAGTCTTTCATGATAATGATGCGAGTCTTGCTCTCGTTGTCTCCAAGGTGTTGCAAGTTCTTAGAAAATGAGCGACTTTATGCTAACATGAAAAAATGCACCATTGGTGCTAATAAGCTTGTTTTCTTGGGCTTTGTAGTATCCTCTAAGGGTGTTCAAGTCGATGAAGCTAAAACTGATGCTATTAAAACTTGGCCACAAACAAACAATTTTCTCCAAGTGCGTAGTTTCCTTGGCCTAGCTAGATTTTATCGCTTCTTTGTTAAGGATTTTAGCACTATTGCATCACCATTACACACATTGAGTAAGAAGAATGCACCATTTGTTTGGGGACCTTCCCAAGACACCACATTTCATGAGCTTAAAAACTTGCTTACACATGCTCCATTACTTACCTTACCCAGTTTAGAGAAAACTTTTGAAGTGCATTGGGATGCTGGTGGTAATGACATAAGTGACTTGTTAATGCAAGAGAAGTGCCCCATCGCATACTTTACCAAAAAACTTTCTAGAGCGCAACTTAATTATCCCATTTACGATAAGGAATTATATTCTTTAGTACGAGTGTTGCATGTGTGGGAACATTATCTTCGCCCTAATGAATTTGTCATCCACACGGATGATGAGACATTTAAATACCTTAAGGGTCAAACATAATTTATAAGCATCATGGCGAATGGAATGAGTTCATTGAATCTTTTCATTTTGTTATCAAGTATATCAAGGGTAAGGAGAATGTTGTGGCAAATTCTCTATCCCGCCAATGCTTGCTGGTCACTCAACTTGAATTGAATGTTATTCAGATTGAACACATTAAAGACTTGTATGCACATGATGCTTAATTTGCGATTCCTTATGCCAAAGGCATAACACACAACTCTTGGGAGCAATATTTTCTCAAGGATGGCTATCTTATGCGAGCTAACAACTTTGTATAACCGAGTCTTCTCTTCATTTGTTTCTTTTGCAAGAGGCTCACGGTGGAGGACTTATAGGACACTTTGGATGAGACAATACATTCGCTACGCTCTCCAGGAACTACTTTTCGACAAAGACGTTTCATGACATCTTAGTATACACCAACCGGTGCTCTACATGACGCAAAGCTAAGTCTAAAGCTCAATCCATGGCCTATATATGCCACTTCTTATTCTGTACCAACCATGGGAAGACATTAGTATGGATTTTGTGCTTGGTTGTCTAGAACTCAAAATGGAAAAGATACGGTATTTCTTGTTCTGGACCATTTCTCTAAGATGGCACATTTTATTCCTTGCAACAATATAGATGATGCTTCACATGTTGCAATTCTCTTTTGTAGGGACACATTAAGCTTGCATGGAGTGCCCAAGACTATTGTATCGGACCACGATGTCAAATTCCTATGCTACTTTTGGAAGACATTGTGAGCCAAGCTCGAAATCAAGTTACTCTCTTCGGCATATCATACAAAAACCAAGGGTCAAACAGAGGTCACCAGCTGGACGCTATTAACACTCCTGCGCATGTTGATTAAGAAGAACATCAAGGAGTGGGAGGAAAGCTTGCCCATTGCTGACGGCTTCAACCCATTGTCCCCAATGGAAATACTGCCGCTACCACTACAAGAGCACAACAACATAGATGCGAGTGCATGAGAAAATTACCTCAAGAAGGTGCATGAAGATACATGTTGCACGATCAAGAACCAATTGCACCACCTCACGACCAAGCTCAACTTCCAAAAACACCCCATGGTGCTCAACCCCAAAGATCTTGTGTGGCTACACCTACACAAAGACCGATTCCCCTAAGAGCGCAAGTGCAAGCTACTACCTCGTGCTAACAGACCATTGAAGGTGTTAGCATGGTATAACAACAATGCTACAAGATCGACATCCCATGCAACAAGTACAACATGAGCGATATCTTCAATGTCAAGGACCAATTGTCGGTGTACTAAAGTAGGGGTACCTTAGTACCCCAGACTTGTGCACGGGCAGTTGTAGCACCCTGCGGCGAGGCCCGCCCAGGAAGCGCCAAGAGAAGACCAAGCATTCAAGACAAGGCCCCCGGCAAGAGGAGCTTGCCGGGCCAAGAAGACAAGACCCCAGCAAGAGGAGCTTGCCGGGACGACTAAGCCCATGTAATACCATCCAAGAACAAAGTACACAAGACAGAAGATCGAGACCCCGGCAAGAGGAGCTTGCCGGGAAGGCCGAACCCAGGCTCCACAAGAGAAGCCCGCCACGGCGCGCCATGCGCCCCGGCAAGGCCTGATAGCCGGCAAGCTGTCAGGCACAGAAAGACGACCCCCGCGGCAAGCCACTTGCCGCGGCAAATCGCCACCTCAGGACTGCGCTCCAGCTCACCCGCCCACGCGTCGCTCCGGGGTTTCCCCCAAGGGCACGTGGCGGGGCACCGCGCAGCCTGGGGTATGCGGTGGCATGCAGCCACCACCGTGGCGAGCGGTGGCGCACCTAACGGTCCGCCTCGGTGCTGTCCAGGCGACCGTGACGGGCATTTAATGCCCTTGTCCCCTACCGTCAGAAGTAGGTATGATAACACTGTGCCGCACTGTAGCGCCACTGTTCCCGCACTGTTACAACTTCCACCCCTTTTACACTTTTACCCCTTTCTCTTACGTTGACACCTGTCGGTGACCCCTTTGCGCTATAAAAGGAGGCCCGTGTGCAACGTAGAGGGGGTTCGGAGGTTCGGGATCCAGACAGCCATACGCTCGGTGTAGCTAGCTCTCCAAGCTCCCGAGCTCCCCAGTTCAATACAACCAAGCAGGAGTAGGGTTTTACGCGTCCATCGCGGCCCGAACCTGGGTAAACCGCCCGTGTGCTCGCCTCGATCTGCTCTCCGTGCTCCCTCCGCCCCCCTCACCGGACAACGAAAGGGGCTCCGGCCCCATAGGTGCTCGCGGGGGACGCCGTCCACCCCGACATCTTTGGCGCGCCAGGTAGGGGACATGGTGGAGCGCGTGCTGCGGAGGCATTCTTTCCCACGGGCTCGTGTGCGGCCCTCCTCGAGTATCCACTCGCGCAGAGACTGGGCAAGAAGCAGCTGCTCCTTGAGGAGGACCGCCTTCTGGCCGCTGGGCGAACGATTCGCCTCCAGCGAACTCTGCGCCGCTCCCGTAGCCGCAGAAGTTAGCGCCAGAAGTCACGAGAAAGGCGACCTCGTTCCCCGGCGCGCCTCGTCCGCCGGGGTGCCGAACGAGTTGACGCCGACCGTGGGAGGAATCTTGCCAGCGCGGTTGCCGGAACCCGTTCCGCCAACCATCCTCTCTGCCCAAGTCTTGCCGCAGTTGCATGTGATCCTTGGCGCAGAGAGGGGCGCGGACCCCCAAGCATAGCTACGCCTAGCTCCGGAGGGTCGTGAGGCCCTGCGCCTTTGCCTACCCCCAGGATGGGCTGGATGCTGCCCAAGGAGGTTTTACCCTACCGGGCGGCGAGCGATAAGAAAAGATAAGTTGCCGGAGCTCGAGCAATTGCCCCATCAATTTTTAAGAGTTATCTCCCTCGAACGACCGAGCCTTGGTTGAGAGGCCTGAGCGCGGAAGGACCGGCACGAGACTGGTTGCGCCCTCATTTTGTTTCGAGTCCGCTCAACGACTTGAGTGTGCTACACCCCGAGTAGCGTCCTCACTTTGTTTCGAGCTCGCCCGGCACCCTAAGCGTGCTGCGACCGCAGTCGCACCTCTTACTTTGCCTTGAGCCTGCTCAACAATCTGAGTGAGCGGCAACCAGCCGCGGCGAGGTTTCTTGCCGGTGGTAGCCCCGCCAGCGGGTCGCTGACGTCCCGCACTCGGCGCCCGTGGCAAGGCGGAGGCCTACGCCGGCAAGTCCCCGAAAACGTAGGGCGGAAACAAACAAGGCGCCGGTCAAGTAGAGGAGATAACAGTGCGATGCATTGTCTAAGATAAAAAGTTATATTACAAAATGCCTTACTGCTCCTCTAACCAGCCGTTTCCATGGCATATTTAACAGCGGCAGGGAAAGGAGATAAAAGAAAGGGGCAGGCGGCCTAGTCCACGCGGTCGCCCTCGATCCTCTTGACCCCGGCCGCCTTCTTGACGATAGGGGCGATGAGGGCCTGAATCCCTGTCAGGTCTGCGTTCTCCGGCAAGGGCCTGAGGACGTTAGTAAGCCTGATGTCGGGGTTGCGGAAAACGATCTTCACCAGCACCCTCTCGAGGGCCCCGGAGATGGCCTCCCGCGTCTCGTCGGCCAGCTCCTTCGGAAGCGACGTTCGGAGGTGCTGGAGAGCCTGCACCACCCCCTGGAAGAAGGAAGTGAGCTTGGCGCTGGGCACGACGTCCTCGTCGGTGAGGGACTGGTGGCCCTCGATCCCCAGCAGCGTCAGCTCCTTGTCGATGGTGGCGGCGATGTCGACGAGGCCCTCGGTCCACCGCTCCACCGTATCCCTGAAGGTGTTCTGGGAAACGGCGGCGCGCCTCAGCAGCTCCTCGTTGCCGTCGACCTCCTTCCATAAAGCCGCCTCCCGCTCCTTAGCGCTGTCCAGCGCCTTGCCGAGCGCCTCCAATTTCAGTTCCAGAGTGGAGTTGGAGTTCTTGGCGGCGTCAAGCTCCTGGATCTTCTCGGCGAAGCGACCCTGAAGCTCACCGAGGGTGAGCGCACCCTTCTCGCGCTCCTGCCGGAGCGCGGCGAGCTCCTCGTCCTTCGCCTTGAAGTCGGAATCGAGCTGCGCCACCCTCGCCTCCAGCCCCTTCTTGGTGACCTGGTAGGGGGAGGGGGCGCTTCGCCTCTCCGAATAAAGAGATCGTGCGCGACGTGACGCGCGCCTGCGCGGTTCAGTCCCGCGCACGCCACCCACGTCACGCTCACCCCGCACGCCCCGCCCCCACGACGCCACGATAAGCGCGCGCCGCCTGGGGAAGGTGCGACGGATGCGGAGTTAAGGAGCAGCGCAACCAAGGCCACGCGTGCCCGTGCACTGTTAGGGCCTGGCCCAACGACGCTCGGCACCGTGTGTGGCCCAGGCCCGGGGGCTGCTGTCGGTGTACTAAAGTAGGGGTACCTTAGTACCCCAGACTTGTGCACGGGCAGTTGTAGCACCCTGCGGCGAGGCCCGCCCAGGAAGCGCCAAGAGAAGACCAAGCATTCAAGACAAGGCCCCCGGCAAGAGGAGCTTGCCGGGCCAAGAAGACAAGACCCCGGCAAGAGGAGCTTGCCGGGACGACTAAGCCCATGTAATACCATCCAAGAACAAAGTACACAAGACAGAAGATCGAGACCCCGGCAAGAGGAGCTTGCCGGGAAGGCCGAACCCAGGCTCCACAAGAGAAGCCCGCCACGGCGCGCCATGCGCCCCGGCAAGGCCTGATAGCCGGCAAGCTGTCAGGCACAGAAAGACGACCCCCGCGGCAAGCCACTTGCCGCGGCAAATCGCCACCTCAGGACTGCGCTCCAGCTCACCCGCCCACGCGTCGCTCCGGGGTTTCCCCCAAGGGCACGTGGCGGGGCACCGCGCAGCCTGGGGTATGCGGTGGCATGCAGCCACCACCGTGGCGAGCGGTGGCGCACCTAACGGTCCGCCTCGGTGCTGTCTAGGCGACCGTGACGGGCATTTAATGCCCTTGTCCCCTACCGTCAGAAGTAGGTATGATAACACTGTGCCGCACTGTAGCGCCACTGTTCCCGCACTGTTACAACTTCCACCCCTTTTACACTTTTACCCCTTTCTCTTACGTTGACACCTGTCGGTGACCCCTTTGCGCTATAAAAGGAGGCCCGTGTGCAACGTAGAGGGGGTTCGGAGGTTCGGGATCCAGACAGCCATACGCTCGGTGTAGCTAGCTCTCCAAGCTCCCGAGCTCCCCAGTTCAATACAACCAAGCAGGAGTAGGGTTTTACGCGTCCATCGCGGCCCGAACCTGGGTAAACCGCCCGTGTGCTCGCCTCGATCTGCTCTCCGTGCTCCCTCCGCCCCCCTCACCGGACAACGAAAGGGGCTCCGGCCCCATAGGTGCTCGCGGGGGACGCCGTCCACCCCGACACCAATGTACCTTCCATGGTGTTGAGGGTTTTGATCCGAGGATAGATTTTTCCAAGGGGGTGGTGAGATTACACATTCTACATGCAAGACATGGCTATGAACTCAAGAGGAGACCATGTGTGTGATTAGGTACTTGGAGGAAGGCCATGAAGCTGCTACAACCAATGCACAAGATGGCGAGGACACCAAGTGCAAGAAGAAAGAGGAAGAGCTGCCAACGAGTTACAACACCACACGCCTGGTCCTTACCAGACATCCGGCGCCCTGAGGGTCAGCCAGCCAAAAGTCCCAACTAATGAATGCTACAGTGGCCGGACGACCGGCAAGTACCAGACGTCTAACACACTCTAGTGACTGGACGACCGACAATCTCCAAATATCCGGTGCCAGCAGTCCAGTACGAAAATGTTAGAAGACCGACTCCCTTCTGTCGGTGTCCTGGGAACGGGGGTACCCAGACTTTCCTACCTATGGCCCATGGCGTGGCTCCATCGACAGCCTGGCATGGCCCAGCTTCAGCAACAATGAATCAAGACCCTCACGATGGGCCAGGCGTCGCGAGGCGAACGACACCAAGACCTTCAGCAAGAGCGGCCTCCCCAGGCTGGCTCCTGAGGAGCAGAGATCTCTATGCAAGCCTCACCTCGCAAGGTTCGAATGATGTTAGCCATGACGACCAAGGCCTGGCGGGCGCCAGCGGGCGCAGTGTACCAGTTTCCTCTTCGGTGCTAAGGAGGCAAGCACACGCGCGGAGTCGTGCACCAAGACCAAGACCGCGAGGACGGTATGACAGAGGTCATCACTAAGCCCACCACGGCATCACCACCGGAGGCTTTTGCAGGCGAAGACTACTTTTGTGAGGATAGCATGTACTAGTTGTCCCCCTTCGAATTTGGCCGTTGTGGAATCCCTTCCCGCCTTCATTTGGGAAGAGGCACACTCCTCCTCCGGAGGTTGTTCTCACACCATAGAGGAAAAACGAAAGCGGGATGGATCATTCAGATCACCCTCACTCTCACCAGCTCACTCGAGCCCAAGAACACTCCTCCTCATGAGGTTGTTCCCGCATTGTACAAGTTCATCCTCAGCCCCTCAAGGCCAATCCACCACAAAGCAAGAGTAGGGTTTTACACCTCAAGGTGACCCGAACCTGGGTAAATTGTCGTGTCTTCTTTCCCTTGAGTTCTTCGAGCTAGGTTGTGGGATCGTCGAGTGGGTAGTCTGGGGAGGTTAAGTTCTTCGCACGCACCCTAGAGTTCGAACCTCTCAAGGCTTTGCGGATCCTGAAATCTGACATTTGGCGCGCCAGGTAGGGGTATGTCAAAGATCCTCCTCTCCGTCCATTCCACTCCGTTGGTCGGCTCTCATGGCGGGCGCTGCTCCATCGGCCGGACTAGTCCTGCTTTTGGGAGAGCCGCGGGCCTCCAAGTTTTCACCCCCGCCCTAAGGCAGGTGCAGTGGCCACCCAAGTTCAGGCCGGAGCTGCCGCCCTGATACGATGGCGTGGCGGACCCGACAGGTTTCTTCCAAGCACATGAGGAGGCTATTCTGGTGGCCAGCGGCAACGACAAGGTCATGACGAACTGGCTTCCCATGGCCCTCGCGAGGGTGCCGCGCGCCTGGCTTCTCATCCTGCCGGAGTCTTTAATGGCCTCTTGGGAGGAGCTATGCAGCCTCTTCATCACACGCTTCGCGGCACCGGCGCCCCACGCCATCGTATCTCTCCTCGGCGGCTTGTAGGAACCGCCCTCGGACAGCCACGTCAAGCAGTTCCTTCACTAGGTGGGCGCCGCCAGCGTGCAGCAGGGACCTCCACCGGGCTGGACGGTGCCTAAGGCCGACCTCACCTTAAACGCGGGGGACCACCCCACGACCACCGCAGGCGCCGGTGCACTACCGATGCTCTGCACCCTCACAATCTGCAATGGGTCACCAAGACCCTCATTGATGGTGGAGCCAGCCTCAATGTGCCTTTTGTGGAAGCATTCAGCCTCATCCATGTGCCCCATGGCTGGCTCCGCCCCACCAAGCCCTTCTCTGGAGTCGTCGAAGGCTCCACCTGCCCCTAGGGTAGATCCGCCTTCCCGTCACCTTCGACACACACGACAACTACCGCACCGAGCTTATCGACTTCGACATCGCCCGCATTGACCTCCCGTACAACGCCATTCTTGGGTACCCTAGCTACAATCTCATGAAGATGCTGGGAAGCAGCGGCGTCCTAACCGTGGCAGGGGACACCAAGGACGCATTATTGGCCCTCAAGCTCGCCTTCAGGTCCACGGCGGCCGCAAAGTCAAGCGAGGAAGGGGTCCTAAAGGCCCCAGGGGCTGCACCAACAAAGAAGAAACAATTGTTCTGCCAAGATCGTGCCGAGACGAAGCAAGTGCCGGTTGACGAAAACGGGGCATCAGGCACCACCTTCACTATAGGTGCCGGCCTCCCTCCAGACCAAGAAAAGGCTTTGGTCAGCTTCTTGTGCACGAACATGAAGGTGTTTGCGTGGAATCCCAAAGATCTAGTAGGGATCTCGAGGGGAATAATTGAGCATCACCTGAGGGTGTGCCCCAACGTGCGCCCAGTAAAGCAGAAGGCACGACTAGTCCATGGAGAAGCAGGCGTTCATTGTCCAAGAGACCCGCAAGCTGCAAGATGCTGGTGTCATTCGGGAGGTGCGGTACCCGGAATGGCTGGCGAACCCGGTTATTGTTCCCAAGAAGGGCACGAAGGAGCGCATGTGTGTCGACTTCACCAACCTCAACAAGGCTTGCCCTCAAGACCCCTTCCCGCTTCCACGCATCGATCAGATCGTCCACTCCATCGGCGAGTGTGACCTGCTGTGTTTTCTGGACGCCTTCTCAGGCTATCACCAAATCAAGATGGTTGTGCAAGATGTGGAGAAGACAACTTTCCTGACCCCATGCAGGGTATACTACTACACCTGCATGCCGTTTGGCCTGCGTAATGCTGGAGCAAACTTCCAGCGACTGATGCACATCACTCTGGGCCGGCAACTTGAGAAGAACACCGAGGTTTACATCGACGACATAGTGGTGAAGTCTCGGGAGGCAAGGACCCTCATCGCAGACCTGGAGGAAACATTTGCTAGTCTGCGCAAGCTGGTTCTGTGGCTTAACCCAGAGAAATGTGTGTTTGGCGTCCCCTCCGGCAAGCTACTGGGTTTCTTGGTGTCGCACAGGGGGGTCGAGGCCAACCCAGAGAAAGTCAAGGTCGTAGAAATGATGAGCCCGCCACAAACCGTCATGGAGATGCAGAAGCTGGCGGGCTCTGTGACCTCACTGGGGAGCTTCATTTCCAAGTTGGGGGAGTGCGCCCTCCCGTTCTTCAAGCTGATGAAAAAGAAGCGACCAGTTGAGTGGACTCCGGAGGCTGACGCGGCCTTCCAAGACCTCAAGAAGTACCTCACTAGCCCGCCGGTGATGGTGGCGCCACGTCCCCTTGAGCCCCTTGTGCTCTACTTGGCTGCCATGCCTCACTCAGCCAGCGCAGCGCTGGTGGCGGTGAGGGAGGAGCGCCCAGTCAAGGGCTCTTGACGGGGCACCCCGTCACCAGATGGGGCACCACGGTCTCAAGATGGCGCTCCTCAGGCTCCGACTGCACCACCGGCCGACAACGCTCCTGAGACCTCGGCCCACCCCTCAGGCAGTGGGCCTCCTAAGGACCGTACTCCTACGGGCACAGCTGCCATGACAGATGATAGGGCTCCTGAGGGCCAGCAGACTCAGGTGTTGCAAGACCTCACCAATGCCTCCTCCCTCGTCGAGCACCCGGTATACTTTGTCAGCACAGTGCTGCGAGATGCGCGGGTGCGCTACCCCATGCCAGAGAAGCTACTGCTCGCGCTCCTCATCGCCTCCCGAAAGCTGCACCACTACTTCCAAGGCCACCCCATCAAACTTGTCTCAGCTGCGGGAAGGGTCGCCGAGTGGAATACCCTCTGGAGATGGTGCTCCGGAGCCCCAATGCTGCGGGAAGGGTCGCCGAGTGGAATACCCTCTCGAGAGGGTGCTCCAGAGCCCCAACGTTGCGGGAAGGGTCGCCGAGTGGAACATTGAGCTGCAGGCATTCCAGTTGGAGTTCAGCACCACAAGGATCATTAAGGGTACAGCCCTCACCGATGTTGTGGCGGAATGGACTGACATCCGAGACCGCGAAGTGTGTGAGGACCGCTCCCTCATACCCGGCAACGAGGGACTAGATGGCTAGATCATGTACATCAATGGAGCATTCTCATGCTAGGGCGCGGGGGCTGGAGTTGTGCTCATTTCGCCCGCCAAAGAAAAGCTCTACTACGCCATGTAACTCTGCTTCCAACACAACGAGAATGTCTCCAACAACATTGCGGAGTACGAAGGCCTGATCGCAGGACTCAAGGCTGCCGCCACACTGGGGGTCAGGTGCCTCACCATCAAGGGCGACTCGCAGCTCCTCGTCAACTTCTCGAACAAGGAGTACACTCCGAAGGACGAGCACATGGAATAATACCTTGAGGAGGTATGCAAAATTGAGAAACGATTCTTGGGCTTGGAATTGCAGCACGTGTCGCGAGGCACAAACAAGGAGGCGGATGACATCGCCAAGAGGGCGTCCCAGCATCTGCCTCAGGAACCTGGCATCTTCGAGGAGTAGCTGCTTCTTCTTCTGGGGAATGGCCTCAGGAGGGTACAGGGTGCCTTCGTTGTCGGGTGCTTCGGCCGTTGCAGCTTGGTAAGCGTGCTCGAGGGAGCACACCACATCTCTTTATTAACAGGGGACCATGATGATGCCACCGCTCCCTGGCATCTTGAGGATGTTGTAGCCATGGTGGGTCACTGCCATAAACTTGGCCAAGGCTAGATACCCAAGGATGGCGTTTTACGGCAGGCGGATGTGGGCGACTCGAAGTCGATGAGCTCGGTGAGGTAGCTGTCACGCTCGCCGAATTTGACAGGGAGGCGGACCTGCCCTATCAGGATGGTGGAGCCGTCGGTCATTCCTGAGAAGGGCTTCGTAGGCTGAAGTTGATCGTACAACACTTGGAGGCTGTCGATGACAGGATGTTGAGCTCTGCACCACCAACGATGAGGGTCTTGGATGTTGCTGATAACGGGTGAGCAGAGCATCGGGAGGGCGCCAGCGGATTCCATGGACTTGAGCTGGTCTGACGAGAAGAAGGTGATGGCGCACTTGGACCACCTGAGCGGGCGCGTGGCCTCGAGCCTGGGAAGGGCCGCGTTCACCTCATGAGCAAACTTCTTGAAGATATGCTGAGAGGCTGGGGCTTGGGCGCCACCCAAGGTACAAGCGATGGCGCACGGCTCCTGGAAGCCCCCAGCCCTTTCGTCTTGATGATGGTCATCGTTCCTCCTTGGTGGTGGCGGCAGCGGAGGGAGCCATGCGTTGCCCTGAGGACGGTCCTCACGAAGCTGGTCTCTCCAGGCGCCCTCGCGAGGCGGATCTTGCCAGCGGTCCTCACGAGGCCAGTCGCTCCACTGCTTGCAGGGCCACGATCGTCCCACCGTCTCGCACTTTGTCCTCCTCCTCGGACGTAGCCTCGGCCGTTGCGCTCGAGGCGTCGACTGAAGCGCCCATCGCGGATGGCCCTGAGCCCTTGACAGTCGTTGGTGCTGTGGTTGTGAACATTGTGGAAGGCGCAGAATGGGCGGTTTCCCGAGGAATCAGCCAAAGGTTTCCATTCCCGTGCAACAAGGCCAAGACCGCCAGAACGGCAGGATGGAGGTCATCATCGAGCCCATGATGGTGTCACGACCAGAGGCTTTAGCAGGCAAAGACTACTTTTGTCAGGATAGCATGTACTAGTAGTCCCCCTTCGAATTTGGCCGTCGTGGGATCCCTTCAAGCGTTCATTTGGGAAGAGGACCAAGGACACTATAAATAGGACTTAGCCACCACCATAGAGGGGGAGATACATTCCATCCTCACACTCACTAGCTCACTCGAGCCCACGAACACTGTACAAGTTCATCCTCAGCCCCTCGAGGCCAATCCACCACAAAGCAGGTGTAGAGTTTCACACCGCAAGGTGGCCCGAACCTGGGTAAACTGTCGTGTCTTCTTTCCCTTGAGTTCTTCAAACTAGCCTATGGGATCGTCGAGTGGGCAGTCTGGGGAGGTTGAGTTCTTCGCACGCACCCTAGAGTTCGAACCTCTCAAGGGTTTGCGGATACAAAAATCCGACACCTTTGGACGACCAAGAAACGGGACGTGCGACATCATCCGAAAATCCGTGATACCTCAACCGAGCCAAAATGCTCGAAGTCTGGTCCTTACAGGGCGACTGGTCCCTCTCGAGACACCTAACGGCCAATAACGTCTGGACGTCTAATGTTTGTCTGTGCGCAGCCACTCGGTCCTTGGCCCATGTATCCCCCTCTCTCTCCCTAGACTATGAATACCCCTTCACTTGGATGAACTAGAGTTAACAAAGGTTTAGCTCATTTGAGATTGAGTTTTGGTCATTCACTTGCCTCTCCCATGGAGATCAAGGCTCCATGTGTGAAGATCCTCAAGTGGATTCAAGACCCGTTCTTAGGGAAGATCCTCCAAGGATTGGGATGAACTAATTCCTCTTTTACCATATTGTGTTGATTTGTATCCTTGTACCCCTTTATGTGTATGTGGATTTAGCATATGTGTGATTGGATCTTCGTCAACTGAGTGTTTCCTCCGTGTTCATCTCATGATTTGACCTTTTCCCCCTCCAAGTGTGAAAATATCATGAACTTAGGGTTTTACCCTACGTTAGATGAGCTCCCCCAAGCTTGGGCTCTTGGCCTGTAGTCAGCATGTAGTTGGCGACCTATGGGGTAGGGCTGCCCTTTGCTGGTTCGGCTGGGGGTCAGTTGACGCAAAGAGGACGCACAACAGGAGGCGCCACGGTTTTTACCCAGGTTCGGGCCACTGAGAAGCGCAAAACCCTACTCCTACTTTTATTTTATTGGGTGAATGTGAAACAAAATACACGAGCACTCTCCCCCGACAAGTCGCTAGGAGAGGGCAGTTGCACGGATATCTATCGTGCGAGTTGCAAGGTTTCGAACCCCTGTAAAGGTTGCCTTGGCTTTTATAGCTTAAGGGGTAACCACAGTGGCAAAATAGTCATTAATTCACGATGATCGCTTGAAGGGGTTCGGGGAAATGGCATACTCAGCTCAGAAAGGAAACTATGGTTATAGAACAACCCGGCAAACGGGAGGCACATTCCAATTGATATCGAGGATATAACCTAGTGACTGAGTGTGCTCTCAAGAACTTGAGCATTTCCATAGTCATCAAGGTCTTAGCAACATCCGTGCCAAGGATCCTGGCAACACATCTTACTACCATGATGAATAGTGATGGACAATGCAGGTGCAAAGGAAGACAACACTTTCTCAGATTTCACCTTAGCGAGGCCAAGGGAACGAAATTTGGATGATCGACTGAGAGACATTTAACACTCTGCTTCTAATGTTCTCCTTGAGGTGCTAGCGTCACCCATTTATATATATGGTTTGGTATCTAGAACATCAAGTAAAAGGTCGGACTTCAGAAGCACAAAATCCATAAGGAACAACTTTTAGAGTAAGTCATGCGAGATCCTCATGGGAGGTGACCAAACGGCTTAGTCAAGATACTACAACAATAGTGCTCCCAGCTAGGTGCGTCCACTTCACTCGAACCTATATCATAGTTCTTGGAAGAGGTTCCAACCATCACATCTGTCCGAGATTCAGATCTGGTTGGAAACATGATAATTCAAACAACGTGTCTGGAAAAGAAAGTTTGCAACACAAATCGACAAGATGACGTTGTGAGATTCTCGGGAGATGAACTACGATAGCAAGCTCCAAAACATGAGCGGTTTTGCTACAACATGTGAACACGCTATCCCAGACAAGCATCACCATATAGTAGTCTTATAATAAAAATACTACCGGGTTCAAGTGGGAAACCATCATCGAGGATATCAAAGTCTTGTGCACTTAAATTAGACTTCTTTACCTTGAACAAATCACTCAGTGGCTTGTGTGCTAGGAATTCATATGGAACGAAGATGATCTGTCTAACGTACCACCGAATACTTTGCACGTGCATGGCTGACTTGGGATGATTCCAGAGGAAACAACATTGACTTTCTCGAGTTCACGGCGGCAACTTGCATCAAATGCACATGAATTAGAGGGAGTCACTTCTCTCATCCGAACATATGCTTCATGAACGGAACATGAAGATAATGCTTATAAAAGTTTCCAACACTACTTAGATGTTCGACATGAACCATGGACAAGATGAAAATATTGTCAATGGGCTCAGCAACAAATCATTGATACTTCCGTGAAGATGGAATTCCAAAACTATGTGAACAAGGTGATAGCATTGGTCAGACCCAAAGTATGTAATAATGTATGCTCGAGGATACAACCACGGGTAAGACCACATTACGAACATCGTTGGTTCTGATTTGATTTGATGATAGCCCACACTCAAATCAAAGGATTGATAAGACAATAGCACCGTCAATTGATCACGTGGATCAATCGATGAAGATATCATCTTTCTTCAACACAGATACAATCCCTTAGGGATGAGCGTGGTCGGACAAGCTTTTATCTTCCAACTCTCCAAGTTGTTGTTAAGCTTAACCAACTAGCTCAGGGGTATCCAACACAGATCCTTGGAGAAAAGGGTGGCTACAAGAACCCAACTTGATCACGAACTGAACATAGCGGTCAGGTGACAACATGGTGATACCTCCGAGAAGATATTCGGAAAATCACGAACCACCAATATGTTACTAAGCTCGCAAACAATCTTGCTTTTCAGGCAAGACCACTTGATCATAAGAGCAAGGGATTCAATCCGAACTCAAAGATCAAAGAGTGCACTAGAAATAAGGACAAGGTAGCACGATCAATCCTAGAATGATGATTCAATAACCAACACGCTAAGAATGGAATTATTGTCCTTTAACTACCAAGCAACACGGTTGCTAGGAGTTTTGACTTCACACATCATAACTCACTTGTCGGCATTCCGGTTGCGAAAGCACGAAACCGAGGTATGAATAATGATGGCGAGAAGTATTACTGCGTCAAGAATTCATAAGAGGTGATGCAATTCTCATGACACTCTTGACATAAAGATGGTAACACTCCAAGGTAGAACAGAACAAAAACTGGATTGGCATTTTGATCTGTGGTATACAACTACTTTGACCCAATCCTGGATATGGATGAGGTACTGGAGTTTGTTCCTCCTAGTCATTCCGGAATAGAATGGCTTGACGGACCACAAGAATAATAGGCATTGATAACACGAATGCACAACTACTCCTGACTATCAACTGATACAAGAGGGTCAAAATACAACTAAAAAGGGACAACTCAAAGGAATATATCACTTTTCGAGTTATGGATGCATAGATTAGTATGTCGAGCAAAGCTCCACATTTCTTCCGAATAACCCATGCAGAAAGGTAGAACTGGCAGAGTCACAACTATGACAGAGAACTCATCAAGAGCACTCGGGTTGTGATCTTTTGGTTCAAAAGAACTTCTGCCATAAGCAGTTCGTGGTATTTGGAAGAAGGAAATACCACGGACCTCGAGGACTATCGCAAAGGTTACTAATATCCTAAAGGAACTAGCAAACACTATCAACATGAGGTGAGTGGAGTGAATCTCGGGTTCAAAACCCAGGAATAGAATACCTACTAACTAAATGGCATCACAGGATGCTTTCGAGAATGGCGGCCAGAATCATCACACTGGGAACACAAAACATGGCTAGATTACTAGGTGGTTCTCTAAGACACCTAGGGTCATATTGATAACTCCAGCATATATGTCGAGGCAATGAAGTACCTCAACAGACCGTTTAGTGTGCTTAATCTAGCCCAAAAGGACATCGGAAACGGGAAGAAGGGATTTGCAAATGAATCCGACTATTTAGAAACCTGGGATGAGTCGAACAGCATAACGGCTGTAAATGCTCAAAAAGATTTGAGACATCCTGCAAAATGGTGGCATGACCACTCAACATCACAATATCAAGGTTCTGAGATAAATTGTCATCACACGGAGGTACTAAAAACTGAACTGAGACTTGAATCCATCAATCCTATGAGTCTACGGATTAGTAACACGTGATCCTGATAGATAGATGAGAAGGCCTAGTTCTAAATCCCCGTAGAAAAGAAGAGGTTGACTCAGATCACAAGGGCATAAGGTAAAGGAGTAAAAAGAGCCTTACGTTCCCTTCCACAATAAATTACCTTATATAACTAAAGCATTTCTAGACTCAACTTCGACCAGTCTGGCTTGGTAATCCTATAGGCAGTCAGGCTCTGATACCAAAGCTGTCAGGACACCGATTCCAAGTCACATCGATCTAGCCGGTAACACCTCATATCACTTTGCGGCCTCACGCACGGTATTCCCACGGGTGTCGCCTTACCATGGCCCGAGACCATTTGTGCCTTTTGGCTCACATATATGATAGTCTCGCTAGCATCCATATGATAGAGAACCCGGGCCGACATGACTAGTCCTGAACCCAAAGTGGCTCTAACTTATAGGGACAGGCATACATGAATCAACATCGAGCATGTCGGTCAGCAGCGTGCAAATCCGGGCTGTAGCACTAGGCTAACAGGACTCCGGTGAACCGGGCTGTAGCAAGCTAGGCAGGACTCCGGATGTCACCGCGTGACATTTCCCCGAAGGGACAGACACAGGAACGAAGTGAATCACATGCCGGCCAGTCAAGTGTTCCGGAGCAGTAGTGCTCGGCTAGCAGGACTCCGGTGAACCGGGCTGTAGCGGACTACTATGGCTCATGGAAGCACAAGACTACATTTCCCCATAAGAGAGGCTACCAAGGATAAACAACTAGGTTGTGGGATCCCACACATACCAAGCATTTCAATCATGCACACAATATGCTCGATATGTGTAAATACAACATGGCATCACAACATAACTCTACGACTCAAGTAATTATTCATTAGGCTCCGAGGAGCAAGATATTAAAAACATGGATCTCATGACCCAACATATATAGCATACAAGCAACAAGCACATGTGGAAGCTTAACATGTCTGAGTACAGACATCTACAAATGAAAAAGGCTGAGAAGCCTGACTATCTACACGACCCTTCCATGGGTACAAGATCATAGCTGAGGTAACAAGCTAAATGTCGAAGTCCACGCGGAACTACTAGCGAGACTGACGCCTCTCTTCAAAAACATAAAATAGGCAAACGTGAGTACAAATGTACCCAGCAAGACTTACATCAGAACTAGCTACATATGCATCAGTATCAACAAAGGGGTTGGTGGAGTTTGACTGTAGCAAGCCAGCTTTGACTCAGTGGCTATCCTAAACTACGACTGCAAGTAAGTCTTTTGTGTGGCGCACACGAGTCCACATATTCACCATATCAATACACCACTGTGGATCCGCTCCCATCTCCCTACGAGAACGCCAACCATAGCACTCACGCTTATCTTGCGCATTTTAGAGTATCCACTTTCACTTGTCTATGAACTGTACAAGCAACCCACAAGTCCTTTACCGCGGACACGGCTATTTGAATACATGATGTTAACCGTGCAGGGGTGTACTTCTTCACACACTCCCTCGCCACTTACCACCATGTACACATCGTGTATCTCGGCAACCTTCAAGTGGAAGCCTGGTAAGGGAGTCGGCCACGACCTGACTAACAACACAAGTCTCTAGTCCAGGTTTATCGCCTATTCGGGTTCCATCCGCAAGGAGATCCGGCCGGGGTGTCGCTCACGGCCCCAAACTTTGTATGCAGGGTTCCCAACCCACCTCGACGGATGGATCTACGCTTGGTACACCGTGCCACGGTGCCTAGTCTGTCCCAAGCCAACCTGTACCGGGTACAACTTGGTAGACTACTAACACAACCTACAAACACCAGAAACTAGTTGCAACTCCTGGACTGAGATCAGGTTGATTAATAAGTCAAGAGGGGCACATAAGCATTCCAATGCATGGCAGTATCTATTCATGGATCACAAACACAGAACTCGGTTCCTGAGGACGGCTGCAATGAGACAACCCACCATGTACTCCTACATGGCCTCTCACCGCTACCTTTACCAAATCATGTTCACACACTTAGCTCTCAATAGTAGAACATGTTCACCACATTCCAGTTTATCCCCGATGAATCAGACCTGACTCAACTCTAAGCAGTAGCAGGCATGACAAACAAGCATGAATTAGTAGGCACATCAGGGCTCAAACAAATCCTACTCATGCTAGTGGGTTTCATCTATTTACTGTGGCAATGACAGGTCATGCAGAGGAAAAGGGTTTCAGCTACCGCAGCATATAACAGTTGAAGCGTTGTTGTCCTAATGCAGTAAAAGAGAGTAGGAGCGAGAGAGTGGGATTGTATCGGAATGAACAAGGTTTTTTTTGCTTGCCTGGCACTTCTGAAGATAGTATAGCTCTTCATCGTTGTCATCGAACTTATCGTCGGAACATACGTCTACTGAGGGGGAAACAACCACCGACTAGCAAAGAAGGAACACAATCAATGCAATGCACATTCACATGAATGACATGCCATGTTTAGGTACTGAATTCACCTAATGCAATATCTGGCCAAGTTAATTGAAGTGGAGCTCAAACAGGATCAAATTCCAACTCCAAATGTTATTTCATAAATTGCCCTAATCATCATTTGTCCTATTCAGTGAGTTTAACTTGTTCGAACATGCATGATCATGGCATAAACAGATTCTTCATATTTTTCTGATCATTTTTCATATATAAGTTATTTCATTCTGAGCTACGGTTGAATTTCTATGATTTTTAGAAGTTCAAATCATTTTCAGGATTTCCAGGTTATATAGAATTAAACAAAAACCAGTAAATGATTTACTGCGTCAGCATGACATCACACTGACGTCAGCGGTCAACGGAGCAGCCCAGGTCAAACCTGGCCTATGGGGCCCACTGGTCAGTGACCTAGTGCTGCCTAGAGTCACAGACAGGTGGGCCTGGTCAACGGACACGTCAGCTTAGTCAACTCTGGCGCGTGGGTGCTGCTCGGTTATAAATTAAGCTAAACAGAAAATAAGCCCAGAGTTAATTTGGCATGGGGCCCAGCTGTCGGTGTCACTTGAGTGGATAATTAGTGGGTCATTAGCCACTAATGATGCCCAGGTCGGCGGCTAAACGCCGGCGCTAAGCACAGTACGGCGGCGCTCGCCGGCCGGCCGTCTCCGGCCACGGTAGCAGGCGCGGCTAGGCCCTACGGATGCACCGCGAGGAGGCGCATCGGGTGGCGGCAGCGGCAAGTGCTGGGGTCGTCGGAGTTGACGGCAATGAGCTTGGCTGCGGCGGCCAGAGCTCGGTGTGTGCGGGGATACGGCTGCGGTGTTCGAAAGAGCGAGGCAAGACGCTAGCGATGCTCCACGAGTCGCGGCGAGCACAATGGATGCATGCCCGTGACCAAATGGTCACCCGGCCACGTCGGCGACGAAGCCAGGCGGCGGCGCGATTCGGCCGACAAGGGGGCGACGGCTACAGGGCGCAATCGAGCTCGGGGAGAGGGGGTTCGGGCGCGGGAGCTCATAGTGGTTGCAGAGGCGTCAATGTGGGCTTGAAGCAGACGGCACGGCGGTGGCGATCTCGGCATCCCGAGGTTGAAGAAGAGGTTGGGGACAATGCGTCAGGGCGTCCGGCGTCGCGTGAGTCGTCGAGGAGGCGTAGACGACCGAGGCGGAGCTCATGGGCAAGTCAGAGGGGCGAGGGGGTGATTGTTGCTACGGCAACAATGAGAGGCGGTGACAGGCGCGCTCGGTGGTCGCTTGGGAGAGAAACAGAGGAGGGGAGAGAGGACGGGAGTGAGCGGTTGGGTTCGGGAACGTGCGTGGCGACGCGAGGGAGGTCCAGGCAGGCAGGGAGAGAGGAGGTGGCCGCAACGCGTGCGCGTGCGCGGAGCACTCGCCCTCCTGCCTACTGGCAGGAGGTTGAAGACGGTGGCCAGCGCTGGGCTGGGGTCGGCTGCACTCCTGGGCTAGGTAAGTTACAGGACTGGGCCTAAGGTAAGGTCAGGTAAGTTTCTATCTCTGTTTTATTTTTGTTTTCTACTGTTGTCATTCTGTTTTGATTTAGTTCGAAGACCAAACCATTTTGTAGCTTCTGAAAATAATTACGGGGTTAGATATGAAATATCCAGAACCACATAAAAGTTCCAGAATTATTGGACTTATATTTAATATATAAAAAATATAAATCCAATGCAAATAATTATTAGATTAACTCAAATGCCCAAAACAAATATTTCTGAGCTTCCAAAAATATTGGCTTGAATTTTCAGAGGGAAACAGAACATTTTCTTGGACTCATTGAGATGATTTTAATGTTGATCATTTTTAAAAGGGTTTTGAGGCTTTGAAAATTCCTCAATTAAAATTTCATTTGAATTTAAACATGATGACATGAAGATCAAGCAAAGACAAAAGGGGCTGAGGTAGGGCTGTGACACATGACCTACCCCTTCGGATGCGACTCCTCCTCATGAATCCATACATAGGCGGAGTGCCGCGGGAGATGGCATGTAGCGTCGGGGAGCGTCGCCGTAGCTCGCCCCTGCCTCGTCCGAGCACGGGCGTGCGAGATGGAGACGAAGCCGACGACCCCTCCCTGCCAGCTGGTCGCGGGCCTAGTGCGTCAGCCACTCCGCGTTGACCCTGCCGGGTGCTGACGTGGATAAGCTGAGGCGTATTCCCTCGAATATGTCTCCCCTACACGAAAGCGCCTTCCAGCTCTTCTT
The DNA here is from genome assembly GCA_032464435.1 of Aegilops umbellulata. Taxonomy (NCBI): domain Eukaryota; kingdom Viridiplantae; phylum Streptophyta; class Magnoliopsida; order Poales; family Poaceae; genus Aegilops; species Aegilops umbellulata. Next base: position 179,906,784 of record CP136055.1, on the reverse strand, counting down.
TAGGCCAAAATACGTTTTCCATTGTGGAAGACGTATTTTTAGAAAAGACACATTTTTTAACTACCAGGGACCTGTTTGTAGAAGTATTTTTATAGACTAGTCCTGAGCTTTAAACGTCCTTATCTTTTTACCCGTAGGTCCAAATTAGCCCCCTCCGAGAGTGAAAGATTTCCGATGATTCGTTCCGCGACCTTCTCACACTTTCTCCTGGTGATTTCTTCCACCCCAGGCAAGCTACACCCTCCGTTTGCATCACTGTAATGTAGTGACATGGTTTAACTTATTTGAACTTGTTTAAAAGATTGCTTTAGCTACATGACTTTGTGCATGGCATTTTCTCGGAGTGTTATTTTGATCTTGTTGTTGCCATGCTATTGTTTGGATTACTAGGAGTTGTGCGTGTAGTTTATGAGTGGCATGTTGCCTCTGGGTTATTAGTGGCTCACGTTATGATTATTTTCATGTTTGTGTGTGAGATTATATTTCGGAGTATTACTTCGGATGTCATGTTGCCATTGGATTATTAACGGCTAGTATGTTCATTTTCATGATGATAGTTGATGTTCTGTTGCTGTTGCTTGGAGTATTTATTTCGGAGATGATATTTGCATGTGGATCTTAGCTGGATAGCTTGTTCTTGGTATTGGAGTAGTAGGTTTATTGTTTTCCGATTCATCGTGATAGTAGTGTTATGGTATCCTCGGAGCATTTTGGTATGATGATATTATGCTTTGGAGTAGTTGTTGGATATTTCTATGACTTGGATTACAGGTTGATAGATGATGTCAGAGTATCAGTTATCACTATTATATTTTGGGGATAAATTCCATCATTAAGTTGGTCAGGTGCCACTGAAACGGGCTTTTTCCAGGGCAACCACATTTGCCTTTGTATGGGGAGGCCCTGATGCGGTCTATTGTCATGCCTCTCGCCGGTGCCTCCAACGAGGGAACGTTATGCGCGGGCACTTCCCTAATACGGTAGGACGGCATAAGCCTTGTGTGCCCAGATTTGGTTTTTGACCTCATGTCCTTGTTCGGGACTGTTTATTTACCACGACAGTGGCCGTTTTGCCTTTGGTAGGCTGGGGCCACCTAGGACTTAGCCCAAAGGGGAGTTGGTTGGAGTGGCCGAGGGAGTGTCATGGTAGTAGATCGGTTTTGTTGGAACGCCGTTGGTCAACCCGAATGGGAGTGCGAGGCCATGGGTTCTGTGGTGTGGGTAAAGTGTGCTACCTCTCGAGAGTGTGTGTGTGTTTAATCAATCGATAGCCGCGTCCTCGGTCATGGGCACAAGTTCGTATTAGGTCACACCATTCGATCAACACTCACATGAAGGAATGACTTATATGTGATTTATATGTTGATATATTGTAGGAAGTAACAGTTTGGCAGGATGTTGATGATGATGTTGGGATGATATCAAGGATGATCATTCAGTTTGTGGTATGGTCACGAGGTGATCATGTGGATGTTTGATCACAAGGTGATCAGGTGGATCACGAGGTGGTCGAGATGGTATATTGCTTGGCCGGTTAGCCGAGAGTGAGATGGATATTGAGATTGGAGATGGTGGTTTATCAGCATTGTATTAGTTTCATGTCATGTTTAGTAGTTGCTTCCGTATCATGGTAGGTGTTAATTAATTAACCTGTTAATGCTATGTTGGTGTCTTGCCTTGATGCTTTTGGTTGTTGTGAGCTTGCAAGTACATTCAATGTACTGACCTGGCGTGTCTCCCAGAATGCAGGTGATGCCGTGATTGCTTGTCGTGATTTCTGTTTGTGCGAGCTAGACCGTGTCCCAGCCAGAGTCCCTAACGAGTGGAGTTCACCACCTCCGTCGTTCTTCCGCTGCTAGAAGATTTCCGCTGCTACAAGTTGTTCTGCTGCTAGCATAGAGCAAGTGTAGTAACGCAGGCGTAGTGTCGCCGTGCTGATGTGATCCTTTGTAACATCAGACCATTGTATTTATCCTTTGTAATAAGAGCTTATTTGGTCTATGTCAATAAGTGCCGTATTCCAGAAGACTTCATCTCGATCTCTGGGCTGGAATACGGGGCATTTCGATTTCTCTGAGTCGGGGTGCCACCATCTTGGTATTAGAGCAGGTCTGGCTGTAGGACGCCCTAGTCAGCACGAGCGGTAGAAACCGGTAGAAATCAGTAGTTTAAAGTCCGGCTTGTTTATTGCATTTGGTTGCTGCATCAGTTTGTTGCATAGCATGCATATAGACTTAGTATTTGTTGCTAACGGTTTATTTGGTGAGTGTAGCTGGCATCGGTTCGGAACCACTACAGCTTAGCCTTTGCATTTCTCTAGTTTTCTTTTCTTGCTCGTTCTTCAGTGTTTTGTGTCATTTCTGTCCCAGCAGAGTGATGCCAAGTGATCCCGACACTGTTTGCAAAGCTGGTGCTCAGGTATCTCGCCGATATCCCCCATTCAGCCTCGCCTATCGTTTCGGTAATGGACATGCTTCTATCCCGAATCGCTCTTTCATTTTGTCATGCTGGCAACCCTTAATGATCTTAGTTATCAAGAGAGGGCAATGTCAGCAGCCTCAGTTTTTCCCCGCTATCCTATTTCTTAGACGAGTACAAATCTTTTTCCGTCCACTTGATAATAATGTGGTTGCGACCTTCGTGTCCCACTGCATGATTACCGACTGCGTCCTCGCCTCCGAGCTAGTCCAGGTTGCTACCTGGCTAAGCTAGCACTTGGTGTAGCGCTGTTTACACCAATTCTTCAACACATTTATTCGTCCTCGTGCACACCGTCACAGCATGCTAGATCATGGAACAAGAGGTCCCGCGAGATTTGTGTGCTTAAGTAGGCATGCATATTGTGTGACTAGCAGTACTATGTAACTTTGTTTGAGTGTGTAGTGATTGTTGTTGTGTGCTTTTGTTTAGTTGAGTTTTCTTTTGCTCCTTTCTTTTTGGGCCTCGGTGTTACATTATTTTTCCCCTATAAAGAGTTGCCCATCAACTGACACCGGACTCGAAGAAGTAATAAGGATTTCAAATATTTGGAGGAAGCTCAGCTAAACATTATGGTCTACCCAGTCAACTGCATTATAGCATTAATATCAGCTCAGAATACCAATGGTGTATTGCATTGATTATCAGCCTCAAGTCTACATCAGTACAAAATACTCACAGCAGTAATGATCAAGTCAGCAGCAAGGCAAGTCAGGTACAAGATCAACAGTATATTTTCAGTCAAAGGTATGGATCATAGACAAAATTTTGGCTCAGCAATGCATGATGCTTGAACTATGTTATCATCCGAATTAAAGTCAGAATGTGATATGATCAAGGAAGGCAGTCAAACAAATTTTCTCATGGAAATAATCAGCCACAAAATATTATGCGTGTGAGTATGTTTTTTAGTCTGCCTATCACAGTATGAAGCCTTGGATATGAGAAACTCCGTATTCCTCCACACACCATCGGAAGAAATTTATGATGAAAGGCTCCTCAAGTTTCCTCAGTACAATATATGGACAGTTTCCAGCCCAAGATACTCAGTCTTCCTCAGCAAGATACCTCAGTAAAAGCTTCTGACAGACGGGAATGAATCTTTCCCAACAAGCAACTAGAGCAAAGGCATATCAAGTACGGAAACCCAGGCTTCTCCAGCACGCTACCTAGACAAAAGCTTCGAGCAGAAGCTAACGATTCTTCCTCAGCAAGCTACCCGGATGGCTTCTCTCATAAGCCACTCAGTCTGCGTCAGTACCACACTATTGCACCGTCTTCAGAGATTATGCGGTGAGTTGGCAATATATTGCAGTACATCTCAAGAGTCAGATCAGCAATATTTTGGTCAGAAGTACAAGTCAGTCAAGGCATATGTCTCCTTCAGAAATCAAGTGTTCGGCTACACATCTTTCCACATATATGGTGAGGATGTATCCCCAGACATACAAGTTACTCGGATAACTTTTAACCCAACAGACACCTTGCCATCTTCAGTACGACACCGCATGTCGTATTCCATATTGTTACAAGATATGACAAAGTGAGCAGGTAGTATATGATAGTGCAGTGCAAGGATCAGATTTGCAATAATTTTTGTCAGAGGTGCAATTCAGCCAAAACATATGCCTACCTCAAGAATCAAGTGTTTGGTCGCGTATGATTCTTATATAGGGTGAGCATGCATCCCCAGTCATACTAGTCACTCATACGAGATGCGGCAAGGATCCAGCAGATATACCTAAGGAAAGTAAGGATCCCACTACCTCACAAGTCGGGCAAAGGAAAATAAGCAGAGATACATCTCATGAATTACAAGGATTGACAAGATCTGGGGATGACATCACAGAATCAATAGTCTTGACAATGGTGATCAAGGTCATTATTCCTGCAACTGATAAGGAGATGTCCTAAAACCTTGTCACCTTCTTGTATGATTGGCCTCAACAATGAGCTCCGTACAGCTACAATCCACGGTATATGTCATACGTGTGCAGGCCCAGGTCAGAAAGCAAGCACAAGGAATAATGTCAAAAATATTGCACTAATCACGTCCATGGTCATACGAAGAATCAAGGAAAAGTGTGGCCAAGATATTTCAGTAAGGTATCCTAACAAAGAAAATCATGACCGTTAAAGGGTGAGACTGACAGCAAAGGTATGATGATTTTTGCACGACCATCAGGGTCCGGATACCCAAATCAGTTGGAGGCCATACTTCCATATGGATCCACAAAGGCACACCCTTAGAGGCCTACTCTGTTTTAGAAGGATTTCATAATCCGCTGAACCACTTGGAATGGTTAGTGTGGAAAATCCAAACGGGTATACCGACAAAATGAGAAAACCAAAAGACGAACAATCAGCTCATACCAGGTATATCCACTGGTGGAACCAAGTACCCGGTTAGCCTGTCATGAAAAGTATTTTCCCGCCAACACTCCTGTCAGGACAGCCCCAAGATGTTAATATTTGAGGTATGACACAACTATAAGTCAATACCCTTGCATATTGCTCACCACAGAAGGTCGAATCTTTGGTACATATCTCATGCTCGAGCCCAAGAAACAAATCAAGATAAATCAGTACCACTTGTGAGCAGTCAGATTCCGTTAGGAGAATGGCCATAATTCTTAGCATTATTTGAACCCGGAATACATGCATCTATTTGAAGCAACCCCATGACAGAAGTAAAAAGGTTTTCATGACCAAAAGAAAATTTATGCTCAGATACATTGGATATCACCATAGGTATGGAGAATCAATGTCGGTAAAAAGGAATTGGTATATGAGCAAAGACCCGTCAGAATTTGGGGAAAGGTGAAGCAAGACACCCCAGAGCAAGGTAAGTTGATCATCTGAAATTCTTGGGGGAACAATAAATAATGGAAAAAGGATACCCAAGTGGGAAACGGTGTCCTCAATTCATACTTGCTCCCTGAGCAACCAAATCTCGAGGATGATATTTCTTTAAGGGGGTAAGAGTTGTAACAGCCTGGCTTTTGGCCATTTTCTTTTTCTTTTGATTTATTTGGGTTTTGCTCTCTTTTTCTTTTTGGAGTGGTTCTGTGGCCTTGCCACCTGGGAAATCATCCTCATTCCCCCTCCCAAGTGGCTCATCATTCTTAAAACCTTGCCAAGATCATTTCACTTCACTCCTTGACCAAACCCTAAAATCTTTTTCTAGGGAATATTCCTTTTTCTATTAAATGAATAACCCTATCTGCCCTAGGTTGTGAAGTAACCTATATTTATGTCCAATCAAAAATCCCAAAATAATTCTCATAATTCCCTTAGGTCATATATTACTCAAATTTGCCCAAACTTTCATGTCTAGCCCAAGAATAATTCCCCAATAATTAATCTTCTATTCTGGCCTGAATGGCACTTTGTGAAGGAAGTGTCATTTATATTTTCCTAGTTGCTCCCAAGATATTTGGGCATGCTTATATATAAAAAATCATTTCCTCATGCACAAATTCAACTTTATTTGCCTAGTCAATCTTGCTCAGTGATTTTTCAAAGTTTCTGTCAGACAGAAGGCTTTCTGAAGGAAGTACTAGCTAGGAGTACCCAAATGAGTTCAACTTTTGCACACTCCTTCATGTGCTCATATTAACCCCCTCCACTCATTTGCAGCCCCGTCCAATCATCTATGTGAGCATAGGACCAAATCTTTGATTCTGGCAATATTTCCAGGTTGTGAAGCAAGTGCATTTTATATTGCTTCAAAAATCCTGATAAATTCCCGGATCGTGCTCCTACCTATATAACATATCTCAACCCAATTTGGGGTCATTTCATTGAGCCATTAGATCACCATAATTAATCCAATTTTCTGGACAGAGCGGATACTTGTGAAGCAAGTACCATTTTGGTCAACCCATTTGGTATGAGCTTTTTACAGTATCTTTATATGTCCAGATCATGAGGTTTTGTAAAACTTCATCCCATTCCATCACTCCATGTGAGAGACTCATGTTGATCAAGTTCTGGACCAAACATGAAGTTGCAAAGCAACCCTAGTCAATTGTCGTCCATTTCTTCTCTAAACCTCTAGGACTGTTGTCCTTCCATAGATAAACAACACAGACAAACTATTTGGCCCCAATCAAGTTCCTGTTGATCACTAGTGCACGACCAAGATTACTGCAGCAAACTTGAGAGCTCCATTCCAACCCAACCACAGTGCCTCAGATCGAGCCAATGGCACATAAATGATCCACCCTGGAAAGACCAGCCCCCAGACATAGTTTGCAATTCCCTCATGACCTCCATGTTCATTGTCCCGTGGTGACCGTGCAGCTGGCATGCAGTTTCACGCGCTCTGTGCACTGTGCCGTGTCCAAAGCATTGTTTGTGCTTCAGCACCGCTCCCCCTCGTCGTCTTAGCGCGCGTGAGCATGTCCCGTGGCTTCACCTTGTCGTCGTCGTTCCTGTGGAACCCTCTCCCCCTCCGGCAGCTTCCTCACCGACGCAAGCCGCCGCTTGCCCATGGGCAAACATTGGCGGTTTGGCTCTGTTCATCGCTGTAGTCATCCTCCCCGTGCTCCGTTGGCCCCTCTTCCTCGTGAGCTTTCCCTCTTGTCGCCTAACCCTGAGCCCATGCGCATGCACACGCGTCCGTGGCTCCGGCCACGCGTCCGCGGCGACACCAGCGCGACAGCTCCTCCCCCTTGACTATTTAAGCAACCCCGAGCTCCCTCGACCGCACCAGCACTCCTTCCCCACTCCTAGACTCCGCCCTAGCCTTTCGTTCGAGCTCGAGAGCTCCTCCTCGTCTCAGATGGCCGCCATGGCCTCTTCGGACCTCCTCTTGAATTCGTGCCAACCGAGCCCTCACCCTCCCTCCTGACCTCACCAGAGGACGATCCATAGCCCAAAGCTCCTCCCCACCCCTTTGCCTCGTCTGCGTAAGCAACCGTGGCCTCGACCCCAACTCCACCCGACGCCGCCGTCCACCGTCGTCGAAGCTGCTGCCGCCCCGTCCATCCCCGGCGGCCATGACCTACCCCTTCGGATGCGGCTCCTCCTCCTGAATCCATCCGTAGGCACAGCACCACGTGAAATGGCCTGTAGCACCGGTGAGCTTCACCCCTGCCTCAGCCAAGCGCGGACGTGCACGATGGAGACGAAGACGACGACCCCTCCCTGTAGCTGGCCGCGGGCCCCGCGCGTCAGCCACTCTGCGTTGACCCCGTCGGGTGCTAACGTGGATAAGTGGAGGCGTACTCCCGGAATACGTCTCCCCTGCACGAAAGCGCCTTCCAGCTCTTCTTCGGGCCAAAATATGTTTTCCATTGTGGAAGCGTATTTTCAGAAAAGACACATTCTGTTTAACTACCAGGGACCTATTTGTAGAAGTATTTTTACACACTAGTCCCTGAGCTTTAACGTCCGTATCTTTTTACCCGAAGCTCCAAATCAGCCCCCTCCGAGAGAGAAAGATTTCCGGTGATTCGTTCTGCGAGCTTCTCGCACTTTCTCCCGGTGATTTCATCCACCCTAGGCAAGCCAGACCCTCCGTTTGCATCATTGTAATGCAGTGACATGGTTTAAATTATTTGAACATGTTTAAAATATTGCTTTAGCTACATGACTTTGTGCATGGCATTTTCTCGGAGTGTTATTTTGATCTTGCTGCTGCCGTGCTATTGTTTGGACAACTAGGAGTTGTGCGTGTAGTTGATGAGTGGCATGTTTCCTCTGGGTTATTAGTGGCTCATGTTATGATTATTTTCATGTTGGTGTGTGAGATTATATTTCAGAGTATTACTTCGGAGGTCATGTTCCCATTGGATTATTAGCGGCTAGTATGTTTATTTTCATGATAATAGTTGATGTTCTGTTGCTCTTGCTTGGAGTATTGTTTTTCGGAGATGATATTTTCATGTGGGTCTTAGGTGGATAGCTTGTTCTTGTTATTGGAGTAGTAGGATTATTGTTTTCGGATTCATCATGACAGTAGTGTTATGCTATCCTCGGAGCATTTTGGTATGATGATATTATGCTTTGGAGTATTTGTTGGATATTGCTATGACTTGGATTATAGGTTGATAGATGATGTCAGAGTATCAATTATCACTATTATATTTTGGTGATAAATTCCGTCATTAAGTTGGTCAGGTGTCACTGAAACGGGCTTTTTCCAGGGCAACCGCATTTGCCTTTGTATGGGGAGGCCCTGATGCAGTCTATTGTCATGCCTCTCGCCGGTGCCTCCAACGAGGGAAGGTTATGCGCGGGCGTTACTCTGATCAGGTAGGACGGCATAAGCCTTGTGTGCCCAGGTTATGTTTTTAATCTCATGTCCCCGTTTGGGACCATTTATTTGCCACGACGGTGGCCGTTTTGCCTTTGGTAGGCTGGGGCCACCCATGACTTAGACCAAAGGGGAGTTGGTCGGAGTGGCCGGAGAGTGTCATGTAAGTAGATCGGTTTTGTCGGAATGCCATTGGTCCACCCGAATGGGAGTGCGAGGCCATGGGTTCTATGGTGTGGGTAAAGTGCGCTACCTCTCCAGAGAGTGTGTGTGTTTAATCTATCGATAGCCATGTCCTCGGTCATGGGCACAAGTTCGTATTAGGTCACACCAATCGATCAACACTCACATGACGGAATGACTTATTGGTGATTTATATGTTGATATATTGTGAGTAGTAATAGTTTGGTAGGATGTTGATGATGATGTTGGGATAATCTCGAGGATGATCATTCAGTTTGTGGTATGGTCACGAGGTGATCATGTGGATGTTTTGATCACAAGGTGATCGGGTGGATCACGAGGTGGTCGAGATGGTATATTGCTTGGCCGGTTAGCCAACAGTGAGATGGATATTGAGATTGGGGATGGTGGTTCATCATCATTGTATTTGTTTCCTGTCATGTTTAGTCGTTGCTTTCATATCATGGCAACTGTTAATTAATTAACCTGTTAATGCTATGTTGGTGTCTTGCCTTGATGCTTTTGGTTGTTGTGAGCTTGCAAGTACATTCAATGTACTAACCTGGCATGTCATGCCAGATTGCAGGTGATGCCGTGATTGCTTGATTGCTTGTCATTATTTCCGTTCATGCGAGCTAGATCGTGTCCCAGCCAAAGTCCCTACGGATTGGAGTTCACCACCTTCATCATTGTTCGGCTGCTAGAAGATTTCCGTTGCTACGAGTTGTTCTGTTGCTAGCATAGAAGAAGTATGGTATCACAGGCGTAGTGTCGCCATGCTGATGTGATCCTTTGTAACATCAGACCGTTGTATTTATTCTTTGTAATAAGAGCTGATTTGTTCTATGGCAAGCAGTGTTGTATTCCAAAAGACTTCACCTCGATCTCTGGGCTGGAATACGAGGCGTTCCGGTTTCTCTGAGGCGGGGTGCCACACCACCGCAGGAGACGCGTGCCACTTGTCTTTCTTCAGGATCTTTGCATGAGAAGACTGGGCACGACATCTGTGCTCGGGTCCATCCCTGCAGCATCGACAAACCCAACGGCTGAGCTCTGTCTAGCGGGCCGGTCCCGTTCATGTCACCTCCTGGGTTCATTGGTGTTTGGCCTTCTCATGCGATATCTCAGGAGATTCACACGGCGCAGGCTACCTAACAATCTTGCAGGACCATCACAAGTGTTCTGAATCAAATTCAGGCGTAACCCGCCTTGAGGTAGGGCCTCGTGAGTCCCGCGCTGGCTCACGAGTGCCCATACACACCTCCTCCAGTCCTGCCATGCAAGCCACGTGTTAGGACGGGGTTGTACATGCCCCGGAGTCTCCCCTCAGAGGGAGCTCCCTCCCACATACTAGTGGAAGCCCCATGCTCTGCACTGGCGGACGACACGGTCGAGGAGCGGCTATTTCCGTGCAAGAGCGGAAGCACCATGCTCCGCGCTGGTGAATAAACAATTGAGGGTAGCCTAACGGTTGTAGTAACCTCAGAAGAGCCAGTAGGCTCGCTACTCAGCCTCACCGCGCCGCTTTCCCCTCGGGAGAGTTGCGCGAGGGGGATGGGCAACGGGGCTACACTTAGGGCACGCCTGGCGTACGCCACCTCGCCAGGTCCCTAGGACCTGGTCTTCGCGCGCCCCTCCCGAGCGAGAGCCCAGCGAGGAAAGGTATGGAGGGTTGTTCGTACATTAGGGGTGTCAGATTTTAGGTTCCGCAAACCTTTGAGAGGTTTTAACTCTTTGGTGTGTGCGAAGAACTCGTCCTCCCTAGTCTGCCTACTCGCTAACCTCACAACCTAGCTCGACAGACTAAATGGAAAAGAGACACGCCAGTTTACCCAGGTTCGGGCCACCTTGCGGTGTAAAACCCTACTGCTTTGTGGTGGATTGGCCTCGAGGGGCCGAAGATGAACTAGTACAGTGTGGGAACAACCTCAGGAGGAGGAGGAGTGTTCTTGGGCTCGAGTGTACTGGTGAGAGTGAGGGTGATCTGAATGATCCATCCCCCTTTCGTTATTCCTGTATGGTGGTGGCTAAGTCCTATTTATAGTGGCATTGGTCCTCTTCCCAAATGAAGGCAGGAAGGGATCCCACAACGGCCAAATTCAAAGGGAGACAACTAGTACATGCTATCCTGATAAAAGTAGTCTTTGCCTACAAAAGCCTCTGGTCATGACGCCGTGGTGGGCTCGGTGATGACCTCCATCCTGCCGCCCTTGCGGTCTTGGTCTTGTAGCACGGGAATGGAAACATTTGGCTGATTCCTCGGGACTCCGTGCCCTGCGCTGGCCTCTTTAGCACCAAAGAGGAAACTGCTGCATTACGCCCGCTGGCACCTGCCTGGCCTTGGTCGTCATGGCTCATGTCATCCGAACCTCACGAAGTGAGGCTTGCATAGAGATCTCTGCTCCGCAGGATCCAACCTAAGGAGGCCGCTCCTCTTGAAGGTCTTGGTGTCGCCTGCCTCGCGAGGTTTGGCCCGTTGCGAGGGTCTTGAGTTGTTGTTGCTGAAGCTGGGCCATACCAGGCCATCGATGGAGCCACGACATGGGCCGCAGGCAGGCAAGTCTGGGTACCCCCATTCGCAGAACGCCGACAGTAGCCCCCGGGCCCAAGGCGCGCTCGAACTTGGCTTCGAGGCGAAGCCAGAGGGAAAGTGGGGAGCACCGCGGGACCTAACCGCCTGCGGCCTTGGTCGACGCATGGCGATTGATGGGACGTGGGCGTTTCCGCTTCCCCATGCCATCTCGGTAACCGTTCGACTTGACGAGACTCTGCTGCATGTAGAGACAAACCATCATTGCGTGGGATCATGGAGGCTGGCGGTTGGCCTCCCTCCGGCTATAAATGGGGGGAGGGGCAGGGCCCCCTCGCTCATCTCCATCTTCTCGCTGCCCGCTCCTTCTTCTTCTTCTTCTTTCTCTCACCGTCTTGCCATAGCTTCCATGGCACCGACGAGGAGGTTCTCTACCACCAAGAAGGGGAAGGCCCCCAAGGAGGGGCCGGGTTCGCCGCCTCCCAGGAGGGGGCATGGCCGCCCCCGCAAGCATGCTGCGACCCCGGAGGTGGCTCCTCGAGGGCGCGGGCGCACTTCTTCAGGGGCCGGTGTCGCTTTGGCCGGCCACGCGGCGCTTCTTCCTGAGGTAGGAGCCGCCAAGGGCGAGGCAACCGCTATGGTGAGGGGAGGCGTGCCGTGGTTACCCGGCCTCCTCGGCCACGCTTCCACTTTGCGGACGTGCTCTCGGAGTTCGTCGTGTGGTCGGAGAGACCCGCCGGCACCTGGCTCCCGCTCCCGCGCTTTCTTTGTGGGTGAGCTACCATTCGCGGGGCTTGACGGCCTCCGGCTGACAGCTGCTGCAGCAAGGCTTCATGGTTTGGGGTCGAAGTCACCGCGACGGGCAGTGTGTCCTTGACCCGCGGTTGGTAGGCGTTTGCTCGCGCGTGAGGCCTAAGCGGGATGCGCACCCTTCATTTCAGGTACGATGGCCTCACGACCCTCTAGGTTAGGCAGTTCGAGGAGGACAGTCGCCGTGCGGGGTGCTGCCCGGAAGATGGCAGCGGCGACAATGAGCTTGGCCTTGAAGACGGCCACGACGACGACGAGGGTTAGCTTGCCCTTGGCGACGGTCGTGCTTCCTTCAGCAGCAGTGGCTCATTCTCCGGCAAGAGCAGCAGCAGCGGCGACTACAACCAACCACCCCGTCGTCGGGCTCGCATCGGGGAAGGCGACAGGTCGTCTCATCGCCGCGCTCCGGTGAAGCGGGAGGAAGACTCAGACTGAGCCCGGGGGCCGCTGGACCCTGGCCTCGGGAGCTGTTGTGGTCGCGCGGGCCACTTTCGTTTAACCTTTACTTTTGTGACGCCCCCGATTCAATCGTACACTAATCATGCACGCAAATGTGTATGATCATCATCAGGGACTCACGGGAAGATATCACAACACAACTCTACAAATAAAATAAGTCATACAAGCATCATAATACAAGCCAGGGGCCTCGAGGGCTCGAATACAAGTGCTCGATCATAGACGAGTCAGCAGAAGCAACAATATCTGAGTACAGACATAAGTTAAACACGTTTGCCTTAAGAAGGCTAGCACAAACTGGGATACAGATCGAACGAGGCACAGGCCTCCTGCCCGGGATCCTCCTAACTACTCCTGGTCGTCGTCAGGGGGCTGCACGTAGTAGTAGGCACCTCCAGAGTAGTAGGAGTCGTCGTCGAAGGTGGCGTCTGGATCCTGGGCTCCAGCATCTGGTTGCGTCAACCGGGTAGAAGGGAAAGGGGGAAAAGGGGGAGAAAAGCAACCGTGAGTACTCATCCAAAGTACTCGCGAGCAAGGAGCTACACTACATATGCATGGATATATGTGTAAAGGGCCATATCAGTGGACTGAACTACAGAATGCCAGAATAAGAGGGGGATAGCTAGTCTTATCGAAGACTACGCTTCTGGCAGCCTCCGTCTTGCAGCATAAAGAAGAGAGTAGACTGAAGTCCTCCAAGTACCATCATATAGCATAATCCTACCCGGCGATCCCCTCCTCGATGCCCTATTAGAGAGCGGTCACCGGGTTATATGTGGCACTTGGAAGGGTGTGTTTTATTAAGTATCCAATTCTAGTTGTCATAAGGTCAAGGTACAACTCCGGGTCGTCCTTTTACCGAGGGACACGACTATTCGAATAGATAAACTTCCCTGCAGGGGTGCACCACATAGCCCAACACGCTTGATCCCATTTGGCCGGACACACTTTTCTGGGTCATGCCCGGCCTCGGAAGATCAACACGCCGCAGCCCCACCTAGGCACAACAGAGAGGTCAACACGCCGGTCTAAACCTATGCGCGCAGGGGTCTGGGCCCATCGCCCTGAGCACACCTGCACGTTGCGAGGGCGGCCGGAAGCAGACCTAGCCTAGTGGCGTTCCAGTCCAATCCGGCGCGCGCCACTCCGTCGCTGACGTCAAAAGTGCTTCGACTGATACCACGGCGCCGGGATACCCATAACTACTCCCGCGTAGATGGTTAGTGCGTATAGACCAAATGCCCATACTCAGATCAAATACCCAGATCTCGTTAAGCGTGTTAAGCATCCGCGAACGCCGACCAGGGCCAGGCCCACCTCTCTCCTAGGTGGTCTCAAACCTGCCCTGACGCTCCGCCACAAAGTAACAGTCAGGGGCCGTCGGGAGCCCAGACCCACCACTACTTGGGTGGAACCACCTGCCCCTTCAGCCCCCAACTCCGAACAGTATCACAGGTAATGTAAAAGTGTAAAGTATATAGTATATGCCCGCGATCACTTCCCGAAGTGATCACGGCCCAGTAATATAGCATGGCAGACGGACAAGAGTGTAGGGCCACTGATGGAACACTAGCATCCTATACTAAGCAGTAGGATTGCAGGTAAAGGTATCAACAGCAGTATCAAAGACAGACTATGCATCAGGTTAGGAATAACGAAAGCAGTAACATGCTACACTACTCTAATGCAAGCAGTATAGAGGAGAGTAGGCGATATCTGGTGATCAAGGGGGAGGGGCTTGCCTGGTTGCTCTGGCAAGAGAGAGGGATCGTCAACTCCGTAGTCGAACGGGGCAGCAGCAGCATCGGACTCGGCATCTATCGAGAGAAGAGGGGGGAGAAACAATAAATATAATGCAAACAGATGCATAGTGATGCATGACATGACAAGTAACGGCGTTAGAGGTGCCCTAACGCGGTATGGGACGATACCGGTGAAGGGGGGAAACATCCGGGAAAGTATCCCCGGCGTTTCGCGTTTTCGGGCAAAGGAGCCGGAGGAGGAAAAGTTGCGAGTTGGATAGGTTAGGGATGCGTAGCGGATGAACGGGTTGCGTATCCGGGTTCGTCTCAACGTTCTGAGCAACTTTCAAGTTGAAAATATTTTAATCCGAGTTACGGATTAAAAGATATGATTTTTTAAAGTTTTAAATCATTTTTAGAATTTATTTAATTAATTTAATTCGAAATTAGATTTATGACATCAGCATGATGTCATGCTGACGTCAGCAGTCAACTGAGTTGACTGGGTCAAACTTACATGTGGGCCCAGTGGGACCCACCTGTCATTCACTGTTAAGCTAATTAGGGATTAGGTTAAACTAATTACTGTTTATTTAAACTAATAGATTAATTAGATTAATTAATTATGGTTAATTAACTTAATTAATTTAGTTAATTAATATTTTAATTATTATATTTATTATTATTATTATTATTTATTTTGTTAATTCTTTTTTTAAACCGTTCTGGGGACGGGCCCCCTTTGTCATAGGGCCCTCGGGGCTTAACGGGGCGGGCGTGCGCGGTTGCGGGCACGGAAACGGGCGTGTCGGGCGTTGCGGCGCCCGACTGGGCGTTCGCCCAAAACGCCGGGGCGAGGAGGGCCGGGGCATGGCCGTGACCGTGGGCGTCCGATGGGGCGCGGCGTCGCCCGAACGGGCACGCCGACGAGCAAAGGCCCGAGGCGACAGCGGGCCGCGGGCGTTGGCTTGGCCGCGGCCGAAGGCGGAGCTTAGGGGGGAAAGCAGGAGCGCCACGGGGCACGGGCGCGACGTGGCCGCGGCAGCGGCAAGCGCGGACGCGCGCGGGTGAGCAAGGGGAGGGGGCGAGGCCCTGCGAGCGGTGGGCAGCGGCAGCAGAGCAGAAGCAGGGGCAGCGCGGGGCAAGGTCGCGGTGGGCCGCGGCAGGAGCGCTGCGATGCGCGGTGAGCAGATGCCGAGGGGCGGAGCGGGACAGGCGCAAGCCGGTGCGAGGCACTTGCAGGGCTTGGTCGACGCGGGGCACGGGGTAGCCGGCGTGGTGCGGCGCCGTGGCTTTGAGCGGCACGGCGAGCAGAGGGCCGCGACGCGTGCGTGCGCGCGGCATCAGGGGAAGCGGGCGGCGGGACGGAACAGGGCCACGCGGGCGGGGCGCGGGCGCACGCACGGCCGAGCGGGCGCGGCCGTGGCCGTGGTGGCCGCGAGAGGCGGGGCGCGCGCACGCGGGAGGGAACGCCACGCGGGGACGAGGGGGAGGAAGAGGCCGGGGCCTCACCGGGTGCCTGCAGGGTCTAGGGAAGCGGGGGTCGAGGTGGAGGGACGAGGACAATGTGCGTAGAGGAGCAGTCCGGTGGGGGAGGGGAAGCAGTCCGGCGGGGAAGAGGCGCCGGCGAGATCCCCTGGCGGCGATGGGCGACGGCGTCGGTGGCCTCCTCCTCGATCCCGATCCAAATCGGGGGAGAGGGGGGGGGGAGTGGCTGGCTGGGCCGGTTTGGGCCTGCCCAGTTGGGTCGGCTGGCCCAGGGGGGGTTCTTCTCCTATTCCTTTTTTTTCTCTGTTTTCTTTTATTATTTCTCTTCTGTTTTAATCCATTCAAAAGTATTTAGGCATTTTATAAAAATGTGTTTGCTGCACCAAAATTACCTTTGTAATATTTGGCGACCACCGAACATTTTTGTTTCAATTTTTGAAAACATTTATTGTTGTCATTAATTTGAATTTGAATTTTGAACGGTTCGAATTTTCCAAGCATAGCTACAGTAAACGAGGTGTCATCGCACGATTAGCGTGAGATTACTGTAGCAAGATTATCCGGGCATTACAAATCTCCTCCACTACAAGAAATCTCGTCCCGAGATTTAGGAGGTAGAAGGAAACAGTGCGGGGTATTCATCACGCAGGCGATCCTCGCGTTCCCAGGTGGCTTCATCTTCAGAATGGTGCGACCACTGGACTTTGAGGAACTTGATCGCCTTCTCGCGTGTGCGGCGTTCAGCTTGGTCGAGAATGCGGACCGGATGCTCTTTATAGGAGAGGTCCTGTTGCAATTCGAGCACTTCATGATCCACTGCTCGGATTGGGTCCTTGAAGCAGCGACGGAGTCATGACACCTGGAACACATCGTGAACCTGTGAAAGGTTCGGCGGAAGCTCCAGTTGATAAGCCACTTTTCCACGCCTCTCGAGAATAGTGAAAGGACCGATATAGCGGGGAGCTAGCTTTCCTTTGATCACGAAGCGGTGTGCACCCTTCATTGGTGTAACTCGAAGATAGGCCTTTTCGCCAGGTTGATAGACCATGTCTTTATGATGGCGGTCATAATTACTCTTTTGGCGTGAGCAGTCTTGAGATTCTCGCGAATAATGCAGACTTGTTCTTCGGCATGTTGGATAATATCCGGACCAAAGAGTGGACGTTCCCCAGTTTCTGACCAGTTCAGAGGGGTTCGGCACTTTCGTCCATATAACACTTCGAAGGGGGCCATCTTCAGACTAGCCTGATAGCTATTATTATAAGAGAACTCAGCATACGGGAGAGATTCCTCCCATTTATTGCCAAAGGAAATAACACAAGCTCGAAGCATGTCTTCGAGAACTTGGTTGACACGTTCAACTTGCCCTTGTGACTGCGGGTGAAAGGCAGTACTGAATGATAGATGAGTTCCCATAGCTTCTTGGAAACTTGCCCAGAATCTTGAAGTGAATAAGCAGCCACGGTCCGAACTGATAACCAGTGGAATACCGTGAAGTGAAACAATTCTGGACATATATAGAGTTGCAAGCTGACTAGCAGTGATAGTTTCCTTGACCTCCAGAAAATGTGCAACTTTAGAAAGCCGGTCAATGACGACAAGAATAGCATCATTACCTTTCTGCGATTTGGGAAAACCAGTGACGAAGTCCATTTCAACATGGTCCCATTTCCATTCAGGAATAGAGATAGGTTGCAGAGTTCCAGCAGGCCTTTGATGTTCTGCTTTGATACGATGGCAAACGTCACACTCGGCAACATAGCGAGCAATGTCTTGCTTCATATTAGACCACCAGAATCTTTGACGAATGTCCTGGTACATCTTAGTACTACCAGGATGGATACATAGAGGCGTATCATGAGCTTCTTCATAACTTTCCGAGGCATATCCAGGTTTTCCCTCTTACACGGCACCACTAGGCGGCCTTTGAAGTACAAGGCGCCATCACCAGCAATAGTGAAGTATGAGGGCTTTCCTTCCTTGAGGTCGCGCTTAATCTTGTGGACTTCAGAGTCGTATCCCTGTATTGTATTGATGGAGCTCACGAGATCGGGTTCGACAGCCAGGGTATAGAGGGAACCCTGGGGAATAACGCGGAGGTTTATCTTCTGAAACTCCTCAGGAGGGGGAGCGAGTGCACCCGGAGGAACAATATGGAGGTTCAGCTTTCTGAATTCTTCAACAAGCGAGGGCTGAACTTTATGAACCTGGAGGTGGTTGCAGTAAGACTTGCGGCTCAAGGCGTCAGCCATTACATTAGCCTTGCCTGGTGTATAGGAAATACCCAAGTCAAAGTCTGCTACGGTCTCCATCCATCTCTGCTGACGGAGGTTCAGGTCTGGCTGAGTAAACAGATACTTCAGACTTTGATGGTCAGTGAAGATCTCGCAACGATTACCGAGAAGGTAATGTCGCCACTGCTTCAGTGCATGAATGACAGCAGCAAGCTCGAGATCGTGAACTGGGTAGTTCTCTTCATGAAGGCGCAATTGACGAGAGGCATAGGCAATCACTCTGCGCTCTTGCATTAGGACACAGCCTAACCCTTGAAGGGAAGCGTCGCAGTAAATGACGAAGTCCTTCTTTGTATCAGGTGGAGCTAGCACTGGGGCAAAAGTCAACTTGTCTTTAAGTGCCTGGAAGCTCTCCTGACATTTGTCTGTCCATTGGAACTTGACGCCCTTATGCAGCAAGTTAGTCAAAGGCCTGGCAATCTTGGAGAAGTTCTCGATGAATCGACGGCAATAGCTGGCGAGACCGAGAAAACTTCTAACTTGCTTGACATTCTTCGGAGGAGTCCAATCAAGAATAGCCTGAGCTCGCTCAGGGTTAACGGCAATACCATCCTTAGAGATGACATGTCCAAGATAGGTTACTTCAGGAAGCCAAAATTCACATTTAGAGAACTTGGCATACAGCTGATGCTCTCGTAGCCTTTCCAGCACAAGTCGAAGATGTTCAGCATGTTCTTCTTCGTTCTTGGAAAATACCAGGATATCATCCAGATAAACCACGACGAACTTGTCGAGGTAATCCATGAATATATAGTTCATCAGGCGAGAGAATGTGGCTGGGGCATTGGTTAAGCCGAAGGACATGACAGTGTACTCGTATGAACCATAACGAGTCACAAAAGCGGTCTTTGGGATATCCTCTTCACGAACACGGATCTGGTGGTAACCCAACCTCAAGTCAAGTTTAGAGAACACGGATGATCCAGCCAGTTGATCATACAGATCATTGATCCGAGGAAGAGGATACTTGTTCTGAATGGTAGCTTGGTTAATAGGATGGTAGTCTTGGACCAGTCGATTTGTCCCATCCTTCTTCTTGACAAAGAGAGAAGGTTCTCCCCAAGGAGAGCAACTTGGGCGAATGAATCCATTTTGAAGAGATTTGTCGATTTCCTCCTTAAGCTCAAGGAGTTCATGCGGCGGCATCTTGTAGGGTCGCTTGGCAATAGGAGTGGTGCCTGGTTTCAAGTCGATGACGAATTCGACAGCCCTAGCAGGGGGGATCCCTGGAAGTTCTTCAGGAAAGACGTCGAGGAAGTCACGCACGACGGGAATGTTTTCAATGCCCTCGAGTGGTGCAGCGTTCAACGCATTCAAGGCATAGAGCCTTGCCTCGGCATTCTGAACCAGACGAGCATTGTAGCTTATTATTTCATCGGAAGGGTGTAGCAGATGGACGGTCTTGGTGGCGCAAACGATAGAAGCCGTATGCGCTTTCAACCAATTCATTCCCAGAATGAGATCAATGCTATAGGACTTCAGCACGATGGGAGAGACAAGGAATTCTAGTCCTTCAATTTCAACGGGGACGTCGTTGCAAATCATCGAGGTTCGACATTGGCCCACAGGGGTGTGTACTAATAGTGAAGCATGCATGTCTTCGCTTTTAATGCCATGCATGAATGCAAAATCTTTTGACATGAATGAATGCGATGCACCTGTATCGAATAAAACAGATGCAGGTACTGAATTTATGAGGAGTGTACCCATCACAGTAGCAGGCTGGTCTTGAGCTTCGTTCAGATCAACGTGGTTGGCATGAACACGACCATAGGACTTGGCATTGTTGTTGCGGTTCTGGTTGCTTCCACGGCCAGTTGCTGGAAGGGCCAGTTGATTCTGTTTCTGGTTGCATTCCCTAGCACGGTGCCCTGGTTGTCCACACCTGAAGCACAAACCATTCTCAGGGGTAGGAACGGGAGCTTGTGGTGGTGGAGCTGGAAGCCTTGGCTTCCTAGCTGGAGCAGTAGGCAGACGAGGTGCAGCATAGGACTGCCTTGGGGCAGGTGCATTCGGCTGGTACATGCTGTTGGGAATCCATATCTTGCGCTTCTGCGAGGACGGGCCCGAAGATGAGCCCGTGTCACGGTTGCGCCTGTGAGAGCTCTGGTATTCCTGCAACTAAAAGTTTCGACGTTGATGGCTTTGTTCACCAAGGTGGCGAAATCAGCAAAGTCATGCACTAAAAGTGCGAGCTTGATGTCGGTTTGAAGGCCGTCACGGAACTTCTCCTGTCTGCGTGCATCAGTTGCAATGTCTTCTTCAGCATAGCGAGACAAGTCCAGAAACTCTCGCTGATAAGCTTCAACAGTTTTTTTGCCTTGGATGAGGCTGCGGAACTCACGCTTCTTCCGGTCCATGACTCCGTGAGGAATGAAGCGGGCACGGAAAGCAGCTTGGAAGTCTGGCCAGGTAATGATTGTTCGAACTGGCAGAGTACGCCTGTGGCTGTCCCACCATTGAGCTGCTGGTCCCTTCAGGAAGAAGGAAGCAAACGTGACATAGCTGGCAGGGGCTACATCAGCAGACTCCATCTCATAGGTGATGTCACGGAGCCAGTCATCAGCGTGCAGAGGCTGAGTTGAGCTGCGGTACACACTCGGGTTGAGGCGAATGAAATCCTGCAGAGTTACTGTGTTTGGCTGCTGGTTCATATTGGGGCGAGGAAACTGACCCATCATGTTCTCCATGAACTGGCGATTCATCTCAAGTTGTTGGATCATACCAGCCATGTACTCAGGCGGCGGTGGGAAGTCGCCACCCCGACCACGACCACTTGGTCTAACCATCCTGCTAATATATAACAGGGGTAGTTCAGCATTTGAGAATATTTGCAAGACAAGAATCATTCAAGATGAAACATGCATAATGAAAACAGCACGATAGATACCACATAATAGTCGGCATATCTTACAAAAGAGATCATGCATGGAGTTCGGTACACAGAGTTCAGTACATAGACTAAGACATCATAGGCTCGCGGCGAATGCATCACACACAAGCAAGCAAGTCTACATCAGTCCCACACGACACTGCGGAGGTAGGTGTAGCCTGAAAGCTGGTAGTGTGGCAACGGGTACACCACGTCGGCAACCTGGGGTCCGCGGGTGCTCTGGTGCTGAACCCGACGCTCAAGTGGCAGAAGAGGACCAAGTGCAGGAGAGTAGCCTCCCACCTCTGGCCAACCAACACCCTGGGGCATCACGGTCCTGGCCGGGTAGATAGCCGAACGCGGCAGCTCCCCAGATCCAACAAAGGGGTGCAACATCGTCAGAGCACGGTAGAGGTGCTGACGAGTGGTGTACAACTCGTGGCGAAGAGCTCGGTTAGCTCGATCCAGCCCATCAGCATGCAGAACAAAGTTCTGATGGTGGAAGGGCTCGCGGGTGATAGTGGAGTAGGCAGCAGTGTAGTAACCCTCCGCACCAATACCAGATGCGATAGCAATGTGCCTGAAGGGGGAGGTGTCCAACTCCCGGTACTCCCTACGAAGGCGTGTCAGAGCAGCATAGGCAGCATCGTGAACTGGCATATCAATGGTCACTCCCACACCATAAGCGGTGTGCAACACTGTAGTGGAGTCATACTCCCGAGAGTAGAGGTGGACGGTGGCACGGTACTGCTCATGGTTAAAGTCCTGGTACTCCTCGGTGACGGTGTACTCGGGATGCCAACGATAACCCAGATAGGTCATCATCTCAGCTAGCACGGCCGGTGATCCCGAGGCACCAATGGCCACCGTGTGGCGCACGACCTGCCTCGTGGGTTCCATCTAAAAACAAAGATGTTTCAAAGGAGTCAAATGACAGTGTGGAAATTGTGCAAAACACTATACTAAGGAATAACTATGGCTTTTATCCAACTCTAGGGTGAATGTCGTCACGGGACCCTAGTGTTAGAGTTAGTAAATTCGTTTAACCCAAGTAGAAGAGAGTTCAGAGTCCCAGAGTAAAGGTCGAGGAGTAAAAGATCCTAGTACCACCCGATGGCGACGTGGGCCCGTAAGGCACACAGCCAAGTTAGTAAAAGTTTTTTTAATGTCTAGACTCGACTTCGGCCAAGGAGTGTGGAAGGGGGTTCCTACAGGAAGTCGGCTCTGATACCAACTTGTGACGCCCCCGATTCAATCGTACATTAATCATGCACGTAAATGTGTACGATCAAGATCAGGGACTCACGGGAAGATATCACAACACAACTCTACAAATAAAATAAGACATACAAGCATCATAATACAAGCCAGGGGCCTCGAGGGCTCGAATACAAGTGCTCGATCATAGACGAGTCAGCGGAAGCAACAATATCTGAGTACAGACATAAGTTAAACAAGTTTGCCTTAAGAAGGCTAGCACAAACTGGGATACAGATCGAACAAGGCGCAGGCCTCCTGCCTGGGATCCTCCTAACTACTCCTGGTCGTCGTCAGCGGGCTGCACGTAGTAGTAGGCACCTCCAGAGTAGTAGGAGTCGTCGTCGAAGGTGGCGTCTGGATCCTGGGCTCCAGCATCTGGTTGCGGCAACCGGGTAGAAAGGAAAGGGGGAAAAGGGGGAGAAAAGCAACCGTGAGTACTCATCCAAAGTACTCGCAAGCAAGGAGCTACACTACATATGCATGGATATATGTGTAAAGGGCCATATCAGTGGACTGAACTGCAGAATGCCAGAATAAGAGGGGGATAGCTACTCTTATCGAAGACTACGCTTCTGGCAGCCTCTGTCTTGCAGCATAAACAAGAGAGTAGACTGAAGTCCTCCAAGTAGCATCGTATAGCATAATCCTACCCGGCGATCCCCTCCTCGATGCCCTGTTAGAGAGCGATCACCGGGTTATATGTGGCACTTGGAAGGGTGTGTTTTATTAAGTATCCGATTCTAGTTGTCATAAGGTCAAGGTACAACTCCGGGTCATCCTTTTACCGAGGGACACAGCTATTCGAATAGATAAACTTCCCTGCAGGGGTGCACAACATAGCCCAACACGCTTGATTCCATTTGGCTGGACACACTTTTCTGGGTCATGCCCGGCCTCGGAAGATCAACACGCCGCAGCCCCACCTAGGCACAACAGAGAGGTCAACACGCCGGTCTAAACCTATGCGCGCAGGGGTCTGGGCCCATCAACAGAGAGGTCAACAGTGTAGGGCCACTGATGGAACACTAGCATCCTATACTAAGCAGTAGGATTGCAGGTAAAGGTATCAACAGCAGTATCAAAGACAGGCTATGCATCAGGATAGGAATAACGAAAGCAGTAACATGCTACACTACTCTAATGCAAGCAGTATAGAGGAGTGTAGGCGATATCTGGTGATCAGGGGGGGGGGGGCTTGCCTGGTTGCTCTAGCAAGAGAGAGGGATCGTCAACTCCGTAGTCGAACGAGGCAGCAGCAGCGTCGGACTCGGCGTCTATCGAGAGAAGAGGGGGGAGAAACAATAAATATAATGCAAACAGATGCATAGTGATGCATGACATGACAAGTAACGGCGTTAGAGGTGCCCTAACGCGGTATGGGACGATACCGGTGAAGGGGGGAAACATCCGGGAAAGTATCCCCGGCGTTTCGTGTTTTCGGGCAAAGGAGCCGGAGGAGGAAAAGTTGCGAGTTGGATAGGTTAGGGATGCGTGGCGGACGAACGGGCTGCGTATCCGGGTTCGTCTCGTTGTTCTGAGCAACTTTCATGTTGAAAATATTTTAATCCGAGTTACGGATTAAAAGATATGATTTTTTAAAGTTTTAAATCATTTTTAGAATTTAATTAATTAATTTAATTCGAAATTAGATTTATGACATCAGCATGATTTCATGCTGACGTCAGCAGTCAACAGAGTTGACTGGGTCAAACTGACATGTGGGCCCAGTGGGACCCACCTGTCATTCACTGTTAAGCTAATTAGGGATTAGGTTAAACTAATTACTTTTTATTTAAACTAATAGATTAAGTAGATTAATTAATTATGGTTAATTAACTTAATTAATTTATTTAATTAATATTTCAATTTTTATATTTATTATTATTATTATTATTTATTTTTTTAATTCTTTTTTTAAACCGTTCTGGGGACGGGCCCCCTTTGTCATAGGGCCCTCGGGGCTTAACGGGGCGGGCGTGCGCGGTTGCGGGCACGGAAACGGGCGGGTCGGGCGTTGCGGCGCCCGACTGGGCGTTCGCCCAAAACGCCGGGGCGAGGAGGGTCGGGGCATGGCCGTGACCGTGGGCGTCCGACGGGGCGCGGCGTCACCCGAACGGGCACGCCGGTGAGCAAAGGCCCGAGGCGACGGCGGGCCGCGGGCGTTGGCTTGGCCGCGGGCGATGGCGGAGCATAGGGGGGGGAAAGCAGGGGCGCCACGGGGCGCGGGCGCGGCGTGGCCGCGGCAGCGGCAAGCCCGGACGCGCGCGGGTGAGCAAGGGGAGGGGGCGAGGCCCTGCGAGCGGTGGGCAGCGGCAGCAGAGCAGAAGCAGGGGCCGCGCGGGGCAAGGTTGCGGTGGGCCGCGGCAGCAGCGCTGCGGTGCGCGGCGAGCAGATGCGGAGGGACGGAGCGGGACGGGCGCAAGCCAGTGCGAGGCACTTGCAGGGCTTGGTCGACGCGGGGCATGGGGCAGCCGGCGTGGTGCGGCGCCGTGGCTTTGAGCGGCGTGGCGAGCAGAGGGCCGCGACGCGTGCGTGCGCGCGGCATCAGGGGAAGCGGTTGGCGGGACGGAACAGGGCCACGCGGGGGGGCGCGGGCGCACGCGCGGCCGAGCGGGCGCGGCCGTGGCCGTGGTGGCCGCGAGAGGCGGGGCGCGCGCACGCGGGAGGGAACGACACGCGGGGACAAGGGGTAGGAAGAGGTCGGGGCCTCACCGGGTGCCTGCAGGGTCTAGGGAAGCGGGGGTCGAGGTGGAGGGACGGGGACGACGTGCGTAGAGGAGCAGTCCGGTGGGGGAGGGGAAGCAGTCCGACGGGGAAGAGGCGCCGGTGAGATCCCCTGGCGGCGATGGGCGACGGCGTCGGTGGCCTCCTCCTCGATCCCGATCCAAATCGGGGGAGAGGGGGGGAGTGGCTGGCTGGGCCGGTTTGGGCCTGTCCAGTTGGGTCGGCTGGCCCAGGGGCGGTTCTTCTCCTATTCCTTTTTTTCTTTGTTTGTTTTTTTTCTGTTTTCTTTTATTATTTCTCTTCTGTTTTAGTCCATTCAAAAGTATTTAGGCATTTTATAAAAATGTGTTTGCTGCACCAAAATTACCTTTGTAATATTTGGCGACCACCGAACATTTTTGTTTCAATTTTTGAAAACATTTATTGTTGTCATTAATTTGAATTTGAAATTTGAACGGTTCGAATTTTCCAAGCATAGCTACAGTAAACGAGGTGTCATCGCACGATTAGCGTGAGATTACTGTAGCAAGATTATCCGGGCATTACAAATCTCCTCCACTACAAGAAATCTCGTCCCGAGATTTAGGAGGTAGAAGGAAACAGTGCGGGGTATTCATCACGCAGGCGATCCTCGCGTTCCCAGGTGGCTTCATCTTCAGAATGGTGCGACCACTGGACTTTGAGGAACTTGATCGCCTTCTCGCGTGTGCGGCGTTCAGCTTGGTCGAGAATGCGGACCGGATGCTCTTTATAGGAGAGGTCCTGTTGCAATTCGAGCACTTCATGATCCACTGCTCGGATTGGGTCCTTGAAGCAGCGACGGAGTCATGACACCTGGAACACATCGTGAACCTGTGAAAGGTTCGGCGGAAGCTCCAGTTGATAAGCCACTTTTCCACGCCTCTCGAGAATAGTGAAAGGACCGATATAGCGGGGAGCTAGCTTTCCTTTGATCACGAAGCGGTGTGCACCCTTCATTGGTGTAACTCGAAGATAGGCCTTTTCGCCAGGTTGATAGACCATGTCTTTATGATGGCGGTCATAATTACTCTTTTGGCGTGACTGAGCAGTCTTGAGATTCTCGCGAATAATGCGGACTTGTTCTTCGGCATGTTGGATAATATCCGGACCAAAGTGTGGACGTTCCCTAGTTTCTGACCAGTTCAGAGGGGTTCGGCACTTTCGTCCATATAACACTTCAAAGGGGGCCATCTTCAGACTAGCCTGATAGCTATTATTATAAGAGAACTCAGCATACGGGAGAGATTCCTCCCATTTCTTGCCGAAGGAAATAACACAAGCTCGAAGCATGTCTTCGAGAACTTGGTTGACACGTTCAACTTGCCCTTGTGACTGCGGGTGAAAGGCAGTACTGAATGATAGATGAGTTCCCATAGCTTCTTGGAAACTTGCCCAGAATCTTGAAGTGAATAAGCTGCCACGGTCCAAACTGATAACCAGTGGAATACCGTGAAGTGAAACAATTCTGGACATATATAGAGTTGCAAGCTGACTAGCAGTGATAGTTTCCTTGACCGCCAGAAAATGTGCAACTTTAGAAAGCCGGTCAATGACGACAAGAATAGCATCATTACCTTTCTGCGATTTGGGAAAACCAGTGACGAAGTCCATTTCAACATGGTCCCATTTCCATTCAGGAATAGAGATAGGTTGCAGAGTTCCAGCAGGCCTTTGATGTTCTGCTTTGATACGATGGCAAACGTCACACTCGGCAACATAGCGAGCAATGTCTTGCTTCATATTAGACCACCAGAATCTTTGACGAATGTCCTGGTACATCTTAGTACTACCAGGATGGATACATAGAGGCGTATCATGAGCTTCTTCATAACTTTCCGAGGCATATCCAGGTTTTCCCTCTTACACGGCACCACTAGGCGGCCTTTGAAGTACAAGGCGCCATCACCAGCAATAGTGAAGTATGAGGGCTTTCCTTCCTTGAGGTCGCGCTTAATCTTGTGGACTTCAGAGTCGTATCCCTGTATTGTCTTGATGGAGCTCACGAGATCGGGTTCGACAGCCAGGGTATAGAGGGAACCCTGGGGAATAACGCAGAGGTTCATCTTCTGAAACTCCTCAGGAGGGGGAGCGAGTGCACCCGGAGGAACAATATGGAGGTTCAGCTTTCTGAATTCTTCAACAAGTGAGGGCTGAACTTTATGAACCTGGAGGTGGTTGCAGTAAGACTTGCGGCTCAAGGCGTCAGCCATTACATTAGCCTTGCCTGGTGTATAGGAAATACCCAAGTCAAAGTCTGCTACGGTCTCCATCCATCTCTGCTGACGGAGGTTCAGGTCTGGCTGAGTAAATAGATACTTCAGACTTTGATGGTCGGTGAAGATCTGGCAACGATTACTGAAAAGGTAATGTCGCCACTGCTTCAGTGCATGAATGACAGCAGCAAGCTCGAGATCGTGAACTGGGTAGTTCTCTTCATGAAGGCGCAATTGACGAGAGGCATAGGCAATCACTCTGTGCTCTTGCATTAGGACACAACCTAACCCTTGATGGGAAGCGTCGCAGTAAATGACGAAGTCCTTCTTTGTATCAGGTGGAGCTAGCACTGGGGCAGAAGTCAACTTGTCTTTAAGTGCCTGGAAGCTCTCCTGACATTTTTCTGTCCATTGGAACTTGACGCCCTTATGCAGCAAGTTAGTGAGAGGCCTGGCAATCTTGGAGAAGTTCTTGATGAATCGATGTCAATAGCTGGCGAGACCGAGAAAACTTCTAACTTGCTTGACATTCTTCGGAGGAGTCCAATCAAGAATAGCCTGAACTCGCTCAGGGTTAACGGCAATACCATCCTTAGAGATGACATGTCCAAGATAGGTTACTTCAGGAAGCCAAAATTCACATTTAGAGAACTTGGCATACAGCTGATGCTCTCGTAGCTTTTCCAGCACAAGTCGAAGATGTTCAGCATGCTCTTCTTCGTTCTTGGAAAATACCAGGATATCATCCAGATAAACAATGACGAACTTGTCGAGGTAATCCATGAGTATATAGTTCATTAGGCGAGAGAATGTGGCTGGGGCATTGGTTAAGCCAAAGGACATGACAGTGTACTCGTATGAACCATAACGAGTCACAAAAGCGGTCTTTGGGATATCCTCTTCACGAACACGGATCTGGTGGTAACCCAACCTCAAGTCAAGTTTTGAGAACACGGATGATCCAACAAGTTGATCATACGGATCATTGATCCGAGGAAGAGGATACTTGTTCTGAATGGTAGCTTGTTTAATAGGACGGTAGTCTTGGACCAGTCGATTTGTCCCATCCTTCTTCTTGACAAAGAGAGATGGTGCTCCCCAAGGAGAGCAACTTGGGCGAATGAATCCATTTTGAAGAGATTTGTCGATTTCCTCCTTAAGCTCAAGGAGTTCATACGGCGGCATCTTGTAGGGTCGCTTGGCAATAGGAGTGGTGCCTGGTTTCAAGTCGATGACGAATTCGACAGCCCTAGCAGGGGGGATCCCTGGAAGTTCTTCAGGTAAGACGTTGAGGAAGTCACGCACGACGGGAATGTTTTCAATGCCCTCGAGTGGTGCAGCGTTCAACGCATTCAAGGCATAGGGCCTTGCCTCGGCATTCTGAACCAGACGAGCATTGTAGCCTATTATTTCATCGGAGGGGTGTAGCAGATGGACGGTCTTGGTGGCGCAAACGATAGAAGCCATATGCGCTTTCAACCAATTCATTCCCAGAATGAGATCGATGCTATAGGACTTCAGCACGATGGGAGAGACAAGGAATTCCAGTCCTTCAATTTCAATGGGGACGTCGTTGCAAATCATCGAGGTTCGACATTGGCCGCAGGGGTGTGTACTAATAGTGAAGCATGCATGTCTTCGCTTTTAATGCCATGCATGAATGCAAAATCTTCTGACATGAATGAATGCGATGCACCTGTATCGAATAAAACAGATGCAGGTACTGAATTTATGAGGAGTGTACCCATCACAGTAGCAGGCTGGTCTTGAGCTTCGTTCAGATCAACATGGTTGGCATGAACACGACCATAGGACTTGGCATTGTTGTTGCGGTTCTGGTTGCTTCCACGACCAGTTGCTGGAAGGGCCAGTTGATTCTGTTTCTGGTTGCATTCCCTAGCACGGTGCCCTGGTTGTCCACACCTGAAGCACAAACCATTCTCAAGGGTAGGAACAGGAGCTTGTGGTGGTGGAGCTGGAAGCCTTGGCTGCCTAGCTGGAGCAGTAGGCAGACGAGGTGCAGCATAGGACTGCCTTGGGCCAGGTGCATTCGGCTAGTACATGTTGTTGGGAATCCATATCTTGCGCTTCTGCGAGGACGGGCCCAAAGATGAGCCCGTGTCACGGCTGCGCCTGTGAGAGCTCTGTATTCCTGCAGGCCAGCTTCGACATTGATGGCTTTGTTCACCAAGGTGGCGAAATCAGCAAAGTCATGCACTAAAAGTGCGAGCTTGATGTCAGCTTGAAGGCCGTCACGGAAGTTCTCCTGTCTGCATGCATCAGTTCCAATGTCTTCTTCAGCATAGCGAGACAAGTCCAGAAACTCTCGCTGATAAGCTTCAACAGTTTTCTTGCCTTGGATGAGGCTGCGGAACTCACGCTTCTTCCGGTCCATGACTCCCTGAGGAATGAAGCGGGCACGGAAAGCAGCTTGGAAGTCTGGCCAGGTAATGATTGTTCCAACTGGCAGAGTACGCCTGTGGCTGTCCCACCATTGAGCTGCGGGTCCCTTCAGGAAGAAGGAAGCAAACGTGACATAGCTGGCAGGGGCTACATCTGCAGACTTCATCTCATAGGTGATGTCACGGAGCCAGTCATCAGCGTCCAGAGGCTGAGTTGAGCTGCGGTACACACTCGGGTTGAGGCGAATGAAATCCTGCAGAGTTACTGTGTTTGGCTGCTGGTTCATATTGGGGCGAGGAAACTGAGCCATCATGTTCTCCATGAACTGGCGATTCATCTCAAGTTGTTGGATCATACCAGCCATGTACTCAGGCGGCGGTGGGAAGTCGCCACCCCGACCACGACCACCTGGTCTAACCATCCTGCTAATATATAACAGGGGTAGTTCAGCATGTGAGAATATTTGCAAGACAAGAATCATTCAAGATGAAACATGCATAATGAAAACAGCACGATAGATACCACATAATAGTCGGTATATGTTACAAAAGAGATCATGCATGGAGTTCGGTACACAGAGTTCAGTACATAGACTAAGACATCATAGGCTCGCGGCGAATGCATCACACACAAGCAAGCAAGTCTACATCAGTCCCACACGACACTGCGGAGGTAGGTGTAGCCTGAAAGCTGGTAGTGTGGCAACGGGTACACCACGTCGGCAACCTGGGGTCCGTGGGTGCTCAGGTGCTGAACCCGACGCTCAAGTGGCAGAAGAGGACCAAGTGCAGGAGAGTAGCCTCCCACCTCTGGCCAACCAACACCCTGGGGCATCACGGTCCTGGCTGGGTAGATAGCCGAACGCGGCAGCTCCCCAGATCCAACAAAGGGGTGCAACATCGTCAGAGCACGGTAGAGGTGCTGACGAGTGGTGTACAACTCGTGACGAAGAGCTCGGTTAGCTCGATCCAGCCCATCAGCATGCAGAACAAAGTTCTGATGGTGGAAGGGCTCGCGGGTGACAGTGGAGTAGGCAGCAGTGTAGTAACCCTCCGCACCAATACCAGATGCGATAGCAATGTGCCTGAAGGGGGAGATGTCCAACTCCCGGTACTCCCTACGAAGGCGTGTCAGAGCAGCATAGGCAGCATCGTGAACTGCCATATCAATGGTCACTCCCACACCATAAGCGGTGTGCAACACTGTAGTGGAGTCATACTCCCGAGAGTAGAGGTGGACGGTGGCACGGTACTGCTCATGGTTAAAGTCCTGGTACTCCTCGGTGACGCTGTACTCGGGGTGCCAGCGATAACCCAGATAGGTCATCATCTCAGCTAGCACGACCGGTGATCCCGAGGCACCAATGGCCGCCGTGTGGCGCACGACCTGCCTCGTGGGTTCCATCTGAAAACAAAGATGTTTCAAAGGAGTCAAATGACAGTGTGGAAATTTTGCAAAACACTATACTAAGGAATAACTATGGCTTTTATCCAACTCTGGGGTGAATGTCGTCACGGGACCCTAGTGTTAGAGTTAGTAAATTCGTTTAACCCGAGTAGAAGAGAGTTCAGAGTCCCAGAGTAAAGGTCGAGGAGTAAAAGATCCTAGTACCACCCGATGGCGACGTGGGCCCGTAAGGCACACAGCCAAGTTAGTAAAAGTTTTTTTAATGTCTAGACTCGACTTCGGCCAAGGAGTGTGGAAGGGGGTTCCTACAGGAAGTCGGCTCTGATACCAACTTGTGACGCCCCCGATTCAAGCGTAGATTAATCATGCACGCAAATGTGTACGATCAAGATCAGGGACTCACGGGAAGATATCACAACACAACTCTACAAATAAAATAAGTCATACAAGCATCATAATACAAGCCAGGGGCCTCGAGGGCTCGAATACAAGTGCTCGATCATAGACGAGTCAGCGGAAGCAACAATATCTGAGTACAGACATAAGTTAAACAAGTTTGCCTTAAGAAGGCTAGCACAAACTGGGATACAGATCGAACTAGGAGCAGGCCTCCTGCCTGGGATCCTCCTAACTACTCCTGGTCGTCGTCAGCGGGCTGCACGTAGTAGTAGGCACCTCCAGAGTAGTAGGAGTCGTCGTCGAAGGTGGCGTCTGGATCCTGAGCTCCAGCATCTGGTTGCGGCAACCGGGTAGAAGGGAAAGGGGGAAAAGGGGGAGAAAAGCAACCGTGAGTACTCATCCGAAGTACTCGCAAGCAAGGAGCTACACTACATATGCATGGATATATGTGTAAAGGGCCATATCAGTGGACTGAACTGCAGAATGCCAGAATAAGTGGGGGATAGCTAGTCTTATCGAAGACTACGCTTCTGGCAGCCTCCGTCTTGCAGCATAAAGAAGAGAGTAGACTGAAGTCCTCCAAGTAGCATCGTATAGCATAATCCTACCCGGCGATCCCCTCCTCGATGCCCTGTTAGAGAGCGATCACCGGGTTATATGTGGCACTTGGAAGGGTGTGTTTTATTAAGTATCCGATTCTAATTGTCATAAGGTCAAGGTACAACTCCGGGTCGTCCTTTTACCGAGGGACACGGCTATTCGAATAGATAAACTTCCCTGCAGGGGTGCACAACATAGCCCAACACGCTTGATCCCATTTGGCCGGACACACTTTTCTGGGTCATGCCCGGCCTCGGAAGATCAACACGTCGCAGCCCCACCTAGGCACAACAGAGAGGTCAACACGCCGGTCTAAACCTATGCGCGCAGGGGTCTGGGCCCATCGCCCTGAGCGCACCTGCACGTTGCGAGGGCGGCCGGAAGCAGACCTAGCCTAGTGGCGTTCCAGTCCAATCTGGCACGCGCTGCTCCGTCGCTGACGTCAAAAGTGCTTCGGCTGATACCACGACGCCGGGATACCCATAACTACTCCCGCGTAGATGGTTAGTGCGTATAGACCAAATGGCCAGACTCAGATCAAATACCCAGATCTCGTTAAGCGTGTTAAGCATCCGCGAACGCCGACCAGGGCTAGGCCCACCTCTCTCCTAGGTGGTCTCAAACCTGCCCTGACGCTCCGCCACAAAGTAACAGTCAGGGGCCGTCGGGAACCCAGGCCCACCATTACCTGGGTGGAACCACCTGCCCCTTCAGCCCCCAACTCCGAACAGTATCACAGGTAATGTAACAGTGTAAAGTATATAGTATATGCCCGCGATCACTTCCCGAAGTGATCACGGCCCAGTAATATAGCATGGCAGACAGACAAGAGTGTAGGGCCACTGATGGAACACTAGCATCCTATACTAAGCAGTAGGATTGCAGGTAAAGGTATCAACAGCAGTATCAAAGATAGACTATGCATCAGGTTAGGAATAACGAAAGCAGTAACATGCTACACTACTCTAATGCAAGCAGTATAGAGGAGAGTAGGCGATATCTGGTGATCAAGGGGGGGGGGAGCTTGCCTGGTTGCTCTGGCAAGAGAGAGGGATCGTCAACTCCGTAGTCGAACGGGGCAGCAGCAGCGTCGGACTCGGCGTCTATCGAGAGAAGAGGGGGGAGAAACAATAAATATAATGCAAACAGATGCATAGTGATGCATGACATGACAAGTAACGGCGTTAGAGGTGCCCTAACGCGGTATGGGACGATACCGGTGAAGGGCGGGAAACATCCGGGAAAGTATCCCCGGCGTTTCGCGTTTTCGGGCAAAGGAGCCGGAGGAGGAAAAGTTGCGAGTTGTATAGGTTAGGGATGCGTGGCGGACGAATGGGCTGCGTATCCGGGTTCGTCTCGTCGTTCTGAGCAACTTTCATGTTGAAAATATTTTAATCCGAGTTACGGATTAAAAGATATGATTTTTTAAAGTTTTAAATCATTTTTAGAATTTATTTATTTAATTTAATTCGGAATTAGATTCATGACATCAGCATGATGTCATGCTGGCGTCAGCAGTCAACAGAGTTGACTAGGTCAAACTGACATGTGGGCCCAGTGGGACCCACCTGTCATTCACTGTTAATCTAATTAGGGATTAGGTTAAACTAATTACTGTTTGTTTAAACTAACAGATTAATTAACGTAATTAATTTAGTTAATTAATATTTTAATTATTATATTTATTATTATTATTATTATTTATTTTTTAATTCTTTTTTTTAAACCGTTCTGGGGACGGGCCCCCTTTGTCATAGGGCCCTGGGGGCTTAACGGGGCGGGCGTGCGCGGTTGCGGGCACGGAAACGGGCGGGTCGGGCGTTGCGGCGCCCGACTGGGCGTTCGCCCAAAACGCCGGGGCGAGGAGGGCCGGGGCATGGCCGTGACCGTGGGCGTCCGACGGGGCGTGGCGTCGCCCGAACGGGCACGCCGGCGAGCAGAGGCCCGAGGCGACGGTGTGCCGCGGGCGTTGGCTTTGCCGTGGCCGAAGGCGGAGCAGAGGGGGGGGAAGCAGGGGCGCCACGGGGCGCGGGCGTGGCGTGGCCGCGGCAGCGGCAAGCGCGGACGCGCACGGGTGAGCAAGGGGAGGGGGCGAGGCCCTGCGAGCGGTGGGCAGCGGCAGCAGAGCAGAAGCAGGGGCCGCGCGGGGCAAGGTCGCGGTGGGCCGCGGCAGCAGCGCTGCGGTGCGCGGCGAGCAGATGCGGTGGGGCGGAGCGGGACAGGCGCAAGCCGGTGCGAGGCACTTGCAGGGCTTGGTTGACGCGGGGCACGGGGCAGCCGGCGTGGTGCGGCGCCGTGGCTGTGAGCGGCGCGACGAGCAGAGGGCCGCGACGCGGGCGTGCGCGCGGCATCAGGGGAAGCGGGCGGCGGGATGGAACAGGGCCACGCGGGCGGGGCACGGGCGCACGCGCGGCCGAGCGGGCGCGGCCGTGGCCGTGGTGGCCGCGAGAGGCGGGGCGCGCGCACGCGGGAAGGAACGACACACGGGGACGAGGGGGAGGAAGAGGCCGGGGCCTCACCGGGTGCCTGCAGGGTCTAGGTAAGCGGGGGTCGAGGTGGAGGGACGGGGACGACGTGCGTAGGGGAGCAGTCCGGTGGGGGAGGGGAAGCAGTCCGGCGGGGAAGAGGCGCCGGCGAGATCCCCTGGCGGCGATGGGCGACGGCGTCGGTGGCCTCCTCCTCGGTCCCGATCCAAATCGGGGGAGAGGGGGGAGATATTTTCGGGGAGGAGTGGGGAGTGTCGGTGGCGGTTCGGGCCCTGGGGGGTGGGTAAGGGGAGTGGGGGGGGGAGTGGCCGGCTGGGCCGGTTTGGGCCTGCCCAGTTGGGTCGGCTGGCCCAGGGGGGTTCTTCTCCTATTCCTTTTTTTGTTTGTTTTTTTTTCTGTTTTCTTTTATTATTTCTCTTCTGTTTTAATCCATTCAAAAGTATTTAGGCATTTTATAAAAATGTGTTTGCTGCACCAAAATTACCTTTGTAATATTTGGTGACCACCGAACATTTTTGTTTCAATTTTTGAAAACATTTATTGTTGTCATTAATTTGAATTTGAATTTTGAATGGTTCGAATTTTCCGAGCATAGCTACAGTAAACAAGGTGTCATGGCACGATTAGCGTGAGATTACTGTAGCAAGATTATCCGGGCGTTACAACTTTCCCCTATGTTTGAAAAAAGTAGAGGGCCCCGCTGGGGCGTGTAATGATCCAAGGCACTCGTGCTGTTATGCTATGTTTGTTATTTTGATATTGTGCCGAGATACCGATATTCCGATCAGGTGCGGTTAGGATAACTTAGCTTGATATGCTTGTTGTAGTTTCCCGCCTCGCGAGGGTGCGCCTCTCCATCAACATTTGCCAAAGTTTGCTTCTTAACGACTCAGGAGCCGTTGGGCCTCAGGAGGCATTGTACAGTTGTAGGATTACTAGAAAACTTCATAGGGTGGCATGCCCTTCCTTGCACGAGACCCTGAGAGCCCCCGAACTTGGGTTGGTTGTGGCTAGTGCACCGCGTCGTGATGCCCGGAGGCACGGACTTGAGAGGGTACACGTGCCCACGAGCTCGTTTGAGAGCGTCTCGCGAGGATTTAAAGACCAAAGATCTAGGGCGACAGGGCTTCGGTGAGGTGTGGTCACGGGCGAGCACCAAGCGCACACACTTACCTAGCCCCTGGGCGCGGGACGCGCGAGAAGGAGCAACGGGCAACTGCCTGCTCTTCCCGGGGCAAGACTAGAGAGGCGAATGAACAAAAGGAAAAAGAATCCAGCTCTAGCAAATGAGAAACAGGGAAATTCCAAATTCCATTAAGAAGTTGCAAACCAACTACAGAAAGCAAGCAAAAGAACAGTCGTGTCCGGCACATAGTCTAGTCTTCTCACCAGCGCAGAGCTAAGTGCCGCCACTAGGATGTGGCAGGGATCCCCCGTGAGGCCCGCGGGCGACACTCAGGAGACTCCGGGGCGTGTACAGCCCCACTCATTATTATGTGAGAGTGTCACGAGCGGATACCTTCACATGCACGGGGCCTTGCTTTATGGGTAGAACTTCTGGAGGTGCTGGATGTTCCACGTGTTCTGGATGGGGATCTCGTCCTACGTCTCCAGGCATGTGGCGCCAGGCCTAGAGACACGGGCAATCCTGAACGGGCCCTCCCACATGGGTGAGAGCTTATGCAGCCCTTCCCTAGAGAGTACCCACCTCAGGACGAGATCACCCACCTCGAACGCCCTAGAGCAGACGTTGCAGCAGTGGTACCGCCGCAGCCCCTCCTGGTACCTTGCCGCTCGGAGTGAGGCTTGACGGTGGCGTTCCTTCCCCAGCACGAGGTCTATCCCCTGCGTGGCGTCCTGTCGTGCCTCGTCAAACACCAGGACCCGCGTGGAGCCATGCTTGACCTTATGTGGGAGAACCGCTTCAGCTCCGTAGACGAGGAAGAATGGAGTCTCGCCCGTTGGCTTGGTTGTTGTGGGGCGGATGGACCACAACACGAACTCGAGCCCATCGATCCAGCCCCTGCTGCAGGCCTCGAGCTTCTTCTTGAAGGTCCTTGCCTTGAGGCCTCTCAGGACCTCTGCATTGGCGCACTCGGCCTAGCCAATGCTCCTGGCATGTGCCACTAAAGCGTAGCATATCTGCGTTCCAAGGTTAGCACAGTATGTTTTGAAAAGTTTATCGGTGAACTGCGAGCCATTATTAGTGAGGATGCGGTTAGGATGGCCGAGCCGGTCGGGATGGTACGGACGGCTTCCACCTCCGCCCACTTGGTGAACTTGTCGATGGCGATGTAGAGATAGCGGTAGCCCTCGGGTGCTCAACAAATGGCCCTAAGATGTCCAGCCCCTAGACCGCAAACGACCATGGGAGCGGGATGGCCTGGAGGCCCTAAGCGGGCTGATGGATCTACTTGGCATGGAACTGGTAGGCTTCACAGGACCTCACAAGCTCGGTGGCATTGTTGAGCATCGTGGGCCAGTACAATCCATTGTGGAACGCCTTCCCCACGAGGGTGCGTGACGAGGAGGGATGCCCACAGTCCCCGCCATGAATGTCGGCCAGCAGCTCGCATCCCTTCTCCTTGGAGATGCATTGTAATGAAACATCGTTTAGCCGTTTACGGTAGATCTCACCGTCTCGGTTGAAGTACGCGGTGGCCTGGCGGGCCACACACTCCGCGTCTTCCTCCGTCTTCGGCAGGGCAACCTGGAGCAAGTACGCCTTGAACTCATCGGTCCAGCACCCCTCTTGAGGCTCGAGGGCGAGGAGCAGTCAAGCTCCCGAGTCGGTCCGCAGGCTGGGGCACCCGTCGAGGGAGCACTGGCATGCCCAATATGCGAACCTATCCTAAAAGAACTCGAAGGTCCCACCAAGGATAGAACCGCATATTGACACGCTTTTGCAAGGTGGATATCATTACATTAAACAAGTACATAATAGATGGGGATACATACAAAAGGCATACAATGCCATAAGAATACATCAATACATCATCCATGCGAACAACATCCGACTATTGGCGAAACACAAACAGAAACTCGAACAACATCCACCCCGCTAGCCCAGGCTGCCGACTAGGGACCTAACCCAAGATCGACAAAGAAGAAGAAGAAGAACTCCAAAACATGTAAACATCGCTCTCACGTCATGATCATTGCATTACCTGTACCTGCAACTGTTGTTGTAGTAATCTGTGAGCCACGAGGACCCATCAATCCCATTACCATGGGTATCAAGACTAGCAAAGCTTATGGGTAAGGAAGGATAAGTGGTGAGGTTGCAGCAGCGGCTAAGCAATATATGGTGGCTAAATTACGAATACGAGAATAAGATGAGAAACTACGCAAACGGTCGCAAACTAGTAATGATCAACAAGTGATCCTGAACTACTTACGTTCAAACATAACCCAACCGTGTTCTCCTCTCGAACTCCTCGAAAAGAGACAATCATGGCTACACACACGGTTGGTGTATTTTAATTGAGTTTATTTCATGTCCTCTACAACGGGATATTAACAAATTCCCATCTGCCACATAACCGCGGGGACGGCTTTCGAAAGTTTAAACCCTGCAACGGTGTCCCCACTTAGCCCATGACAAGCTCACGATCTGTAGAGACAATCCTCCATCGCGGGACCCTCCGATTAGACTCGGAATCCCGATGCACAAGACATGTCGACAATGTTAAAACTAGTACAGCAAGACCTCCCGGCGTGCCGACACCCTGATAGTAGTCGCGTGTATCTCGTCTCTGGCCACGTCCGGATGGGACATCCTACGAGTAAAACCAGCCCTCGAGTTTCCCCGAGATGGCCGTGCAGTCTACCCGCTTGGGACCAACACCATCAGCACTGGCCCCTCCCTGTATTATGTTGAAAGGATCCTCGGGGACGCGACGCCCTATGCAAATTAATTAATTATCAGGTTTAGTTATTATGTTGGGCAAATGGTAAATCCAATGTTGGGCTTGGCTGGAAGAGTTTTATTCAAAGTGAACTGTCAAGAGGGCCCCATACCCCTCACCGTGTTAGGGACGCAAAATCAAGGAACATAACACCGGTATGACGGAAACTAGGGCGGCAAGAGTGGAACAAAACACTAGGCATAAGGACCAGCCTTCCACCCTTTACCAAGTATATATGTGCATTAATTAAATAAGAGATATTGTGATATCCCATGATATCCATGTCCCAACATGGAACAACCTGCAACTGCACCTGCAACTAGCAACGCTATAAGAAGGGCTGAGCAAAGCGGTAACATAGCCAAACAACGCTTTGCTAGGAAGGGTAAAAGGTTACAGGCTATCTGATAGAGGCAAAGGTGTCCTGATGTTTCGATGAGATTGTGGCTATCGTTTCTGTGGGAGTCGACCTTGACGATCCGACTACGAACGTGCGAGACGTCGCGCCTTAGCAATCGCCAAACCAACTTCCGAGGGTTATTGACCACGCCGGAGCACGATCAACCTGACCACGAGGGCCTGTTTCCTGCGAGCAAACAAACAACAAGCAAGAAACTAAGATTGCAATCTGGATATTGCGAATATAATAGGAAAGCTTTTTTAATGAAGGTGGGGTTCTGTGACGCCTTGGTCTGGTCGTTGAGCACAAACAAAGTACGCGAAGTTGCAGCTATGGCGAACTTTTAATCTAAACAAACCCAAGCAAAAAGCTACTAGATGGATCTACTTATATAGGAGCAAGGGGTGGCGGCCAAGGAGGTGGGAGGACGTCCCAAGGCAGCCTAAAACCAACCCTAGGTTGTACAAGGCTCATGGGCCCAAGTGGAGGTGATGCAACACCTTTGGACTTGTTGTTTGACTCGGATTCTGCTGCAGCGTCAGATTGTTTCGTCCATATCTCAATGCTCCGGACGAATTTAAAGGTGGTTCCAATTGGTTTGGAAAGAGGATGAAATCTACTTTCCAACAGAAAAATAATCACCCAATTCGTAGTCCGTATGAAAAAGTTCTTGGCGTTTTGAGACAGGTATGTCTGTGCAGTCCGAATCTGAATCCAGAACGTGAGAGACTTGGACTCTATCTTCTCTTGGCCCAAAAGTGACGTGATAGGACTTTTTGAACAGAACTTAAACTTCTCCTTTTCCCCTATCTTCATATGTGGATTGTACAAATGTCCCATACACCTACAATTAGACAAAACACAAAAGTGTGTGAAGTATTTTTGTTCTGGATAATATAAATAGATTATTGAATAGTTGACACTAGAAATCACCTGACAAATATGCATGTATGCAATATTTTTGGTCGTATCCAAGGTAGTCATGTCCTCATCATCCTCCCCTTCTTGAAAATAAAGCCGTCCTCGGCGTTGCTTTATCTGAAATGTGGCTAACAAAAGAGACAAGGTGTACATGTTGTATATGTATATGTCATCAATTTTTACTTCCCGTGGAATTTGCACATATGACACATGTATACACGAGTAACTTTCACAGTGAATAAAATATAAAGCCAAAATATTATCACAAGAAGTAGAAGGCATGAAAGTATTGCAACTCAGTTTGCACATATAAGTGAAGCTCTTATTCATATGAAAAGATTGACAATATTCATCATTAAACCATCCCAATATTGGTGAATAAACCTTACTTGCATAAAATTTACATGCTACAACATGCTTAAATATGCCAACATGCAATAAGTCATTTGACACGGAATCATCACAAAGATTAGAGGTCATATCAAAATGATTAAACATTGGCACAATTATTTTCAAACGTAGTTGATCCAAATTTGTTTTAGTGCCTGATTCACATGGTTCTTTCACATCAACGGTTAATTCAATGGGTGCACACAAAATTCTTGATATTGCAGTTGTTTGATCACATGGCAAAGTCAAATCATCAGCATAATCATCTAAAATAGGTGGTGTGATCAATGTAGTGGCTAGAACATCACATGGTGTATTTAAATCGACAAGGCATTCATCATTTGCATGCGAAGTTAGAAGATCAGTACCTTTGTCATTACCTCGTGTTATCAACTCAGACGATGTTGGAACTCTCGGCAGTGACGGGTCATAATATGGAGCTGATGTAGTGCTCACAACAACGGATGTTGTTGTCATAGTAGGCGCAGTGGTAGAAGGAAGGACCGTCTCAACTCCTTGGATGTGCACCTTATGCTTGTTTGTCTTGTGGGCATCACGCCTCTTTATTTCCTGTTCAGCTTTGCAAGCAAGATGAAACAAATGGTCCATAGGATAACATTCTTCATGAATTAGTATCTCCTGAATATCATGGTTTAATCCTCCCCAAAATCTATCCATAAAATCTTCTTCACTTTCCTCTAAAAAGGAATGCAACAAGGTAGTTTGTAAATCATCATAATATTTTCTTACAGTGTCACTACCTTGTTTTAAATGTTGTAGTTTTTTAATCATGCCACGAGTATAATAAACTTCGACGAATCTATCTCTCATGACAAGTTTTAAATCATCCCAAGTAGTAGGTACATAATCAGGGTATAACCGACAATGTTCACTCCACCAAACAGTAGCCAAACTAGTGAAAGAACCAACCGCAAGCTTAACTTTTTTACGTTCCGAAAAATCATGGGAAGCAAATCTAACATTTAATTCAAACTCCCATTCAATATATAAATCAGGCTTAAAATGACCATTAAAAGGTGGCATGGAAACAAAAACCTGATTGTGCGTATTCTTATGTCTTTGCACCTCTTGTGACGGTGGTTGTATTTTTGGAGCTGGTGTCACGTCTCCCACGATTGATGAAGCCCAACTGACTCTGGAACCGGCCATATTTAATAGAAAAACAAGAAACAAAATCCGAGAATAATGTTCCTATGAACTACTAGGATGTGGTGGTAAAATGCTCACAGTATAGCAAATATCAAAGTCTTACAAGTCCTTACCATGCAGCAGGTGGTGACCGGCAACCAGCGGTGTCAAATAACTCCGAAGATTGAGTAAAGCGATTGCCAGGTGAGCGTATGTATACAAGGTGTAGAAATATGTGGAGCTTGGAAGGCCAAATATATGGTAGCAAAAGATCAACAATAATCAATTCAGAGATGCAATGTCGAATAAACGCTCAACGACGGTACTATGCTGGTCCTAGGCTAGACCGTGCTAGAGACGCGAGCCTAGAACACTAGCAAAATCACGGCGCTGCACGTAAACAAAGGCGGAGCACACTCTGAATATCTTTTTTTCTCCTTTTTTCACGGAATTTTTTTCACTTTTTTTCTCTTTCTTTTCCTCTTTTTTTTCTTTTTTTGCTCTCACTTTTTTTTCTTTTTTTCTCTTTCTCTTTTTTTACACAAACAAGCTAGATAAGATGCAGATTGGATCTAGTGCTGACGCGAACGACCTCAAGTATGATTATGACAATGAATGATGGGGAGTACGTGGTGGAAATTGATGGATGGCGGTGGTGGACAGCGGATGCAATAATGACGCGGTGGTGGTATATGGCAACGACAATGAAGATGGTGCGGCGGTGGCGTGACAAACTGTGAACAGAACTCGAAACTCTAAAGGACTAGACACTAAGACCAGCAACTTGACACGACGATGTAACCGCAAATTCAACAAAGCAAAACACTAAAAAGATTATGCAAAGGCTCAGACTGGCTTGGACAAAGGATGAACATATCTAACTTTTTTGTGTGGCTTTTTCTTGGACAATAGGTAAGAAAATAAATCTAATCTAGGGATAACTGGAAATTCTCACCGAGCAACCTGAAAACTGATACCACTTGATAGAGGCAAAGGTGTCCCGATGTTTCGATGAGATGGTGGCTATCGTTTCTGTGGGAGTCGACCTTGACGATCCGACTATGAACGTGCGAGACGTCGCGCCTTAGCAATCGCTAAACCAACTTCCGAGGGTTATTGACCACGCTGGAGCACGATCAACTTGACCACGAGGGTCTGTTTCCTGCGAGCAAACGAAGAACAAGCAAGAAACTAAGATTGCAATCTGGATATTGCGAATATAAGAGGAAAGCTTTTTTAATGAAGGTGGGGTTCTGTGACGCCTTGGTCTGGTCGTTGAACACAAACGAAGTACGCGAAGTTGCAGCTATGGCGAACTTTTAATCTAAACAAAACCCAAGCAAAAAGCTACTAGATGGATCTACTTATATAGGAGCAAGGGGTGGCGGCCAAGGAGGTGGGAGGACGTCCCAAGGCAGCCTAAAACCAACCCTAGGTCGTACAAGGCTCATGGGCCCAAGTGGAGGTGATGCAACACCTTTGGACTTGTTGTTTGACTCGGATTCTGCTGCAACGTCAGATAGTTTCGTCCATATCTCAATGCTCCGGACGAATTTAAATGTGATTCCAATTGGTTTGGAAAGAGGATGAAATCTACTTTCCAACAAAAAAAGAATCACCCAATTCGGAGTCCGTATGAAAAAGTTCTTGGCATTTTGAGTCAGGTATGTCTGTGCAGTCCGAATCTGAATCCAGAACGTGAGAGACTTGGACTCTATCTTCTCTTGGCCTAAAAGTGACGTGATAGGACTTTTTGAACAGAACTTAAACTTCTCCTTTTCCTCTATCTTAATATGTGGATTGTACAAATGTCCCATACACCTACAATTAGACAAAACACAAAAGTGTGTGAAGTATTTTTGTTCTGGATAATATAAATAGATTATTGAATAGTTGACACTAGAAATCACCTGACAAATATGCATGTATGCAATATTTTTTGTCGTATCCAAGATAGTCATGTCCTCATCACTATCATGGAAATTTGGGAGGCTTGATAAACAAGTGGTAGGTGGCGTGACATAGCAATAGCATCGAGACAACTAGCATAGCAATGATAGTAGTGAGATCCAAGGTGACGATCATCTTGCCTAAAATCCCGCTAGGAAGAAGAACGAGTCCATGAAGAAGATGAAGCCATGTTGACGAACGAAGCGTAGACGAACGAATCCTCACGATCGCAATGAAACATGAACTAACAAGAAGAAGCACAACCGGGAAGAAACAAACAACATGGTAAACACACACCACACAACATGGCATGATGCTCATCCAAGTATGATGCAGTACAAGGCTACATGATGCTACTCATGGCAAGAGATGATGCATACAAGAACAACACATCAAGGCAAGTTTAAATGAGGCCGGAAACAACATGTAACAATTCCGGTAAGTTCTCATATGCAAATTTCGAAATTGGTCCAGATCTGAAAAAACATTATTTTAAATTTGTTAAACATCTATTTAAAGTGCACGAAGATGATCTACGCGTCTTCCTATTCAAGTTACATATAAGTTCGTTTAATTCGGAGCTACGGCCTAGAAGATATGAGCAAAACAAGTTAAACATGACATTGATGCAAATGCAAGCAAAACCACATCACCAACACTCCAAAACAAGAATGCGACAAGGTAATATGAAACCACATACAAAACCAAGCACGTTTCATATAGAGAATGCTCAAAACGGAGCTATGGTTCAACACATACACTCCATACAAGTTTCAAACACAACCTGCCCAAAACAGCAACTAAGCACTTTGCAATTAAGGAAACAACATGCTACAGGAATATTATGGACACAAACTTGACATGCACTCAAAGTACAGATTACAAGCTTCAAATTACATTTAAGGTTTAGGTTCATTGGCATCAAGATTAATCCAAGATGATCAATGCAAAAAAAGCAATTTAATAACACATGTTATGACAATGAAAAACACGGCACACATGAGCAGGAATAACATGTTGACATGTTGGAGGCATGAAACAATGATGATATACTACAAGATCATGGTAAAAAAAGCATGGCATTAAAGTACAGGTTAAACATGGAAAAATATGATCACTAAGCATCCACATATGGCCCATAGATCAATGGAAATCAACAAGACGAAATGCAACATGATATCAGCTGATTCTCAGACTGAGGAAATCTGGGAATGTAAAATATAACATTATGATGCTGAATTTGGAGGCATATAACAGCAAGCATGACAACTCTATTAAGTATGCAAACGACATGGACATGTAGTAGACATGATATACTTCAACTTAGTCCATGGGCACAAGTTCATATGAAGCATGGAGTAATCACAATGATTCATGCAAAAAGGAACATGTTGTTAAAAGGATGACAGATTTAGCATGAT
This sequence comes from Aegilops umbellulata, assembly GCA_032464435.1. Classification (NCBI taxonomy): domain Eukaryota; kingdom Viridiplantae; phylum Streptophyta; class Magnoliopsida; order Poales; family Poaceae; genus Aegilops; species Aegilops umbellulata. The sequence goes on along the minus strand of CP136055.1, from coordinate 179,862,014 downwards.
GACAACTCGAGAGCAAGAAAGAGTCAAGGTACAACAAGTTATATGGCAACCAAGGGCATGCAGTCAAAGTACACATAACAAAGATCAAATAACATCAAGGCATCATATACATATGGCTTATGGACTAGTGGGAACCAACAAGACAAATTTGGAAGTTGTAACAGTTTCAGCAAGTGTAAAATAGCAACATCAGCATATCATGTTTGCAAGCTTGGAACAGAGGTCATATGAAGTCCAAAATTAACATACTTGGCATGTAGACAAAATACTCATAGCATAATTGAATTAATGTAATTGGAGAATCTCCAAAAGAGGCACAGATTAATTAATAACAACCTCACAACATGGCATCATGACGTTAACAGAAAACAGGAAATTCATTTAGGCATGTTCATGGCAATGAAAATATATGCTACAGGACATGTATGAGGCATCAAAATGCCTGGAATGATAGAGCATAACATGAAAATCAACACATGTCAACTAGGCATCTCCAGATTATGCATGGAATACATGGTAGGACCAAATTAACATGGCAACATAACATCACGGTTAGAGACAGCAAAATTCACCAAGTCACAGAAAACAACAAACATCAAGTACCACACTTTGCAAGCTTGATGCGCTCAACACAAGGAACATAAAAATACATGGATGGCACCACTGTGAAGATGGCACGAAAATGTTACTAAAACATGTTGACATGGTGCTCAAAGGATGCACACACAAAACGCAATGGAAATGACAATTCAGCAAGTTATGATGGATTCCAGCAGACAACATCACATAGCCATTTCGCAACTAGGATTAGGACATCAATATGGACAGTAACATGCATGGCCATGACACTAACATGAAGGGCATCACGAGGCGAACATTTCGATATATCGTATGCACAAATCGGAGCTATATGCATAGATATATGACATGTCAAATAGGTGCACATGATATGAAAATCCCGGGCGCAGATTTCGAGGTTCGCCGAAGATGGTCGGGGGAGAGGTGGCCAGAGCTCGAGGGAGTGGTGGACAGCGAGCCGGGGTCACCTGATCCGGTCCTCCCAAGGCCGGATCTGGCCGGAGGCGGGGGAGGCGGCGAGGCGGAGGGCGAGGTGCGGTGGCGCGGCGGCGTCGATGGAGCAACGTGGGCCCTGTTGGGGATATTACTACTGGGCGTACACTGGCCAAGACAGGCCAGGTTAACTTCATCAGTAGTTAAGCATGTAGAAGCCCATAAAAGAAGAACAGGGCTCAAGGCCCACAGTCGGTTTAAAGCCTGTAGCCGTAAACCGGCGTTGGTATGGAAACTTGTATTGTAAGTTAGGAATAAGTAGAGACCAAAACAGACACGGTTATGAGCCGGTGTTGGGACTCTGTAAACCGATGGGCGTCACCCGTGTATATAAGGGGACGACCCGCCGGCGGTTCAAGGACAACAGACAACAACTCGAGACTTAGGCGAAGCTTGTTTGATCTCTAGTCATCGTAGCCCTATCAATTCCATCACAACTAGACGTAGGCTTTTACCTTCATCGAAGGGACCGAACTAGTATAAAATCTCTTGCGTCCCTGTGTCCGCTTTAACCCCTTCAAGCTAACCCGTCGCGATGGCTCCACGACTAAGTCCTTTCATGAGGACATTTGTCGTAACAAAACCACGACAGTTGGCACCCACCGTGGGGCTATCACACGATGGTTTCAAGTTCTTGGAGGGCAACTTCGAAGGACTCAAGGGCTACGCTGTGGGCTGGATGACCAAGAGTCGTCGCGGCAAGTTGTACATCGACGATGCAGGATGGGGCCCCGAAGCTGGCTCAATCGAGTACGGGTACCGAGTCCCCTTTGGTGGCATACACGTCTTCATCGGCAAGATCAGTGAACCGGGCCCTGTGCCGGACATCTGCACCGACCTCGTCGAGACGGCTTAGCGTGCGCAATCTGCCTAGGTTAAACCGGCCATGAAGCGTGCCTTCGTGGGAGTCATCCATGGAGGAAGCCATTGTCACATCCCTAGTCCTGGTATGCACTAGGCTAGCCCTTCGTGTGTGCATCATGTTTAAATTTCAAATGAACTTGAATTGGGGGATGTTCAAACCCTAGCATAAAAGGAATCCACCAGGTTCAACTAAAATATTTTTCAGTGAATCCAAATGGCCTCCAAAAATGTTCATCATTTTTGGAAAATGCTGGAAACAGTAACCAGAGGTGATGCACATTTTTCCATGGCATTTATGGTCTCTGAATTAATCCAATAAGTATTTGCATTGGAGTTATAAATTCCTATAATAATATTTTTAGCTCCAATAATTCTGAAACATTTTGTGGGTCTCCAGAATAGTCCATCTAGCTCCCACAATATTTTACAGAAGCAACAAAATTGAATTGGTTTCAAACCAAATTCAAAACACACATGCAAAATAGAAAACAGAAACAGAAATAATTAAAAGAGGAGAGAGATACTTACCTGGGCCAACTCACCTGGCAGCCCAAGTGGCCGGCCCAGCTGGCCCCTCCCCCTGTCGTCTTCCTCCTTGCCAGGAGGATGGGCGCGTGGCCGACGCGCACGGCCACCGCACGCCACCTCCTGCTTCGCGGTGGCAGCCTCCCCGGCCTCCTAACCGCGCCACGGAGATGCCGCGACCCCTGGCTCCTCTCCAGTGCCTCTTCCCCACTCGCTGCAGCTCCTCCTCTCCTCTGGTTTCCTCCCCCTCTCTTCCCGAGCGCACCAGAGGACGCCGCCGTGCTCTGCCGCGGCCACCGGCCACCCCATGCCCCGACGACGTGCCAAGAAGCTCCTCCACGGCGCCCTCTTCCTCTTCGATGAGTCACGTGAGCTCGGCCGCTCTGCATCGCCGCCTGCATCGCCTTTTCTCCCTCCGGTTGCCGAGATCGCCGGCAACACCATGACGCCGTCCGTGCTTCCCCGAGCCCACTTCGACGCCCCCTACAATCGCCGTGAGCTCCTCTTTCTCCTCCCCCTAACCACGTTGCTCTGCTCGTCCCCTAGCTAGCGATGCTGCCATGGCCGAGCTTCCCCTGCCGCCGGCCATGTCGCCGCCGTCACTGCAGCCACTTGAGCTCGATTCGGAGCGCGTCACCGTGCTCGGGAAGCCACCAGGAGACGAACGCACATGCTAACTCGCCCTTCGGCGCACCACAGCGCCAACCCCACACTCACCCGAACTCCGGCGCCGCCGCAAGCTCGCTTTCGGCGAGCTCCGACCTCCCCGAGTCCTCCTGTCGCCTCCGCTGGATGCGGACGAGCCCGGGCTACGCCCCGGTGCTCTCATCCCCCGCCCTCGTTGCCCGTAGCGCGGACTCCGCCACGCCCCGTGGCCGCCGGCGGCTAAACGCCGGTGGGGTTGACCGGGTCAACCCGCACTAACCACCCCCCCATTTGACCAGTTTTGACCCGTGCGGGTCAATGACAGGTGGGGCCGGCCTGACTAATTTTTAGTTAGGATAACTAATTAACTTTGTTTACTAACTATAACACTGACGTGTGGGCCCCGCGCGACAGGTTTGACCTGGTCAGCGCCGTTGACCGCTGACGCAATGCTGATGTCATGCTGACGCATATATTCTTTTCTGGAATTATTTTTTTAATCAGGAAATTCCAGAAAATAGTATAAACTTCTAAAAATCATATCTATTCAACCGTAACTCCAAATGAAATAATTTATATATGAAAAATTATCAGAAAAATTCAAGGAATCCATCTGTACCATTTTCATGCATGTTTGAATAATGTTTGTCCTCTGTTTTGGACAAAACAAATAAAGGACATTTAAATAATCATATATGGAGTTGGCTTTTGAATCATGTATTCAAACCAACTTCATTTAAATCATAGCTAGATGCATTAGCTCAAATCACAGCATATTGCCATGTCATGATCATGCATCATATTGTGGCATTGCATTGATTGTGTTCTTTCTCAGTTGCCGGTGTTTGTCCCCTCTCGATAGACGATGTGCCGACGATGAGATCGATGACACTGATGAAGAACTATATTATCTTCAGAAGTGCCAGGCAAGCAAAACCCCCTTGTTCATTCCGATACAATCCCACTCTCTCGCTCCTGCTCTCTTTTATTGCATTAGGACAACAACGATTCATGTGTTACTTGCTGCGGTAGCTGAACCCCTTTATCCTTTGCATGACCTGTCATTCCACAGTAAATAGATGAAACCCACTAGCATGAGTAGGAGTTGTTTGAGCCCTGATGTGCCTACTCATTCATGCTTGTTGTCATGCTTGCTACTGCTTAGAGTTGAGTCGGGTCTGATTCATCGGGAATGAATTGGAATGTGGTGAACATGTCCTACTGTGTGTGAGCTAAGTGTGTGAACACGATTTGGTAAAGGTAGCGGTGAGAGGCCATGTAGGAGTACATGGTGGGTTGTCTCATTGCAGCCGTCCTCAGGAACTGAGTTCTGTGTTTGTGATCCATGAACAGTTACTACCACACATTGGGATCCTTAATTGACTCTCTCGGCTTCTTGATCACCCTTGTCCTCTGTCCAGGAGTTGCAAGTAGTTTCTGGTGTTTGTAGTATGCTGGGGGCCGCACGCAGTGCTGACCATAGGGGTGGGCTGTGTTGCGGTAGGCACGTGGCACGGTGTACCGGGCGCCCGTTTGGTGTTCCGGGAACCCTGTACACATCGTTTGGGGCTGTGAGCGAAACTCCGGCCGGATCTCCTCATGGATGGAACCCGAATAGGCGATAAACCTGGACTAGAGACTTGAGTGTTTAGGTAGGCTGTGGCCGACACCCTCGCCCGGCTTCCGCTTGAAGGTTGCCGAGGTACATGACGTGTACAGGGCGGTAAGTGGTGAGAGCGTGTGTGAAGAAGTACACCCCTGCAGGGTTAACATCATCTATTCGAATAGCCGGATTCCTCGGATATGGAAACTTGGACCCCTTGCATAGTTCATAGACAAGTGAAAGTGGATACTCTAAAATGCGCAAGATAAGCGTGAGTGCTATGGATGGCCTTCTCGTAGGGAGACGGAAGTGGATCCATAGTGGTGTATTGGTTGGTGAATATGTGGACTCGTGTGCGCCACCTCAAAGAGTTACTTGCAGTCGTAGTTCAGGTTAGCCACTGAGTCAAAGCTGGCTTGCTGCAGTCAAACTCCACCACCCCCTTTATTGATACTGATGCATATGTAGTTAGTTCTGATGTAAGTCTTGCTGAGTACAATTGTACTCACGTTTGCCTATTTTATGTTTTTGCAGAGAGACTTCAGTCTCGCTAGTAGTACCGCTTGGACTTCGACGTTTAGCTTGATACCTCAGCTACGATCTTGTGCCCTCGGCAGGATCTGGTAGATAGTCAGGCTTCTCAGCCTTTTTCATTTGTAGATGTCTGTACTCAGACATGTTAAGCTTCCGCATGTGCTTTGACTTGTATGCTTTGATTGTTGGGTCATGAGACCCATGTTTGTAATATCTCGCTCTTTGGAGCCTAATGAATAAATACCTTGAGTCGTAGAGTCTTGTTGTGATGCCATGTTGTATCTACACATATCGAGCATGTTGTGTGTATGATTGAAATGCTTGCTATGTGTGGGATCCGACTATCTAGTTGTTTATCCTTGGCAGCCTATCATATGGGGAAATGTAGTCTAGTGCTTCTGAGCGATAGTAGTCCGCTACAGCCCGGTTCACCGGAGTCCTGCTAGCCCAGCACTACTGCTCGGAACACTTGACTGGCCGGCATGTGTTTCACGTCGTTCCTGTGTCTGTCCCTTTGGGGAAATGTCACGCGCTGTTATTCGGAGTCCTGCCTAGCCTGCTACAGCCCGGGTTACCGGAGTCCTGTTAGCCCAGTGCTACAGCCCTAATAGATACGTTGATGACCGACATGTTCGATGTGATTCATGTATGCCTGTCCTCATAGGCTAGTGCCGCTTTGGGTTCACGACTAGCCATGTCGGCCCGGGTTCTCTGTCATATGGTTGCTAGCGACACTATCATATACGTGAGCCAAAAGGCGCAAACGGTCCCGGGCCAGGTAAGGTGGCACCCGTAGGAGTACCGTGCGTGAGGCCGCAAAGTGATATGATGTGTTACATGCTAGATCGATGCGACTTAGGATCGGGGTCCTGACAGCGTTGGTATCAGAGCCTGACTGCCTGTAGGATTACCAAGCCAAACTGGTCGAAGTTGAGTCTAGAAATGCTTTAGTTATGTAAGGGAATTGATTGTGGAAGGGAACGTAAGGCTCTTTTTACTCCTTATATCTCATGGCCTTCTGATCTGAGTCAACCTCTTCTCTTCTACGGGGATTAAGAACTAGGCTTCTCTTCTATCTCTTAGGATGACGTGTTACTAAACCGTAGTTTCCTAGGATTGTTGAGTTCAAGCCTCAGTTCAGTTCCTACTACTTCCATATGTTCATAACTGGCCTCAGAACGTTGATATTGTGATGTTGAGTGGCTATGCCACCATTTTTGCAGGTTGTCTCAAATCATTTTTGAGCAGTTACAGCCGTTATGCTGTCCGAGTCATCCCAGGTCTCTAAATAGTCTGATGCATTTGCAAATCCTTTCTCTCCATTCCCGATATCCTTTTGGTCAGAATAAGCACACTAATCGGTCTGTTGAGGTACTCCGTTGCCTCGACATGTATGTTGGAGCTATTTATATGACCCTAGGTGTTTTAGGGAGTCACCTAGTAATCTAGCAATGTTATGTGTTCCCGGTGTGATGATTCTGGCCACCATTCTCGAAAGCATCCCGTGATGCCATTTAGTAGTAGGGATTCTACTCCTGGGTTTCTGAACCCGAGATTCACCCTACTTACTTCATGTTGATAGTGTTGCTCGTTCCTTTAGGATATTAGTAACCTTTGCGTTAGTCCTCGAGGTCCGTGGTATTTCCTTCTTCCAAATGACATGAACCATCCTTGGCAGAAATTCGTTTTGAATCAAAAGATCACAACCATGGTGCTCTTGAGGAGTACTCCACTTATATTGTGGTTCTGCCAGTTCTCCCTTTTTGCATGGGTTATCCGGAAGAAATATGTTGAACTCGTTCGACATACTAACCCATGAATCCACAACTCAGAAAGTTATATGTTCCTTGAGTTGACCCTCCTCAGCTGTATTCCGACCCTAGACTGTCAATTGATAGTCAGGAATAGTTGTGCATTCGTGTTCATCGATGCCTACTATTCTTGTGGTCCGTCAAGCCATTCTTATTTCAGAATGACTAGGAGAAACAAACTCCAGTACCTCATCTATATCTCGGATTTGGTCAAAGCAATTGTATCCCGCAGATCAAAATGCCAATCCAGCTTCTGCTCTGCTCTACCTTGGAGTGTTACCATCTTTATGTCAAGAGTGTCATGAGAATTGCACCACCTCTTATGAATTCTTGACGCAGTAATACTTATCACCATCATTATTCATTCCTCGGTTTCGTGTTATTGTAACCGGAATGCCGACAAGTGAATCGTGTTGTGTGAAATCAATACTCCTAGCAACTGTGTTGCTTGGTAGTTAAAGGACAATAAACTCATTCTTAGCGTGTTGGTTACTGAACCATCATTCTAAGATGGATCGTGCTACCTAGTCCTTATTTCTGGTGCACTCTTCGATCAATGAGTTAGGATTGTGTCAACCCCTCACTCTTTTAATCATATCGTCTTGCCCTGAGAAGCAAGATTGATCTCGAGTTTAGCATCATATCGGTGGCTCGTGATTTTCCGAAGATCTTCTCGGAAGTATTACCAGGTTGTTCCCTGACCGTTATGTTGAGCTCGTGATCAAGATGGTTTCGTGCAAACCACCCCTTCTCCAAGGATCTGTGTTGGATACCTTTGAGCTAGTTGGTTGAGCTAAACAACAACTTGGAGAGTTGGAAGATAAAAGCTTAATCCATCTAGTTCATCTCTAATGGATATCTTTTGTGTGTGTGTGTTGAAGAAAGATGATATTTTCACCATTTGGTCCTCGTGATCAGTTGTTGGATCTATTACCTTGCCAAAACTTTGACTTGAGTATGGGCTATTGTCAAGTCAAATCAGAACCAACGATGTTCGTAATGTTGTCTTACTCGTGGTTGATCCCTCGAGCATACACCATTACATCTTTTGGTCTGACCAATGCTATCACCGTGTTCACATGATGGTGGAAGTCCAGTGATATGGTAATTCCGATGAGCTGTTGTTGAGCCCATCAGCAACATTTTGTCTCCCCCATGAGTCATGTTGAACATCAACCTAGTGTTGGAAACTTTGTAAGCAATGCCTTCATGTTCCGCTCATGAGGTATATGTTTGGATGAGAGAAGTGACTACCTCTGATTCACGTGCATATGGAGAAAGTTGCCGCCGTGAATCCGAGAAAGTTTGTTTTGTTTCCTCTGGAATCATCCCAAGTCAGTCATGCATTCGTGCGAAGTATTCTATGGTTTGGTAGATTAATTACCTCCACTCCATGTGTAATCCCTAGCACACCAAGCCACTGATTGATTTGTTCAAGGAAAAGAAGTCTATGCTTGGGATCTAATCCATGGACTGGCGTAAAGACTTTGTTATCCTCAATGATGGTTCCACCTGAACTCGGTAGTGTTTTATTATAAGACTACCATGTGGTCATGTTTGTCTAGGACAACGTGTTCACATGTTTGTAGCAGAACCAGCTCATGTTTTGGAGCTTGCTATCGCAGTTCGTTCCCCGAGAATCTCGCAACGTCATCTCGTCGAATTGTGTTGCAAACTCTCATTTTTCTTTCTAGACTTGATGAGTCTGGATTATCCTGACACCAGCCAGATCTGAATCTCAGGCAGATATGATGGTTGGAACGTTCTCAAGGACTATAATATTGGCCTCTCTATACCCGGTAAAGTGGATGTTGTGGCCAACACACCCAACCGGAAGGGTTATTATTGTAGTATCTTGATTGAGAAAGATGGCCACTTCCCCATAAGGATCTCGTAGAATTTATTCTAATAGTTGTTCCTTATGGATTTTTGTGCTCCCGAAGTCCGACCTTTACTTGATGGCCATGTTGATGCTTTTAAGCATTGATCGTGGTACCTAGTACATCAAGGAGAACATTAGAAGCGGAGTGCTAAATGTCTCTCGGTCGATCATCCAGATTTCGTTCCCTTGGCCTCGCTAAGGTGAAATCTGGGAAAGTGGTGTCTTTCTATGCATCTGCATTGTCCATCACTATTCGTCAAGGTAGTAAGATGTGTTGCCAGGATCCTCGACGCGGATGTTGGTAGAACTTTGATGAATATGGAAATGCTCAAGTTCTTGAGAGCACGCACACGCAGAATCATCCATTGCATTGTCTTCAACAAGGTAGTCCACATCATTTACTCTGGTGTGAGTATGCCATTCTTTCGAATTCGTTCAAACGATCGTTTGTGATTGCCTTAGGCTGGAATAAAGAGTTCCAATGATCTCAGTATCAAAAGTAATTCTTTTGCCACTTAAGGGAATATTTCTGCGAGCCACCTTCCTTAAGATGTCTCGTTGTGGTATCATGGCAACCTAACTCCTCGCTACGTTGACACCGTTCACCACCCTCCTAGTTGTGGGAATCCCGCTACTTATTTAAACCTTGTCATATGCTCATTTCCATCATTCTTGATGTGTGTATCGTGTCTCATCTCGACAGATGTCGCTATGTCTCGTTATGTGAGTTGATCGTCGGTTGCTCGATCTTCGAGAAGATCGACTCTTCGAGAGTTTCTTTTCTTCTCGATATCGTGTTGGATGGAGTTCTCAGAGCAAGACATCGAGGCAAAGATGGTGATCGTGTCAACGTTCCTTTGAAGTGCAACCTGGATCGTGAAGATTATGTTAGTTTGTGTCCCCAGTGTCTCCTTACCTCATGTCTTGAATCTCGGGACGAGATTCTTGTTTAGTGGGGGTGAGTTGTCACATCCCTAGTCCTGGTATGCACTAGGCTAGCCCTTCGTGTGTGCATCATGTTTAAATTTCAAATGAACTTGAATTGGGGGATGTTCAAACCCTAGCATAAAAGGAATCCACCAGGTTCAACTAAAATATTTTTCAGTGAATCCAAATGGCCTCCAAAAATGTTCATCATTTTTGGAAAATGCTGGAAACAGTAACCAGAGGTGATGCACATTTTTCCATGGCATTTATGGTCTCTGAATTAATCCAATAAGTATTTGCATTGGAGTTATAAATTCCTATAATAATATTTTTAGCTCCAATAATTCTGAAACATTTTGTGGGTCTCCAGAATAGTCCATCTAGCTCCCACAATATTTTACAGAAGCAACAAAATTGAATTGGTTTCAAACCAAATTCAAAACACACATGCAAAATAGAAAACAGAAACAGAAATAATTAAAAGAGGAGAGAGATACTTACCTGGGCCAACTCACCTGGCAGCCCAAGTGGTCGGCCCAGCTGGCCCCTCCCCCTGTCGTCTTCCTCCTTGCCAGGAGGATGGGCGCGTGGCCGACGCGCACGGCCACCGCACGCCACCTCCTGCTTCGCGGTGGCAGCCTCCCCGGCCTCCTAACCGCGCCACGGAGATGCCGCGACCCCTGGCTCCTCTCCCGTGCCTCTTCCCCACTCGCTGCAGCTCCTCCTCTCCTCTGGCTTCCTCCCCCTCTCTTCCCGAGCGCACCAGAGGACGCCGCCGTGCTCTGCCGCGGCCACCGGCCACCCCATGCCCCGACGACGTGCCAAGAAGCTCCTCCACGGCGCCCTCTTCCTCTTCGATGAGTCACGTGAGCTCGGCCGCTCTGCATCGCCGCCTGCATCGCCTTCTTCTCCCTCCGGTTGCCGAGATCGCCGGCAACACCATGACGCCGTCCGTGCTTCCCCGAGCCCACTTCGACGCCCCCTACAATCGCCGTGAGCTCCTCTTTCTCCTCCCCCTAACCACGTTGCTCTGCTCGTCCCCTAGCTAGCGATGCTGCCATGGCCGAGCTTCCCCTGCCGCCGGCCATGTCGCCGCCGTCACTGCAGCCACTTGAGCTCGATTCGGAGCGCGTCACCGTGCTCGGGAAGCCACCAGGAGACGAACGCACATGCTAACTCGCCCTTCGGCGCACCACAGCGCCAACCCCACACTCACCCGAACTCCGGCGCCGCCGCAAGCTCGCTTTCGGCGAGCTCCGACCTCCCCGAGTCCTCCTGTCGCCTCCGCTGGATGCGGACGAGCCCGGGCTACGCCCCGGTGCTCTCATCCCCCGCCCTCGTTGCCCGTAGCGCGGACTCCGCCACGCCCCGTGGCCGCCGGCGGCTAAACGCCGGTGGGGTTGACCGGGTCAACCCGCACTAACCACCCCCCCATTTGACCAGTTTTGACCCGTGCGGGTCAATGACAGGTGGGGCCGGCCTGACTAATTTTTAGTTAGGATAACTAATTAACTTTGTTTACTAACTATAACACTGACGTGTGGGCCCCGCGCGACAGGTTTGACCTGGTCAGCGCCGTTGACCGCTGACGCAATGCTGATGTCATGCTGACGCATATATTCTTTTCTGGAATTATTTTTTTAATCAGGAAATTCCAGAAAATAGTATAAACTTCTAAAAATCATATCTATTCAACCGTAACTCCAAATGAAATAATTTATATATGAAAAATTATCAGAAAAATTCAAGGAATCCATCTGTACCATTTTCATGCATGTTTGAATAATGTTTGTCCTCTGTTTTGGACAAAACAAATAAAGGACATTTAAATAATCATATATGGAGTTGGCTTTTGAATCATGTATTCAAACCAACTTCATTTAAATCATAGCTAGATGCATTAGCTCAAATCACAGCATATTGCCATGTCATGATCATGCATCATATTGTGGCATTGCATTGATTGTGTTCTTTCTCAGTTGCCGGTGTTTGTCCCCTCTCGATAGACGATGTGCCGACGATGAGATCGATGACACTGATGAAGAACTATATTATCTTCAGAAGTGCCAGGCAAGCAAAACCCCCTTGTTCATTCCGATACAATCCCACTCTCTCGCTCCTGCTCTCTTTTATTGCATTAGGACAACAACGATTCATGTGTTACTTGCTGCGGTAGCTGAACCCCTTTATCCTTTGCATGACCTGTCATTCCACAGTAAATAGATGAAACCCACTAGCATGAGTAGGAGTTGTTTGAGCCCTGATGTGCCTACTCATTCATGCTTGTTGTCATGCTTGCTACTGCTTAGAGTTGAGTCGGGTCTGATTCATCGGGAATGAATTGGAATGTGGTGAACATGTCCTACTGTGTGTGAGCTAAGTGTGTGAACACGATTTGGTAAAGGTAGCGGTGAGAGGCCATGTAGGAGTACATGGTGGGTTGTCTCATTGCAGCCGTCCTCAGGAACTGAGTTCTGTGTTTGTGATCCATGAACAGTTACTACCACACATTGGGATCCTTAATTGACTCTCTCGGCTTCTTGATCACCCTTGTCCTCTGTCCAGGAGTTGCAAGTAGTTTCTGGTGTTTGTAGTATGCTGGGGGCCGCACGCAGTGCTGACCATAGGGGTGGGCTGTGTTGCGGTAGGCACGTGGCACGGTGTACCGGGCGCCCGTTTGGTGTTCCGGGAACCCTGTACACATCGTTTGGGGCTGTGAGCGAAACTCCGGCCGGATCTCCTCATGGATGGAACCCGAATAGGCGATAAACCTGGACTAGAGACTTGAGTGTTTAGGTAGGCTGTGGCCGACACCCTCGCCCGGCTTCCGCTTGAAGGTTGCCGAGGTACATGACGTGTACAGGGCGGTAAGTGGTGAGAGCGTGTGTGAAGAAGTACACCCCTGCAGGGTTAACATCATCTATTCGAATAGCCGGATTCCTCGGATATGGAAACTTGGACCCCTTGCATAGTTCATAGACAAGTGAAAGTGGATACTCTAAAATGCGCAAGATAAGCGTGAGTGCTATGGATGGCCTTCTCGTAGGGAGACGGAAGTGGATCCATAGTGGTGTATTGGTTGGTGAATATGTGGACTCGTGTGCGCCACCTCAAAGAGTTACTTGCAGTCGTAGTTCAGGTTAGCCACTGAGTCAAAGCTGGCTTGCTGCAGTCAAACTCCACCACCCCCTTTATTGATACTGATGCATATGTAGTTAGTTCTGATGTAAGTCTTGCTGAGTACAATTGTACTCACGTTTGCCTATTTTATGTTTTTGCAGAGAGACTTCAGTCTCGCTAGTAGTACCGCTTGGACTTCGACGTTTAGCTTGATACCTCAGCTACGATCTTGTGCCCTCGGCAGGATCTGGTAGATAGTCAGGCTTCTCAGCCTTTTTCATTTGTAGATGTCTGTACTCAGACATGTTAAGCTTCCGCATGTGCTTTGACTTGTATGCTTTGATTGTTGGGTCATGAGACCCATGTTTGTAATATCTCGCTCTTTGGAGCCTAATGAATAAATACCTTGAGTCGTAGAGTCTTGTTGTGATGCCATGTTGTATCTACACATATCGAGCATGTTGTGTGTATGATTGAAATGCTTGCTATGTGTGGGATCCGACTATCTAGTTGTTTATCCTTGGCAGCCTATCATATGGGGAAATGTAGTCTAGTGCTTCTGAGCGATAGTAGTCCGCTACAGCCCGGTTCACCGGAGTCCTGCTAGCCCAGCACTACTGCTCGGAACACTTGACTGGCCGGCATGTGTTTCACGTCGTTCCTGTGTCTGTCCCTTTGGGGAAATGTCACGCGCTGTTATTCGGAGTCCTGCCTAGCCTGCTACAGCCCGGGTTACCGGAGTCCTGTTAGCCCAGTGCTACAGCCCGAATAGATACGTTGATGACCGACATGTTCGATGTGATTCATGTATGCCTGTCCTCATAGGCTAGTGCCGCTTTGGGTTCACGACTAGCCATGTCGGCCCGGGTTCTCTGTCATATGGTTGCTAGCGACACTATCATATACGTGAGCCAAAAGGCGCAAACGGTCCCGGGCCAGGTAAGGTGGCACCCGTAGGAGTACCGTGCGTGAGGCCGCAAAGTGATATGATGTGTTACATGCTAGATCGATGCGACTTAGGATCGGGGTCCTGACAGCCATGAGGATGGATCAGAATCTGGTGGCGAGACCGTCGTTTATTCCGGCGACGAGTCATCAACCAGAGAAACCGAATCTTTGTATCAGCTACAAGATGGCTGGATTGGGGGCTGTTCCGATGGCGACAGTATTCTGGACCCCTCCGATCTGCCAAACCGGGTCGGAATATTCATGGCCGGGACACAAGCAACGCTTCACTCTTTGACTGCAGCAGCGATGATCTCCGGATCAGTAGCGGCGACGGTTGCCGGGGCAGGCGGCCCTGTGCGCCCGCCGGCTCAAGTTTTATCCGATCTGTTTGATGCGTTGGCTACACTTATGGCAGAGGCTAACCTGGCAGATCAGGATGCCCCTGATGCAGAAATTGCGAAGGTAAAGGACCAGATCACTCAAGCCAAGGCCGACTTAGCAGCTAAGGATGCCAGGATGACTGTAGAGCAGGCCGCGTTGGATGCGCAAGCTTACAGACTTATGCTGGATCAGAACGCGTCGCATGAGGTCCTGAAGCGGAAATACCGGTCTCGTTTGCCTCAGGTTTTCGAAGCTAGAGATTTCTTCAACACCCCAGGAGCAGGAACCAGCAACCCACCGGTGGTAAACCGGGCAGAAGCACCAGGAATGGGCGCGCTGGTTCACCCTCGCTTGGCGGATTCGCCTCGTCAAAACGTTATGGTACCTCAGGCTGTCCCAATACCTCCGGGTCACTACTCCAACCCGATGGATAACCTTGTTGCTGTTGCAGCACGGCTGGAGGCCATCCCAATTGAAGGTGATTCGCCGCAGGCGGTAGAAACACGCCGGGTTAAGGAACTTTCTTCGAACAGCTTTGATCCAGCAGGAAGCATACTCATACAGTCGTGACTGAATTCATTCCACCCCTCGTCCAAGCCGGAGTTATAGCAGACGTATGGATGAACCGGCTGTGTCAAGTAATGCACAAAACCGTGAAGTACCCCGCGGTAACAACCCGGCAGGTGGTGTTGGTGATGCTCAGGAAGTGGTGGACCGGGCCCGAGCGCGCAGGGAGGCCGAGTTAGCAGCACAGTATGAGGCTCGCCATCTTACGCCGGTTTGTCCAACTACCTTACTCGAACCTGGCGTTTCTTCTAGCTCTTTGGGGTGCCTTGTCTTGTCCCCGCTTTACGCAACATGCGCCTGCCCAAAGATTTCAAGGACCCGCGCAAGGTGCCGAACTACACTGCCGATCAGCCTCCAGAGACATGGGTAGAGAGCTATGAGATGGCCATGGAGATGATGGATGTGGATGATGCGGCGTGTGCAAAGTACTTCACCATGATGCTCGAAGGAACGGCCCGTACTTGGTTAAAAACTTTACCGGCCAATTCTATCAGTTCATGGGCCCAATTGCGAGCCCGGTTTATCCAGAACTTCAAGGATACATGTAAACAACCCATGTCCATAGTGGATTTAGCAGCCTGTGTTCAACGACTCGTTGGGTGCGTCGGGTCTCACAAATTTTGCATTCCTCAGACCGTACCAATGCCGACACCGCGGTTATAACCTTGGAAGGCAACTGCCGGTTCGGGACTCTAAAGTTGAAATTGGGACGAATGAAGCGCCATTGCAACGATATAGGGACCCTCATGGCTGCGTTAGTGAAGTATGCTGATTCTGATAGTACCAAGGATCCCGAGTTGGATGACGACAAGGCAGGGAATGGAAAAAGGAACAACAACTCCAAAGGGCAGCAACATAACCCGGCAGGTCATGGAAACGGAGGCAAGCGCAAAGCGGATGGAAGCATGGACTTTGTGGCTAATACCAACGCATAGGACAAGGGCTAGTGTAAAGGTAAAACGCCGAATCGCAGTGGAGCGCCTAATCCTAACCCGGACCGCCTATCTTATCTGTTGAACCAGCCCTGTCCAAAACATGGGACGAAGGAGGTGCCAGCCAATCATCTTTGGAAGGATTGTTACATTATGCAGGAGTTCAAGAATTCTAACGCGTTCTGGTATGACCACGGATCTAGCTGGTGGTGGCTCAGGATCCGGGCCGGGTTACGGCGGAGGAAATTCCGGTTCAGGGTTTAATGGTAATCAGGGCGGACATAACAATCAAGGTAATTAGAATGGTCAAGGTGGTTACAATCAACAGCAGCAGCAGCAGTCGGGTTACCAGAGTCACCCGAAGCAGTTAAATAGTGGGCAATATCATGTCTTCACCACTAGCTTGGACAAGCGAGATCAGAAGCTTCATAAGCGAGCAGTAAACTCTGTTGAACCGGCCGTGCCCCGTTATCTACGCTGGTCTGAACAGCCAATCATATGGAGCAGAGAGGATCACCCTCCCCGGGTTGATAATCCGGGTCAGCTAGCGTTGGTGGTGGCGCCTCAGGTGGGAGGTTATAAGTTTACCAAGGTGCTCATGGATGGAGGAAGCAGCATTAATATCTTATATTATGAGACCTTCCGTCGTATGGGGTTAACAGATAAAAATCTTAAACCGTCCAATACGGTGTTCCATGGTGTGGTGCCTGGTAAGTCAGCATATCCTGTTGGCAAGATAGCTTTGGAAGTAGCTTTTGGAGATGATCATGATTCCAGGTCGGAGACACTGACTTTTGAGTAGGTAAAAATCCAGAGTCCATATCACACCCTGTTCGGGCGGCCGGCTTACGCCAAGTTTATGGCACGGCCCTGTTATGTGTATTTACAGCTTAAGATGCCGGGTCACAAGGGAACGATAATGGTTCACGGAAGCCGCAAAATCGCTTTGGAGTGTGAAGAAGGTGATGCGGCTTATGCAGAGTCGGTTTATGCCACGGAGGAGCTGAAATATTACAAGGACAATGTTGATCCGGCAGATATGACTCCATTGAAGAAGCCAACTACGAAGCATGATCTGGCCCTGAAGTTCAAATCGGCGGCTGAGACTAAGCTTGTTGACGTCGTACCTGGCGATTCGTCCAAGCAGTTCAGTATCAGTGCCAACTTGGATCCAAAATAGGAAAGCGCGCTCATCGAGTTCATCCGTGAGAATCGGGACATTTTTGCATGGAAGCCTTTTGACATGCCAGGTGTACCAAGGCAACTCGCTGAGCACACTCTTAATGTGGATCCTAAGTACAAACCGGTGAAATAGTTCCTACGCCGGTTCAATGAAGAAAGACGCAAAGCTATTGGGGAAGAGGTGGCCAGGCTCTTAGCGGCTAGCTTAATTGTTGAAGTCTTCCATCCTGAATGGCTGGCTAATCCGGTGCTGGTCCTTAAGAAAAATGGCACCTGGCGCATGTGTGTGGATTACAAGATCTTAATAAAGCTTGTCCAGCAGACCCTTTTGCCCTCCCCCATATTGATGAAATTATTGATGCTACAGCGGGTTGTGAGCGTTGAAGTTTTCTGGATGCATATTCTGGTTATCATCCGATCAAGATAGCAGTTAAGGACCAGGAGAAGACGGCGTTCATAACTCCCTTTGGAGCCTTCTGCTATGTATCTATGCCCTTTGGGCTCAAGAGTGCCCAGGCAACTTATCAACGGCGTGTACAGAATTGCCTTCATACACAGATTGGCCGTAATGTACATGCCTATGTGGATGATATTGTGGTTAAATCAAGGGAGAAGGAGACTCTAGTTGACGAGTTGAAGGAAACCTTTGATAACCTAAGGACGTACAAGATGATGCTCAGCCCGGCCAAATGTGTCTTTGGTGTACCGGCAGGCAAGTTATTGGGTTTTCTGGTGTCCAATAGGGGAATTGAGGCTAATCCGGAGAAGATCACAACAATCACCTCCCTGGCTAAACCGAAGTGTATCAATGATGTTCAACGTTTGGCAGGCCGGATTTCCGCGTTAAGCCGCTTTATCAGCCGCCTTGGTGAGAAGGCAATCCCTTTGTATCAGATGTTGAAGAAGACGGATCAACTCGTCTGGAGTTCTGCTGCTGATAAAGCGTTTGAGGACTTAAAGCGGCAGTTGGCCAATCCGCGTGTGCTCGCCGCTCCAATTGAGAAGGAGCCATTGCTGCTATATGTCGCTGCTAATGCTCGTGCAATCAGTGTGGCTATTGTGGTGGAGCGAAAGGAGGCATGCAAGGAGCATCCGGTTCAGCGTCTGGTTTACTATATCAGCCAGGTGCTCATTGAGTCCAAGCAAAGGTATCCGCATTGGCAGAAGCTGGTATATGGAGTTTTTATGGCAAGTCGGAAGCTTAAGCAGTACTTCCAGGGACATCCCATCACAGTGGTCAGTTCTGCTCCCTTGGGAGATATAATCCAGAACCGGGAAGCAACTGGCCGGATTGCTAAGTGGGCATAGAGCTTGGGCCGCACGGATTGAAATACGTGCCTCGGACGGCGGTCAAGTCACAAGCACTTTTTGATTTCATCAATGACTGGACAGAACTGCAAGCACCTGAAGAGAAGCCGGATCACACATATTGGACTATCCATTTTGATGGATCCAGGCAATTGGAGGGCTCGGGGGCTGGAGTCGTATTAACTTCGCCATGAGGTGATAAGTTTTGTTACATTCTCCGCTTAATGTTCCCTTGTACTAACAATGCAGCTGAGTATGAAGCTTCGCTCCATGGTCTCTGGATGGCTAAGGAGATGAATCTAAGCCGAGTTAAGTGCTTCGGTGACTCGGACTTGGTGGCTCAGCAGGTGTCTGGCACTTGGGATTCCAAGGACCCACTCATGGCAGCATATCATCGTGAGGTGGATGTTATTGTAGGTCACTTCAAAGGTTATCAGGTGGACCATGTGGACCGCCAGAAGAATGAAGCGGCAGACGCTTTAAGCCGGCTGGGCTCTCAACGCAAACCGGTCCCTCCTAACGTTTTCTTGGACATGCTGCATAACCCGTCGGTCAAGCTCCCTGGTGAAGAGGATTTGACTATTCCTGATTCGGAGACTCAATTGGCGGCAGCCCTTCATGTTATTCCGGATTGGACGATTCCTTATCTTGCGTACCTGAACCGGGGCAAGTTACCAGAACATGAGATTCTGGCCCGGCAGATAATCCGGCGATCCAAGTCCATTACTATTGTCAATGGCGAGTTGCATCATTGCAGTGTGTCAGGGGCGTTTCAACGTTGTGTGTCCCTTGAGGAAGGCTGTGAAATCTTACATGAGATCCACGAAGGAGATTGTGGTCACCACGCCGGTTCAAAATCTTTAGTGGCGAAAGCGTTTCGTCACGGCTTCTATTGGTTGACTGCTCATGCTGATGCGGAAGATCTGGTCAGACGATGTGACGGCTGCCAAAAGTTCTCAAGACGTGCTCATGTGCCGGCTCAAGATTTGAGGATGATTCCAATCACTTGGCCGTTCGCGACTTGGGGGCTGGATATGGTTGGACCTTTCAAAAGGTCCAAGGACAAGAAAACCCACCTTTTGGTGGCGGTTGACAAGTTTACAAAGTGGGTGGAGGCAGAATTCGTTAGCAAGTGTGATGCGGCCACGGCGGTTCAATTCATCAAAAAGGTGATTTTCCGGTTTGGCTTTCCACACAACATCATCACTGATAATGGTACCAAATTGTCCAAAGGTGCTATGAAGGAGTTCTGTCAACAAGAGCACATCCGGCTTGACGTTTCATCAGTGGCTCACCCCCAGTCCAATGGTCAAGCGGAGAGGGCTAATCAAGAGATCTTGCGAGGCATCAAGCCCCAGCTTATGATTCCTTTGCAACGAACGCCGGGTTGTTGGGTTGAAGAATTACCATCTGTATTATGGAGCATTAACACCACACCCAACAGATCAACATGATACATGTCGTTCTTCATGGTCTACGGAGCGGAGGCGGTTCTCCCCAGTGATATCCGTCATGATTCACCTCGTGTAGCGGCTTATGTTGAAGCGGACAATGAGGCAGCACGACAAGATGCTTTGGACCTGTTGGATGAAGAGCGTGACATAGCAGCTGCCCGCTCGGTGATTTACCAACAGGATCTTCGTCGTTATCATAGTCGCCGAGTCAGAACCAGAACCTTTCAAGAAGGGGATTTGGTACTTCAGCTCATCCAAGACCAGACTGATATGCACAAGTTGTCCCCACCTTGGGAGGGACCTTTCGTGGTCAGCAAGAATCTGCACAACGGGTCATACTATCTGATCGATATTCGGCCTTACTATACCTGAGCCATTGGCTCTACTTATGTACATACTATGATAATGTATATATTATGATCAATATAATAAACCGGAGCCTCAGCTAAAGCGGGGTTGCTGTTCTTTTTACATCATGCGTGGTTACACGGAGTTTTATCTGTCCTAAAGCGGCCTCTGGTTTACCCCTTGAGTTAGATTTTTAAAGCTTCATGTTATATCACTTGGGGGCTTGGTCGTATCCGAACCAATGCAACACCTGTTGATAGGCGAAAGCCATGAGATCACTTGGGGACTTGGTCACGTCTGAACCAGTCACGCCTCTTGATCGGCCTAAGGCCACAAAATCACTTGGGGGCTTGGTCGAACCCGAACCATCGCTACACCTTTTGATCGGCATAATGCCATTGCATCATTTGGGGACCTGGCTGACTTGAACCATAGCTACGCCTATCGGGGGCTTGGTCGTGTCCGACCATGGTAATGCCACTTGATCGGCTCAATAGCCCCTTTTTGCAAATGGTTTTATCATTGCCTTTGCTTGAAATTTTCTTTGATACATATTTCTTTTTTGTTGCGTTTTTAAACTGACAATTCTTACACCGGTTCAACTGTCAATTGACAGAACACGGTCCATTCTTAATCCGGACACTATTTGCCCGGTTTGATTTTTTATTAACATCCTATTATGGGGTAATACAGTTTTCTCCTCTGACGGTATGGGTTCATACACCTCCGCTTTAAGATTGGCCAAGCCAACTTCATGCCCAACAATAGCAGGTATTATGTATCACAAGATTTGATCATATATTTAAATTTAAGATATTTGATTTCATATATATAGAAATCATAATCTTCCTGGCGGTACAACCGTGGCGGCGCTTTTAGATTTTTTGATTGCAGAAAATAATTTGGAAATTTCATCACCCAAAGGAAGCACAAGTTGCAGTAATTATGCACGAAGGCATATCAAAATCAAGAGTATCGGCTAGCCTATTACAAGGCAACACGGTGCCCAAATAAGATCATTGTTTTTCCGCAGAACAGAAAGGAGCAGCAATATATACCGGCTTTCGGTTCAAGCTTGGTCACCAGCTTGGCCTGATGGTTGCGGATCATCTCGTGCCGCTTCAACTTCTCTTCTCTACCCAGCGGCTGGAAATCAACAGTTGTCCAGTCGATTCCCATTAATGCTTGAAAGACAGCTTTATCATGGAGCAGCAACGATGGTTCAACATCAGGAGCGTAAGTATGCTTACGGATTGGAGGGATAAGATTCTCTACTTCAGGAATTGGTGCAGCTACTCGCTTGTTTTGGTCATCATATTGGGCTTGATAATGAGACAAGTCTGCCTCTTCAACCAATTGACAAGCTAGAGGACGCACCTCCCGGTTTATTGCTCGCAGATCCGCTTCACTAAACTGTGACCCGTTTTCCTTCAAGTTGGGATAGCCCTGAGCTGCTTCAACAGGGTCGAAAAATCTGACACCCACGCTTTTGCCCGGATCAAGGCATTTATAGCACCGGTTCGAGCAGCAGATTTTTTCAGCTCTTCAACCCGGGCAGGAAGCATAGACAACCTTTTAAGGGTGTCTTGGATCAAGGTGGGTGCCGGATTGTTGTGGGATGCAGTAGAGATGATCCGCTGCGCACCAGTATACAGTTGTTCGATCAATGTGTAGGCGGCTTTCAATTTCTTCCCCACGTCCGACCCCAAGTGACCAATGCGTGTTCCTAAAATATTACAAAGGGTTAACAAACCGACAGCTCTATAAGATGGCAGAGTCAATCCAGAAATCAAACTGGCTTACCGAAAATAGCAGCGTTCATGGCATGCACTTGCCGCTTTATGCTCGTCAGTTCGTCCACTACCGGCTTCAGTGCAGCCTCCGCATTTTCTGCTCGTTTGGTTAAAGCGGATTTCTCAGTGGCCCAATCCGCCCGCTCTTTCTTGAAGCCTTCCTTAAGCTGCTCCATGGTGCTTAAAGCGCTGGTTAATTCCTCTTTGGCTTTGGAGGTTTCAGCTTGCTGGGTCTTCATATTTTCTTGCAGATCGGCGATTTGGTTTTCTCTGTTGCTCGTCTCAGCCTACATACAGACAATAATATGATTCAGATGAGGGTACATAAGTGAAGTACCAATCACATAAAAAGTTATGCCCTCGGTACTTGGGGGCTAATGCCTATTTGATCTTCAGCTTACAATTTTTATGAAAGTCCCAAGCTCAATACAAGTATTCAACTTGGCACTTGGGGGCTAATGGCTATTTGCTCAATAATTATTGATACTATCTACCTAAAGTCCCGGTTTAACTATGTTAAGTTGAACTGGCCCTTGGGGACTACAGCAGAAAAATTCAGATATATTGAAGTTCACATTGTAAAGTCCCAGTTTAAGTTGATATCTTAAACCGTCACTTGGGGGCTATTGGAGTTGACAGATTACAAGCAGAGGAGTATATGTAAATTACCTCATATTTTCCTTCATCATATTAACCAGACCGGCTTCATAGTCACGACTGGTGTATAACCGGTTCAGATAGCCGGAATGAAGATCCTGGGGAGACAGAGCGGCATAGGTTGACAAGTCGACATTCCATTTGCCCTTACCAATTGCAGCAAATTCTTCTTTGGCAGTGTGTTTGGATAAAGCGACAGGATTGCCGGGCTCGGTACGACCAATGCCAGTAATAATAACATCGTCATCTTTGGCTTCACCGGTTTGCATTGGAGTCGCCAGTTTATCAGCTTGCTTCGACGGGCTGGTTGTTCTATCAATCCGGACCGGGCTTGTGGGCTGGTCAACAGGACCTGATGTGTCAACATGTGGTTCTTCAGCAACAACATCATTATCTTGCGGTGGGGGGTCATTTGGCACATCCTCGTGAATAGCTGCTTCTGGTGTTTTGTTCGGTTCAGGAACAGTATCATCTTCGGCCGCTTTGTCCAGGCGAGCCTTCTTGCTTGGCCTAGGTTTGGCCCTAGAAGAAATGAAAAGGATCAATACAACGTATGTTATAATGTAATATATTATAAACATCGTAAGAAATATAACTCACCCAAGCACCGTTTTGAGTGGCGGTAGCTGGGTGGCTGATGACTCGCCAGATGATGAATGGGAGGCGCCCTGGTAATCGGAGTCAGACGGATTAAGAGGTTGACGAAAACAGCCCGCTTTAGGACAAGCATTGACAAGAGAGTTAGAGACCTCTGAACGGTGTTTCCGAACCGGACTGTTCGGTAAACCGGCAGAGGTGACTACCTGGCCGCTGTGCCGGGTTGTGCGACGCGATTCATGCTGTTGTGTCTTCATAAGAAAGTTTGGATCCAAATAAGAAAGAGGATGAGAAAATTTAAATTTCCAGTTTGCCCGACGGATTTTTAGTGAAGGTAAAGGGCTTGAATCGGAGGACAGAGTGATTACCTCTATAGCATCAGCATGACTGCCTTCCGCATCATCCTGACAATGGTCATTATACATAGGACGTGTGAAAAATAATCCAAGTGAATCAAGTTCTACTTCTAGGTCCGGATTACCCACATCATCATCAGCTATTGGGTCAGAAGACGCGGTGGTTTTCTTCCTGTTAGCTGGCCTCTTAACAACTCTGGTCTTGGGCCGGTTTGGCCTCTCCGGTTTCTCTGGCTTCTCCGGTTTTTCTTGAAGGTTTTTTGCTCCAAAATGGATCATTGCCCTGTTTGAAAATTTTGGATATTAGCAAATTGATAAAGCGAGCAGGCAGGATCAACAAAAAGAAAAAAGGTATAAGTCTTACAGCTGGTTGTTTGTTGATGGCACAGAAGGGAGCCAGGCCGGTTTTGGCGTAGACAGACTCCGGTTCATTCAGTATTTTCTTCACAGCTTCTGTTACTCCGTCGTTTGTGAGCGGGATGTCAATATGTCGAAGAGGGTCTTTTTCACTCCCGGTGTATTCGCACATCAAACCGGAGCGCTGACTTAAAGGCAGTATACTCCATGATATCCAGCAGCGGGCAAGATCAACCCCTGTCAGCCCGTTAGCCATGAAGGCCCTGAGTTTGGATAATTGAGGAGCATATTTACTTCTTTCCTTAGCAGTCAGTCTTTGGGGGGAAAGGATGAGTGTTGCTAAGCCGTTCTGGACGGTAACCCGGTAAAGGATTTTCGTCAGAAGGAGATGTGTCTTTACAGTAGAACCATGTTTGATTCCACTCTTTGGGATGACTGTGCAGCTTGGCGTGAGAATAAGTAACCTCCTTTCTCTTTTGGATCGCCATACCGCCTAACTCCGTATTGGCATAGAGTCTATGAACAATTCAACGGTGGGTTCCTCTTGAAAGAATACCTCACAGAGCACTTGGAAGTGACATATGTTGGTTACAGAGTTTGGGCCAGTGTCTTGCGGGCGGAGTTGGAAATTGACTAAGACAACCCGATAAAATTTTGAACCGGGAGGATTGAAGCCCCGGCTAGATGATCCGTAAAAACAACAACCTCTCCCTCTTGGGGCGTGGGAGGACATTCTGTACTAGGGACCCTCCAATGAATAACCTCTTTACTGCTCAAAGCGCCAGTTTTGACTAAATTGTTCAGCTGAGTCTCGGTCACGCGAGAGGGAACCCAGTTGCACTTGTACACATGTTTAGCCATGACGCGATCTACAAAGGTAGCAATTCCGGTTCAAGAATATGTTGGACGAATATACACTGGTGCACACATTACTAAACCGGAGGCAGTTTCTTATAAACCGGAGTTTGCGAAGCAGCAGTGCCTGACTAAGGAATTCTGGCGGTTCAACAAGGGGACTAATGGTATATATCGGTTTGGTAATTTTTCTACAAAGTTAAACCGCCTGGTCTAAACATTGAAACAGTTGAGATTGCGAATGAGTAAGTACGCAGAAATAGATTTCACAAGATTCTATTATAGCATTGGATCTGGAGTGTGTCCATGAAAGGAAAAAAATATATATTCAAGACCTAGGAGGAACAGTGTGGAATCGGTAAAGTAAAGCTGTGGATCAGATAAACGGTCCAAATATATCAAAGTGAAGGTGGATGCTAGAAACTACCGTTGTACAGAGCAAAAGTTCATAGATTCATCTAAAAGATTTATCCTATAGGAGCATGAAACAGATGATGAACACTAGAGGAACATGGAAACCCTAGAACATATCCGTAATGAAAGGGTCAGAAGACTTACCGGAGTTGAGGACGACGCGGGAGATCGCCGCGGTGCTCTGGTGCAAGTGATAACCCACAAGTATAGGGGATCAATTGTAGCCTCTTTCGATAAGTAAGAGTGTCGAACCCAACGAGGAGCTAAAGGTAGAACAAATATTCCCTCAAGTTCTATCGACCACCGATACAACTCTACGCACGCTTGACGTTCGCTTTACCTAGAACAAGTATAAAACTAGAAGTACTTTGTAGGTGTTTTTGGATAGGCTTGCAAGAAAGTAAAGAGCACGAAAATAAAACTAGGGGCTATTAAGGTAAAGACACAACTAAAGTAAATATAGCGAGTATGGAAAAGTGGTGATAGGAGTTGTGGAATTGTCCCTAGGCAACTGACTATGTTACTAGACCGATAATCGTTATTGCAATTCTATTTGAGGGAGAGGCATAAGCTAACATACTTTCTCTACTTGGATCATATGCACTTATGATTGGAACTCTAGCAAGCATACGCAACTACTAAAGATTCATTAAGGTAAAAATCCAACCATAGCATTAAAGTATCAAGTCCCCTTTATCCCATACGCAAACAACCTACTTACTCGGGTCTGTGTTTCTGTCACTCACGCCACCCACCATAAGCAAATCATAAACATATTGCAAACCCTACAGCGGGAATCCCTCATGCTTGCGCGACACGGAGGGCACAATAGGAAAGCACCAATAAAATATGCAACTCAAACCAATCATAGCAATTCATCAATCACTGATAGGACAATAGAAATCTACTCAGACATCATAGGATGGCAACACATCATTGGATAATAATATGAAGCATAAAGCACCATGTTCAAGTAGAGGGTACAGCGGGTTGCGGGAGAGTGGACCGCTGTAGATAGAGGGGGGAAGGTGATGGAGACGTTGGTGAAGATGACGTTGGTGTTGGTGAAGATCGCTGTGATGATGATGGCCCCCGGCGGCGTTCCGGCGCCACCGGAAGCGAGGGGGAGAGCCCCCTCCTTCTTCTTCTTCCTTGACCTCCTCCCTAGATGGGAGGAGGGTTTCCCCTCTGTTCCTTGGCTCCCATGGCGTGGGAGGGGCGAGAGCCCCTCCGAGATTGGATCTATCTCTCTGTTTTGGCGTTCTGTTCTGGCTCTGTTTCACCGTTTCACATATATATGGAGATCCGTAACTCCGATTGGCCTGAAACCTTTTCTGTGATTTTTTTTCGAATATTATCTTTGTTGCGGCAAAAGAAGAGCATCAACTGCCTTACGGTGGGCTCACGATGGTAGGCGGCGCCCAGGGGGAGGGGCGTGCCCCTGGCTCTTGAACACCTCGGGCACCGTCTTGCGTGGATTTTTCTTCTGGAATTTTCCATATTTTCCAAAAATAAGCTCCGTCCGTTTTTATCCCGTTTGGACTCCGTTTGATATGGATATTCTGCGAAACATAAAACATGCAACAGACAGGAACTTGCACTGGGCACTGGATCAATATGTTAGTCCCAAAAATAATATAAAAAGTTTCCAAAAAGTATATGAGAGTGAATAATATTGGCATGGAACAATCAAAAATTATAGATACGGCGGAGACGTATCAACATCCTCAAGCTTAAATCCTGCTCGTCCTCGAGTAGGTAAATGATAAAAAGAATAATTTTTTATGTGGAATGCTACCTAGCATAATCTTGATCATATGTCTAATCATGGCATGAATATTAAGACACGAGTGATTCAAAGCAATAGTCTATCATTTGACATAAAAACAGTAATACTTTGAGCATACCAATAAAGCAATCATGTCTTTTCAAAACAACAAGGCCAAAGCAAGCTTATCCCTACAAAATCATACAGTTTGGCCATGCTTCATTTTCGTCACACAAAATGCCCCCATCATGCACAACCCCGATGACAAGCCGAGCAATTGGTTCATACTTTTTAACGTGCTTCAGCTTTTTCAACCCTCACGCAATACATGAGCGCAAGCCATGGATATAGCACTATAGGTGGAATAGAATATAATGATGGAGGTTATGTGGAGAAGGCAAAAAAGGGAGAAAGTCTCACATCGACGCGGCTAATCAACGGGCTATGGAGATGCCCCTCAATTGATGTCAATGCGAGGAGTAGGGATTGCCATGCAACGGATGCACTAAGAGCTATATGTGTATGAAAGCTCAACAAAAGAAACTAAGTGGGTGTGCATCCAACTTGCTTGCTCATGAAGACCTAGGGCATTTGAGAAAGCCCATCGTTGGAATATACGAGCCAAGTTCTATAATGAAAATTCCCACTAGTATATGAAAGTGACAACTCAAGAGACTCTCTATATGAAGAACATGGTGCTACTTTGAAGCACAAGTGTGGTAAAAGGATAGTAACATTGCCCCTTCTCTCTTTTTTTCTCATCTATTATTATTATTATTATTATTATTATTATTATTATTATTATTATTATTATTATTATTATTATTATTATTATTATTATTATTATTATTATTATTATTATTATTATTTTATTTTCGTCCGGAGTCTCATCCCGACTTGTGGGGGAATCATAGTCTCCATCATCCTTTCCTCACTGGGGCAATGCTCTAATAATGATGATCATCACACTTTTATTTACTTACAACTCTATATTA
Organism: Aegilops umbellulata; assembly: GCA_032464435.1. Lineage (NCBI taxonomy): Eukaryota > Viridiplantae > Streptophyta > Magnoliopsida > Poales > Poaceae > Aegilops > Aegilops umbellulata. The sequence goes on along the minus strand of CP136055.1, from coordinate 179,834,120 downwards.
CAACTCGATACTAGAACAAAGGTATGACTCTATATGAATGCCTCCGGTGGTGTATCAGGATGTGCAATGATCTAGCGTAGCAATGACATCAAAAAACGGACAAGCCATGAAAACATCATGCTAGCTATCTTACGATCATGCAAAGCAATATGACAATGAATGCTCAAGTCATGTATATTATGATGATGGAAGTTGCATGGGAATATATCTCGGAATGGCTATGGAAATGTCATAATAGGTAGGTATGGTGGCTGTTTTGAGGAAGATATAATGAGGCTTATGTGTGACAGAGCGTATCTTATCACAGGGTTTGGATGCACCGGCGAAGTTTGCACCAACTCTCGAGGTGAGAAAGGGCAATGCACGGTACCGAAGAGGCTAGCAATGATGGAAAGGTAAAAGTGTGTATAATCCATGGACTCACATTAGTCATAAAGAACTCATATACTTATTGCAAAAGTTTATTAGCCCTCGAAGCAAAGTACTACTCCGCATGCCCCTAGGGGGATAGATTGGTAGGAAAAGACCATCGCTCGTCCCCGACCGCCACTCATAAGGAAGACAATCAAAGAAACACCCCATGCTTCAAATTTGTCACACAACGGTTACCATCCGTGCATGCTACGGGACTTGCAAACCTCAACACAAGTGTCTCTACAATCCACAACCACCCACTAGCATAACTCTAATATCACCATCTTTATATCGCAAAACTATTGCAAGGAATCAAACATATCATATTCAGCGATCTACAAGTTTATGTAGGATTTTATGACTAACCATGTGAATGACCAATTCCTGTCATCTCTCTAAATAGATTATAAGTGAAGCAAGAGAGTTTAGTTCTTTCTACAAAAGATATGCCCAAACTCTAACAAATATAAGTGAAGCAAAAGAGCATTCTACAAATGGCGGTTGTATATGTAAAGAGAAGCAGGCAATCCAAACTTCAAATGATATAAGTGAAGCACATGAAGCATTCTATAAAGCCATGCTCAAAGATATAAGTGAAGTGTAATGAGCATTCTATAAATCAACCAAGGACCATCTCATACCAGCATGGTGCATAAAATAAAAAATAAAAACCTAATTGCAAAAGACGCTCCAAGACTTGCACATATCGCATGAACGAAACGAATTTGAAAACATACCGATGTTTGTTGAAGAAAGAGGGGATGCCTCCCTAGCATCCCCAAGATTAGACGCTTGAGTCTCCTTGAATATTTACTTGGGGTGCCTCGGGCATCCCCAAGCTTGAGCTCTTTCCTCTCTTCCTTCTTCTCACATCGAAACCTTCTCAATCAAACACTTCATCCACACAAAACTTCAACAGAAAACTCGGTAAGATCCGTTAGTATAATAAAGAAAATCACCACTCTAAGTACTGTTGCAAACCAATTCATATTTTGTTCTTGCATTGCGTCTACTGTATTATAACTTTTTCATGGCTTAATCCACTAATATAAATTGATAGTTTCATCAAAACAAGCAAACCATGCATCAAAAACAGAATCTGTCTAAAACAGAACAGTCTGTAGCAATCTGAACATTCACCATACTTCTGGTACTTGAAAAATTCTGCCAAAATTAGTAAAAATAAAAAATTTGTACAGCAAGACATTGCTAAAAGAATCAGAACCATTTGACGTTCCAATAAAAAACTAAAATTTACGCACTACAGCCAAAGTTTCTATCCTGCACCGCACAAACCAACAAGCATTGTAAACATCCTAAAGGCAAACCTTGGCACATTATTTTTATAATACAATGGAATTGTAAAAGGGGATAATTATTTTTTTTGAAAATTTTCTGCAATTAAGATTCACAAAGTTGTCGTGAGCATGAACAAAGTTCAAGGAGCTCTCCCACTTTAACAATGCTTGTCTTTCTCACTTTCACTTTCCTTTTTGAAAAAGTTTTGGGTTCCCCTCTTTATTTTTGTTGTTTTTAAACTATATGAAAGCACTCAACAGAAATAAATGACTCTCTAAAACTTCTAGGTTGTCTCCCTGGCAGTGCTTTCTTTAAAGCCATTAAGCTAGGCATATAGTGCTCAAGTAATGAATCCACCCGGATCCCAAGGTATATCAAAGCCAATTTTAATTAGCAATGATTTGTAATTTAGTAGTGAGCACAAAGCAACATAAATCAAGCAATGATGAAGTCTAACTCTCTTCCTATGCATCGGCATGTCATAAAAAAACAATTCATGCACACAAAGTAAAGGCCAATGCATAGTATAAACAGTTTCTTGCAATTTTGTCATATTGGAAACATAGAGAGTTGGAGATATAGTTCCTCTTTCATAATAATTGCAAGTAGGAGCAACAAGCACATGCATATTATATTCATCAAAATCATCATGTGCAACGGTGAAAGGCAACCCATCAATGTAATCCTTAATGAGTGCAAACTTCTCCGATATAGTGTAATCGTGAGAATTTAAAAAGATAATAGGACTATCATGCATGGGTGCAATAGCAACAATTTCATGTTTAACATAAGGAACTATAGCAAGTTCATCTCCATAAGCATAATTCATATTGGCATCTTGGCCATAAGCATAGCAAGCATCATCAAAAAGGGATATTTCAAAAGAATCAATGGGATCATAACAATCATCATAGCAATCATCCTTCGGTAAGCACGAAGGGGAATTAAATAATGTATGAGTTGGAGGGTTACTCTCATTAGAAGGTGGGCACGGGTAGCTAATCCGCTCTTCCTCCTTTTGTTCTTCGCTCTCCTCGTCATCTTTTTCATCCAATGAGCTCACAGTTTCATCAATTTCTTCTTCCATAGACTCCTGCAAAATATTAGTTTCTTCTTGGACAGCGGAGACTTTCTTAATAAGTGCATTAATTTCATAATTTTATTTATAATTCTCATAGCAATATTTGAGGATAGCTAAATTTTCAGATCTATAAACAGCATCATCAAAATCCTCAAACTCTTTACACATAGCTTCAATTTCATAAGCACCCATAAAAGCAACAAATTCTTCTATTTGTTCCACATCATAGTAATCATATATACCTCTAGCATAAGAAGCTAAGGTTTCATTATCATTAAATTTGCATGAAAAGGGAAGGTGTGGAGAATTCATCCTTGAGCAACAAGTATAATCATATTCCACGCATAGTTGCCAAGCATAACACTTCAATATATGAATTTGATCCCATAATAGTTTCCCTTTTTGTGTCAAGCGATAATCCCTAAAGTATTCACGTTGATCCAACGTTACTCCCATTACATAATTGAATGGGGTTTTCTCAGGATTATTAAAATAGTACATAATATCTTTCACATAACCAGCATCGAGGGTTTTAGGAGGTACCCCATCCTCATGAGTAGCAAGTACAGCTAATTTTTTTGGTATTTTGCGTTCCATATCCATAACTAAAGATAGAGAACAACTAAGAACAGCAAATAAAAATTACTTAGTGATAAAGCAAACAAGCACACACGAGAATATTCACCCCACGCTATTGCTCCCCGGCAACGGCGCCAGAAAAAGGTCTTGATAACCCACAAGTATAGGGGATCAATTGTAGCCTCTTTCGATAAGTAAGAGTGTCGAACCCAACGAGGAGCTAAAGGTAGAAAAAATATTCCCTCAAGTTCTATCGACCACCGATACAACTCTACGCACGCTTGACGTTCGCTTTACCTAGAACAAGTATAAAACTAGACGTACTTTGTAGGTGTTTTTGGATAGGCTTGCAAGAAAGTAAAGAGCACGAAAATAAAACTCGGGGATGTTAAGGTAAAGACACAACTAAAGTGAATATAGCGAGTATTGAAAAGTGGTGATAGGAGTTGTGGAATTGTCCCTAGGCAACTGACTATGTTACTAGACCGATAATCGTTATTGCAATTCTATTTGAGGGAGAGGCATAAGCTAACATACTTTCTCTACTTGGATCATATGCACTTATGATTGGAACTCTAGGAAGCATCCGCAACTACTAAAGATTCATTAAGGTAAAAACCCAACCATAGCATTAAAGTATCAAGTTCCCTTTACCCCATACGCAAACAACCTACTTACTCGGGTCTGTGTTTCGGTCACTCACGCCACCCACCATAAGCAAATCATAAACATATTGCAAACCCTACAACGGGAATCCCTCATGCTTGCGTGACACTGAGGGCACAATAGGACAACACCAATAAAATATGCAACTCAAACCAATCATAGCAATTCATCAATCACCGCTAGGACAATAGAAATCTACTCAGACATCATAGGATGGCAACACATCATTGGATAATAATATGAAGCATAAAGCACCATGTTCAAGTAGAGGGTACAGCGGGTTGCGGGAGAGTGGACCACTGTAGATAGAGGGGGGAAGGTGATGGAGATGTTGGTGAAGATGACGGTGGTGTTGGTGAAGATCGTGGTGATGATGATGGCCCCCGGCGGCGTTCCAGCGCCACGGGAAGCAAGGGGGAGAGAGCCCCCCTCCTTCTTCTTCTTCCTTGACCTCCTCCCTAGATGGGAGGAGGGTTTCCCCTCTGTTCCTTGGCTCCCATGGCTTGGGAGGGGCGAGAGCCCCTCCGAGATTGGATCTATCTCTCTGTTTCTGCGTTCTGTTCTGGCTCTGTTTCACCGTTTCGCATATATATGGAGATCCATAACTCCGATTGGCCTGAAACCTTTTCTATGATTTTTTTTCCGAATATTACCTTTCTTGCGGCAAAAGAAGAGCATCAACTGCCTTACAGTGGGCTCATGAGGGTAGGCGGCGCGCCCAGGGGAGGGGCGCGCCCCCTGCCTCGTGACCACCTCGGGCACCGTCTCGCGTGGATTTTTCTTCTGGAATTTTCCATATTTTCCAAAAATAAGCTCTGTCCGTTTTTATCCCGTTTGGACTCCGTTTGATATGGATATTCTGCGAAACATAAAACATGCAACAGGCATGAACTGGCACTGGGCACTGGATCAATATGTTAGTCCTAAAAATAATATAAAAAGTTGCCAAAAAGTATATGAAAGTGAATAATATTGGCATGGAATAATCAAAAATTATAGATACGACGGAGACGTATCAGCAAGTCAGGGTGATGCAGCGGCCCGAGTTGATGCAGAGGTCGGCGGCGGCGGCGCTCCGAGGCTAGGAGACGTGAGGAAGACGTAGAAGAGGAGCACAAAGGGGAGAAAGTAAATGACCCTTCGGCCCTATTTATAATAAAAGGGATATGTGTCAGGCGTAAGAATCAAGGTGCCACGAAACGGAGCTGTCGCCTCGATTATCGCAGATCTATTAAACAAGGAAGCATCATGGATAGCTTCGTTATGAAAGATGACGTCACTCCGGTTTACGGCAATTGGAGAAGATGACATCACGGCGGTTCACCAATTTATAAGAAGATGTTGAAGATAAAGTTTTTTGCTAAGGATTGACATGAACCCGTTCAAATCAATCTGGGGCCTAATGTTGGGGATATTACTACTGGGCGTAAACCGGCCAAGACAGGCCGGGTTAACTTCATCAGTAGTTAAGCATGTAGAAGCTCATAAAAGAAGAGCAGGGCTCAAGGCTCACAGTCGGTTTAAAGCCTGTAGCCGTAAACCGGCGTTGGTATGTAAACTTGTATTGTAAGTTAGGAATAAGTAGAGACCAAACGGGACACGTTTCTGAGCCGGTGTTGGGACTCTGTAAACCGACGGGCGTCACCCGTGTATATAAGGGGATGACCCAGCGGCAGTTCAAGGACAACAGACAACAACTCAAGACTTAGGCGAAGCTTGTTTGCTCCCTAGTCATCGAAGCCCTATCAATTCCATCACAACTAGACATAGGCTTTTACCTTCATCGAAGGGGCCGAACTAGTATAAACTCTCTTGTGTCCCTATGTCCGCTTTAACCCCTTCAAGCTAACCCGTCGCGATGGCTCCACGACTAAGTCCTTTCATGAGGACATCTGTCGTGACAAAACCACGACAGGCCCCACGAGGGTGGAGGGCGCGCCCAGGGGGTAGGCGCCCCTGCCTCGTGCTCTCCTGGTTGATTTCTTGACGTAGACTCCAAGTCCTCTGGATCACGTTTGTTCCGAAAATCACGTTCCCGGAGGTTTCATTCCGTTTGGACTCCATTTGATATTATTTTTCTGCGAAACTCTGAAATAGGCAAAAGAACAACAATTTGGGCTGGGCCTCCGGTTAATAGGTTAGTCCCAAAAATAATATAAAAGAGTATAACAAAGCCCATTAATCATCCAAAACAGAATATAATATAGCATGAAGTAATAAAAAATTATAGATACGTTGAGACGTATCAAGCATCCCCAACCTTAATTCCTGCTCGTCCTCGAGTAGGTAAATGATAAAACAGAATTTTTGATGCGGAATGCTACTTGGCACAATTTTTTAATGTAACCCTCTTAATTGTGGTATGAATATTCAGATTCGGAATATTCAAGATAAAAGTTTAATATTGACATAAAAGTAATAATACTTCAAGCATACTAACTAGGCAATTATGTATTCTCAAAATAACATGGCCAAAGAAAGTTCATCCCTACAAAAGCATATAGTTTAGTCATGCTCCATTTTCGTCACACAAGAATGCTCTCATCATGCACAACCCCGATGACAAGCCAAGCAATTGCTTCATACTTTAGTAATCTCAAACTTTTTCAACCTTCACGCAATACATGAGCATGAGCCATGGATATAGCACTATGGGTGGAATAGAATATAATGATGGGGGTTGTGTGGAGAAGACAAAAAAGGAGAAAGTCTCACATCAACGCGGCTAATCAACGGGCTATGGAGATGACCATCGATTGATGTTAATGCAAGGAGTAGGGATTGCCATGCAACGGATGCACTAGAGCTATAAATGCATGAAAGCTCAACAAAAGAAACTAAGTGGGTGTGCATCCAACTTGCTTGCTCATGAAGACCTAGGGCATTTGAGGAAGCCCATTGTTGGAATATACAAGCCAAGTTCTATAATGAAAAAATCCCACTAGTATATGAAAGTGGCAAAACAAGAGACTCCCTATCATGAAAATCATGGTGCTACTTTGAAGCACAAGTGTGGAAAAAAACATAGTAGCATTGTCCCTTTTTATTTATCTTTTTTTGGGAGCCTCCCTTTTTTTATTTGGCCTTTATCTCTTTTTTTTATTGGGACAATGCTTTATGAAGGATGATCATCACAGTTCTATTTATTTACAACTCAATGGTTACAACTCGATACTAGAACAAAGTATGACTCTATATGAATGCCTCTGGCGGTATACTAGGATAGGCAATGAATCAAGAGTGGCATGTATGAAAAATTATGAACGGTGGCTTTGCCACAAATACGATGTCAACTATATGATCATGCAAAGCAATATGACAATGATGAACGTGTCATGATAAACGGAACGGTGGAAAGTTGCATGGCAATATATCTCGGAATGGCTATGGAAATGCCATAATAGGTAGGTATGGTGGCTGTTTTGAGGAAGATATAAGGAGGTTTATGTGTGACAGAGCCTATCATATCATGGGGTTTGGATGCACCGGCGAAGTTTGCACCAACTCTCATTGTGAGAAAGGGCAATGCATGGTAATGAAGAGGCTAGCAATGATGGAAGGGTAAGAGTGCGTATAATCCATGGACTCAGCATTAGTCATAAATAACTCACATACTTATTGCAAAAATCTACAAGTCATCAAAAACAAAGCACTACGCGCATGCTCCTAGGGGGATAGATTGGTAGGAAAAGACCATCGCTCGTCCCCGACCGCCACTCATAAGGAAGACAATCAAAGAACACCTCATGTTTCAAATTTTTTACATAACGTTTACCATACGTGCATGCTACGGGACTTGCAAACTTCAACACAAGTATTTCTCAATTTCACAACTACTCAACTAGCACAACTTTAATATAACTACCTCCATCCCAAAACAATCATCAAGCATCAAGCTTCTCTTAGTATTCAACACACTCATAAGAAAGTTTTTACTAGTCTTGAATACCTAACATATTAGGATTAATTTCCCAATTTAAGCAAATTACCATGCTGTTTAAGGCTCTCAAAATAATACTCCCTCTGTTCCTTGATATAAGGTGTATAGATTTTTGAGAAAAAGTCCGAAATATAAGGTTTATTGCGTTGCACCACTCGTTTGGATAATTTTTTAAGGGATTTGATTACATTTCCTTATATAGGGCAAGCTCCTCTATTTTCTCCTGTCAATTAGTCAGGTGTAATCTCTCCCTCCACATGCGTTCTTTAATTTCCGTGCCAAAAACTATACACCCTATATTGAGGAACGGAGGGAGTATAAGTGAAGCATGAGAGAATAATAGTTTCTATAAAACAAAACCACCGCCGTGCTCTAAAAGATATAAGCGAAGCACTAGAGCAAAAACTACATAGCTCAAAAGATATAAGCGAAGCGCATTGAGTATTCTAATAAATTCTGAATCATGTGTGTCTCCCTCAAAAGGTGTGTACAGCAAGGATGACTGTGGTAAACTAAAAATCAAAGACTCAAATCATACAAGACGCTCCAAGCAAAACACATATCATGTGGTGAATAAAAATATAGCTCCAAGTAAAGTTACCGATGGAAGTAGACGAAAGAGGGCATGCCTTCCGGGGCATCCCCAAGCTTTGGCTTTTTGGTGTCCTTAGATTATCTTGGGGTGCCATGGGCATCCCCAAGCTTAGGCTCTTGCCACTCCTTGTTCCATAATCCATCAAATCTTTTACCCAAAACTTGAAAACTTCACAACACAAAACTTAACAGAAAATCTCGTGAGCTCCGTTAGCGAAAGAAAACAAATCACCATTAAGGTACTGTAATGAACTCATTCTTTATTTATATTGGTGTTAAACCTACTGTATTCCAACTTCTTTATGGTTTATAAACTATTTTACTAGCCATAGATTCATCAAAATAAGCAAACAACACACGAAAAACAGAATTTGTCAAAAACAGAACAGTCTGTAGTAATCTGTAACTAACGCAAACTTCTGTAACTCTAAAAAATCTACAAAAACAGGACGACCTAGAAAATTTGTTTATTGATCTGCTGCAATTGAAATAAATATTGTATCACGTTCTGGTGATTTTTAATAATTGTTTTCGTGAACAGAAAGTTTCTGGAATTTTCAGCAAGATCAAATAACTATCATCCAAGAAGATCCTATAGGTTTAACTTGGCACAAACACTAATTAAAACATAAAACAAATCTAACCAAAGGCTAGATCAAATATTTATTTCTAAACAGAAGCAAAAAGCAAAAAAACAAAAAATAAAATTGGGTTGCCTCCCAACAAGCGTTATCATTTAACGCCCCTAGCTAGGCATAAAAGCAAGGATGGATCTAGGTATTGCCATCTTTGGTAGGCAATCCATAAGTAGCTCTCATAATATATTCATATGGTAGTTTAATTTTCTTTCTAGGAAAGTGTGCCATGCCTTTCTTTAATGGAAATTGAAATCTAATATTCCCTTCCTTCATATCAATAATTGCACCAATCATTCTAAGGAAAGGTCTACCAAGAATAATAGGACATGAAGGATTGCAATCTATGTCAAGAACGATGAAATCTATGGGCAAATAGTTCTTATTTGCAATAATAAGAACATCATTAATTCTTCCCATAGGTTTCTTAATGGTGGAATCCGCAAGGTGCAAATTCAAAGACCAATCATGAAATTCACGGAATCCTAGCAAATTACACAAAGTTTTTGGAATTGTGGAAACATTAGCACCCAAATCACACAAAGCATAGCATTCATGATCTTTAATTTCAATTTTAATAGTAGGTTCCCACTCATCATAAAGTTTTCTAGGGATAGAACCTTACAACTCAAGTTTTTCTTCATAATATTGCATCAAAGCATCAATGATATGTTTAGTAAAAGCTTTATGTTGGCTATAAGCATGTGGAGAATTTAGGACGGATTGCAACAAGGAAATACAATCTATAAAAGAGCAATTATCATAATTAAATTCCTTGAAATCCAAAATAGTGGACTCATTAATATCTAGAGTTTTGATCTCTTCAATCCCACTTTTACCAATTTTTGCATCAAGATCTGAAAACTCTGAATTTTTGGGACTCCTTCTAGGTAAAGGTGGCTCATATTCAGTCCCATCATTATCAAGATTCATATTGTAAAACAAAGATTTAATAGGGACACATCAATAACTTTTAGATCTTCATCTTTATTGTCATAAAAATTAGAAGAACACGCCTTCACAAAGCAATCTTTCTTAGCACGCATCCTAGCGGTTCTTTTTTTGCACTCATCAATGGAAATGCTCATGGCCTTGAGAGACTCATTGATATCATGCTTAGTTGGGATAGATCTAAGTTTCAAGGAATCAACATCAAGAGAAATTCTATCAACGTTCCTAGCCAATTCATCAATCTTAGGAAACTTTTCTTCAAGCAAAGCATTGAAATTCTTTTGCGAATTCATAAATTCTTTAACACTAGTCTCAAATTCAGAGGGCATCTTATTAAAATTTACATAAGAATTGTTGTACGAATTACCATAATTATTAGAGGGATTACTAGGATACGGCCTAGGATTAAAGTTTCCTCTATACGCGTCGTTACCAAAATTATTCCTGACAACAAAATTCACATCCTTAGATTCATTATTATTTTCAATCAAAGTAGACAAAGGCATATCATTAGGATCAGAAGAAACACTTTTATTAGCAAATAATTTTGTAAGTTCATCCATCTTTCCACTCAAAACATTAATTTCTTCTATCGCATGCACCTATTTACTAGTAGATCTTTGAGTGTGCCATTGAGAATAATTAACCATAATATTATCTAGGAGTTTAGTAGCTTCTCCTAAAGTGGTTTCCATAAAAGTGCCTCCCGCGGGCGAATCTAAAAGATTTCTAGAAGCAAAATTCAATTCGGCATAATTTTTTTGTATAATCATCCACAAATTCAAACCATGTGTAGGGCAACTATGTATCATTAATTTCATCCTCTCCCAAGCTTTTGAAACATGTTCATGATCAAGTTGCCTAAAATTCATAATATCGTTTCTAAGAGAGATGATCTTAGTGGGAGCAAAATACTTAGAGATAAAAGCATCTTTACACTTATTCCATGAATCAATACTATTTTTAGGCAAAGACGAAAACCAAGCTTTAGCATGATCTCTAAGCGAAAAAGGAAATAGCTTCAATTTAACAATATCATTGTCCACATATTTATTCTTTTGCATATCACACAAATCAACGAAGCTATTTATATGGGTAGCGGCATCTTCACTAGGAAGGTCGGCGAATTGATCTTTCATGACAAGATTCAACAAAGCAGCATTAATTTCACAAGATTTAGTATCGATAAGGGGAGCAATCGGAGTGCTAAGAAAATCAGTGTTGTTGGTATTGGTAAAGTCACACAATTTAGTATTATCTTGAGCCATCGTGACAAGCAAGCAATCCAACACATGAGCAAACAAGAATTGAGTGAAAAAAGGAAAACGGGAAGAGGGCGAATAAAACGGGAAGGGTGAAGTGGGGGAGAGGAAAATGAGAGGCAAATGACAAATAATGTAATGCGGGAGATAAGATTATCCAAACATACACATTTTTGCTTTCTATACGGTTATGCTGGTTTCTCTCAAATACCTGTGTCAAAAGAGGATCAAGAAAAGACCACTTTTCCTTGTCCTTCCGGTACCTTTGCTTATAGGCGTATGCCTTTTAGTTTATGCAATGCACCTGCTACCTTTCAAAGATGTATGACTGCTATATTCTCTGACTTTTGTGAAAAGATTGTTGAGGTTTTCATGGATGATTTTTCCGTATATGGAACTTTTTTTGATGATTGCTTAAGCAACCTTGATCGAGTTTTACATAGATGTGAAGAAACTAATCTTGTCTTGAATTGGGAGAAGTGCCACTTTATGGTTAATGAAGGTATTGTCTTGGGGAATAAAATTTCTGAAAGAGGTATTGAAGTTGATAAAGCTAAAGTTGATGCTATTGAAAAGATGATGTGGGTATAAGAAGTTTCCTTGGTCATGCCGGTTTTTATAGGAGGTTCATTAAAGACTTCTCAAAAATTTCTAGGCCTCTGACTAATCTCTTACAAAAGGATGTTCCTTTTGTCTTTGATGATGATTGTGTAGAAGCATTTGAAATACTTAAGAAAGCCTTGATTTCTGTACCAATTGTTCAGCCACCTGATTGGAATTTACCCTTTGAAATTATGTGTGATGCTAGTGATTATGTTTTTTGACTATGTACCGCAAGGCAATAGCCTCACAGTCTTTTATTAAAACACAGAGCCAAAGAGTACAAAGTTACAAAGTTAAGAGAGAGGAGGAGAGAGTAATACTTACAAAAGAAGTGCTTAGGTTAAGGAAGCTATCCAAGAGATTAGACTATTCCTATATTTACATTTGATTCTATGAGCTAAGAGAGAGATGTCATGCAAGAAATTCCTCCTCCATGCCCTGAATGAAGGTGATTCATTCCTGAAGATCTTCCCATTTCTTTGTGTCCAAATATTCCAAGTGGCAGTGAATACTACCTCAGAGAAAAAAGTATGCCCAAAATCCCTCCTAGCATCAGAAGCCATGTCATAAGTGGTCTGGTTTGGTTGTGGATTCCATGAAATACCCAGGTAGTTCCAGATACGCTGGCTAAAATTGCAAGCGAAGAAGAGATGTGTTCTGTCCTCATGTGATGCCAAGTGGCATAGAACACAAGTGTCATCCTGTATAATCCAGTGCCGCCGCTGCATCATGTCCCTAGTGTTTAGACGATCCATCAAAAGGAGCCACCCATAAACCTTAAACTTCAGTGTACAAGAACATTTCCAAATCCACTTGAATATGGGATCAACCACTGTGTCCGAAAAGCATGACAAGTAATAAATCCTAGACTGCTAGTCACCAGTCTTGGAAGGCCATTTCCAGACATCCTTTTCCCCATCTTGAAGGTTAACCATATTAAGGAACACCTGAAGTTGATTAAACTCGTCAAAGGCCTGAGCAGACAGCGGAAGGTGGAGGTTGTCAGTTAGGTCTGGTAGCTCCAGAATATCCTTGAATGTTAGAGTGTCATCGATCACAAAGGAGTGGAGTCTCGGAAACTGAAGCCAAATTGCCAACGGTCAAGCCAGAAAATCACCGTATCCCCCGATCGAACTTGTGGAACTGCCAACTTACAAAACTTATCATACAGCTTGAATACATCTCTCCACCAGAAAGAACCGCAGCTTTGCGTGACTTGGGGGGCGCAGAGGCGTAATAAGTGTCCCAGATAAGAGATACCCATGGTACGTCCATCTTATTGAAGAACTTGAAAAGATGCTTGATGAGCAAGGCATCGTTTTGAAAGCCCAAGTCCATTACTCCCAGACCACCAAAGGATTTAGGACGACATACCAAATCCCAAGCCGCCAAAGATTGCCGAGGCATATCCGTGTTCCCTCTCCATAAGCATTGCCGCATAATCTGCTCGATCTGCTTCAAGATACCCTGCGGTAACGAAAGTGTGCATAAGAAATATATTGGCATAGAACTAAGTACGGACTGTAAAAGTTGGAGCCGGCTTCCTTGGTTCAAGAGACAAGAAGACGCAGATAATCGTCTCTCAATATGATCCACCAGGGGCAATAGATCATAAATTGTTGGCCGGGAAGTACCCATTGGTAGGCCAAGGTAAGTGAATGGCATGGAACCAACATCACATCCAAGCAGGGCAGCAACACGTGTGCCCTCATCATCAGACATATATATTGGTATCAAAGAGGACTTACTGAAGTTCACCCTGAGACCGGTTGATTTGGCAAAGACTTCAAGCATTTCTTTGAATGCAATGAGCTGGCTATCAACAACAGGAAGGACGATGAGTGTATCATCAGCATACTGTACGATCGGGTAGTCCATTGAGGTAGTTGGGATTGGCAAGGTGAGAATATTCCTGGAGCACATCTCATTTACAACCGATTGAAGTAAATCCACCGCGATGACAAAGAGCAATGGAGATAGCGGATCACCTTGACGAACACCTGAACGACAGGCAAAATGATTACCAGGCACACCATTCAAAAGGACCGAAGAGGAGCCTGTGGACAGAATGCTGTCAATCCAATTTCTCCAACGTTCATCAAATCCCTTACATTTCAAAATCCTAAGTATCAGCTCATGCTCAATGGTGTCAAACGCCTTTGTGAAGTCAAGTTTAAGAAGAATGATAGGCCTCTTGGAAGCTTTGCATTGGTGAATGTATTCAAAACACCACGCCAAACAGTCTTGTATGGATCGACACCGAAGAAAACCATACTGGTTGCGATGGATACATTTTAGGATCACACCCTGGAGACGATTTGCCAAGAGCTTGGTTAAGAACTTTAAACAAGTATTGGTCAACGATATGGGCCTAAAATCACCAACATATTCAGGGCTTAGCTTCTTCGGAATGAGGGTGATAAGAGACGTGTTAAGACACTCCAAATTACATTTTCCTTCATAGAATTCTTGCACAAGTTTCATAAGGTCACCCTTCAAAATAGGCCAACATTTCCTTAAGAAAAGCCCAGTAAAACCGTTTGGTCCCAGAGCACGATCAGTGGGCATATTCTTAATTACCGCATCCACCTCAGCATCAGTGAACGGTAGAGACAACTCCTCTAGACCATCAATTCTGGTAATTAATGTGTCTAGATCAAAACCCATCTGAAGGCCTTTTGATTGGCCCATCCGCTGATTAAAATCAGCCCAGAACATTCCCGCCAACTGTTGATGGTCCGTCACCACATCCCCCTCCGCAGACTTGATCGAGGAGATAGTATTCCTACGGAATCTCTTCGTAGCCATGGCATGAATTTTTTTTGAATTCTCTTCTCCAACTTTGATGTTTCTGATCGTGCAACGTTGCTTCCAATAGATAAATTGCCAATGTAAGATATCCTCAAGATGCAATTTAACAATTCTTCTAAAATTGAGCTCCGACCAACTCAAAGGCCTAATTTCCTCAAGATTATCGAGGAAAATAATCACTTTATTACAATCACCAATTAAAGCTTTGACTTTCGATAGATTTAAATGCCATTTCTTGAGCGCGTAACGGAGGGACTTAAACTTAGCCGAAATTGTTAATGCAATCGACGATTTGACCACTTGCCTATTCCAAACCTCAGCAACATAGACCGCAAACCCGGGCAAATCCACCCAATAATTCTCAAAGCGGAAAACCTTTGCCTTGGGGATACAAGTGGCAATCGAGACTACGCAGGGAACATGGTCAGAGGTAGTGCGTGCAAGTGGTAAAACCATTGTGTTAGGGTGATCAGATGTCCAAGTGACCGAAGTAAAAAACCAATCTATCTGCTCTAGGAGCGGTGAGGTTTGCATATTCGACCAAGTATATTGACGCCCCTTGATCGGCAACTCAACAAGACCTAAATGACCAATTATCTCATTAAACAAGAAGATATCGTTAATATCACCTCCCGGAAGGTTGCGGTTCTCCAATGATCTCATGAAGTTGAAATCACCCAAAAGCAGCCAGTTTCTGCCCAAACTGAATATCAAGATTATATAGCCACTGAACAAATTCATCACGGCAAGGGCCTTGACACGGGCCATAAACAGAGACAAGAGACCAAGTTTCTGAGGTGTGCTTGGATTTAAACTCCACAATTATCCCATAGGGTTTGGACTCAATTAAAAAACCTATGAAAAAGGATGCTAGCGATTATGTTGTAGGTGTTGTTCTAGGACAAAGAGTTGATAAGAAATTAAATGATATTCAATATGCTGGTAAAACTCTAGAGAGTGCCCAGAGAAATTATGCTACTACTGAAAAGGAATTTTTAGCAGTTGTATTTGCTTGTGATAAATTCAGACCTTATATTGTTGATTCTAAAGTAAGTCTTCACACTGATCACACTGCTATTAAATATCTTATGGAAAAGAAAGATGCTAAACCTAGACTTATTAGATGGGTTCTCTTGCTACAAGAATTTGATTTGCATATTATTGATAGAAAGGGAGCCGAGAACCCCGTTGCAGACAACTTATCTAGGTTAGAGAATGTTCTTAATGACCCACTACCTATCAATGATTGCTTTCATGATGAACAATTAGCTGTCATAAATGCTTCTCGTACTGATCCATGGTATGCTGATTATGCTAATTACATTGTTGCTAAATTTATACCACCTAGTTTCACATACCAGCAAAGAAAAAGGTTTTCTATGATTTAAGACATTACTTCTGGGATGACCCACATCTTTATAAAGAAGGAGTAGATGGTGTTATTAGACATTGTGTACCTGAGTATGAACAGGAACAGATCCTACGCAAGTGTCACTCCGAGGCTTATGGAGGACACCACGCTAGAGATAGAACTGCAAATAAGGTATTGCAATCCGGTTTTTATAGGCCTACTCTTTTCAAGGACGCCCGTAAGTTTGTCTCGTCTTGTGATGAATGTCAAAGAATTGGTAATATTAGTAGACGTCAAGAAATGCCTATGAGCTATTCACTTGTTATTGAACCATTTGATTTTTGGGGCTTTGATTATATGGGACCGTTTCCTTCCTCTAATGGGTATACACATATTTTGGTTGCTGTTGATTACGTTACTAAGTGGGTAGAAGCTATTCCAACTAGTAGTGCTAATCATAACACCTCTATTAAGATGCTTAAAGAATTTAATTTTTACAAGGTTTGGAGTCCCTAGATACTTAATGACTGATAGTGGTTCACATTTTATTCATGGTGCTTTTCATAAAATGCTTGCTAAGTACAACATTAATCATAGAATTGCATCTCCATACCACCCACAATCAAGTGGTCAAGTAGAACTAAGTAATAGAGAAATTAAATTAATTTTGCAAAATACCGTTAATAGATCTAGAAAGAATTGGTCCAAGAAACTTGATGATGCATTATGGGGCTATAGAGCTGCATACAAAAATCCTATGATTATGTCTCCGTATAAAGTGGTTTATGGAAAAGCATGTCACTTACCTCTTGAACTAGAACATAAGGCATACTGGGCCATTAAAGAGATCAACTATGACTTCAAACTTGCCGGTGAGAAGAGACTATTTGACATTAGCTAACTTTATGAATGGAGAAAAAGTTAAAAGATGGCATGACAAAAGGATACAAAAGTGTGAGTTTAATGTAGGTGATTTTGTTTTTTATACAACTCTCGTTTAAGATTTTTTGCAGGAAAACTTCTCTCTAAATGGGAAGGTCCTTACGTTATCGAGGAGGTATATCGTTCCGGTGCCATAAAAATCAACAACTTTGAAGGCACAAATCTGAAGGTGGTGAACGGTCAAAGAATCAAACATTATATATCAGGTAATCCCATAAATGTTGAAACCAATGTTATTGATACCGTAACCCCGGAGGAGTATATAAGGGACACTTTCCAGAATGTTTCAGACTCCGAAAAGGAATAGGTATGTGGTACGGTAAGTAAACCGGCTCCAAAACAGTCCTAATAGCAATTTTTGTCTGTTTTGGAATATTTAAGAAAATAGGAAAATAAGAAGTAGTCCGGAAAGGACACGAGGCGTCCACGAGGGTGGGGGCGTGCCCTACCCCCTGGGCATGCCCCCTGACTCATGCGCACCTCGTGTGCTCTCCGTACTCCGTTTTCTTGCACAATACTTCTTTTGGTCGGTAAAGATTCATTATATAATCTCCCGAAGGTTTTGACCACCGCACCATGCAAATATCTCATACTTTTGTTTCGAGCTATTTTCTGCCAGAGTTGTCAAGGCCAGGCATCATGTCGTCCCCCTCCTCCAGCAATGAGGGCGGCTATGCTTGGCAAATGGAGACAGAGCTGAAGAGAGAAGAACCTGGGGAAATCAACAAGGATGATAGGATCAAGAAGGCCACGGAGGATCAAGCTCCGGGAGCAGAAGAAGAACACATCCTTCAACCTCATTACAATCTTCTTCCCCTACTGAAATTGAAGCTTTCAATATGATTGAAATAGTTCGGGTGCAGAACAAGTATCTAACTCGTGAAAATATTCTGTTGCAAGAGCATATCACCGCACTCAAGGGCATTATTCGTAAGTTGAAGCACCTCCTACGCTCGATGTTGGACGACCAGCCTACGTCATCAACAATCCCTTCATCACCACGAAAGGAGAACTGAGTATTTGGTATGGGCACTCCCCTTGGCAACTGCCAAGCTTGGGGGAGGTGCCCTGGTATCGTATCACCATCACACTTGTATCTTTACCATTATTATTAGATCGATCCTTTTGGTAATGTCTTGATCTAGTAGAATATAGTTTTAGTATGATCTAGTTTTGAGGTTTGCTTTATAATCCTTCTATGTAATCGAGCATGTGAGTTATATATAATAAAGATTATTCTTGAGTCGAGGGCTTGGCTATCTTTCTATGATCTTGAGGGAATAATAAGAAATAGACAGATCATATTGATCTTATGGAGAGTAATTACTTCACATATAAAGAGTATGATGAATAAAAGTTGTTGAGAGTTGACAAACATAGTTTTGGTCATCGTTGCAATTAATAGGAGGTAATAAAGAAAGAGAGGTTCTCACATATAAATATACTATCTTGGACATCTTTTATGATTGTAAGCACTCATAAATATGACATGCTAAAAAGTTGATGTTGGACAAGGAAGACAACGTAATAGGTTATGTTTTATATCCTAAACAAAGTATATTGTCATGGATCATCCAACATGTTGATCTTGCCTTTCCCCCTCATGCTAGCCAAAATCTCTGCACCAAGTAGAGATACTACTTGTGCTTTCGAATATCCTTAAACCCAGTTTTGCCATGAGTGTCCACCATACCTACCTATCGATTAAGTAAGATCCTTCAAGTAAGTTGTCATTGTTGCATGCACTAAAAATTGCTCTTTAAATATGTATGATCTATTAGTGTGGAGAAAATAAGCTTTATACGATCTTGTGATATGGAAGAAATAAAAGCGATGGACTGCATAATAAAGGTCCCTATCGCAAGTGGCAATATAAAGTGACGTTCTTTTGCATTAAGATTTGGTGCATCCAACCATTAAAGCACATGACAACCTCTGCTTCCCTCTGTGAAGGGCCTATCTTTTATTTTTGTCTTATGCCTTATGCAAGAGTCGCGGTGATCTTCACCTTTTCTTTTTACACTTTATCCTTTGGCAAGCACATTGTGTTGTAAAGATCCTGATATATATATATAGACGGTCTATTCTGCTAATATTAGAAGAATAAATATTCTACACACCACTTCCGCACTGCACGCTGAACGCAACTGCACGTCATACTTTGAATCAAGTGTGCAGTACTCACACGAGTGAACTTCTCGTCGAAAAAAACTGCACGCGTTGTTTTTTCGGTACTGTTTTTGCTCTAAGTTTTTAACCATTTATCGGAATGAGGCGTATAATATATCATTGATAAGCTATGGATGAGACGCAACTTCGACATGATGAACACTTTTCAAGATTCCACACGGTTTAAGAGCAGTTTTGAAATTGGCGCGTCCCATGACGAGTGGCAGCGAGCGTTTTTTTGGCGATTTCTTCTAAACCACTCGCCAGAATGAAGCAAACGATACGCCGTTGGATAGATATCGTCGAGGCACATCTTTTTCATATATAAATTTTTCTCTAATTTATTACGGTTTAAGAGCAGTTTTAGATTTACTTAATCGCGGAACTCTGTTTTTCAAATTTTTTGAAATTTTCGGTACTGTTTTTGCTCCAGTTTTCTAACCGTTTGTCGGAACGAGACGTATGATACGCCGTTGGAAATCTACGGACAAGGCTCAACTTTCATATGTTGAAATGGTTTTGAGATTCCTTACGGTTTTTAGTTAATTTTGAAAATCGTGCGGCTGACTTCGAGAGGCAGCGGCAGTTTTTTAGGAAAATTGTTATGAACGGCTGGTCGGAATAATTCAAATCATACGCCGTTGGAAAGATATTGACGAGACGCAACTTTTTCATGTAGAGCACTCTATCTAATCCTTACGGTTTAAGAGCAGTTTCGATTTTACCGAAAAGAGAACACTCTGTTCTTCGCGAGACCAAAATCGTCGGATTTACTACATCTGACAGAAGAACGCATTGCTTCAGACAAAATATCGCACTGCATCAGATGGGCAAGTGCACTGCATGGTTTATTTTTGTTTAGACGTATTTGTTCTCGGACGAGGAAAGAAGAATGCACTGCTGCAGACGAAATACCGCACTTCATTAGATGGGCAAGTGCACTGCATGGTTTCTTTTTGTTTAGACGTATTTTTTCTCGGACGGGGAAAGAAGAACGCACTGCTTCAGACGAAATACCGCACTTCATGAGATGGGCAAGTGCACTGCATGGTTTTTTTGTGGGACGTAAATTTTCCCAAACGAGGTGGAGTGCACTGCTTCAGACGAAAAACCACACTGCATCGGACGAGCAAGCGCACTTCATGATTTCTTTTGTCGGACGTAAAAAATTTCAAGAGTGTGCTACAAAGTCCTTCGAAGCGGACTTTTTTAAAGACCGAAGTGCACTGCATTTTTCTTTTTCTTTTTCTCTAACAGAGTTTTGATTTTCCCGTAGTGGACTGCATATATATTTTTGGTTTTAAAATGAAATATGCAAAGAAATGGTCACTGGGAAATAAATTATCGTTTTTCACTGTGAACTTCAAATGAATATACTGGGAAATAAATTAACGTTTTTTGTCAACTGCAGCAGTGCACTGCATGCTGCTAGCTCAGGTACTACAACCTGAACCTCAAGAACAGCGAACTGCATGGTCGAGTAAAATGAGCTGCAACACAACTCGAGATGAACTGCTTTTGTTAACAAAATCTCGTCCACGTGCCTGAAAAACAACACAACCATATTTCTTTCACACACACTCATTTTTTCTTTACACAGCCATCGCATCTTCACACCTGATCCCATCGCGTGCCAAGCAGAACCGTGCCGGGATGAGCCGTCGTCCCCATCACAACCAACTCCTTTGTTTTTGCTGGTCGTCTTCTATCTGCAAAAATAACTACACTTAACAACAAGAACAAACAACATAGCGGACTGCATTATTTTTATGTCAAAACACATAGCGAAATGCATTGCACTTTTTGAGTCTTTGACTGTTCGCGGGCGACAGAGGAAAACAAGAAAACTGAACAGTGAACTATAGTGGCAGCAAAGAATCAGTTCGCCGGCATCATAGAGCGGCCGCGTCGAAGACAGCCGCTGAAGATGGAGCGCCAAGGGCCGGCTTACCGACGGGTGTCGCCGGTGGGACGTCGGGGAAGGGGAGAGGGGGAGGATAAAGGAGTTGTGTGCACTGCAAAAGGGAGACAGAGTTGTCATGCGCGTCTCCACAACTTTGAAGAGCAGAGGCGCACTGCACGGGAGCCATGTCCGTGGTACGAACCTCCCTGATGCCCGCGCATGTAGTCGCGGCCGGTGGGAGGAGTTTGGCAGCGGCGGGGGAGAGAGCACGGATCCGTCCCCTGGCGCAGCGGTGGCCGAGGGATCCGGCGCCTGGCGTAGCAGCGCCCCAGTCATACGGGAGGAGGGAAGAGCAATTTTCCAGCGAGGTCAACGGCTTCTTAACCCCCGAAACCACCCTGATCCGGCACCCCATCATGTCGCGGTGGTTGAAGACGTGGCCTATCACAAATCCGGCGGCGGGCAGACCGCATCCATCCAGAGGTGGCTCAGGGGGGAGGCGCGCTGTTCGGGGACGTCGCGGCGCCAGCCATCCAGCGGGCCGGCTGGGGAGGAGGCCGGACGGAGGCGCCGGTCCCGAGAGGGGAGCGTGGAGTCGCCGGGCGTCGAGAAGACTGTCCAGGGGGAATCACGGGGTCGGTGCTTCTGTAGCCGTCCGGCGCGGCGGGGCAGATCGGAGGCCTGTTTGGTGGGAGGCGGTGGCCGGCTCGGTGGGGGGCCGCCGTGGTGGTCACCGGATGCGGGGGCGGTGGTGGCTGGGGGAGGAAGAAGGGCGGCGCTGGTGGCGGGTGGAGGTGGGGGAATGGGAGGGGAAGGTGAAGGCAGCGGGGGAGGAAGAAGGGCGGCGCCTGTAGTTTGTGTCAATGGGTGGGGTGTTAGCAGAATAAGAAAGCGGTGTGCAGAATAAGACTCTTAAGGGTGTTATCATAATAGACCCACCCTAGTTATCATATATATATATATATATATATATATATATACATACATCCCAGCTATTCTGCAACCCATTCCTAAATAAGCTATTCAGGAACCGTTCCTAACTGCTCGAAAACAGATAAGCTAATTGTGCGTCATATACTAGTTAACTGTCGGTCGGACTTTTTCTGGCACTATTTTTTCGCAGTATTTTTTATCATAATTTTAGAACCGTTTATCGGAATGATGCAAATGACATAGCGTTGGATAGCTACTGAATAGGCGGAATTTCTGTATGTTGATCGTTGTCCCAAAATCCTTACAATTTTTTTAAAAAAATAAAATAACTAGAAATTCTTCAAACACGTTTTCGGTGTTTTTGTGAAAGAAACTTTCAAACCGTTTGTCGGAATGATGCGTATGATACACCATTAGAAAGCTATGGATTAGCCCGAACTTTGGCATATAGAACTCGTTTTCAGATTCGCCATGGTTTAAGAGTAGTTTTCAAAAAACTAACGATATTTTTGTCATTTTTTTTCCCGAACTGCTACAGTACATGTTAACTGCCCGAGCAGAATAGCTAACTGACGTATGACGACAGAGCTAACTGCCGTGACTTAAGACACTTTTTCCCCTGGTTTTCCCGGATCAAGCTAACTACCGGTATTGAAATAGCTAACTGTCGGGGATTGCGGCAGTTAACAACAAGTTAACGGCAGGACTGAAGGTACTAATTTTTTATTTTATTTTTTATTTTCCATGGGTCATTCCAACTGCAAGGCCTGAAATAGCTAACTGACGGGACTGCGGCAGTTAAGAACTAGTGAACTACTTGACTGAAGATATCAAATTTTTTTACGTTCTCTTTTTTTTTGCCAAGGTCACCCTAACTGCTCAAGGGCGCATGGCAGTTAAGTGTTCAAGTTAACTTCCACAACTCGCCCACTTAACTGCCATATGTAATAAAAATTGGACTAACATTATAAAAAAACTTTGTTATATTGTCATTTTTTTTCCGAACTGCTACAGTACATGCTAACTGTCCGACCGGAATAGCTAACTGACGTATGACGACCAAGCTAACTACAGCGAATTAAGACACTTTTTTTCCTGGTTTGCTGGATAGAGCTAACTACCGGTATTGAAATAGCTAACTGTCGAGGATTACGGCAGTTAACAACAAGTTAACTGCAGGACTGAAGGTACTAAATTTTTTATTTTTTATTATTTTCGCTATGTCATTCCAACCGCATGGCCTGAAATAGCTAATTGTCGGGACTGCGGCAGTTAAGAACTAGTGAACTGCTTGAGTGAAGATATCAACTTTTTTTTCCTTCGTTCTTTTTTTTGGCCAAGGTCACGCTAACTGCTCGAGGGCGCATGGCAGTTAAGTATTCAAGTTAACTTCTACAACTCGCCCACTTAACTGCCATTCCTAAATAAGCTATTCATGAATCGTTCCTAACTGCTCGAAAATAGATAAGCTAAATGTGCGTCATATACTAGGTAACTACAGGGCGGACTATTTTTGGCATCGTTTTTTCGCACTATTTTTTATCGTAATTTTCGAACTGTTTATCAGAATGATGCAAATGGCCTGCAGACCCGAGCTCGCTCGCTCCCTCGTGTTGCTACCGCGCCGCTCGCTCCCTTCGGGAAAAGAAACAAGTTAGGAGAGGTGGTTCCTAAATAAGCTTATTTAGGAACTCTAGAGGGGTTTCTAAATAGTCCCACCCTATATATATATATATCCAATTGGATGTAAGTTATCATAAACTATTATTGTTGACATTACCCTCGAGGTAAAAGGTTGGGAGGCAACACTATAAGCCCCTGTCTTTCTATGTCTCCGATTAAAAGTCCATACCCATAAGTATTGTGTGAGTGTTAGCAATTGTGAAAGACTAAATGATAGTTGAGTATGTGGACTTGCTGAAAAGCTCTTATATTGACTCTTTCCGATGTTATGATAAATTGCAATTGCTTCAATGACCGAGATCATAGTTTGTTAGTTTTCAATGAAGTTTCTGATTCATACTTGACATTGTGAATAGATTGTTACTTTAGCATAAGAAATCATATGAAAAATCCATATGTGTTGCTCTTATAAGAATGATCATGATGCCCTCATGTCCATATTTTATTTTAGCGACACCTCTATCTCAAAACATGTGGAATATTTTTCGTTATCGGCTTCCGCTTGAGGACAAGCGAGGTCTAAGCTTTGGGGAGTTGATACGTCCATTTTGTATCATGTTTTTATATCGATATTTATTGCATTATGGGATGTTATTACACATTATGTCACAATACTTATGCCTATTCTCTCTTATTTTACAAGGTTTATGTCGGTGGAAACGACACCTATGGGATCATGGGAATACCTTCTACGGTCGGCGGGCGTAGGGATGTGGAAAGAGTGGGTTTAGGAGATCAACACGGGAGATTTATCCAGGTTTGGGCCGCAAGTGATGCGTAATACCCTACTTCTGCTGGCTGGCGTTCATCCGGTGTTCTCGGACTAGCTAAAAAGCGTGCACGGTCTAAAAAGTACGAATCATCTCACGGCACACCGCGGGCCTCCTTTTATAGTCAAAGGGACTACCACAATGGCACACAGGGGATGGAAAGTTGTACAGTGGTTGAGTTTATTGCCTGGCATCACAGGACGAAACACATTAAATGTGCTACTTTGGTGTCCTTTTACTTTATTGGGGACGGCAATGAGGCCCGTCCCGACCTTCGCCGCTTCGCCTTGCTTCGACACACGTCCAGGCCAATGTGGCATGTAGCGCCATGAGGGCTGGCAGGCTGCTGAGCTGGTGTGGTGGCAGGGTCTTCACGAAGATCTGCATGCCACCACATAGGGGCTTGACTAGTTGGCTTAGGAGCCACGTACTTCCACGCGGGTACCTGCTTAGTTGGTGGGTCGGTCGCTTTGTTGGGGCGGCGACACGGTGACAAGGCCTTGCCACGGTCTTGCTGATATTCTCGTCAAGGGTCTTGCCGCGGCCTCGTGGGCGCCCTTGGTAAGAGTCTTGCTGGGGCATGATGGGTATCTTCGGCAGGAGCCTTGCCGGGGCCTCATGGGCATCCTCGGCAAGGAGCCCCGCTGTCGACTTGTCCTCTGGTTCCTACCTAGGCCTCACAGGCCTTTTGTCCTCACAAAGATCTGCATGCCACCATGGAGGTGCCTCCCCCGAGCCTTGGTTCCAATGTGGTTGATGGCTTCAGAACTCTTAGACTCAAGGGTGGCAGCCACGTTGGTGTTGAGTAAGTTGCCCCGGCAAGGTTCTTGCTGGGGCTATGAAGCCCGCCCCCGCAAGGGCCTTGCCGGCAGAGTTTCACCTCGCCACTCTGCTATTCATGCTTCTAGTCTTGAGCACGGCTCTGGTGGTCTTGTGTCTTGGCTTCCTCTTTCGTCCCGCCAAGCGCGGCTGCGGCTGCGTGGCTGTGACTGCCCGCACACAAGTAAAGGGTTGCAAAAAGGACCCCTACTTTTGTACACCGACAGGGGCCCCCTGGCCTCGGCCACATATAAGCGCGGGGCGTTATTGGGCCAGGCCCAGAACGGTGCGTGGGCACGCGAGGCAGAGTTCTTACTGCAGTAACTCCCTCGCTCGTTGCGCTTCCCCATAACCCACGTTGAATGCGTGACGTGGGGGTCATGCGTGGGGTGACTGAAGCATGCTTGCGTCATCCCACGGTGAATAGTAAAGAGGCGGCTTGCGTGTCCCTTTAAAACTGCAAGGCCGCTGCTCATTTACTCTCTCCACCTTGGAACCGTCGTTCCACGGTTCCCACTATGCCTGCCCCTTGCGCCACATACGTCGCATGCATGGCATGGGGTAGGTGACAGAGGCACGGGATATGGGAAGGCGCGCGGTGGCCGATACCTATGCGCCTTTGATTGGGCGGGGTGGGCAGTCGATGGACTTGCTCGTTGCCGGACCTGAACGGGCTCTTTAGAGGCGTAGAGCTAGTATTTTGGCCTCCCCTGCCCAGCTATAAAAAGGGGACTCAGGGGGAGGAGGAAGAGCATCTCCTCGCGTCCCCCCTTCGTCTTCATTCTCAATCCACCACCATGGAGAGAGGGCGAGGCCGCGACCGCTCTTCTGCGGAGGCGACCAGGTCCTCCTCCCGCCAAAGGATCGCGATGGTCAAGGAAGAGCCAGTCGCCCAAGGCGAAGGCCATGCTTGAGTTGGGGGCGCCGGACAGGGCCGCAGTAGGCGAGGCAGTCGAAGCAGAGGCGGTCGAGGCCGAGGTGGGCATGGAAGGGGGACACCCGCGTCACCGCCATCCCCGTCACCATCTCCGCCACAGTCTCCTCCTGCTTTGTCGAGGGCCACATCGGGGACATGGCGTTGGAGTTCATCCTGTAGCTGCGTGAGCCGCCGTGTAGCCACCTTCGCCTTCTCGAGGCATTCGCGAGGGTGCTGGAGATCGACCAATGGCCGAGCATAAGGCTTCTCATGAAGGGGTGCTGCAACGGTGATATGTGGGTGAACACAGGGTTCCCTGCCCCTCATGTGATGTTCCTTCATCGAGGTTGGAAGACCTTCACACGTGTCCACTGCTTGATGTAGGGGCACATTCTCTGCTTCAAGTTGGTGGAGAGCTACATGCTCTCCGTCAAGGTCATCAGGCGCTCGGGAGACAGGCTAGGGTGTTGGGCAGAGAGCTCGACCGATGATGAGAGCTCCTCCTCGAGTGGCGGCGAGGAGGGACCCAGCGGGGAGGACAACGGGGACGGGCCTGACTAGGCGTCGGACGCCCCATCCCTTGGCGGAGCCGGCAGCAGCAGCATCGGCACCTGGCCCTCTCTCCCGGCAGAGCGATTTGCCGGGGGTGGGCCCAGCTCCTTGAACTTCTCGGGGCCACTGCTTCTGGTGGCTGGCGCTGGGAGGCCGGAGAAGACAAAGAAGGCGGGTGGTGGGCCGCCAAATCGGAGTACGATGGCACCGGCACCTTTGTCGTGTATTGCCGACCCGCTGCCTCATCTTTCGACTTCTTCTCCGGCACCGTCATCACCAGCCTTCTCTTGGTGTCTTCTGCTGCTCGTACGTCACCTAGGCGCTCCTTTTGCCCCCCTGTCGTCCCGATTTGCTTCCTGAGGAGAGGGACAAGAAAGGGATCATGAGCATCTTATCTCTTTTTAGTTTTAAGCCTACGGGCACTTGTCAGATTTAAACCTTGTAACCCCCTTGATCAAGCTTACACTCTGTATGAAATGTACTTGTTAACAACGTATTAATGAAGAAAAGGGGTGTTTGCGGTGTTCTTTAGTGCGCGAGCGAGTGCTCACACTAAGGATCGAATCCTTATTATCTTAAAATGAACATCATTACCCGGCAACAGACCTCGCCGTCCTTCTGCTCTATAGCTCGACTACACTCACGCCCTTGGCGGAGGTAGGGGCAAAGTAGGATTAGGCTCTTCGTTTGTTCTCTTTCCATCGCACTACAACCAAGTTCCAGCCCAAAGAAAGGTTCTTGGACACGGGAAAGAGGGAGCACGGTGGCATAAGAGTGAGCGAAGCTTCGTACGTTCAAGTTCCATAAAGAAGTGGAGAGTGGGGGGTGAAAGACTTATCTGATTTTGCAGCCCCCGACAACCTTGGCTTGCGGTGGTTGGATCTCTGGATCTGCAGCCCCCGACAACCTTGGCTTGCTGGCGTTGGTGTGTTGGTTCGTTTCCTTTCCTCCAAACAGCTCAGCAGAAACGCCCATGCATCCTGTGAACCAAAAGAAGAGATGGAAGGAACAGAGAGACACACACTCAACCTCTATGCTAGGGGTTAGTTTCCGCCAAGCACAATCGACCCTAACAAGGAGAGAGACTCAACCTAGCATGCATGCTAAAACTTAGGGCGCCAACGCTTCATTTAATTATGCTCAGGGTCTGCGCATGGCTCTGTACATAGGGTTACATGCCTTGCCGACAAGGCTAGTACAAAATGGGGGTTGCCGGGGCTCCCGGCAACTGCGCCTTCAGGGTAAAACTTGCGAAGATGTTCAATATTCCAGGAGTTGCTCATTGGAATGCCATCTTTGGTCTCCAGGCGACAGCGCCGGGCCTGGTGACTCGCATTACTCGATAAGGGCCCTCCCACTTCGGCGTCAACTTGTTTGAATTCTTGGCGGATTGAATCCGTCGAAGAACAAGGTCGCCTTCCTCAAGGCTTCGGGCGTCAACCTTGCGGCTATGATGGCTGCGCAAGGCCTGCTGGTAGCGAGCCGCTCGCACAGAAGCCCGAAGACAATCTTCCTCAAGGAGCATTGCATCCTCTTGGCACAACTTCTCTTTCTCAAGTTCATCATGAGCGAGCACTCGTGGTGACCCGTATATGAGTTCCACGGGGAGAACTGCCTCTGCCCCGTAAACCAGGGCAAATGGTGTCTGGCTAGTAGCTCGATTTGGTGTCGTTCTGATTGACCAAAGAACTGTTGGCAACTCATCAACCCAGCGCCTTCCGCACTTATGCAACTTGTCAAAAGTCCTACTCTTGAGGCCTCGCAGCACTTCTGCATTTGCCCTTTCGGCCTCGCCGTTACTTCTAGGATGGGAAACAGAAGCAAAGCAGACCTTGCTACTGAGGTCTTGAATGTACTGCATGAAGGTGCGGCTCGTGAACTGCGTGACGTTGTCGGTGATAACTCTGTTGGGCATACCAAAATAGCAGACTAGCCCCTTGAAGAACTTGATGGCTGACTGTGCTGTCACCTTTCTCACTTGTTCCACTTCCAGCCACTTTGTGAACTTCTCAATCATGACGTACAAGTACTCAAAGCCCCCGACAGCGTGGGGAAAGGGGCCCAGTATGTCGAGCCCCCAGACCGAAAATGGCCAGGAAAGAGGGATTGTATGAAGGGCTTGGGCTGGTTGATGAAGCTTCTTTAAATGGAACTGGTATGCTTCACACTTGGTTACTAGGGCAGTTGCATCCTGGAGGGCGGTGGGCCAAAAGAAGCCTTGCTGGAACGCTTTGCCGGCAAGGGCTCTCGACCCTATGTGTAAGCCACACATGCCTTCGTGTATTTCTGCCAACAACATTAGTCCGTCTTCCCGAGGAATGCACTTCAAGTTTGCACCGTTCAGTCTCCTTCTGTACAGGCATCCACAAACTGGTACATGCTGGACCGATGGGCTATTTTCTTTGCTTCTTTGTTCCTCAGGAAGCACCCCTGTTTGGAGGAAACAGACGGTGGACTGCGCCCATGCCGGAGCCTGGAGCTCGACGGCAAGGACTAAAGGCACATCTTAGGCCGTTGGGGCAACTGCCTCTACGGCCAGGGCCTGAGGCCCTGCCGGGGGTTGTTGCACTCCGGCAGGCCTGGGACACCCGGCAACGTCCTTGCCAACAACTCTTGGGAGCTCGGCGGGAAAGAACTTTCTAGGGCTTGCCTTCCTTCGCTTGTTCTGCCCTGCTGATGGATCGATGGACGGTTGAGTTAATTGAAGCAGAAAGCTACCTGGTTCCGCACGCAACTTCAGGGCAGCGGGCTTCGACAGGTCGTCAGCAATGCTGTTCTCCGCTCGGGGGACATGCTCTGCTTGCAATCTGTCAAAACACACTTCCAACTTCCTCACTTCATCCACATAGGCTTCCATCAATGGGCTCTGGTAATCCTTGTTGACTTGCTTGACGACGAGCTGCGTATCACCCCTGACGATGAGTTCCTAATTCCGAGGTCTGCCGCGATCCTGAGACCGGCCAGCAGTCCCTGTTACTCCGGCATGTTGTTCATTGATTTTTCCCGGGGAAAGTGCATCTGGATTACGTACTTGAGGCGCTCTCCGGTGGGCGCGACAAGTAGCACGCCAGCACCAGCACCTTGGAGTGACAAAGATCCATCGAAGTACATAATCCACTCACTGCTCGTCTCCTTGCCGGGAAGGGTGGTCTCTTGAATCTCCTCGTCGGGCATTGCGGTCCATTCTGCTATGAACTCTACCAAGGCTCGGCTCTTGATAGTTGAAGTACTTTCAAACTTGAGGCCAAAGCTCGACAGCTCCGATGCCCACTCCACAATCGTCCTAGTTGCATCTGGGTTGTGCAAGATTCGTTGCAACGGGAGGCGGGTGACAACGGTGATCTCGTGTGCTTGGAAATAGTGGCGCAGCTTTCTAGAGGCCATGAGGAGGCCAAAAAGTAGCTTCTGCATACCAGAATATCTTGACCTAGCCCCTTGCAAGAGGGAACTGACAAAATAAACTGGGTGCTGCACCATCTTCTTCTTCTGTTCAACTTCGCTCATGTGCGCAGACTCTGCCTTGTTGGGACCAGGCCTTGCCGGGGGTTCCGCCTTGCCAGTGTCAAGCCCCACCAGGGAGGGCCCCGGCCTATCATCTGACGGCTCCGCTGCTGCCGCTGCTTCTCCCTCAAGTTCCCTCTGTGCCACTAGCACATCACTGACCACTTGATTCATTGTTGTCGGATTGCGGGTTCCGGCAAAACCCTCGAGGTTCGGACACTGGGTGTGCACGAAGATCTCTCCACTTCTAGCTCACGAACTCATTGCGATCTCAAACCTCAGCGCGTCGACCACGCAGAACAAGGGACACAAGGTTTATACTGGTTCAGGCCACCGATGTGGTTTAATACCCTACTCCAGTGTGGTGTGGTGGATTGCCTCTTGGGATGAGGATGAACAGGTACAAGGGAAGACCAGCCTCCTAAGGAGAGGTGTCCTTGAGCTCATTGAGCTTGTGTGGTTGAGGATGATCTGAATAGCCCAAGATTAGTTGCCTCCTACTGTGGTGGCTAGTCCTATTTATAGAGGCCCTGGCCCTCTTCCCAAATGTAGGTGGGAAGGGATCCAACAACGGCCAAATTTGAAGGGAGACAACTAGTACAAGTTATCCTGACTAAAGGTGGTCTTCGCCTGCCAAAGGCTCTGGTGGTGATGCCGTCTTGGGCTCCACGGTGACCTCCGTCCTGCCGCCCTGCTGGTCTTGGTCTTGCTCCACCGATATGAAAACCTTTGCCTGATGCCTCGGGACTCCTTGCCTATGCTTACCTCTTTAGCACCAAAGAGGAAACAAGTGTGTTGAGCGCTCTGGCGCCCGCCTGGCCTTGGTCGTCATGGACTGCATCACAGGAACCTCGCGAGGTGCCCCTTGCCTAGATCACTCCGCTCCTCGCGAGCCAGCCTAGTGAGGCCGCCCCCGAGGAGGTCTTGCATCGTCCGCCTCGCGAGGCTTGGCCCCTCACGATGGTCTTGAGGGTTCGCTGATGAAGATGGGTCGTACAGGGCCGCTCGAGGAGCCACGCAGTGGGCCGCATGCAGGAAAGTCTGGGGGCCCCCGTTCCCAGGACGCCGACAGTAGCCCCCGGGCCAAGGCGCGCTCGGGCTTGGCTTCAAGGCGAAGCCAAGGGGCAAGCGCGGAGCGCCACGGGCCCCAATAGCCAGCGGCCTCGGTCGACGCATGGCGATAGATGGGACGTGGACGTCTCCGCTTCCCCACGCCGCCTCAGGAACTGCCCGACTTGACAAGTCCCTGCTGCATACAGAGAAAAATCATCATTACCTATGATTGTGGGGGTCACCGGTTGGCCTTCTCCCGCTATAAATGAGGAGGGGGCGGAGCCCCCATCACCCATCTCTTCCTGCTCCACTTGCTCCATCGCTCGCAGCGATTCCCATGGCGCCTATTCGGACGTTCTCAGCTGCAGAAAAGGGAAAAGCCCCCCGCGACGAGCCGGGGCCTCTTCCACCGAAGAAGAGGCTGACCAGCCGCCGCGATTTAGTCGTGAGGCCAGAGGTGTCGAGGCCTTGGTGTTAGTGGCCTCCCCCCGGGTATCCGCTACCCTTGTATGCCCAGGCCGGGGGTTCCGGAGGTAGAGGCAGCGACCAGCACCGTCCCCGTCGGGGCCGTGGCCGCCGTGCCATTGTGGCACGCACCATTGCCCCAGGAACCCACGCCAAGTGCTCATCGCGCGAGCTCATGATGTGGGCGGCGATGCCTCCGCACACTTGGATTCGCTTCCCGCAGTTCTTCTCCGCCGAGATGCCGCCGAGTGGACCCCTCGAGCTTTGGCTGCAGCATGCCGAGTGCGATGCCCCAGCGACAGGGGCGGATGTCGAGGTCGTCTCCCTGGGCAAGATCTTCATGACCCGCGGCTGGGGCGAGGTTGCCCAGGTTTGCCGTGTGGAGGGCACCCTCGCCATCCACATCGAGTATGATGGCACCTCCACGGTGTTCTTCAAGGTGTCCGACAAGGAAGGCCGCCGCTTGGAGTGCTACCCTGAAGGGGGTCATCGGGATGGCGCGGCGGCAAGGGCAAGGTCTGCCGCTGGCCTCGCCGGCATTTCCTCTGGCAGCAGCGGTGACGCTTGGGAGTCCAGCGACTCTCCCGAGCCCTACGAGACTCCGGAGACGAGCGACAACAGCTACGTGCCTCCGAGCTCGTGTCGTGCCCGGAGTGCAGCCGCAGCGTCCGGCCACCACCGTCGCTGATTTGGATGGGGTTGGCGCCGACCACCCGTGGCCCACTGTTGATGACGGATCGGCGGCGTTGGCGCGTGTAGATAAGGCTCCTAGAAACCTCCTCCCTTTGTTCCCTGCGACGAATCGAGATGGACCCTGTGGGGGCATGTAAAGGGTCTGTAATGTCTTTTGCTGATATCATCCTTATTATAAGATTTACGAACGCCTGTCCTACTTCGGCTTAATCTCCCCTTTCCAACCCCGCGATAGCTTGGCGCTCTACGCCGATAGGTCCCGGTTCCCAGGCGGGCTGCAGCCATCGCTGGTATGCCAGGTCGCGATGTCGTGGTCAAGGCCAGGAGGTGAGCAGCCCGAGGTCCAGTAAGAGCTCCTGAGGCGCGATGCTCAAGAGGTCCCCTTTGGCGTGCAAGAAGCCACCTAAAGGTGCAAAAGGGAGGCGACGCTGCCGCTGCAGGGCTGCAAGAGATGGGAATCCTATGCCGTGGCGCTCGGCTGACTTCGATGTAGAACTTATCTTGGTAGTCAGAGTCGATTCCTTGCGCAACACCAGGCTCCTTGTGCGTTGGTGACTGTAGTGTACCCAGTTTGGGCCCGTGCGGGACTCTCCCTCTTTTCCCACGCCCTTTCGTATGCTCTATGTCCTCGGGTCCCGGCCCTCGAGCGGGCTCAGCCACCACTGGTATGCCAGGTCGCGATGTCATGGTCAAGGCCAGGGGGTGAGGGCTAGAGAGCCAGTAAGAGATCCTGAGTCATGATGCTTAGGAGCCCCCCTTTCGACGCACAAGAAAATTGCATGGGAAAGGAAGGAGCCTGCGGTGCCGCCCGCTATTGCCCTCGGGAGGTTCCTGCAGGTTAGCGTGAGAAGGGGCACGAATTGCAACCACGCTTGCCGGTTTGCCACTGGTCGTTCTGCAAGAAGACGAAGGCACTGAGGGTCTGATGAGGTGACGTGTGCGGGTGTGCCGCGAGCCAGATCTCACCCACTCAGATTTGTCAGCGTTGCAGGGACGGACCCGAGCACAAGCGTCGTGCCAGCATGAGTAGCCCCCGTTGCGGAGTGAGCAAAGGGTCGATCGGCGATGCGGGCGGACACGGTGAGTGATGATCAAGGAGGGGATGACTATAAATAACTCATGCATGGGAAGCGAACTAGCTTAGATAGATGCAAGAATGATACATGCCACCGGGACGGACCCGAGAGGCTTGGGGATGATGGAACCCGAGGGGCGCCCGCAGTAGGGTAAGCTAAGGATGCAAAAACATACATGCCGCGGGGACAGGCCCATGCGGCCTGGGAAAGATGCAGCCCGGGGGGCGCTCCCAGCTAAATGAACTTGGAAAATGTCACCTGGTTCCGTTGTCGAAGGGATGTCGGGGTAGCTAAAGATGCATGGCGAAGGGGTCGCCCCTCATGAGCCATCAGGGCCCTAAGCGCCGGGAGGCTCTGGGGGCTCAGGCGGTTCCTTGAGGACCGTCTCCATATCTGCCAGGACCGCGTGATGCCTGGCCTCCTGGGTCGCCAGGACGCTCTGCAGGTTGCGCTAGAAGGCGGCTGCCATGCTCGGCAGGCCAAACGGCATGCGGACATAGCTGTGGGGTGGACCCTCATACCGCCCAACGCGCGAAGGCTAGAAGTGCTCTTGAGATTTGGCCCTGTTGAGCCCTGGGATGTAGATGCAGACGCGCAGCCCGCCATCCTCGCCTGGTTGGGGAGCTGCGCCAGGTGGGCGGCGGTCGCCGCGCATGGCTCTTGCATCCTGTAGCTCCTGAGTGGTCTTGGCGATGAATTCCTGAGCATCGGGCGCTCCTCCCCCGTTGTCCTCCTGAGGGAAACGTGCCACAAAGCACACCTCCACGTGGTGCCCGAGCGCCTCCCTCGTGATGTTGGCTGGGTCTGAGGCCCTCTAGAAGAGAGCCCCCGAGCCCTGCCCGAGGAGGGCGTCGGTGCGCCTTCCTATACAAGGAAGGGAGGCGCCCCTGCCACGGGCGCTGATCCTGAGATGGTGCCGCTAGAGATGCCGCCCGCCGGGGCCCTGTGCGGAGTAGCTGCTTCTTCTTCTTGGGGATGGCCTCAGGAGGGTACTGCGCACCCTTGCTGTCAGGGTCTTCGATTGCTACGGCTTGGAAAGCGCGCTCGAGGGATCACCGCATCTCCTTCTTCGCAGGGGACTGTGATGATTCCGCCGCTTCCGGGCATCTTCAGGACGTTGTAGCCATGGTGGGTCACTGCCATGAACTTGGCTAATGCAGGATACCCGAGGATGGCGTTGTATGGAAAACGGATGTGGGCGATGTCGAAGTTGATGAGCTCGGTACGGTAGTTGTCGCGCTGGCCGAAGGTGACAAGGAGGCGGACCTGCCCTACCGAGGTGGTGGAGCTGTCGGTCACTCCTGAGAAGGGCTTGGTAGGCTGTACCTGGTCGTATGGCACTTGGCGGATGTCGAATGTCTCGACGGAGAGGACATTAAGCCCTGCATCGCCGTCGATGAGGGTCTTGGTGACTTGGACGTTGCTGATGACGGGCGAGCATACCATCGGGAGGGCCCCTGCGGTCACCGCGCACTTGAGCTGGTCTGCCGAGCTGAAGGTCACCCCCCCTAGACACCTCTTGTCAGGACCGGATTTTCGGGGTACTAATTTCCCAAAAAAACGGCCCTTGTGCTCACCAGCCCCAGGATTACTGTTAGTTGATGAGGCACCAACTTGTTACAGAAACTCCAAGCAAAATACAGGATATGTAGTACAAGACCATTCTGACCTATAAGTACAACAAATGGTTTTCTAGTGGCGGAAGGTGGAAGCGGTTTGCAGGTCACCAGCGTCTATGGGACTCCATTTCCCATAGGAACAGCTGATCAGTATAACTCCTATCTTCGCGAGGCTGCTGTCTCCATGGCGTAGGTTCCGGGGCTGTCATCACAACGCTCCTCTCCACGCAAGAAATCTGGCCAAGACAATAGCCAGGGACAAGCCAGTGAGTACTTTGAATGTACTCGCAAACATTATGAACACAGCTATAATATAACGAATGGATAATCATGCTCCGAAATGCTCTATGGTCACCACATCTGTCATGAATAGAAATCATGATGCATGCAAGCAGGTTATTCATGTTAAATATGACTATGCAATCAGAGAGCAGAAAGTAGAATGCACCGATCGGGTGTCTGAAGCGACGCCTCAAAAGGATAGTAATATAAAGCATGCCTCAGTCGGGCATCTGATGCGACACCACATAAAGGGCTTATACATAAAAGATATAACAAGCATGCCACAGTCGGGCATCTGAGCGACACCACATAAAGGGCTTATAAGTAAATGAAATGACAAGCGTTCCACAGTCGGGCATCTGAGCGACACCATGTAAAGGGCTTATAAGTAAATGAAATGACAAGCATGCCATAGTCGGGCGTCTGAGTGACACCACATAAAGGGCTTATATAAGAATTAATCACAGTGAATATCCAGGAGGTAGAACCGTCCCAGGAATACTCATTAATTCAAATAACATAAATGGTTAGTCCATGATAATAATAATCACAATCCTCATACGTCACCAGTCATAATCAATGTTCTGGTTTAATAGTTTTTCCTCCGAAGACCGACACTAAGACCGACACTTGACCCATCCCAGACTGTAGTCCTTAACCACGGACACGGCTATTCGAATAGGTTTAATCTCTGCAGAGGGTGTACTCTTTACCCACTAGCAACGGATTCCTTTAGTCCATCGGGACTAACTCCGTCCACGGTCTTTCATTTGAGAACACACCTGACCGCACACAGCAGCCTAACTCACCGGTGTCTGGAATCACCCTTGACACCTGTTAAGCAAACTCTAAGTGGGGAGGGTACAACCTCGACTAGCATGGGATCACAAAATTTATACCGCGCGCAAACTAGGGGAGCTACCCCTTCGGCTACAACCGAAACACCCGTGCCGCCCCCGGACCAGGTGGCATGCCTACCGGATGCAACCGGTATCTACCACCATGGCCTCCCTGTACGGTGTGTTCTGGGAAAGGGGTTGACAACTTACTGAACCGTACCCTGCCTATGACAGGGACAAGTGGTAGTACGAAACAAGTATGGGGGTTACAGGAACAAAACTCGATCTATGGTCGACTCGGGAGGCTTAGGTATTCCCTGCATGATTAGCATAACAAATATATTTTCAATCCAACAGACAGAACCACCACTCAGCATACCTCATCATGCCATACCGGACACAACTGTCTTGACGAGGAACTGGAGACAAGCATCGTGTCTACCCAAGAAAGAGGCTTTCCCGGTTTCCTTCCGGTAGGTATGAAGGCTATATGAGGGTGACCACTATCACAACATATCAATGTTCAAGAGCACGATATCATTAACATGCACTTACGAGTAGGATCATATCACCCTAATAAATAATGGAAATTTCAAGACACGGTGGTGTTGCAAACAAATTAAACAACACACGGCAATATTATGCCCGGGTTCAGAATGCTTGCCTTCAAGGTGTGGAGAGGTGAGGTGTTCTCCAAAACTTTTGAAAGTTTTCTTCTCTCTCCAAAAATCCTATTTAAGAAAATTTGAAGTCAACACATACTTTCAAAACAGTACAAAAAAGTTGCTTGGAAAATTTTGAAATAAGTATGAAAATAAACTAGACAATATTTGGGAAACAACAGAAAAAGAATCAAGTCATTTGGAATTATATTTAAAAAGTTATAGCCAGTCAAAGTTTTGGTCAAATTCTGTTTTTAAAATAAAACAGAAAAGAAAACGTTTCAAAAGGAGTACGCTTTCGGGCCGGGGGAGACGTACTCGGGGATTTTACGCCTTAACTTATCCAGCGTGGACGGGCGCGTAGGTCACTGACAGTGGGACCACGGGGCCCACTGGTCAGGTTTGACCAGTCGTTCCCCGCCTTCCCTCTCCTTTGGCCGAACGAGGCGGAGCTCCGGCGATCTTCGCCGGCGAACGGCGGCTCCTCGAGGGCATCCGAGAGCAGGGATGGACACGCCACTCCTAGGCGGTCCTCCCGGTGGTCGACTGGCCGGCGGGGATGGAGGGAGTCGCCAGCGGCGAGCTCCGTGGCGGAGGAAGCTTCGGGTGAATTTTGGGTTCTGGGCTGCGGTGGTTCTGGGTCGCGTTTGAGGGGTCGGGCAGCTCCGCAAGGTCGAGGGGAAGGTGACGGTGGCGCTGGATGGGCGGGGAAGGTTCTGTTTGCTACGCACTGCACTGGTTTTGGCGGCGACCGAACCGGCCGGAGGCGGGGAAGACGATGGTTCCAGAGGGATTTGAGCGGGGGGGTGCACTCTACGGCTTGCCTGAGGGTGCTCGAGCGAGGTCGGAGGCCATTTATAGCCGGGGAAAGGTCGGTTCCGCCGCTGCTGGGGATAAGATCGCCGGCCGACCGCTTCTGTTGTGGCAGAGCGACGTGGCGATGGCCAGAACAGGGTCGGTGCTAGCGGACGGGCTTGGGGATAAGGGCGGCCTGCTCACGAGGGCAGCTGGCGAGGAGTTGTGGCTTGGGCGGCGCCGTCCATGGCAGGGCGTACTGTGGCCGACGGCGTGCCGCCAAGAGGGCCCTAGCGGCGGCGCTGTAGGGTGCCAGGGCGAGCTGGCGTGTTCTGGTGAGTGGATGAGGTCGGGGTGCGGCTCTGCAGGCGAGCAAGGGCCGGGGCGCGACGCGGCGACCCGTGCGCACGCACGTGCAAAACGCGCGCTCTGGGCGCGCCCAGAGCACGCACGCTACTTGCTCGGAAATATGCCAAGGCATGCTAGGGGGCTCCATCCACAAGAGGGTTAGCAGGGCGGGGCTATGGGCTAGGGCAAATCCATGAGACATGCTGGTCTGGCCAGGGGATCAAGTTCATATCGCAGACTAAAAATCATGCCAAAACTGTCCATCCACTCAAGGTGTTTGACAGAATGCCAATGTCATCTAGGCAACTCTTGGGGTGGCCCAAATCTCCAGATCAGTGTCTCTTTGGATGAACAAGAGGGTGGTGAGGTTAGTTTGACAAAAGCAGAAACTTGTTAGTGCAAGTTTTGCAAAACTTCAGTTTTGGACAGAAAGAAAAAGGCATGATTTCATGCACTTATAATCCTCCAATGGGTCCACTCTTCTGGACTTAAGGGTTTTGTAAGGTGGGCTATAAGCAGGAGAAAGCTCATGGGCACTAGAGCAAAATAAATTAGGGTTGCAATAGGAAACACCCAACTGGGCCAGATTGAAAAAGAGGTTGATTCACTCAAATTTTTCAAAGAACATCACTAGGTTTTTGCATAAAGTTGAATAATATACTCTTATGAACATCCCATAATTTTGGTGGAAGCTTTAAATGAATATTTAAATAGGTTGTAGTGCAATACTGCCATTTGGACTAGTTTTGAAAACTTGGGGTAGAGCTCAAAATATTTAATGAATGAAGTATATTTTTGCATAAAAGTGATTTAAAACATCACATGACATCTCCAAATTTTGGTTGGAATATTAGATAAATTTATCAAATGGTTGTAGTTCAAATAGGGCTCCAAAACTAATGAAAAATCACTTTAAGGAATAATGCTCAGAGAGAAATAATTATGCAAATAAATCCACTGATAATAGAAATGTTTTTCTTGAGGGAAAAAAACAAGTCCAATAATTTATTTGGAAAGTTTTTCACTTGAGGTAAAAACTCCATTAATAACAAGGAAAGAATGGTTTTGAAAGCAAAAGAAATTCCAAAAGTAAAATTTTAATTTCCTGGCAAAATTTTTAATCAATGAAACAAGTATAAAATTTGCGGGTGTCACAACACTACCCCCCTTAAGAAAAAATATCGTCCTCGAGATTTGCTGAAAGCATGTTTAAAAAAATTCTTACCATTTCCAAAAATAACCATTTTACTGATGTGGTAAAATGCGGCTACAGTGAGAGGGCAATAAGTGGTGTAAAACCACAGTGTGGAACACTGGCGCTGCGTGGAAAAATCTACGGTTAGGGGGAAAGACGAGAGATTTCAACGCTAAGATACAGTGAATTTAGAATAAATTCTAAATTTAAAATACGCTGGTTGCACCCAAGAGAATAGTGCCCTCTCTGGCTGACAGGTGGACCTGGGGTCCACTATCAGTCTCTTCTTCTTCCTCTGGTTCTCTCTTCTTCCCCTCTCCCGCGCGCTTTCCCTCGCTTTATCCACCGGCGACGATTAGCGCGTAGGGCATCTAGGCCGTACCGCGGTAGTGTGCGGCGTGCTAGCTACCGGAGCAGTGTGCACTCACCTTGCGGGCCAGCATGCTGTGGGCACTGCTCGCGGATTCACCTCCGAACACCGGCGATCGGGCGACGAGCGGCGCTGGTGGACTTCCCCATCGTACACCGAGCTCGAGCTATAAAACGGCCGAGGTGCTCTTCTCTTCTTCCTCATACCTGGCCTCGCTTCTCCTTCTCCTTCTTCCAACTCCATTTCCTTTTACAGAAGCTTGATACGAGGCTCTAATGGCGGAGGTGAAGCCGGATTGGTATGTGATCCTGATGTGCGGAGGGCTGGCGGCATTGCTGGGGCTCTCCGTGCTCCTGTGCGCGATGATCCTCGATGATCGTCGTGATACTGCCGCTCGAGTGTTGGCTCTCCGCGGTGGCGGCGATCATGAGGATTAAGTGTGGTGTCGGGTGCTAACTGTTGTTGGTGCGCTACTCGTATCCGGATGATTATCCACTAATCTCTCCTTCGGAGACTGTAGGAGGGATATTCTCTTGCTAGTATTCTACACATGCGGATAATATAGAATCAAAAAAATGCATGTGTGTTAGGGAGGTGATCACTTAGATGCAACACGGTTACGTGGTTTTGCAAGCAGTGCATGTGTTCGAGAGGTTGTGGTTGTGAGTCTGCTGCCGTGGTGCTGCTTGAATAAAATCTTTGTCGCGAGGAGGTACACGTTGCAGTAATTTAGGGAAGAGAAAT
Source organism: Aegilops umbellulata (assembly GCA_032464435.1). NCBI lineage: Eukaryota > Viridiplantae > Streptophyta > Magnoliopsida > Poales > Poaceae > Aegilops > Aegilops umbellulata. The sequence goes on along the minus strand of CP136055.1, from coordinate 179,793,605 downwards.
CTCACTCTAGGATTTTTCGCGAGTGAAAACTTGTTAATTTAAAATAAAAGCACCAAAAATTACTCATAATAATTGCAACCAAATAATTGACTCGCTGCACAAACTCAGGGTACCACGCATAAGTTACTACACAAAAATAAACGTTGCAATAATAAACATAGCAGTGATGCCTACAATGCAAACGGTAACTAGACGGGGTCCCGAGAAAACGTCTCTGGTACTGGGACACACTCTTCATCTATCGGGGGAAGCGGATTGACTAGTCGATGAACGTCTCTCTCCTAGTCGGGCCTCAGTGGTCTGTCGGTGGCGATCTGAGGATATAAATCAGCGAGGCTCTAGAGATAACCCATCACTCGCTGGGTCAGACGCTCTTGAGCGATGACATACTGGACAAGGTTGACCAGTACTGGGTCTCTCTCAATTCGTCCCCCAGGAAAAGATGTTACTCCTCCGGGTGCTGCTCGACTTGGGAAGTAGTAATACCCTCGTTCACTCGCATAGGGTACCGCGAATCAAAGGCGAACAATCGCTTTGTGTGCAGCCGCTTATATGGCCATTTGCGGAGTCGGCATTGATTTCCCCAGGAAGGAGACTTCCGTTGGGTCTTGGTTTGAGTTTACGGGGGGAATGTGCACTACTGCCCAATATTTCAAGGTGGAAGAGGTGATCCTCGATTTGAGCAGCTCATACTGGGGTGGCTGGGTAGAACCCATGGTACTGCAGGTAAAGTCCCACAATATTCTAACAAAACTACCCGGGGTTGCATCTGGGGTTCTCAGATAAATGCTAGGGCTCGGCATGGCAAGAAATGGTTGTGAGGGTGGTGCACAAGGTGAGGGGTGCTTGGCAAGGTCACGAGGACGCCTTTTATAAAGCATCTTGGCTGGGTTATCTACCGCGGTGAGGGGCAACTGGTTTTGCTCTCATGGGGGTCGGGGTCCAAGCCACAGATACCCACATCTCACAGAAGTGACGTGTTACAGTGGGTGCCGTCGGGGTTGGTTTTGGTAGCTACGCCTGGAGTTAAATATGTAACCGTACATCAATACAGCTACTATTTAAATTAGGGGCGCACATGCAGACAACATTGCAGTGATACAAGATCACACAACTACAGGTTGTGGACATACTGAGACTCGGTACTACTCGAGTGACTTAGTCTACCTCGTTTACATCTAAGTGGGCATGCCTGGTGGATGTCGAGGTTTCTCCACGGGCTTCACCGTCGGAGTTAGCTGCAGGGGGTTGCGGAACTGCAGGGTCGGGGTAGTGGTGGTGACCATCGCGGGGATTGTTGGCCACAACCCCGTTGGAGCGTGTTCCCAAAAGGCGACAAAGCACTTCTGGGGTCATCAAAGCACCTTGGTCGAAGGCTGGGGCTGACCTCAAGGTCTCGATCGGTTGTCCGAACAACACGACTAGGTTGTCGGCGTCGGGCTCACCTTCTCTCCTTGCCGAGGCTCGGCGAACCAGTTCTCCACGAGCTGCGATCAGATCCAGAGTGATCTGATCGAACAGTCCCTCTAGTGCACTTACATAGCGCACCAGATGCAACAATGCAGGGTCCGTCTCGTGATCTCCGTTGGCAACCTAGGGGGTCTACCATACCCGTTACGGCTGGGGTAGTAGTAGAATGAGCGAAAGTTAACTTTGGGCGACAAGTGCCGGAGTTGAACTATAGCCTCTTGAGCAGCTAGCTGGATGGCTTGTGGCTCAAAGGAAGTTGTCCTTCCAGTGAACCTATAGGGGCGCTCTGGTGATAGACCCCTACCGTAGACGTGCATAGTGGCCCAGAATTGACGGCTCTCACCGCTCATGGACCCTTGGTACACAACATATTCTGGGGGCTCTTCCAATGCAAAGGCACGGCGGGTGAGGTTTGCTAGCACGGTCACAAAACCTCCAAGGTTGGTTGCTGTGGTCTCACTGTGAGCAATGGGGCCAGGCATTATAGCTCGGTTTGGGGGTAGAGGCTGTGCTGTGCTGGGTTGAGGCTAGCGTGTCATTTTTATAGAAAAAGGGGATGGAGTCTTCCTTCGCACGCTTGCGAAAAAGACTATTTAGGGGCCGGTCACTGGTGCGTGATCGACAGGCTAGGCTGATGGGTTGGGCACCGAATGCCAAAAGGTGTCGGGCCCACTGTGTGGCTATCTTACACGAGAAGCTTGGCTGGGGTTTGGTTAAGGTCTGGTGGGTAGGTTTACCTAGGTTTCTCGGCCTGGCTATGATAGGATTAGCCAATGGTCAGCCTGGCTCTGATACCAAGTTTGTCAGGACCAGATTTTCGGGGTATTAATTTCCCAAAAAAAGGGCCCTTGTGCTCACCAGCCCCAGGATTACTGTTAGCTGACGAGGAACCAACTTGTTACAGAAACTCCAAGCAAAATAGAGGATATGTAGTACAAGACCTTTCTGGCCTATAAGTACAACAAATGGTTTTCTAGTGGCGGAAGGCGGAAGCGGTTTGCGGGTCACCAGCGTCCATGGGACTCCATTTCCCACAGGAACAACTGATCAGTATAACTCCTATCTTCGCGAGGCTGTTGTCTCCATGGCGTAGGTTCCAGGGTTGTCATCACAATGCTCCTCTCCACGCATGAAATCTGGCCATGACAATAGCCAGGGACAAGCCAGTGGGTACTTTGAATGTACTCGCAAACATTATGAACACAGGTATAATGTAACGAATGGATAATCATGCTCCGAAATGCTCTATGGTCACCACATCTGTCATGAATAGAAATCATGATGCATGCAAGCAGGTTATTCATGTTAAATATGACTATGCAATCAGAGAGCAGAAAGTAGAATGCACCGATCGGGTGTCTGAAGCGACGCCTCGAAAGGATAGTAATATAAAGCATGCCTCAGTCGGGCATCTGATGCGACACCACATAAAAGGCTTATACATAAAAGATATAACAAGCATGCCACAATCGGGTGTCTGAGCAACACCACATAAAGGGCTTATAAGTAAATGAAATGACAAGCGTGCCACAGTCGGGTGTCTGAGCGACACCACGTAAAGGGCTTATAAATAAATGAAATGACAAGCATGCCACAGCCGGGCGTCTGAGCGACACCACATAAAGGGCTTATATAAGAATTAATCACAGTAAATATCCAGGAGGTAGAACCGTCCCAAGGATACTCATTAATTCAAATAACATAAATGGTTAGTCCACGATAATAATAATCATAATCCTCATACGTCACCGGTCATAATCAATGTTCTGGTTTAATAGTTTTTCCTCCGAAGACCGACACTTGACCCATCCCAGACTGTAGTCCTTAACCATGTACACGGCTATTCGAATAGGTTTAATCTCTGCAGAGGGTGTACTCTTTACCCACTAGCAACGGATTCCTTTAGTCCATCGGGACTAATTCCGTCCACGGTCTTTCATTTGAGAACACACCTGACCGCACACACCAGCCTAACTCACTGGTGTCTGGAATCACCCTTGACACCTGTTAAGCAAACTCTAAGTGGGGAGGGCACAACCTCGACTAGCATGGGATCACAAAATTTATACCGCGCGCAAACTAGGGGAGCTACCCCTTCGGCTACAACCGAAACACCCATGCCCCCGGACCAGGTGGCATGCCTACCGGATGCAGCCGGTATCTTCCACCATGGCCTCTCTGTACGGTGTGTGCTGGGAAAGGGGTTGACAACTTACTGAACCGTACCCTGCCTATGGCAGGGACAAGTGGAAGTACGAAACAAGTATGGGGGTTACCGGAACAAGTCTCGATCTATGGTCGACTCAGGAGGCTTAGGTATTCCCTGCATGATTAGCATAACAAATATATTTCAATCCAACAGATAGAACCACCACTCAGCATACCTCATCATGCCATACCGGACACAACTGGCTTGACGAGGAACTGGAGACAAGCATCGTGTCTACCCAAGACAGAGGCTTTCCCGGTTTCCTTTCGGTAGGTATGAAGGCTATATGAGGGTGAACACTATCACAATATATCAATTATCAAGAGCACGGTATCATTAACATGCACTTACGAGTAGGATCATATCACCCTAATAAATAATGGAAATTTCGAGATACGCTGGTGTTGCAACCAAATTAAACAACACACGGCAATATTATGCCCGGGTTCAGAATGCTTGCCTTCAAGGTGTGGACAGGTGAGGTGTTCTCCCAAACTTTTGAAAGTTTTCTTCTCTCTCGAAAAATCCTATTTAAGAAAATTTGAAATCAACACATACTTTCGAAACAGTACGTAAAAGTTGCTTGGAAAATTTTGAAATAAATATGAAAATAAACTAGACAATATTTGGGAAACAACAGAAAAAGAATCAATCATTTGGACTTATATTTAAAATGTTATAGCGAGTCAAAGTTTTCGTCAAATTCTGTTTTTAAAATAAAACAGAAAAGAAAACGTTTCAAAAAGGAATACGCTTTCGGGCCAGGGGAAACGTACTCGGGGATTTTACGCCTTCACTTATCCAGCATGGACGGGCGCGTGGGTCATTGACAGTGGGTCCACGGGGCCCACTGGTCAGGTTTGACCAGTCGTTCCTCGCTTTCACTCTCTTTTGGCCGAACGGAGGCGGAGCTGCGACGATCTTCGCCGGTGAATGGCAGCTCCTCGAGGGCATCCGAGGGCAGGTATGGATCCGCCACTCCTAGGCGGTCCTCCCGGTGGTCGACTGGGCGGCGGGGACAGAGGGAGTCACCGGCGGCGAGCTCCGCGGCGAAGGAAGCTTCGGGTGAATTTGGGGTTCTGGGCTACGGTGGTTCTGGGTCGCATTTGAGGGGTCGGGCAGCTCCACAAGGTCGAGGGGAAGGTGACGGTGGCGCTGGATGGGTGGGGAAGGCTCTGTTTGCTACGCACGGCACTTGATTTTGGCGGCGACCGAACCGGCCGGAGGCGGGGAAGACGATGGTTCCAGAGGGATTTTAACGGGGGGGGGTGCACTCTACGGCTTGCCTGAGGGTGCTCGAGCAAGGTCGAGGGCCATTTATAGCCGGGGAAAGGTCGGTTCCGCCATTGCTGGGGATAAGATCGCCGACCGACCGCTTCTTTTGTGGCAGAGCGACGTGGCGATGGCCGGAGCAAGGTCGGTGCTAGCGGACGGGCTTGGGGATAAGGGCGGCCTGCTCACGAGGGCAGCTGGCGAGGAGTTGTGGCTTGAGCGGCGCTGTCCATGGCAGGGCGTACTGGGGCCGACGGCGTGTTGCCAAGAGGGCCCTGGCGGCGGCGCTGTAGGGCGCCAGGGGCGAGCTGGCGTGTTCTGGTGAGTGGATGAGGTCGGGGTGCGGCTCTGCAGGTGAGCAAGGGCCGGGGCGCGACACGGCGACCCGTGCACACGCACGTGCAAAACGCGCGCTCTGGGCGCGCCCAGTGCACGCATGCTACGTGCTCGGCAATATGCCAAGGCATGCTAGGGGGCTCCAATCCACAAGAGGGTTAGCAGCATGGGGCTATGGGCTAGGGCAAATCCATGAGACATGCGTGTCTGGCCAGGGGATCAAGTTTATATCGCAGACTAAAAATCATGCCAAAATTGTCCATGCACTCAAGGTGTTTGATAGAATGCCAATGTCATCTAGGCAACTCTTGGGGTGGCCCAAATCTCCAGATCAGTGTCTCTTTGGATGAACAAGATGGTGGTGAGGTTAGTTTGACAAAAGCAGAAACTTGTTAGTGCAAGTTTTGCAAAACTTCAGTTTTGGACAGAAAGAAAACGGCATGATTGCATGCACTTATAATCCTCCAATGGGTCCACTCTTCTGGACTTAAGGGTTTTGTAAGGTGGGCTATAAGCAGGAGAAAGCTCATGGGCACTAGAGCAAAATAAATTAGGGTTGCAGTAGGAAACACCCAACTGGGCCAGATTGAAAAAGAGGTTGATTCACTCAAATTTTTCAAAGAACATCACTAGGTTTTTGCATAAAGTTGAATAATATACTCTTATGAACATCCCACAATGTTGGTGGAAGCTTTAAATGAATACTTAAATAGGTTGTAGTGCAATACTGCCATCTGGACCAGTTTTGAAAACTTGGGGTAGAGCTCAAAATATTTAATGAATGAAGTATATTTTTGCATCAAAGTGATTTAAAACATCACATGACATCTCCAAATTTTGGTTGGAATATTAGATAAATTTATCAAATGGTTGTAGTTCAAATAGGGCTCCAAAACTAATGAAAAATCACTTTAAGGAATAAAGCTCAGAGAGAAATAATTATGCAAATAAATCCACTGATAATAGAAATGTTTTTCTTGAGGAAAAATAACAAGTCCAATAATATATTTGGAAAGTTTTTCACTTGAGGTAAAAAATACATTAATAACAAGGAAATGATGGTTCTGAAACCAAAAGAAAATCCAAAAGTAAAAATTTAATTTCCTGGCAAAATTTTTAATCAATGAAACAAGTATAAAAATTTGGGGTGTCACACCTCTTCTCGATCCTCTCAGCGGGTTTAGGAGATCAACACGGGAGATTTATCCAGGTTCAGGCCGCAAGCGATGCCTGATACCCTACTCCGGCTGGTTGGTGTTCATCTGGTGTTCTTCGACTAGCTACAAAGCGTGCAGGGTCCAAAAAGTCTGAATCCTCTCACGGTACACCGTGGGCCTCCTTTTATAGTCAAAGGGGCTGCCACAGTGGCACATAGGAGGTGGAAAGTTGTACAGTGGTTGACTTTATCGCCTGGCATCATAGGACAAAACGCATTAAATGCGCTACTTAGGTGTCCTCTTACTTTATCGGGGACGCCAATGAGGCCCGTCCCGTCCGTTGTCGCTTCGCCGTGCTTCGCCACGCCTCCAGGCCAACAAGGCATGCAACGCCATGTAGGCTGGCAGGCTGCTGAGCTGCTGTGGTGGCAGGGTCTTCACGAACATCTGCATGCCACCACATAGGGGCTTGACTAGTTGGCTTAGGATCCACGTACTGCCACGCGGGTACCTGCTTAGTTGGTGGGTTAGCCGCTAAGCTGGGGCGACGATGGGGCAGCAAGGCCTTGCTGCGGTCTTGCTGATATTCTCGGCATGGGTCTTGCCGTGGCCTCGTGGGTGCCCTCGGCATGAGTCCTGCCGGGGCCTCATGGGTATCTTCGGCAGGAGCCTTGTCGGGGCCTCGTGGGCATCCTCGACAAGGAGCCCCACTGTCGTCCTGTCCTCTTGTTCCTACCTAGGCCTTGCAGGCCTTTTGTCTTCACAAAGATCTACATGCCACCATGGTGGCGCCTCCCGAGCCTTGGTTCCAATGTGGTTGATGGCATCGGAACTCTTAGACTCAAGGGTGTCTGCCTCGTTGGTGTTGGGTAAGTTACTCCGGCAAGGTTCTTGTCGGGGCTGTGAAGGCTGACCCGGCAAGTGCCTTGCCGGGGGAGTTTCACCTCACCCCTCTGATCTTCATGCTTATGGTCTTGAGCACGGCTCTGGTGGTCTTGTGTCTTGGCTTCCTCTTCCGCCCCGCCAAGCGCGGCTGCGGGTGCGTGGTTGCGACTTGCCCGTGCACAAGTAGAGGGGTGCAAAAAGGACCCCTACTTTTGTAAACTAACAGTTTACATGAAGAGTGGGAATGCCGGCAACTGGAATTGTGGATTATCAAAGGAGCAAATATTAGAGACCTATTCTGCACAACTCCAAAAGTCCTCAAACTCCACGAGAGTCAGTTTTGGAATATATTAAAAATATTAGGCAAAGAAAGCACCAGAGGGGGAGCCACACCCTGTCCACGAGGGTTGGGGCGCGCTCTACCCCCTGGGCGCGCCCCCTGCCTCGTGGGTCCCCTGGCAGGCCTCCGGTGCCCATCTTTTGCTATATTAAGTCTTTTGCCCTGAAAAAATCAGAAGGAAGCTTTAAGGACGAAGCACCGCCGTCTCGAGGCGGAACCTGGCGAAACCAATCTAGGGCTCCGGCGGAGCTGTTCTGCCGGGGAACATCCCTCCGGGAGGGGGAAATCATCACCATCGTCATCACCATCGAACCTCTCATTGGGAGGGGGTGAATCTCCATCAACATCTTCACCAGCACCATCTCATCTAAAACCCTAGTTCATCTCTTGTATCCGATCTTTGTCTCAAAACCTCAGATTGGTACCTGTGGGTTGCTAGTAGTGCTGATTACTCCTTGTAGTTGATGCTAGTTGGTTTATTTGGTGGAAGATCATATGTTCAGATCCTTTATGCATAATAATACCCCTCTGATTATGAACATGAATATGATTTGTGAGTAGTTACGTTTTTTCCTGAGGACATGGGAGAAGTCTTGCTATAAGTAGTCATGTGAATTTGGTATTCGTTCGATATTTTGATGAGATGTATGTTGTCTTTCCTCTAGTGGTGTTATGTGAACGTCAACTACATGACACTTCACCATTGTTTGGGCCTAGGGTAAGGCATTGGGAAGTAATAAGTAGATGATGGGTTTCTAGAGTGACAGAAGGTTAAACCCTAGTTTATGCGTTGCTTCGTAAGGGGCTGATTTGGATCCACATGTTTCATGCTATGGTTAGGTTTACCTTAATACTTCTTTTGTAGTTGCGGATGCTTGCAAGAGGGGTTAATCATAAGTTGGATGCTTGTCCAAGGAAGGGTAGTACCCAAGCACCGGTCCACCCACATATCAAATTATCAAAGTAACGAACGCGAGTCATATGAGCATGATGAAAAGTAGCTTGACGATAATTCCCATGTGTCCTCGGGAGCGTTTTCCTTTATATAAGAGTTTGTCCAGGCTTGTCCTTTGCTACAAAAAGAATTGGGACACCTTGCTGCACCTTGTTTACTTTTGTTACTTGTTACCCGTTACAAATTACCTTATCACAAAACCATTTGTTACCGATAATTTCAGTGCTTGTAGAGAATACCTTACTAAAAAACGCTTGTCATTTCCTTCTGCTCCTCGTTGGGTTCGACACTCTTACTTATCGAAAGGACTACGATAGATCCCCTATACTTGTGGGTCATCACCAGCCAGCCCTGCCGGGACCTTCTTCGCTTGGGGTGCAACAACCTTGGATCTCTTGTTGTTGGAACACTCTGGCACGTCGTCAACGGGTGCCGTGCACTTGGAGGGGGCACGTTTCCCGGACTCCTTGCCGGAGGTCCTACAATCCGTATTCTTTCCTTTGCTTTCCTTGGCGAGAGCTACCGCTGCCTCTCCTGCGATTGCATCCCGGTACATCTTGTCCACACAGATAATTGCATCCTTCTCATCCGATGGGATAATAGTGACTCCCAGTGGCCCAGGCATCTTTAAGGTGTTGTAAGCATAGTGGGATGCCTCCATGAACTTGGCCAGGGCCGGGCGTCCAAGAATCCCATTGTACGGCAGGGGGAGATCAACCACATCAAACACAATCTTCTTAGTCCGAAAGTTTAGTTCTCCCCCAAACGTTCACCGGTAACCTCTAGCTCTTCTTCTCCTATATGAATCTTGCTGATGACTGCCGAGGAAATCAGATTCAACCCGGCCGCGCCGTCCACTAGCATCTTTGTGACCATGAGGTTGCGAATTGTTTGGGACACCAACAATGGCAAACATCCTACCGCAGTGGTGCGGCCAGGGTGATATTATTCGTCAAAGATGATGGGCGTGCGGGACCATTTGAGCGACTCACAGGCCTCTGGTGCTGGCTCCACGGCATTGATCTCCCGCGCCCATCAGCTGAGCTAGCGGTGGGAGGCGTGCAAAGAACTCATCAATGCATAGGGCGTCAGTGGCCTTCTGAAACTCCTGCTCACTGGTTTCCTCTTCATCCTCTCCATCACTCACATCATCACAGATTTCCTTTTATCGACCCCTGGCAGGCTTTCCTTGGTTCCGGAAGGATTTGCCGGGGCAATTTGCTTCACCGCCTCGGCCTTTACCACCAGCGGTATGCTGACCTTTTTCCTTGTCACGCTTATCGTATTCTGCCCTCTGTTTCTTGACAAGCTGCTCAACCTGATAGCACTCCGGAAGGTCATGGACCTTGGTCTGATGGATCTTGTAGTATGGCCTATCGCCCTTCCCGGCTTTATCAGCGGCAACGGCTTCCCGACAAGCAGCACAAGCGGTAGCTTCCTTGCCGGGGGCCTCAGCCTTGGCCTTCTTGCCGGTACTGGGTGTGCCCGTACCTTCCATAGTCATCACTGCCTTATCTCTTGGCTTCTTGTTGCGCTTGTTGCCCTTTCTCTGACTGGTTGATTCATCCTCATCCTCTGAATCAACATTGGTGCAATCTTCCTCTCCGGGCAACTTCCTTCTTTCCTCCATCCGAGCACACTTATCCACCAGTGTGTATAGCTCCTTCACAGTCTTGGGCAACCGCACCGGTCATCTTGGAACGAATGCAACGGTTGCGCATATTGGGCAGGAAAGCTGCTATAACGGCTGCCTGATGGATATTTGGAATATTTCTATGAACTTTACTGAATCTTTGCAAATAATTACGGAGAGTTTCTCCTTCCTTCTGTTGGAGAAGTTGCAGGTCACTGGGCCTGCGGGGCTCTTGGTAGCCACCGGTGAAGGCACCGATGAACTCGTGGCGAAGGTCTGCCCATGATGAGATGGAGTTCTCCGGTAGGTGCATCAGCCAAGACCTCACATTGGACTTGAGGGCCAAAGGGAATTAGTTGGCGAACACCTTCTCATCTCATCCCACGACAGCCTGAACAACGATGGTGTAGATACTCAAGAACTCTGCCGGGATCAGCCTGCCGTCATACTTCTCAGGTATCTCTGGCTTGAACGTGCAAACGGATGGCCAACGGACTTGCCGCAGCTCTCGTGTAAAGGCAGGGCGGCCAACCTCGAAAGGTAGGCACCCGCCAACACTGAGCGCAGGCTCGTCGACGTTGAGGCTGTCGCACCCATCGGTCTGGCGGAGGTCGTCGCAGCGTCGATATACGACAAAACGCGCGTCTCCCCGCCGCCTATCCTCCGGGGCTCGATGTTGGCCTGGACGTGATCGAGGATCAGAAGAGGCCATCGAGACATCGTCGGCATCTTGATTCGCTACACCCACGCCGGCTGCCGTGGTGGGGACTGCACCGTGGGGATGGCCCCCTCTGTTCGTCCAGCAGTACGGGCAGTTGTTGTCGCTTGGGGAGGTTGCGGCGGGCTAGCTTGTCGTGAGCCCCCAGCTTTGGCAAAACCGAGCAGGCTTTGGATGGTGGCACGCCATTCATCCATCTGCTCGGCCGCCGGCGGAAACCTCAATAGCAGCTGAGCTCGCGCCATAGCCTCCGTGACTGTGCTTGGCATAGATGTTGATGACATCGACCGCACCGTCGCCTGGCTCCTGACGGTGCCAGCGGCGGCAGCGGTGCCGCTTCCACGCTGTTGTGGGACGACCACCTGGGCAGCCGGGTTGCGCAGCGGTGGTGCTCGAGGGTCGGCTGCTCCGTCGAGTGCAGCAGTCTGGTCGGCTCGTCCGGGAGGAGGCGCATGCGCCATGGTTGCTCCCGTGGTCGGGGCGGCCGGAGGGCGATGGCTTGCCCCGGACCGAGCATTTTTGCTGTGGCTGTGCCCGTTGGTGGGAGGAGGGGGTGCGGACGGAGTGACCCCCTCGCCGCACCTTGCTTAGCGTAATCGTCGAGGCTCTACTGATGTTGCTCTCCTTCGATATCTCCTGCCCCCGTGTCGGACGCGGGGGAAGTGGTGATGGTGCCACCTGCTTCAACCACGTCCCCAGCATCATTCACGTCCTTGCTTGCCTCCGCATCACCTGCGGCATTAGAGGTCACGGGCGGCGGAGCCTTCGAGGTGGATGGATGGGCCGAAGTATTGGACTTCTTCTTGGGCGCCATGGTCGATGGCGTTGTCGAAGATAAAGATGGTGATGAAGATGATGCGCTGAGCATGCTTTCAGGTTCGCGCAAGCGATCCCCCTACCTGGCGCGTCAAAGATGTCGCGGGATATCCACGGCCATCTATGGGACTAGGAGGCCTCTTGCTGGTTCGGCAGGGGGACGTCGCGTTGTACAAAGAGCATACCAGTGTACGGTAGCACGACAGAGAGCATGCAAGCAATTTACCCAGGTTCGGGCTGGCGCGAGGCGTAAAACCCTACTCCTGCTTTGGTGGATTGATGGTGGAATGGTGGTGGTGAAACGTAGTACACTTGCCCGGCAAGGGTTGCCATAGGGCAGTAGCGACTACGCTCGTATGGGGTGTGGGTTCATCAACCTTCCAACCCTTCCTACGAGTGCCATGGGCCTCCTTTTATAAATCAAGGGGTCACCACAATGGCAAAGTAGTCATTATGCACCAATATGATAGCAAATAGTGCTATCATACTTAACTCTGCGGGCTGACAGGGCACATTAAATGCACCACTCAGTGTCACGTCACTGGTTGCCCGGCAAGGCTTGTCGGGCTATCTTGCCAGCTCCGCGCCGGTTCTCTTGGCAAATCGCAGGGCGGGTGTCATCTGTGGGTTTCTTCTGTAGGAAATGGCTGCCATGTGGCGAATGGCTACCACTTAATCACCTTACTACCGAACCTCGTAGGTCAACTAGAGTACGTTCCACACCAGAGTGGTACGGTGATCCTGTTCTGGAAGTCATGTTACTCGACCATGACAAACCCTACGAACTATGAGGAAGCGATGATGAGCCCAGATTCTGCGAAATGGCTTGAAGCCATGAAATCTGAGATGAGATCCATGTATGAGAACAAAGTATAGACTTTTGTTGACTTGCCCGATGATCGGCAAGCCATAGAAAATAAATGGATCTTCAAGAAGAAGACTGACGCTGATGGTAATGTTACTGTCTACAAAGCTCGACCTGTTACGAATGGTTTTCGACAAGTTCAAGGAGTTGACTACGATGAGACCTTCTCACCCGTATCGATGCTTAAGTCTGTCCGAATCATGTTAGCAATCGCCGCATTTTATGATTATGAAATTTGGCAGATGGATGTCAAAACTGCATTCCTTAATGTATTTCTTAAAGAAGAGTTGTATATGATGCAACCAGAAGGTTTTATCGATCCTAAAGGTTCTAACAAAGTGTGCAAGCTCCAGCGATCCATTTAGGGACTGGTGCAAGCCTCTCGGAGTTGGAATATACGCTTTGATAGTGTGATCAAAGCATATGGTTTTATACAGACTTTTGGAGAAGCCTATATTTACAAGAAAGTGAGTAGGAGCTCTGTAGCATTTCTAATGTTATATGTGGATGACATATTGTTGATTGGAAATGATATAGAATTTCTAGATAGCATAAAAGGATACTTGAATAAGAATTTTTCAATGAAAGACCTTGGTGAAGCTGCTTATATATTGGGCATCAAGATCTATAGAGATAGATCAAGACGCTTAGTTGGACTTCACAAAGCACATACCTTGATAATGTTTTGAAGAAGTTCAAAATGCATCAGTCAAAGAAAGGGTTCTTGCATGTGTTACAAGGTGTGAAGTTGAGTCCAACTCAATGCCCGACCACTGCAGAAGATAGAGAGAAAATGAAAGTCATTCCCTATGCTTCAGCCATAGGTTCTATCATGTATGCAATGCTGCGTACCAGACCTGATGTGTGCCTTGCTATAAGTTTAGCAGGGAGGTACCAATGTAATCCAGGAGTGGATCACTGGACAGCGGTCAAGAACATCCTGAAATACCTGAAAAGGACTAACGATGTGTTTCTCGTTTATGGAGGTGAAAAAGAGCTTATCGTAAATGGTTACATCGATGCTAGCTTTGACACTGGTCCAGATGACTCTAAGTCACAAACCAGACACGTATTTATATTGAATGGTGGAGCTGCCAGTTGGTGAAGTTCCAAGCAAAGCGTCATGGCGGGATCTACCTGTGAAGCGGAGTACATAGCTGCTTCGAAAGCAGCAAATGAAAGAGTCTGGATGAAGGACTTCATATCCGATCTGGGTGTAATACCTAGTGCATCGGGTCCAATGAAAATCTTTTGTGACAGTACTGGAGCAATTGCCTTAGCAAAGGAATCCAGATTTCACAAGAGAACCAAACACATAAAGAGACGCTTCAACTCCATTCGTGATCAAGTCAAGGAGGGAGACATAGAGATTTGCAAAATACATACGGATCTGAATGTTGCAGACCCATTGACTAAGCCTCTTCCATGAGCAAAACATGATCAACACCAAGACTCCATGGGTGTTAGAATCATTACAATGTAATATAGATTATTGACTCTAGTGCAAGTGGGAGAGTGAAGGAAATATGCCCTAGAGGCAATAATAAAGTTGTTATTTTATATTTCCTTATATCATGATAAATGTTTATTATTCATGCTAGAATTGTATTAACCGGAAACTTGATACATGTGTGGATACATAGACAAAACACAATGCCCTAGTAAGCCTCTACTAGACTAGCTCGTTAATCAAAGATGGTTAAGTTTCCTAAGCATAGACATGTGTTGTCATTTGATGAATGAGATCACATCATTAGGAGAATAATGTGATGGACATGACCCATCCGTTATCTTAGCATATTGATCGTTCAGTTTTATTGCTATTGCTTTCTTCATGTCATATACATATTCTTTTGACTATGAGATTATGCAACTCCCGGATACCGGAGGAATACCTTGTGTGCTATCAAACGTCACAACGTAACTGGGTGATTATAAAGATGCTCTACAGGTGTCTCCGAAGGTGTTTGTTGAGTTGGCATAGATCGAGATTAGAATTTGTCACTTCGAGTATCGAAGAGGTATCTCTGGGTCCTATCGGTAATGCACATCATGATAAGCCTTGCAAGCAATGTGAGCAATGAGTTAGTTGCGGGATGATGCATTACAGAATGAGTAAAGACACTTGCCAGTAACTATATTGAACTAGGTATGAGGATACCGACGATCGAATCTTAGGCAAGTAACATACCGATGACAAAGGGAATGACGTATGTTGTCATTACGGCTTGACCGATAAAGATCTTTGTCAGTGTCAAAACCGGCGGATCTCGGGTAGGGGGTCCCGAACTGTGCGTCTAGGCTGATGGTAACAAGAGACAAGGGACGCGATGTTTTTATCCAGGTTCGGGCACTCTCGATGGAGGTAAAACCCTACTCCTGCTTGATTAATATTGATGACATAGGTAGTACAGAGTAGATCTACCACGAGATCAGAGAGGCTAAACCCTAGAAGCTAGCCTATGGTATGATTGTTGTTGTTGTTGTTGTGTCCTACGGACTAAACCCTCCGGTTTATATAGACATCGGAGGGGGCTAGGGTTACACAGAGTCGGTTACAATGGGAGGAGATCTAAATATCCGTATTGCCAAGCTTGCCTTCCACGCCAAGGAAAGTCCCATCCGGATACGGGACGAAGTCTTCAATCTTGTGTCTTCCTATTCCAACAGTCCGGCCAAAGGTCATAGTCCGGCTGTCCGGACACCCCCTAATCCAGGACTCCCTCAGTAGCCCCTGAAACAGGCTTCAATGACGACGAGTCCGGTGCGTAGATTGTCTTCGGCATTGCAAGGCGGGTTCCTCCTCCGAATACATCATAGAAGATTTTCAACACAAGGATCGTGTCCGGCTCTGCAAAACAAGTTCCACATACCACCGTAGAGAGAAACATTTTCACAAATCTAATCTGCTGACGTATTCTGTAGCGTGACATCACACGACAGCCAAGTTTTTATTCGAATCGCTTTTTACTGTCCCACCTCAGCACGTTTTGCGAGGCGGTTTCCTTGGCATGTCTTGTCGAAGCAGAGATCATGTCCCCTTATCACGGGATTCTCATCAATACGGGCGTGGGTAACCCAACCGTGCCGTTGATTACTGCGCTTGGGGGATAAGCGAGTTTTACCAGGCTGGTGGGGACGCATAGTTTCGTCCACCCATATAAAGGGATAAGGATTCACCTTTTCATCCATGCCTTCTTCCTCCTTTGCATATCCGTTTTCGCACACTGGAGCTCCAGCTCCCAAGTCCGCATTTCCCACCTCAACCTTCTCCAACCATGTCTGGAGCGGGAGGCAGGTGGATGGTCTCCTCCGTCACGGAGGGAAACATCAAAAAGCTAAGGAGAGCCGGATACCTGCCCGACGACATAGCGCACCGGCTCCCAGATGAGGGGCAACTCACCCCCACCCCCAGGCCCCATGAGAGGGTGGTGTTCCTCACCCATTTCCTCCGTGGACTGGGCTTCCCTCTCCACCCATTCATCCGGGGGCTCATGTTCTACTACGGCCTGGACTTCCACGATCTGGCCCCGAACTTCATCCTTAACATCTCGACGTCTATCGTCGTGTGCGAGGCCTTCCTCCGCATCAAGCCCCACTTCGGCTTATGGATGAAGACCTTCAATGTCAAGCCGAAGGTAGTGACCGGCCGCCAGGCGGAGTGCGGATGCACCATGGTGGGAAAGATGCCCAACGTCATATGGCTCGAGGGCTGCTTCGTGGAGACCATAAAGGGGTGACAATCGGGGTGGTTCTACATCACTGAGCCACATGACCCTGAATGGGCAGCGGCCCCGAGTTCTGATCTGGCATCCCCACGCGGCTCACCTCCTGGCAAGAGAAGGGCCTATCATGGGGTAATTCGGGAGAGCTGACCGGACTCCAAACATGGGTCCAAAACCTGGTGGACAAGAAGCTCAAACTTGTCAACGTAGTCCAGGTCATGCTCATCCGCCGGATCCTCCCGTGTCAATGACGGGCTTTCAACTTGTGGGAGTTCGACCCGGCCCAACACCAAGTTCTGACCAGGCTCTTCGATACGACACACGAGGATCCCTGGAAGGTGCTATTCAAGGGCGCCGAGGTTCCCCCTCCCACTACCGAGGATCACGGATTCTGGGCGAAGCGCCAAGCCAGTGCAGTAAGTTGTTTTACTTTTTACAGGATACTCGTTTTTCATAGTTTGACTCCCTGCAGAATCTAAGCTTCCATACCATTGACAGGACTGGCAGGAGAAGGCCGGACAGATCGACTATCCGGCTCCTTTGCCCGAAGGCCCAGCAGACGCCCGTTTGGCGAAGCTGTTGGTTCCGGCACCTTATGTGGTGCTGGAGAAGAAGGCCAAGAAGAAGGCCACAGGAACCCGGAAGAGTTCCCGACGCCCGGTGGTGTCGGACTCATCGGCCGATGACTCCGAGGCGCACTCCTCCCGCGAAGACGAGGAGGAGGAAAAAGAGGCTACTTCCCCTCTAGCTGGGGGAGAGAAGAAAAGGAAGGCCACCCCAACTAGGGAGGCCGGAGGGTCCAAGAAGGGAAGTACCCTTCCTCCGGACAACTCCACCAACGCTGCCGACAGCGAGGAGGAGTGGCCGCCCAGGGCCAAGCCCCTGGCAAAGTCGTAAGTATTCGGAGACCAGAGTGACTCGTAGTGTTCCTTTATTGCACAGCTTTTCCTGACACCAAATATAATCATGCAGTCCGCCCCGAGCCCGGATCGACGTGTCATCGAGTGGCTCCTTGGGTTCGGCGGATGTGTATAGCCTTTCACTTCCGGCCGCCTCCTCCCCTAGCCCTACGGACACTGCCGAGGTATTGTCCCAAGAGGTTCCAAACAGAGGGGAGGCAGTCCTGGGGGCGCCTCAAGGCGACGTCCCGGACTCCAGGCGCAAGGGGGGCAAGACCCCTCGGGGCTCCAAGTCCGGCCCTGGGCCGAACACCGCACCGGAACCTCCATCGGTTTCGGAGTCTGGTAGGCGCCCCCCCGCTACGAAGGGCAAGCCTACCGCGCCGGTGACCTCCGTCCAGCCGGAGGCACTCGATAACTTGCTGGAGGTGCTTAACGGCGCCTCCATCGACGAGGAGCACCGCACTATTATGAGTGCGGTGATCCAGAAGGTTCAGTCCGCCAAAAGCAGGCTGACTGACGCTTGTGCTAGCCTTCTGACAGGCTTTGAGGTATGTAAAAAATATGTGACAATATTGCTGCATAGAGAGTAGCCCCTGATGCTCTGTTCGGTGTTCACAAAGAAAATCCGGATAGAGGATCTAATAATATTCGCCGGAGTCTAACATAATTATGTCGATATGCATGCACAGGCTTCGCTGCTAACCTCTGCCGCACTGACTGCCAAGGTTGATGTGCTGAAGCAGAACCTCGAGCGGTCCGAGAAAGAGCTCGGTCTTGCCAAGAAGCAGCTCGAGGAGAATCAAGGTACGCAATGCCTTGTCTGTGTGTGTATATGAAAAAGATGCAGTTGCAAAAAATGATAGGATCGTTATTGATGTGCTAGGGGCCACGACCGAGGTGGCGACCCTGAAGCGAGCACTATCCGGGGCCAAAGATAAAGCGGCCATGGAGTGCAGCGAGCGGGGGAAGCAAGAGGCGCGGGTTGCCGAGGTGCAGCAAAAGCTCCAGGCTCTCATGAAAAAGCATGAGAGTTTGGAGCTTGAGTCGAAGACTCGTGAGTCCGAGCTCGCTGCGGCCCTCAAGAGCGCCAAGTCTACCAAGGCCGAAGCCCAAAAAGCCCTCCAGGAATTTGAGGCGATAAAGAAGATAGCAGCGGGTAAGGCCTTCAATATGCAAAGAAAGCATGTGAAAGTGAATTAGTTGTTACTTACCCGAGTCCGGAGCTCTCCAGGAGCATTCGCAGATTTGCCCCGCAGCGTGTCCGATGCCGCCACCTACTAACGGGCCGAGGAGGGGAGCTCGACGGAGAAGGTGTTCTGGTCTCAGTATGCTGAGACCGGACACCCGGTGCCCTTGAGCGACCAGCTGAAGCAACTGGTCGAGCTGCATAAGGTGGCCGAACAGGCCATGAAGGGTCTCATAGTTCGGCTGTGGCCTGGAGAGGCCATGCCTGGGAGCTACTTCGGGCTGGTGAGGCGGCTGGCGGATGCCTGTCCGTGGCTTGAGGTTATAAAGCGCTCCGTCTGCATTGAGGGCACCCGCAGGGCCCTTGTCCGTGTGAAGGTACACTGGGGCAAAATGGACGCGGAGCAACTAGTGAAGGATGGGCCACCGCAGGGCAAGGAGGATCGCCACCCTGAGATGTACTATAAAGGCGTCCTGGAGGGTGCCCGCCTTGTGGCGGATGAATGTTCAAAAGATGTAATATTTGAGTAAACTCGCTCGTGTGATCCTGTACGCTGAAAACTTGTTCATGTGCGCTCTGCAATGCTTGTTTTAATTTAAAATATTACCTTCTATGCGGCCGTTTATTAAATCTGAGAGATGGTGAGTCGTCGGCTTCTGCCCCATGCCACGAGTGCTGGGGTGTTCGGGATTAAACCTGAGCACTCCTTTTCCCATTCTTGGGTCCTTCGAGGGAGGTGCTTATCACAACGAACAAGGCAATCGGACTATAATGCGTTATCACTCTCACTTAGCCAGAGAATTCTATAATTTTAAATTTCGGCGAAGCCCCTAGTGTTCGGAAGACCGAGTTCGGGGCGCTATACACGCCTAGGCCGGACGAAGCCGACTCCTCGCTCTAAGCGGCATAAGTCTTTAGGGACTCGAAACCTCTCGAACAGCGACCAGCTCTCGCCCTATCATGACAGTCAGTTTTAGCTTTCTCTACTGAGGTGCTTAGCCCAGCTGAACTTGGGCACAATCGCAGTAGTTCACCCAGTGCTACCTTAGCCGATATAGCGGAACGTAAGGTACCAAAACATGGGAGTCGGGCAAACCCAACTATTGACCAAAGACATGATTCGAAGCTGATGCATATAATGCTATAAGTTCAGAGTGCCGCACTTGTGAAAGTGTTCGGACTTCTCACGCTGTAGTATGGGGTGCTTGAGCCCGTGGCGTATTAGCCGTACCAAAGTGTACGAGTGCTGAATGTCATGAATGAACATATATACATAAAAAGGAATGAATAGAGAATGCAATAATAGACTGAAGCTAAGCATTGTTTATTCGATAAGCGGGAAGGTGTATCAAAAGCAGAATGATACAAATATTGCGATAAGCGGGAGATGGGACTATTTGACATGTCCCCTCCAGGGGCGAGCTGCGGAATGGTATGTAAAACAGGTATTTTGCTCGTTATAGAGACTACCTGGGAGTTCCATAGTGCGACGTAGCTTTATGCCTCCTTGGTTGTTGTATCGTGTGTTCGGCAATTGTACTGCCGAGCAGGTCTTCCTGAGAGTGAAGTCCTGAAAGTAAGAAAAAATGATAAAATCGGCAGCCCCTAGTGTGGTTGAGCCGTGTATTGGGGCATGCCGTGGTCATGCCCCTCCCCCTGTGCCCATGGTATTTTCAGAGCGTAATTATGTACGGGTAGCACGGATTTCGCCGTTTTGCTAGGGCTGGGGTTGGGGCCGCATTGCTACGCTTGCTCGGCATGTGCCAGGCGGTCTTGTTGTAGGTTACTCCGAGCGCGCTTGACGGTGTCCGGACATTTTATTGCCGGACTGGAGAATTGCCTTGAGAGGCTGCTTTGTACTTCCGCTGCGAGGGTCGCCGTGTGCTCCTTTGTTCGGAGAGAGCACTCGGTGTTTCCATTGACTGTAATGACTCCCCGAGGTCCTGGCATCTTGAGCTTGAGGTATGCATATTGCGGCACCGCATTGAACTTTGCAAATGCGATTCGCCCGAGCAGTGCGTGATAGCCACTCCGGAACGGGACTATATCGAAGATTAACTCCTCGCTTCGGAAATTATCCGGGGATCCGAAGACCACTTCAAGTGTGACTGAGCATGTGCAATGGGCCTCTACACCTGGTATGACACCCTTAAAGGTCGTCTTTGTGGGTTTGATCCTTGAGGGATCTATGCCCATTTTGTGCACTGTGTCCTGATAAAGCAGGTTCAGGATCCTGCCGCCATCCATGAGGACTCGAGTGAGGTGAAATCCATCGATAATCGGGTCTAGAACCAATGCGGCAAATCCACCGTGGCGGATACTAGTGGGGTGGTCCCTGCGGTCGAAAGTGATCGGGTAGAAGGACCAAGGGTTGAACTTTGGGGCGACTGGCTCCAATGCATATACGTCCTTTAACGCACCCTTCCGCTCCCTCTTGGGGATGTGGGTTGCGTATATCATGTTCACCGTCCGCACTTGTGGGGGAAAACCCTTCTGTCCTCTATTGTTCGGCGGTCGGGGCTGCTCTTCCTCGTTGCTATGTAGGCCCTTGTCTTTATTTC
Organism: Aegilops umbellulata; assembly: GCA_032464435.1. Lineage (NCBI taxonomy): Eukaryota > Viridiplantae > Streptophyta > Magnoliopsida > Poales > Poaceae > Aegilops > Aegilops umbellulata. Next base: position 179,772,575 of record CP136055.1, on the reverse strand, counting down.
CGGCATTTAACTTGCCGGCCTGCTTGAACACCCAACAATCCCCATTGGTGTGGTTGGCTGGCTTTTCGGGGGTGCCATGTATCTGACACGAGCGATCGAGTATACGGTCCGAGCTGGACGGGCCCGGAGTGCTTCTTTTGAATGGCTTTTTCCGCTGACCGGGCTTAGAGCCTCTTAATCCAGCATTAACTGCCGTATCCTTAGTGTTGTCGCTGTTAATGCGGTGCTTGTGCTTGTTGCGACGTGACCTGCCATTGCTATCCTTGGTATCCGAATTACGAGGGTTCTTTGACATGTTATTGCTACAAGCCAGCCAGCTGTCTTCTCCCGTGCAAAAGTGGGTCATGAGTGTTGTGAGGGCTGCCATAGATTTCGGCTTTTCCTGTCCAAGGTGCCGGGCAAGCCACTCGTCACGGATGTTATGCTTGAAAGCCGCTAGGGCCTCTGCGTCCGGACAGTCGATGATTTGGTTTTTCTTGGTTAGGAACCGTGTTTAGAATTGTCTGGCCGATTCCTCTGGCTGCTGAATTATGTGGCTCAGGTCATCGGCGTCTGGTGGTCGCACATAGGTGCCCTGGAAGTTATCGACGAATGCGGCTTCTAGGTCTTCCCAACACCCAATTGATTCTGTTGGCAGGCTGTTGAGCCAATGCCGAGCTGGTCCTTTAAGCTTGAGTGGGAGGTATTTGATGGCATGTAGATCGTTGCCGCGAGCCATGTGGATATGGAGGAGATAGTCCTCAATCCATACCGCAGGATCTGTCGTACCATCGTATGATTCAATATTCACGGGTTAGAAACCCTCTGGGATTTGATGGTCCATTACTTCATCTGTGAAGCATAGCGGTTTTGCGGCGCCTCTGTACTGGGATATATCATGACGTAGCTCAAATGAGTTTTGTCTGCTGTGCTCGGCCCGACCAGATTTACTTTTACTGTATCCGACATGACGGTTCTCGTCTCGTGCTAAGGGATGCCCACGCGATCCATAGATCGATCTTGTTTTCTTTGCTTTGTCTTCCAACATATCTCGCAGGTCTAGCTTGTTTCCCCGTGCCTTGGTATTTTTTGAGTGACGTCGGGGTGCAGCTTGAGTTGTGGTCCGAGAGGCCTCTCTGTCACGGCCATGAGGTGGCCGGTCGGCCGCGTCATACAGTGGAGATGTAGGTTTAGATGCTTCCTCCTCTAAACGGGGTAGCAACCTGCGCTTTGGGTAGCTCTTGGAGGGGCGTTCGAGTTCATATTCCTTGGCCGCAAGGACTTCGGTCCATCTGTCAGCTAGCATGTCTTGATCAGCTCTAAGCTGCTGCTGCTTCTTCTTAAGGATATTTGTCGTGGCTATAAGCCGGCGCTTGAAGCGCTCTTGCTCAACGAGATCCTCAGGCACGACGAATTCGTCGTCATCCAGGCTTGCCTCGTCTTCGAAGGGAGGCATGTAATTGCCATCCTCTTCCTCTTTGTCTGCCGCTCTCTCATGAGGGATGGCTTCTCCATCCTCCTCCGCTAAATCTTGAAGGAGGGGGTTGTCTTCGGCACTGTCCGGAGTGTTATTATCTCCTGTGCCGGAATCACTGTTTTTGCTCTAGCGAGACTTAGAGCGGTGCCGCTGACGTCGGCGCTTGGGTTGCTTCTTGGAGGGGTTATCCTCCGCTATTCCGTCGCCATTGCCTTCTTTGGGTGTATCCACCATATATGTGCCATACGATGAGGTGGCTTTCCAGTGCCCTATAGGCGCTGGTTCCTATTCGTCTCCAGCATCGTCGTCCATACCGTCGATGTCTTCGGAGTCGAAGTCTAGCATGTCGGTTAAATCATCGACAACGGCTATGAAGTGGGTGGTGGGTGGGCGCCAAATTTCTTTGTTGTCCGCATCCCAATCCTGCCGGTCATAATCCGGCCAGGACTCTCCTGACAAAGAGAGAGACCTTAGTGAATTCAGTATGTCGCCAAAGGGCGAGTGCTGAAAAATATCTGCGGTGGTGAACTCCATGATCGGCGCCCAATCAGATTCGATTGGCAAAGGCGCGAAGGGTTCAGAGTCCGGAGAAGAGTCTGGCAATGTGGAGTCACGGGCCTCGCGAAGGATAAGGTTAGTGTTCGGCTCGATCGCCGTTGATGCTGCAGCTGCCGCGGCGGGGTCTAGCCACCCGCCCTCGGTCGGCGCAGTTGGCTCCGAATTGAAGGTCGGAGCGAATGCGGGTGCGGCCTCTGGGACACTGTTCGGCGGCAGAGCTAAATCATGCCCATCGTGACAGTGTGGCGCACTCGGCAGGGGCTCGAACCCGTCGAAGATCAAGTCTCCGAGGATATTGGCCGTGTAGTTTAGGATTCCAAACCTGACCTGATGGCCAGGGGCGTAGCTTTCAATCTGCTCCAGATGGCCAAGCGAATTGGCCCGCAGTGCAAAGCCGCCGAATACAAAGATCTGTCCGGGGAGAAAAGTCTCACCCTGGACTGCGTCACCAACGATGACCGAAGGAGCCATCAAGCCTGATGACGACGACACAGAGGAACTCTCAATGAAAGCACCAATGTCGGTGTAAAAACCAGAGGATCTCGGGTAGGGGGTCCCGAACTGTGCGTCTAGGCTGATGGTAACAGGAGACAAGGGACACGATGTTTTTACCCAGGTTCGGGCCCTCTCGATGGAGGTAAAACCCTACTCCTGCTTGATTAATATTGATGATATGGGTAGTACTATAGTAGATCTACCACGAGATCAGAGAGGCTAAACCCACATATCAAATTATCAAAGTAGCAAACACAAATCAAACCAACATGATGATAGTGACTAGATGAAATTCCCATGTACCCTAAAGAACGCTTTTCCTATTATGAGAAACCGTTTTGGCCTGTCCTTTGCCACAAAAGGATTGGGCTACCTTGCTGCACCTTATTTATCGTTACCGTTACATGCTCATTGTTAATTAACTTGTGTAGGATCTGAAGTATGTCTAGAGGGGGGGGGTGATTAGACTACTTGACCAAATAAAAATCTAGCCTTTTCCCAATTTTAGTTCTTGGCAGATTTTAGCTATCTTAGTACAAGTCAAGCAATCTCCACACAATTCAAGCAAGCATGCAAAAGAGTATATGAGCAGCGGAAAGTAAAGCATGCAACTTGCAAGAATGTAAAGGGAAGGGTTTGTAGGATTCAAACGCAATTGGAGACACGGATGTTTTTGGCGTGGTTCTGATAGGTGGTGCCATCGTACATCCACATTGATGGAGACTTCAACCCACGAAGGGTAACAGTTGCGCGAGTCCATGGAGGGCTCCACCCACGAAGGGTCCACGAAGAAGCAACCTTGTCTATTCCATCACGGCCATCGCCCACGAAGGACTTGCCTCACTAGCGGTAGATTTTCATGAAGTAGGCGATCTCCTTGCCCTTACAAACTCCTTGGTTCAACTCCACAATCTTGTTGGAGGCTCCCAAGTGACACCTAGCCAATCTAGGAGACACCACTCTCCAAGAAGTAACAAATGGTGTGTTGATGATGAACTCCTTGCTCTTGTGCTTCAAATGATAGTCTCCCCAACACTCAACTCTCTCTCACAGGATTAGGATTTGGTGGAAAGAAGATTTGAGTGGAAAGCAACTTGGGGAAGGCTAGAGATCAAGATTCATATGATTGGAATGGAATATCTTGAGCTCAACACAAGTGTAGGTGGTTCTCTCTCAGAACATGTGTATTGGAAGTGTAGGTATGTTCTGATGGCTCTCTCCACGAATGAAGAGTGGGTGGAGGGGTATAGATAGCCTCCACACTAAATCTAACAATTACACAGAATCTGCCAAACTAGGTGGGACCGAATCGTTAAACTCGGTCGGACCGATTCAGCAGACCTAGTGACAGTTAGGATTTTCGGTGGGACTGAGATGCAACTCGGTAGGACCTATATGGTTAGGGTTAGGGCATAACGTAATCTTGGTGTGACCGATTACAAAAACTCGGTGGGACCGATTTTGGTAATAAGCTAACCAGAGAGTTGGTCAGGTAAACTCAGTGGGACCGATTCGCTCATCTCGGTGAGACCGAAATGTTACAAAAGGGAAACAGAGAATTTATATTGCAATCTCGGTGGGACAGATCGCTCCCTTCGGTTAGACCGAAACGTTACGAAGGGAAACAGAGAGATTGCAAACCCATCTCGGTGATACCGAGATCCCTATCGGTGAAACCGATTTGGCTAGGGTTTGTGGCAGTGGCTCTGACATTTGGAACTCGGTGGCGCCGGATGGAAAGAATCGGTGGGGCCGAGTTTGATTTTTGGTTTAGGTCATATGTGGATGTGGTAAAGTAGTTGAGGGTTTTTGGAGCATATCACTAAGCACATGAAGCAAGAGCCTCATTAACCAACACCTCATCCCTCCTTGATAGTATTGGCTTTTCCTATAGACTCAATGTGATCTTGGATCACTAAAATATAAAATGTAGAGTCTTCATCTTGAAGCTTGAGCCAATCTTTTGTCCTTATGATTTTGAGGGTTCCACTTTCCTCATCCATGCCATGCCATTCACTGAGCTTTTCCTGAAATATTAATCTTGGAATAATGTTAGCTCAATGAGCTATATGTTGTTAGGAATTACCAAAACCACCCAGGGATAGTTGCACTTTCACTCCCCTTTTTGGTAATTGATGACAACATATAGATCAAAGCTTCGACAAATGATAATAAGAGAGAAAAGATATCATCGCTTTGAGAAGTATGTGATAAGTAAGAGCTCCCCCTACATGTGTGCATATTTTAAGATTTGCTTTGGACTGCAAATGCACAAAGAGTTAGGATCATGGGTTACTCTTCCATGTCACATACATCTTTGTGGAGCGCTCAAAATGATAAGACTAAAATACATGCACTCATCACCAAGCAAAGTGAGTGATCATATAAGGATAAGTAAGATAATATCATCCAACAAGCATAAGTGTAGCTTATGATCATCAATGTCTCACAGATAAAAGCATAGTATCTCAAGCACTCAAAAACAAACAAAGTTCAACCAAGAAGACAAGAGAGAACAAATGCAAACTCTCTCTCTCGAAGCCTATGATCTATACATTTTCTCCCCCTTTGGCAACAAGTTACCAAAAAGTTCATAGAAAATGCATAGCACTAAGACGACTCTCAGGCTTGGTCTTCAGGTGGTGGAGTCCGGATAACACCAAGGACGAAAGCTTCAGTTGAAGTAGTTGGAGCTGCTGAGGTAGGTGCTGGAGCTGGTGGAACCGAGGCTGTAGCTGGTGCAGAAGTAGTGGCTCTGGTGTCAGGAACTGGCACTGCAGATGATCTCTGAGCTCTAGGCACTCTGGCAAATGCATCAGTTGTTGTTTTGCCCTTCCTCTCCTGCATATCATCCTGTAATTGCTCCACAGTAGACTGAATCTCAGTTACTTTCACATCTAAGTCATAGAACTTCTGTTCCATGATTCTTTCCAAGCTCTCTTGGTTTTGAGTCAGGGTGGCCAGTCCTTTCTCAATTCTCAGAATTGATGCTATCAGATAACCGAGCTGCTCCTGCTTGTTCTTCAAAAAGTACTCAGATGCCTCCTCTTGAGTTGGCATCTTGGCAGCTTTCTCCATCTTTGACTTCTCCTTCTTTGTTTGAGCTTGTGCAGATGATGGTTCACTCTCATTCATCACAACTTGATTGTCCTCAAAATCTGGATGGATGGGCAGGTGTTCCTTATCCAACAGGTATGTGCTTGTGCCCATCTTTGAGTTAATCAACTCCTGAATATGTGGGGCATATCCACAGCTCCTCTTCTGATCAGCTGATGTCCTCTTGATGGTCTCAACTATGAGGCTCATGACCTTGAACTTTTGTGGCACCTCAAATATATGAAGCAAGTTAATTGCATGGCCTCTGATCATTCTGTGATCACCTGACTTGGGCAAGAGAGTGTGCCTTAGAATCCAGTTAATTGTAGGCAGCCCTGAAAGAAGAAAATGAACTGATCCAAACTTGAAAGTCTCAGGAGCTTTGTCTGGGATCTCCTTATACATGTTTGACATGGAATTGTGATCCATCTTCTTCTTGGCATAGACATCCAAGTCATCTTCTTGCTCTTCTGGGGCATTGATCAGCTGATCCCATTCTGCAACTGTAGACTGGTATCTAGTGCCTTCATACATCCATACTATCCTGCCATCTAGATAGAAATGTGCTGTGGAGTAGAATTGCATTATGAGCTCCTCATTCCACTTTGTGAGCTTCTGCCCAACAAAGTCTGCAACTCCACAAGATTTAAAGCTGTCAAGCACTCCAGGATAGTGTTCTTCATTCTCCTAGATATACTCCCAGTCAACCCATCTCATTTCACACACTATGGGTTTCTTGTCCAGCAGCACTGTCTCATAGAAGTCTTGATGTTCCTTTGTGTGGAACCTGTAATCAACAGCAGTCCTTCTCTTGGTGGAATATGGATCTGACTCTCTCCATAGCCTCAACCCTGAATCTCTCTTGATCTTCATGTCCTCATCCACAGGATGAGCATCGTTGTGGTCTGGAATCTTGGGCTTGAGCTTCCTTAGAACTTGTCCTTCTTCTTCTTGTTCAGCAGCAATGTCAGGCACTGGGGCCTTGTTCTTCTCAGCAGCAGATATGTTCCTAGTGTTCCTCTTAGGTGCACTCTTGGGCTTGGAGGCAGCTTTGGGTGCTTCTTTGGGCTTTGATGATGCAGCCCCTGACCTTATAGCATCACCCGTAAGCTTTTGTGCCTTGGGTGCTGGTGCAGCAACCTCTTCTTCCTCTTCTTCCTTAGAGTCTCTCCTCATGCAGGATTTGCCAAGAACTCTGGCTGTAGTGGTTCTGACTCTCTTTTTCTTTTTGTCCTGGCCACTAGCTTCTTCTTCAGACTCCATGGTAAACTTCATGGTTTCTCCAGTGGCAACCTTCCTAGGCTTGGAAGTAGGAACTCTCCTTGCATGTGCCTTCTTCTGCATTCCTGGCTCAACTGAAGCAGCTGCGCCATATTCCTTCTTGAGCACTTTCTTCTTTGAGGTGGCTTCCTCTTCCTCTGCCACATAATCTTCATCCTTAGATTCTGAAGTTCTCTTCTTGCTTGCTCTAGTGGCAGCCTTGGGCAAGTTGCTTGGGGTGCTTCTGCTACCCTCATCAGAGCTACTAGAGGGACTAGTGCCCTCACTCAAGTGAATCTGCTCCTCTGACTTGTTCTGGATTTCACTTTGGTCAGACATGTTGCAAACACTGACTGCAGACCCTGTGAATAGATTGTAGATGAGGTAGAGTGGATGAGCATCACAAAATGCAGAGATTTTTGCAAAAGAATGAGTCAAAGACTTAGTTTTAGTTTTCCACAGAAAGCATTTCGGATCAACCGATTTGCAAACTCGGTGATACCGAAGCAGCTTTTGGAACCAAAACCAGTGGACTCGGTCAGACCGAGTCATAGTTCGGTGGCACCGAGACTGCTAGGGTTTCACAAAGTCCTGAACTCGGTCACACCGATTTGCAATTCTCGGTCAGACCGAGAATCACATGTGCAATGGCCTTGGCAGGATCGGTGGAACCGAGTTCTACAATCTGGTGGGTCCGAGATGGTTTCGGCGGAAACCTAAACCTAAATTTTCAAATCGCATCTATTCTAAGGATTGTTTTGATTGGATAGAAGTGTTTCAATCGTAGCAAGAATCATAATGAACACAATGTGCTAGGACTCAGACGTGGATAGCACTGTGGTCGAGTCCATACCCTAGTTCGGCGATGAACTCGCTACAGCAGCAACGACAGAGACAAAATCCGTTGACGGCATAAGAGACCACCGACAGGAGGCGGCTGGCGACGAGGAGGACGATCCGGAGACCCAGGAGGCAGAGCGAGCTATGCGCTGGCGAAGAGGTTTCGGAGAAATTTCCAAAATTTTGCCTGTGAGTATATATAGCCCGACCCTGTCGGTGTGACCAAGTGGAACAACTCGGTGGCACCGAGATACATAACTGTTGACAGTTACAGCAACTCGGTGTGACCAAAAAGTTCAAATTGGTTGCACCAAGATGAAAACCTAGATCGACTTAGTGATCTCGGTGTGACCGAAATGGAGGAATCGGTCAGACCGAAATACACAAAGAAGTTTTGGAAGTTTAAGTCTATGACAAATCGGGGACTCCCAGTGCTCCTCACACAGAGTGGTTTGAATCTGACTTGATCAAATTTTGTGATGTAGCATGAATAGAGTTTGAGACAAGAAAAGCATAGATAGCTAGAGAGGGTTCTTAGGCATTCTTGTCCATACACTCAGCAAAAGAAATGAAAACCAATCAATCAAAACAACAAGTGGATGTCCTCGAATGAGTAAAATATGCAATCAACATGCTCACACAATAAAATGGCAATTGAAACATGTGGCAAAGCATGCACAACCAATTCTAGCATCTATCAAGCAATTGGCGATGACTAGGTCATCTATATATGAGTATATTGACTTAGGAGTCAAATGAGAACATTTGATCATAGGTCATACTCATTGTTTAAGCACAAGTGAGGTTATCACTTTTCCATAAAACATTGTTGTGTTCACACCATTAGAGTTGCTTTTAGCTCAATTTTTAGAGTAAAGCTCCCCTTAGATGTGAGATGCCCCTTAAGAGGGATGAACTAACCTTGGGTTTTGTCGATGATGACTTCATGTAGATGTTGAAGATGTGGATGCTCAATGTTGATGTAGATCATTTGGAGCTGTCCATTGGAGTGAGTTGCACTTTCAATACCTACACGGGTTAGTCCCACAAGGAACAAACAAGGATATCCATAGACATAGAGTGATGCACACACAAGATGATGTCTATGAAAGCTTTTAGGTTACCTTGTCCCTTGTCTTACCAACAAGAGGGTTTGTGACTCCTTGAACTAGTGCAAGATGTGGAAGTTGATTGCACTTGTTCTTGCCAAGATGATAAGAGTGAAGTATGTTGGCGGAGTCACCCTCAAGAACTCTCTAGTTCTTCTTCTTCTTGATCCACACCATCTTGATGGGAATCCTTGGTGTTGTAGTTGTACTTGATGAAGTGGAACTTGAAGTAGTCTTGGGAACCCACTTGACTAAGGTCTTAGGAGCTTCTTCAAATGCATCAATTTCCTATTGAAGCTTGTCCTTGCCTTTTTGTTTGTAGTCTTGTGGTGGAAGATCATCTTGAGCTTGTGTCCCTTTGAAAGAAGTTGGATCATACTTCTCTTATTGACGAACAAACTTCGTCTTGGGGTATTGATCTTCTTCCCACTCAACTCCATTGGCATTGAACTTCCGTTCAAAACCAACACCTTGATTCTTCCGGTGCCTTCCTTGCTTGCGTACAATTTCCTCGAATTACTTAGTTCTGGCAAGGATCTTCTAAACTCCTTTCTCTATGATTCCCTTCAATAAGCTATTTTCTTGCTCAAGTGTAACTTGGCTAAGAGAGTCATTAGTGGAATCAAGAGAACTACTAGAAACAACAATATTGGATTTAGCATGATCATTGTTACTACTAGAGGAAGAATATTTCTTGTTCTTGTTACTAGACTTGACTTGAGGCATGTAAGTGGATAAGAGTAAATGCTTGGCAATGTAAGAAGAACTTTTCTTACGAAGATCATCATTGTTTGCTTTGAAGAACTCATGCTCTTGCTCAAGGTTGAGCTTTTCAAAGTGTAATTTCTCATGAGTCCTTAAAAGTTCTCGATGATCTCCTAAGATAGTTTCATGAGCTAACTTAAGAGTATTTAGTTCTTTAGTTAGAGACTCAATCTTCTCCTTATCATTGTCATTTGTTTTATCTTGATTATCATGATTGATTGACGTTTCATCATAGTATTCATCGCTAGAGTTGTCAACAAGTAAATCATCATCACCTAACAAGTCATCTTCATCACTATTGAAATCAACATACTTGGGGTGTGATACCTTTGGGCCTTTAGCCATGAAGCATGTTCCAACTCCTTCATTTGGTGAGTCAAATATGTCGTAGGAGTTGGTTGTCACAAGTGCTAGACCGGCAACACCTTCATCTTGAGTATATTCGGAATCGGAGTGATAGCTTCTCTCGGAGTGGTTGTCGGAGTCGGAGCCAGATACCCATTCACCAACATGAGCTTGATGTCTTTGTTTTGTGTAGCTCCTTGATGACTTGTCCTTTCTTTCCGAATCCTTGATTCTCCGTGAGTATCTTCATTCATAACGATGATCTCTACTCCTTCTTTCTCTATATGGTGATTCTTCTCTTCTAGTTCTTCTCTTGGGAGAATCTTCTCTTCTCTTGTAGGGGGGCGTACACTCATTGGAATAGTGTCCGAGCCTTCCACAATTGTAGTAGTTTCGCTCTCGACTAGAAGATCTTTTGTCATTGTAGGACCTTGACTTGGAGCTCCTATCTTTGCTTCTACTCTTGTAGAACTTGTTGAAGTTCTTCACCATTAAGCTTAATTCTTCATTGAAGATTTGCTTCTCACTTGATGATGTGGGAGCTTCACATGAGGCTTTGTAAGCACCACTTGATTTGTTGTGAAGTTCCTCTTTATCCTTGAGTGACATCTCATGAGCAACAATTCTTCCAATGACTTCCGTTGGCTTGAGATCTTTGTAATTGGGCATCATTTGGATCAATGTGAACACGGTGTCATATTTTCCATCCAAGACTCTTAGGATCTTCTTGATGATGAATCTATCAGTCATCTCTTCACTCCCTAAGCCGACAATCTCATTTGTGATAAGAGCAAGCCTAGAGTACATTTCAGCGACACCTTCACCATCCTTCATTTTGAACTTGTCAAGTTGACTATAAAGCACATCCAATTTGGATTCCTTGACGGAGTCGGTACCTTCGTGCATATCAATCAAAGTATCCCAAATTTCCTTTGCATTCTCAAGACGGCTGATTTTGTTGAATTCTTCGGGGCACAGTCCGTTGAAGAGGATATCACAAGCTTGAGCGTTGTATTGCAGCATCTTCAACTCTTCCGCAGTGGCTTCACGGTTTGGTTCTTTCCCATCAAAGAATTCACCTTGCAAACCAATACACACAATAGCCCAAAGTTATGTCCAAGAATATGCATTTTCATCTTATGCTTCCAACTAGCAAAATTAGTTCCATTAAAGTAAGGACCTCTACGGTGATAATTTCCCTCGCTAGACGCCATACTCTCCTAGGTTGTGAAACCAAGGCTTTGACCACCAAAAGCAATGGAAATCAAAGCAAATGGAGACCAAAGCTCTGATACCACTTGTAGGATCGGAAGTATGTCTAGAGGGGGGGGGTGATTAGACTACTTGACCAAATAAAAATCTAGCCTTTTCCCAATTTTAGTTCTTGGCAGATTTTAGCTATCTTAGCACAAGTCAAGCAATCTCCACACAATTCAAGCAAGCATGCAAAAGAGTATATGAGCAGCGGAAAGTAAAGCATGCAACTTGCAAGAATGTAAAGGGAACGGTTTGGAGGATTCAAACGCAATTGGAGACACGGATGTTTTTGGCATGGTTCCGATAGGTGGTTCTATCGTACATCCACATTGATGGAGACTTCAACCCACGAAGGGTAACGGTTGCGCGAGTCCACGGAGGGTTCCACCCACGAAGGGTCCACGAAGAAGCAACCTTGTCTATTCCATCACGGCCATCGCCCATGAAGGACTTGCCTCACTAGCGGTAGATCTTCACGAAGTAGGCGATCTCCTTGCCCTTACAAACTCCTTGGTTCAACTCCACAATCTTGTTGGAGGCTCCCAAGTGACACCTAGCAAATCTAGGAGACACCACTCTCCAAGAAGTAACAAATGGTGTGTTGATGATGAACTCCTTGCTCTTGTGCTTCAAATGATAGTCTCCCCAGCACTCAACTCTCTCTCACAGGATTAGGATTTGGTGGAAAGAAGACTTGAGTGGAAAGCAACTTGGGGAAGGCTAGAGATCAAGATTCATATGATTGGAATGGAATATCTTGAGCTCAACACAAGTGAAGGTGGTTCTCTCTCAGAACATGTGTATTGGAAGTGTAGGTATGTTCTGATGGATCTCTCCACGAATGAAGAGTGGGTGGAGGGGTATATATAGCCTCCACACAAAATCTAACCGTTACACACAATCTGCCAAACTCGGTGGGACCAAATCGTTAAACTCGGTCGGACCGATTCAGCAGACCTAGTGACCGTTAAGATTTTCGGTGGGACTGAGATGCAACTCGGTAGGACCGATATGGTTAGGGTTAGGGCATAACGTAATCTCGGTGTGACCGATTACACAAACTCGGTGGGACCGATTTTGGTAATAAGCTAACCAGAGAGTTGGTCATGTAAACTCGGTGGCACCGATTCGCTCATCTCGGTGAGACCGAAATGTTACAAAAGGGAAACAAAGAATTTACATTGCAATCTCGGTGGGACCGATCGCTCCCTTCGGTTAGACCGAAATGTTACGAAGGGAAACAGAGAGATTGCAATCCCATCTCGGTGAGACTGAGATCCCTATCGGTGAAACCGATTTGGCTAGGGCTTGTGGCAGTGGCTATGACATTTGGAACTCGGTGGCGCCAGATGGAAAGAATCGGTGGGGCCGAGTTTGATTTTTGGTTTAGGTCATATGTGGATGTGTTAAAGTAGTTGAGGGTTTTTGGAGCATATCACTAAGCACATGAAGCAAGAGGCTCATTAAGCAACACCTCATCCCTCCTTGATATTATTGGCTTTTCCTATAGACTCAATGTGGTCTTGGATCACTAAAATATATAATGTGGAGTCTTGATCTTGAAGCTTGATCCAATCTTTTGTCCTTATGATTTTGAGGGATCCACTTTCCTCATCCATGCCATGCCATTCATTGAGCTTTTCCTGAAGTATTAATCTTGGAATAATGTTAGATCAATGAGCTATATGTTGTTAGGAATTACCAAAACCACCCATGGATAGTTGCACTTTCAACTTGCTATCAAAGTACCTGTTACCCACAATTTTAGTGCTTGCAGAAAATACCTTGGTGAAAACCACTTGTCATTTCCTTCTGCTCCTCATTGGGTTCGATAGTCTTACTTATCGAAAGGACTATGATTGATCCCCTGTACTTGTGGGTCATCATGCCCATTCTCTAGGGTGATGGAGGTTGATCAGCCGCTCGAGCTGTGGCTGCGCCTGAGCGGCTGTTGTAGTGGCACCGTGTGGAAAAAACGTCGAGTTCCACGAGGCTCGTGTCAAGTTCCTTTGGCGCGGGTTGAAAACCTTTACTCACACCCACTATATTGGGGAGGGGAACATCCTCCTCTTCAAGTTGGTGGAGGCCAACATGCTCTCCATCAAGATCTTTGGGCCTTCAGGTGCTTATCTTGGGTGTTGTGTAGAAAGCTTGAGCTAAGATGAAAGCTGCTCCTCGAGTGACGGCAACGAGGAGGACACCGATGGCTAAGACAGCGGCAGCGGGTATCCGGTCGTCAAGTAAGAAGATGGCAACTCGGACTCCGACTGAACGCCAACAACACCGTCATCACCAGCAAAGGCGGCAGCACCATCATCTGCAGGCGGACCCCGACAGAGCGATTTGTCGGGGGCACTTCGCCTAGTCACCACCGCCACCTCCAGCTGGATCCCGAAAGGTTCATGGACTCCGGCTTCATCTTCCCTGCCAGTGTTCCCGCAAAGTCGTGTCCCTCTTTTCCTAGCAGGGGTGACCAGGCCGGGCATCGCCTAGCCGCTCTCTTCGTCCCTGGATTCATCTTCCCTACTGGGGAGGCGCTCTCCCGATCCTGTTAGGCTGCGTCCCCCTGGTCCTGGCAGGGGTGACCAGGGCATCACCCAGGCGCTCATTGCTCTCGATGTTAACCCTAGGAGGATAGGGACAAGAAAGGCATTATGTTGCACTTTTCTTTTTTCAACAAAAAAGAAGAAGTAGGTTGTTGCCATGTTTGAGTCAAATATGAATATTTTCCATGTATATTCGCATTTGTATGATTTGTACTTGTTGTCTCACGAAAATTTGAGAAGAAACTTGCCGGATATGCAAACTTGCCTTAGACGTTTAGAAGGCTCAGCCTTCATATTTTTTGCTAGTAAGGTGTCCGACAAGGTTTCTTGCCTGTCTCAAACGCAGCTACAACTAACCCTTGATGAGTAAACTCGAGGCAAGTTTTAGGAGCATGGATGGAGGTTAGCCTCTTGTCGGCCTTAAACGCAGCTGCAATTAATCCTATCGGGCAGACTCGAGGCAAGGATAAGAGCGCGAATGAAAGGCATGGCAAGGTCGCCTTGCGTGCAAGTTCCTCATACATATTCGTAATATAGAATGACAGGAAAATCCAAAATGAAACAAACTTTTGACTTATCTTTCTTAGTTGTACTTCTTATCGCTTGAATAAGGAGTGGCCACCACAAGTCCAAAGTGAATGCCATCTTCGGTCTCTAGACGGACTGTGCCATGTCTGGTGACTCATAGTACCAGGTAAGGGGCCTCCCACTTTGGCATCAACTTGTTTGCACCTTTGGCGGATTGAACACGCCGAAGGACAAGGTTGCCTTCCTCAAGGCTCCGGGCATGAACCTTGCGGCTATGATAGCGGCGCAAGGCTTGCTGGTAGCATGCAGCATGCACACCTGCCTGAGGACAATATTCCTCAAGGACCACGACATCATCATGCCACACCTGCTCTTGCTCTACTTCATCATAGGCAAGTACTCGAGTTGACCCGTGTATGAGTTTCGTGGGGAGAACCGCTTCTACACCATAGGCCAAGGAAAAGGATATCTGACCACTAGCTCGATTAGGTGCTGTTCTGAGTGACCAAAGAACCACCAACAACTCGTTAATCCAACACCTCCCGCACTTGTGCAACCTGTCAAATGTTCTTGTCTTGAGCCCACGCAATACTTCAGCCTTTGTTCTTTCTGCTTGCCCATTACTCCTTGGGTGAGCAATGGATGCAAAGCATACCTTGCTTCGAAGGCTCTGAGTGTATTGCATGAAAGCGTGGCTCGTGAATTGTGTGTCATTGTCAGTGATGACCCTGTTCGGGACCCCTGTCGGTGTTCTGGGAACGGGGGTCCCCAGACTTGCCTGCCTGCGGCCTGCGGCGTGGCTCGAATGGGGGCCCAGCACGGCCCATCTTCATCAACACAAGACCCAAGACCCTCGCGAGGGGCCAAGCCTCGCGGGGCAGACGACACGACGCTTCCTCAGGCGCGGCCTCGTCAGGCTGGCTCATGAGGAGGCGGAGAGATCAAGGCGGGGTACCTCGCGAGGTGCCCATGACGCAAGCCATGACGACCAAGGGTGCCAGGCGGGCGCCAGCCCGCGCAGTGTCTCCCTTTCCTCTTTGGTGCAAAGGGGGCAAGCGCAGGCGAGAGGATCAAGAAAAGGCATCCATTTCGGTGCAACGAGACCACGACCAGTCCAACGGTGGGAAGGAGGTCATCGTGGAGCCCAGAACGGCGTCACCACAGGGCCTTTGGCAGGCGAGGACCAACTTTAGTCAGGATAAGTGTACCAGATGTTCCCCTTCGAATTGGCCAATTGTTGGTGCCATTCTCGCTCAATATTTGGGAAGAGGCCCAGGGCCTTTGCCTATAAATAGGACTAGCCACCCTCATGGTAGGGAGGTCGAGAATCTAAGCAAGCAGAGAACAAGAGAGAGAGGGAGAGAAGGGCGGCTGAACTCCTCTTAGCAGTTCATCCCCCTAGCCAAGAATAGATCCTCGCAAGGCTGTTCTTCCCTGTATTGTTCATCATCACCAGCCCGAGAGGCAATCCACCACACCACACTGGAGTAGGGTATTACACCGCATCGGTGGCCCGAACCAGTATAAACTCTGTGTCCCTTGTGTTGTTCTTTCGGTAGTTAGATCTTTGCGAGAGGGAGAGGTAGAGGGCACAATCTCCGCGCGCACCCCAGAGTTCAAACCTTAAGGGTCTGCCGGAACCCGAAATCCAACATTTGGCGCGCCAGGTAGGGGTGCGCCGGAATTTGTCTTCCACCGCTTCGTTCTCCTTCGACCGTCGCGTCCATGTCCGACGCCCGTCGAGCCCGCATCGCCCAACGCCTGTGAAGCTCGCCGCCCGTGACACTCTCACGTAATAATGAGTGGGGCTGTACACGCCCCGAAGTCTCAGGAGCGCCGGCCTCAGGCCCTGGGGCTCCCTCCCACGTCTAGTGGCAGCACTTAGCTCCGCGCTGGTGAGAAGACGTCGAAGACTAGATTAGGTGCCGGACGCGGCTTTTTCATTTGCTTTTCGCAGTTGGTTCGCTTTGTTCGCAGTTGAAGTTTTATTGAAATTATTGCCATCATTGGTTTATATTTCGTTGATTTTCACTCCCCCGTTTTGATTCCTCTTGCAAAAAGTCTCGCGAGGGGGGCATCCAAACGCCCTCGTGAGGGTCCCTGTTCTAATCGTTCTAAGGTTTCGCGACCCGGGTGCATTACGGGAGCACCCCTCCAGTCCGTGCCCCTTGGGCACCGCGACACACGCACAGGGCCTTGTCGGTCGTCCCCACGGCTGGGGCCGGGAACTATTTACGTGCAGACACACAGCTGAAAAGCGCGAAAGCTAAATCAAGGTAGTTGTTAACAACAATAACATCCAACACGCCCCCACGGGGCTCCATGCAGTTGTTCTCTTTTACGCAGGAAACAAAAGGAAAAGAAAGGACGAGCCCAGCGCGGCTCGCCTCGCTCCGGCCAGCCGAGGCGACCTGGGATGCCTCCAGGGCTCAGGCGGACTCCCTCTCGCGCTTCACCGGGGCGCGGCGATGGGTGGACGAATCGCCGCCCCCCAAGCAAGCGCGACGGCGTGGGGGCTGGCTGCGGCCACCGCTGGAGGAGTCGCCTGAAGAAGAGTTGGTGAAGCTTGGGGAGCATCGAGCGCCGCCATCCGCGCGGGCGCTGTTTCCTCCATCATCGTCGGGGCGGGGCCCCTGGCCACGGTCGTCACCCTCGGGGTAGCATCCAGCGTGGTGACCATCTTCCCCAAACACCCTCACATAGAGGGTGGCGTCGCCATCGAACTTGAAGTGCAGGGTGCACCGCTGACTCAGGCCGCGCACGCGGGCAAACGTTTGCCAACCACGAGTCAGGGCCCCGTTTCCAGAAGGGGAGACCTCAAGCGAAACCCAGGAGGCCCTGCTGCAACAACCATCAACCTGGAGCCAGAAGCCGCACCGGGTGCTAGCCGGCAGCTCGCCGATGAAGAAGCGGGGGAGCTAGAGCCAGGTGTTGGTCGGGTCCGCCGACCACACGACGAACTCCGGCAGCACCTCCGCTGAGCGAAAGCGCGGCCTGGGGAGCCACGCAGTCACGGCCTGTCTCCCCTTGGCAGCCGAGCGCTCACCACCACGCGGGGAACCACCCCTGTGGCCACGGGAAACCGCAATGGGGACCGCGGGATGCTCGCGGGGACGACCCCGGCCGCGCTTGGCCGGGTGGGAGTCGGGCTCTGCCCGGCAGGCCTTTCCCTTCTCTGCGGCTGAGAACCTCTTCGGAGCCATGAGAGAGGCGAGTGGCCAAGGAGAAGAAGAAGAGAAGAAGGAAGGGGCGGACTGGCGGGGCTCGCGCAGCCCCGTACTTATAGCCGGAGAAGACCCACCGCCGAGCACCACGATCGTAGGTAATAATGACCCATATATGCATGCAGGGACTAGTCAAGTCACGCAGTTGCCAAGGCGTCGTGGGGAAGCGGAGACGCCCACGTCCAATCAACCGCCACGCGGCGCCCAAGGCCGCAGGCTGTTAGGGCCGGTGGCCCTTCGCCCTTGCCCTTTTGGTCCTCGGCATGGCCAAGTCCATGCGCGCCTTGGGCCCGGGGGCTACTGTCGGCGTTCTGGGAACGGGGGTCCCCAGACTTGCCTGCCTGCGGCCTGCGGCGTGGCTCAAATGGGGGCCCAGCACGGACCATCTTCATCAACACAAGACCCAAGACCCTCGCGAGGGGCCAAGCCTCGTGGGGCGGACGACACTGCGCTTCCTCAGGCGCGGCCTCGTCAGGCTGGCTCATGAGGAGGCGGAGAGATCAAGGCGGGGTACCTCGCGAGGTGCCCATGACGCAAGCCATGACGACCAAGGGTGCCAGGCGGGCACCAGCCCGCGCAGTGTCTCCCTTTCCTCTTTGGTGCAAAGGGGGCAAGCGCAGGCAAGAGGATCAAGCAAAGGCATCAATTTTGGTGCAACGAGACCAAGACCAGTCCAACGGTGGGAAGGAGGTCATCGTGGAGCCCAGAACGGCGTCACCACAGGGCCTTTGGCAGGCGAGGACCAACTTTAGTCAGGATAAGTGTACCAGATGTTCCCCTTCGAATTGGCCAATTGTTGGCGACCTTCCCGCTCAATATTTGGGAAGAGGCCCAGGGCCTTTGCCTATAAATAGGACTAGCCACCCTCATGGTAGGGAGGTCGAGAATCTGAGCAAGCAGAGAACAAGAGAGAGAGAGAGAGAGAGAAGGGCGGCTGAACTCCTCTTAGGAGTTCATCCCCCTAGCCAAGAACAGACCCTCGCGAGGCTGTTCTTCCCTGTATTAGTCATCATCACCAGCCCGAGAGGCAATCCACCACACCATAGTGGAGTAGGGTATTACACCGCATCGGTGGCCCGAATCAGTATAAACTCTGTGTCTCTTGTGTTGTTCTTTCGGTAGTTAGATCTTTGCGAGACGGAGAGGTAGAGGGCACAATCTCCGCGCGCACCCCAGAGTTTGAACCTTAAGGGTCTGCCGGAACCCGAAATCTGACAACCCCGAAGCGGCAAACTAATCCTTTGAAGAACTTGATGGCTGATTATGCAGTTACCTTTCTCACTGGTTCTACTTTAGGCCACTTTGTGAAATTGTAGATGGCACTGTACAAGAACTCAAAGCCCCCGGTAGCACGGGCGAAGGGGCCCAAAATATCGAGCCCCCAGACCGAAAAGGGCCAGGATAGAGGAATCGCTTGTTGGTGAATGCTCTTTTAATGAAGCTGGCATGCTTCACATCTTGTTACTTGCTGAGTTGCATCCTGAAGGGTAGTGTGCCAATAAAAGCCTTGCCGGAAAGCCTTTCCAACAAGAGTTCTTTCTCCTATGTGAGAATCACATATGCCTCCATGTATCTCCACCAACTACTTAAGTCCATCTTCCTGGGTAATGCACTTCAATTTCACTCCATTTGGTCTTTTTATACACAGGATGTTATCCACAAACTGGTACATACTTGACTGACATGCTACTTTCTCAGCCTGCTCTTGCCCTTCTGGAAGTTCTCATGTTTGGAGGTATTGGACTATCTGCTACACCCATGTCGGAGGTTGGGTCTCGACAACAAGGACTAAAGGCATTTCTTCGAAAACGGGAGCACTCACCTCCTTAGCAAGAATTTGGGATTCTTCGTGAGGCCGCTACTCACCGGCAGGCGCGTCACTGTTTCTGGCAACTGCTTTGCTGACAGCTTCTGGGAGCTCTACCGGAAAGTATTTGCTGGTGCTTATTTTTATTCTCTTCTTGGCTCTTGTTGATGGGGTGACTGTAGGTCGAGTCAAGTGGAGCACAAAAGTCCTTGGTTCCACAGGTAGCTTTTGGGCCGCACACTTTGACAGCTGATCAACAATTTTGTTTTCCGCACGAGGGATGTGCCCTGTTTGTAGGTTAACAAAGTGTTCTTCCAACTTTTTCACTTCATCCACGTATGCTTCCATCAACAGACTCTAGTAATCCTTGTTTACTTGCTTTACTACAAGCTGTGAATCTTCCAAAAATCAACTTCTTGGTTCCCAATTCTACTGCAATTCTGAGGCCGGCAAGCAGTCCCTCATACTCAGCAGTATTATAGGTAGCTTCCTCACGGGGGAAATGCATTTGAACCATGTACTTGAGGTGCTCCCGATGGGTGCGATAGGCAATACCCTGGCATCAGCACCTTGCAGCGAGAAAGGTCCAAGATTGCCCAGCGACTTGCAAGTGATCCCGCGGAAGGAAGGAGAAAACCTACGCAAGTATATCTAGAGGTCCAGCCACGTGCATCGCATCATACCAGATATTCACCCCGCGGTCGTGGTTGCCACATTCCACACGAATGTGCGCAATCGCAAGATGCGGTAGAAGATGCATATCCTCCTGCTGAAGACCATCAATGAACTCTATACGCTGGCAGAATGTGCATGTGTTGAAGATGGGAGAAGATTTCCTCGGGAGGGTGATGTCGCCGAAGTCGATTCCGATGATGATGACGAAATTACCCTGGGAACGAAGGGCCGAAGACGCAACAGAAAGCGCACAAGCAAGTCAGTTATGGCTGTGGAAGGATCCAACAACTCCATCCCGACCAAGAAACCCAAAACAGATAGTAACGATAAGGAAGCGGTACATGCACTGTTTGCCAGGTTGCTGTGGCGCAAGAGAAAGCTGGCGATGGGCCATACTGCAAGATCCACCATACCAAAGGCCACAACCTCTAGGAGTGCCGACAAGTCGAGCAGCTGGTTGAGAAACAGATAGCCGAGTATGAGAAGCGGGACAAGGAAAAAGGCCGGGACAATACAGGTGGGTCCGGCAAGAAGGGTCGCGGTGGTTGTCGGCGTCCTGGGAATGGGGGTACCCAGACTTTCCTACCTGCGGCCCATGGCGTGGCTCCATCGACAGCCTGGTATGGCCTGGCTTCAAGCACCAACAACTCAAGACCCATACGATGGGCCAAGCCTCGCGAGGCGGACGACAACAAGACCTCCCTGGAGGCGGCCTCCCCAGGCTGGCTCCCGAGGAGCGGAGATATCTATGCGAGCCGCACCTCGCGAGGTTCATATGACGTGATGACCAAGGCCAGGCGGGCGCCAGCGGGCGCAGTGTACCAGTTTCCTCTTTGGTGCTAAGGAGGAAAGCGCAGGCGCGGGGTCCCGAGGGATCAAGCAAAGCTTTCCATATCGGTGAAACAAGACCAAGACCGTCAGGACGGCAGGACGGAGGTCATCGCGGAGCCCACCGCAGCATTACCACCATAGGCTTTTGCAGGCGGAGACTTCTTTTGTTAGGATAACTTGTACTAGTTGTCTCCCTTCGAATTTGGTCGTTGTGGGATCCCTTCCCGCCTACATTTGAGAAGAGGACCAAGGCCACTATAAATAGGACTTAGCCATCACCATAGAGGGGGCGGATCCATTCCACCCTGACCAACTCACCAGCTCATCGAGCTCAAGAACACCTCACCTCATGAAGTTGTTCCTCCACTGTACTAGTTCATCCTCAGCCCCTCGAGGCAATCCACCACAAAGCTGGAGTAAGGTATTACACCGCAAGGTGGCCCGAACCAGGATAAACTTTTGTGTCTCTTGTTCGTTGGGTTCGTTTAGCTAGGCCGTGGATTCGGTGAGCAGGCAGACTGGGGAGGACGAGTTCTTCGCACGCACCCGAGAGTTCAAACCTCTCAAGGGTCTGCGGAACCACGAATCCGACAGTGGTCGAGGCGGACGCCGCAACAACGTTGGCCAGAAGAAAGAAAAGCCCGCCAGGGCCATAGATAAGAAAGAAGAATACAAAGAAAGTGAGGATGAGGATGATGAGTCTAGTGAACAAGAATTCTAGAACGCGGCGATGGCCACGTGCATTGACGGAGGTGCATCTTTGCACTCCTCCCATTGCTAGCTCAAGCAATGGGCATGCATAGTCAATGAAGTGGAGCCAGCAGCAGATGCACGAAAGCCCCTCAAGTGGTCCCACACGCCTATCATTTTTTATGCCGAGGACCACTGTAACGCCCTCGATGCGGCTATATCTCCTACGTGTCGAAGCACGACCTAGAGGCATAACCGCATTGAAAGAAATGTCGCAAGTGAGGTAATCTTCACACAACCCATGTAATACATAAGGGAAAGAGATACATAGTGGGCTTACAGTCGCCACTTCACACAATACATAAATAAACATTCATCATCCAGATTACACTCAAGGTCCGACTACGGAACCAAAATGAAAGAAGACTACCCCAAATGCTACACAGATCCCCGATCGTCCCAACGGGGCTCCACTACTGATCATCAGGAAAAGACACATAGTAACGACCACGTTCCTCGTCGAACTCCCACTTGAGCTCGGATGCGTCATCTTCACTGGCATCATTGGCACCTGCAACTGTTTTGGTAGAATCTGTGAGTCACGGGGACTCAGCAATCTCACACCCGCGAGATCAAGACTATTTAAGCTTAAAGGTAAGATAGGGTTGTGAGGTGGAGCTGCAGCAAGCGACTAGCATATATGGTGGCTACATTCGCAAAAGAGAGCGAGAAGAGAAGCAAAGCACGGTCGTGAAGCTAGAAGTGATCAAGAAGTGATCCTAGAACAACCTACGTCAAACATAACTCCAACACCGTGTTCACTTCCCGGACTCCGCCGAGAAGAGACCATCACGGTTACACACGCGGTAGATGTGTTTTAATTAAGGTCAACTTCGGGTTTTCTACAACCGGACATCAACAAATTCCCATCTGCCTCATAACCACGGGCACGGCTTTAGAAAGATAATACCCTGCAGGGGTGTCCCAACTTAACCCATTATAAGCTCTCACGGTCAACGAAGGATATTCCTTCTACCGGGAAGACCCGATTAGTCTCGGAATCCCGGACTACAAGACATTTCGGCAGTAATAAAACAAGACCAGCAAAGCCGCCCGATTGTGCCGACAAATCCTGATAGGAGCTGCACATATCTCGGTCTCAGGGCACATCCGAATTGTCCAAACTTCCGGTAGGCCAGTCCAGAGTTGCCCCTGGCGACCACCGGCGGCTGACAGTTTGGACCAACACTCGAAGGAGCACTGGCCCGGGGGTTAAAATAAAGATGACCCTCGGGCTCGCGAAAACCCGGGGGAAAAAAGGCTTAGGGGGCAAATGGTAAAACCAAAGTTGGGCCTTGCTGGAGGAGTCTCATTCAAAGCGAACTGTCAAGGGGGTCCCATAAATCACCCAATCATGTAAGGAACGCAAAATCAAGGAACATAACACCGGTATGACGGAAACTAGGGTGGCAAGAGTGGAACAAAACACCAGGCATAAGGCCAAGCCTTCCACCCTTTACCAAGTATATAGATGCATTAGTTAAATAAGAGATATTGTGATATCCCAAAATAATCATGTTCCAACATGGAACAAACTTCATCTTCACCTGCAACTAGTTACGCTATAAGAGGGGCTGAGCAAAGCGGTAACATAGCCAATCAACGGTTTGCTAGGACATGGTGGGTTAGAGGTTTAACATGGCAATATGGGTGGCATGATATAGCAAGTGGTAGGTATCGCAGCATAGGCATAGCAAAAGAGCGAGCGTCTAGCAAGCAAAGATAGAAGTGATTTCGAGGGTATGGTCATCTTGCCTGCAAGGTTCTCAGAGTTGTCGAAAGCTTGATCCTCGTAAGCGTTCTCAACAGGTTCCTCGGTCACGTACTCGTCTCCCGGCTCTACCCAAACAGTAACACAAGCAAATAAACAACTATCAACCACGATCCAATGCGCAAGCAACATGATGCAAAACATGGCATGATATGCGAGATGTGTTATGCAATGCATATGCGTGCTCCGGAAGGAAGAAGATGAACAAGAATAATCTTGGCAAACCAAGTATTCCACTAGAAAGGTGAGGTGATTTCGGTTGAAATCGATATAAAGATCACCGGAATCGGATGCACGGTTTGCAAATGACAAGCAAAACAAGAATGACAAATTTCTGCGTTTAACAGCATGATGCCACTTAGCATGCAACAAGCAATTAAGCTACTGCACCCAAACATATCAGCAAAGCATATGGCAGTGATCTACTCAAGATGCTTGACAAAAGATGAACAGTAAGATACAGCTAAATCACACCACAACAGGTTCAGACAAGCATGTCAAAAGTGCAAAACATAACAGGTTCACAGACTTAGTGAAAATACTATCATGCCAGAAATTAACATTAGGGTGACATGTTTAGAGCAAGGAAAAAACCTGCTACAGGAATAGGACATAGCAAAATAGGGCATGGCATGAATCTACTCAAAACATAGGACAAAAGTCCCTTACTGACCATGAGCCAAAAAGGACCAGAAACTATAATAGAACCCATGTCAAATAAGCAAGTTTCGTTACAGTTTTCAGACTTAGCAGAAAACTGGACATGTCAAAAACAGATAGCAAGTAGGCATGTTTACGAGCTCGATGCACTCACTACAGAGAATTTCATGATAAACTAAGCATACATCCATCAAGAAGACATGGCATAGAAGCTAATCATGGCAAGAACAACATTATAGCATGCAAGGATCAACTACAACAAGCTTGGCAAAATCGAATAACATGTAAACAATCTGCCAGTAACATTTTATAGCAAAAGTAGAGCTCGATTGACTCAAGCTATGGCACTCCATAATTACAAACAAAGACATGGATGGATAGATCAAATCCATATGTTCAAAACACCCTTACTCATCATGCTCAAAACAGGCATATTTCTCTCTTAAACAACATGAACACATGGCATAAAAA
Source organism: Aegilops umbellulata (assembly GCA_032464435.1). Classification (NCBI taxonomy): domain Eukaryota; kingdom Viridiplantae; phylum Streptophyta; class Magnoliopsida; order Poales; family Poaceae; genus Aegilops; species Aegilops umbellulata. The sequence goes on along the minus strand of CP136055.1, from coordinate 179,748,131 downwards.
TAACAGCAGGACATGACTTAGTGAAAATACTAAGTCTCTGAAATCAGCAACATTATGATTCCTAGTTTGCATGCTTGTGCTAGTCACCACAGAGATCACAAAAATACATGGCATACACCCCTATAGAGATGGCATGGCATATTACAAAACACATGTAGGACTCCAGTTCATAGGATGCACACATCAATCATGGCAAAAATAAGAAAAGTGCATCTACTGAAACAGATCTGAAACTAACATCACATAGCCCTCTTCTAACAGCATTTCTTGCATAAAAAGCAGCTCGAATGAAAATGATGCAATGAGATGAAGTGATGTACTCATCGAGACAAACAATTCTATATGCTACATGCCCAAAACGGAGCCACGGGTACAGAGTTATCACACGATGAACATGCAACAAATAACTGACAAAAAAATGACTTAGGCGATTTTCACCACCTCGCGGACTCCGGATCTAGGGTTCTTGGCACGGGCTCCGAGGCGACGGCGCGAGCTCACCGGAGAGCTCGCCGGAGAGGGTGAGGGAGGAGGAGCCGGTGGCCCTGCGCCGGCGTACGGGGCCGCGGGGCGGAGGCGGCGACGGCGGGCGCGGGCGGGGCGCCTCGGGCGCCGGCGAGGACGGCGGGAGGAGCAGCCGCGGGCGGACGGCGGCGCGGTCGCCGGCGGGGGCGGCCGGCGCGTGCGGGGACAGGCGCGGGCGCGCGGGAGCGAGCGCGGCGGCGGACGGGCTTCGGGGGCCGGCGGCGGGCCTGGCGGGCCGGCGGCGGGGACGGCGATGTGGGCACGGGCTCGCCCACGTGGCGGTCTGCGGTTGGCCGGGCGGCGGGGCGGACGTTGTCCGGCCGGACCGGACGTGTCCGACGGTGCGTGGAGAGGGAGGGGTCTAGGGTTTGCCCGAAAAATTTCGGGAAGGACCTATATTTATAGGTAGGAGGGGCTAGGAGGCTCCAAATTGAGCATGGTTTGCGGCCACACGATCGTGATCGAACGGCGATGGACATGGGAGTGACTTAGATGGGTTATTGGGCTGATTTGGAGGGGTTTTGGGCTGCAACACACACGAGGCCTTCGCGGTTACCCGGTTAACCGTTGGAGCATCAAACGACCTCCGATTGACCCAAAACTTGACAGGCGGTCTACCGGTGCTATACCAAGGCCGCTTGGCAAACCTCGGTCCATTCCGAGAAAGTTTAATACCCGCTCACGGAAAAAGGTAAAAGGGGACGCCGGGGAACATAGGAGCGCCGGATTGCAAAACGGACAACGGGGAAAATGCTCGGATTCGTGAAACGAACACGTATGCAAAAGCGATGCACATAATGACATGATATGAAATGCATGACAAGGACAAAATGCAAAATGACGGGAAACCCAAACACGGAGGGAATATCAAATCACATTGCCAAAAATGGCAAGAGTTGGAGTTACAAATATGGCAAGTTACATCCGGGGTGTTACAACACTCCACCACTACGAGAGGATCTCGTCCCGAGATCTAGGACTGAAAGAACTCCGGATATTCGGAACGGAGGTGGTCCTCGCGCTCCCAGGTGGCTTCTCGGTCTGAATGGTGAGACCACTTCACTTTCAGGATTTTGATGGAGTTGTTGCGAGTCTTGCGCTCGGTTTCTTCAAGAATAGCAACGGGATGCTCATGATAGGACAAATCTTCTTGAAGATCAATCTCTTCGAAGTTGATGGTGCGCTCAGGCGTCTTGAAACACTTGCGAAGCTGTGACACGTGGAACACATCGTGCACATTTGCAAAGTTGGGGGGAAGCTCAAGTTGATAGGCGAGATCGCCTCTTTTGCCGATGATCTTGAAAGGACCGACGTATCTAGGGGCAAGTTTCCCTTTGATACCAAAGCGACGAGTGCCTTTCATTGGAGAGACGCGGAGGTAGACATGGTCTCCGATCTTGAAAGCCAAATCATGGTGTTTGCTATCGTAATAGCTCTTCTGGCGCGATTGAGCGGCTTTGAGATTCTCACGAATGACTCTACACATATCTTCAGCCTCTATGATCAAGTCGTTGCCAAGAAGTTGGCGTTCGCCCGTCTCAGACCAATTGAGAGGAGTACGGCACTTTCTGCCATAGAGAATCTCGAATGGGGCTTTGCTCGAGCTCGCTTGAAAGCTGTTGTTGTAAGAGAACTCAGCATATGGAAGACAATCCTCCCACTTCATGCCGAAAGAGATAACACAAGCCCTGAGCATATCTTCAAGAATTTGGTTGACACGCTCGACTTGTCCACTAGTTTGAGGGTGGAAAGCTGTGCTGAAGCGAATGTTTGTGCCCATGGCCTTCTGAAAAGAATCCCAAAACTTGGATGTAAAGATGCTGCCACGGTCTGAAGAAATCAATTGTGGAATGCCGTGCAAGGAGACAATTCTGGAGGTGTAGAGCTCTGCCAGCTGCGCTGCTGTGATAGACTCTTTGATAGGAAGAAAATGAGCCACTTTGGTGAGCTTGTCGATGACGACGAAGATAGCATCATTTCCACGCTTGAACTTAGGAAAGCCAGTCACGAAGTCCATTTCGATATGATCAAACTTCCATTCTGGAATAGCAAGAGGTTGGAGTAGACCAGCTGGTCATTGGTGTTCTGCTTTCACCCTTCTGCAGACATCACATTCATTCACGAATTGAGCAATTTCTCGCTTCATTCGAGTCCACCAATAGGACTGCTTGAGGTCATGGTACATCTTTGTACTTCCAGGATGAATGGATAGGAGTGAATTATGAGCCTCGTTCATAATGAATTTACGAAGATCACCCTTAGGAACCACAAATCGGTCCTCGAAGAAAAGAGTATCTCTGTCATCAACACGATAGCACTTGTATTTGGAAATGCCCTTGTCAATACCACGTTTCACCTTCTTCACCATGGTATCCAGCAGTTGAGCCTCACGAATTTGATCTTCCAAAGTAGGAGAGACTATGAGGTTGGCAAGAAAACCTTGAGGAACAACTTGGAGATTCAACTTGCGGAAAGCTTCACAAAGATCCGGTTGAAAGGGCTTGAGGATTAAGCTGTTGCAATAAGCCTTCCTGCTCAAAGAATCTGCAATCACATTAGCCTTGCCTGGAGTATATTCAATACTCGGATTATACTCTTGAATCATTTCGACCCATCGAGTTTGCCTGAGGTTGAGGTTGGGCTGAGTGAAGATGTACTTGAGACTCTTGTGATCGGTGAATATGTCCACTTTCCTTCCCAACAGGAGATGTCTCCATGTTATTAATGCATGGACAACTGCCGCCAACTCAAGATCGTGAGTGGGGTAGTTCTTTTGTTGGGCTTCAACTGACGAGAGGTATAGGCCACAACCTTCTTCTCTTGCATTAAAATAGCACCGAGACCTTGAAGAGAAGCATCACAGAAAACTTCATAAGGCTTGGATTCGTCAGGAGGAGTCAAAACTGGAGCAGTGACGAGTTTCTCTTTGATAGCGTTGAAAGCAACGTCACACTCAGGAGACCAGACATACTTCACATGCTTCTGGAGGAGGTTGGAAAGAGGCTTTGCAATCTTTGAGAAATTCTCAACGAATCTTCAGCAATAGCTTGCAAGTCCAAGAAAACTGTGAAACTGCTTGACATTCTGAGGAGGTTCCCAATTCAAAATTGCAGACACCCTCTCGGGATTAATAGCAATGCCCTTGGCAGAGATGATATGCCCAAGGTAAAGAACTTCATCAAGCCAGAATTCACATTTGGAGAACTTCGCATAGAATTGATACTCTCTGAGCTTGTCGAGCACCAATCGCAAATGTTTGGCATGATCCTTCTTATTCTTGGAGAAGACCAATATATCGTCGAGATAGACCAAGACGAATTCATTGGTGTAGGGGTTGAAGATGAAGTTCATCATGCGAGAGAATGTTGGAGGAGCATTGACAAGACCGGAAGACATGACAGTATATTCATAAGAACCAAAGCTTGTTCTGAATGCTATCTTGGGAATATCTTCTTCACGAATGAGAATTTGATGATAACCCATTCGAAGGTCAAGCTTGGAGAACACTTTAGCACCTTTAAGTTGCTCGAATAGCTCATTGATGTTGGGAAGTGGGTACTTGTACTTGATTGTCTTCTTGTTCAATGGACGGTAATCGACGCAAAGTCGGTCCGTGCCATCCTTCTTCTGGACAAAAAGAACACCACAACACCAAGGAGATGAACTCAGTCTGATCAGACCCAGACGCTCTTGTTCATCGAGTTGTTTCTTCAATTCCTTCAACTCTTTTGGTCCAAGCTTGTATGGACGCTTGCAAACGGGTTTCGTGCCAGGCTCAAGATCAATAACAAATTCAACTGGCCGGTGAGGAGGCATACCCGGAAGCTCTTCTAGAAAGACATCTTGGTACTCACAAATGACTGGAATCTGAGAGATAGCATCCAATTCGCCCTTCTCATTGAGAGAAAACAACCGAATGGTTTCATCACGAGCAGCATAGATGATCACATCGTCAGAAGAGTGAGTCAATTGAATTTCCCTGGTAGCACAATCAAGTTGAGCCTTGTGCTTAGAAAGCCAGTCCATCCCGAGAATAAGATCAATAACAGAGTCACCAAGAACAATTGGTTTAGCCAGAAATCTATAGTTGCCCATCTTGATGGAAACATCCGGAACCATGAAGCTTTTGTTCATGCATTTACCCGGAGAGACAACTGCTAACGGTTTAGGCAAACCTTGGAAAGACAACTCATGCTTCGATGCAAAAGGTCTTGAAATGAAAGAATGCGATGCACCAGTATCAAATAAGACTTTTGCAGGAATATCATTAACAGGGAGGTTACCCATGATCACTTCTGAAGAATCCTCCGCTTGAGCTGCATTCAACATGTTCACCTTTGCAAACTTGGAATTATGCTTGACCACTGCATTGCTGGAAGATCTCACAGGAGGAGGAGGCGGAAGGCGCTTTTGGTTGAAGCACTTGTTCGCATAGTGACCCTTTTGCTGACATTTGTTGCAAGTCACCTCTGAGAGCGGACGGTGATAAGGAGCATTTCGCCTTGGAGCTTGGTTCTGAGACTTGTTCTGATAGCCAGGGTTGGGTGGGTGGGAAGATCCACGACCACCTGAGTTCTTCTACTGATAAGGCTTACGGAACGGAGGAGGAGGAGGCAACCAGAACTTCTGTTGCTTGGTCGCCACTAGTGAGGAAGAAGAGGACTGAACTGCGTCCCTGACTCTCTTCTTAGATGCCTCACACTTGAGCTGAGCAGCTTCTTGTTTCAGTGCCATGTTGTAGAATTCATCATACTTTATCAGCTCAAAAAGCACGAGAGCTAGTTGCAGATCTTCTCTGAGGCCACACCTGAATTGGTAAATCATGCTCTTCTCATCAGGGATGTCTTGCTTCACAAAACGAGAGAGCTTCTGGAACTGAGTGTTGTATTGATACACAGACATGTTGCCTTGCTTGAGATTGCGGAACTCCTGACGCTTACTCTCAACAACACTTTCTGGAATGTGATGAGCTTTGAAGTCACAACGGAAATCATCCCAGGTAATCACACGACCTCCTCTGGAATCTTTGTATTGTTGGAACCACTCAGCAGCTTGATCCTTGAGTTGAAAAGAGGCAAACTTGACAAAGTCCTCAGGTCTGACATTGCTACATTCGAAGTGCTTGTTGATGTCCACGAACCAATCATTGGCGTCTGTGGCTTCAACACAGTAGCTGAAAGTCTTTGGCTGATTTGCAAGGAACTGATTGAGGGTAGCAAAATGCGGCTAATTGTTGCCTTGGCCTTGATTTCCTTGATTACCTTGCCCTTGGTTGCGATCTTGCAAGAGCTGAATCAGAATCTGAGCGTTGGCATTGGTGGCTGTCATCAAGGCTTGTCATGCCTCCGGAGGCGGAGGTGGTGGCGGAGGGTTAGCCTGACTTCCTTCATTGCGTTCCGGATTCTGACGCGTTGGCGGAGCCGTCCTGAAGAGGGTGACATCCATTAGCATCTTGAAAGACATATATTCAAGCTGAATCAAAGGATCGAAATTGCAACATATAGTCTTCACAATAAACATTTGAACAAGAATGAACGAATGAATTCCAAAGTAAAGCATCACACTTCCATAAGCTGAGAAGCCATTTAGATAAAAGGTATGGAATCACCATCTGCCTTCGAAACAACTCGAATATCACAACTGAAAACAAAACAAAGGATTGGCTTGCAGAATAAGCCGGAACAAACATATGATAGATCCCATTTCGTATCATGTGTCTGTTGGAAAGATATCCTACGAGATACTTGAATTCCCACTTATAAACTCCCGAAACTTTCTGGTTATGCAATCAGGTGTTGGGGATACAGGGGACACAAAATATATCACCCAAACTAACAATACCTAGATCCAGCTGTATCCATCCTTCAACACATAACCAAGAAACCCTCAGAAATCGTCTACCCCAACCTTCGAAAAGAATCCGTTATACGAGTTATGGCAATACTCCCGCACTCGCCTCAGTACTGGGCTATCAGGGTTATCTCACCAACAACTGTACAAAAGAGATTTTCGATGTCGGCGTACTAAACTCAGGTATTCCAGAACTGCAACGATAAAATTATGACGACAACACCTCAGAGCTCAACTCCCCGGGACACCTCCACTAAACCCCTGCTGACAGGAGGCACCAAGACAATGTTGTCATCACAAAACCATCGGAACGATTCTAAGATACCCGCGTGATCCTAAATTTTTTTTAGTGAAATTTGGGAAGAGAAGAGTCAAAACTCTACGTCAGGATGCCTTACCAGAGCGATGAGGAGACTGGGAAGTAAAAAGAATTCCTAAACTCTCCGATACATAATTCCTAAATGACTCAAAACATTTTTCTAGACACAACTTGGCCGCTAAAAACGATCAATCAGTGGGGGCTCCTATGGTCGGGGAAGGCTCTGATGACCAACTTGTAACGCCCTCGATGCGGCTATATCTCCTACGTGTCGAAGCACGACTTAGAGGCATAACCGCATCGAAAGCAATGTCGCAAGTGAGGTAATCTTCACACAACCCATGTAATACATAAGGGAAAGAGCTACATAGTGGGCTTACAGTCGCCACTTCACACAATACATAAATAAACATTCATCATCCAGATTACACTCAAGGTCCGACTACGGAACCAAAATGAAAGAAGACTACCCTAAATGCTACACAGATCCCCGATCGTCCCAACTGGGCTCCACTACTGATCATCAGGAAAAGACACATAGTAACGACCACCTTCCTCGTCGAACTCCCACTTGAGCTCGGATGCGTCATCTGCACTGGCATCGTTGGCACCTGCTACTGTTTTGGTAGAATCTGTGAGTCACGGGGACTCAGCAATCTCACACCCGCGAGATCAAGACTATTTAAGCTTAAAGGTAAGATCGGGTTGTGAGGTGGAGCTGCAGCAAGCGACTAGCATATATGGTGGCTACATTCCAAAAGAGAGCGAGAAGAGAAGCAAAGCACGGCCGTGAAGCTAGAAGTGATCAAGAAGTGATCCTAGAACAACCTACATCAAACATAACTCCAACACCGTGTTCACTTCCCGGACTCCGCCGAGAAGAGACCATCACGGTTACACACGCGGTAGATGTGTTTTAATTAAGGTCAACTTCGGGTTTTCTACAACCGGACATCAACAAATTCCCATCTGCCTCATAACCGCGGGCACGGCTTTTGAAAGATAATACCCTGCAGGGGTGTCCCAACTTAACCCATTATAAGCTCTCATGGTCAACGAAGGATATTCCTTCTACCGGGAAGACCCGATCAGTCTCGGAATCCCGGACTACAAGACATTTCGGCAGTAATAAAACAAGACCAGCAAAGCCGCCCGATTGTGCCGACAAATCCTGATAGGAGCTGCACATATCTCGGTCTCAGGGCACATCCGGATTGTCCAAACTTCTGGTAGGCCAGTCGAGAGTTGCCCCTGGCGACCACCGGCGGCTGACAGTTTGGACCAACACTCGAAGGAGCACTGGCCCGGGGTTTAAAATAAAGATGACCCTCGGGCTCGCGAAAACCCGGGGGAAAAAGGCTTAGGTGGCAAATGGTAAAACCAAAGTTGGGCCTTGCTGGAGGAGTCTCATTCAAAGCGAACTGTCAAGGGGGTGCCATAAATCACCCAACCGTGTAAGGAACGCAAAATCAAGGAACATAACACCGGTATGACGGAAACTAGGGTGGCAAGAGTGGAACAAAACACCAGGCATAAGGTCGAGCCTTACACCCTTTACCAAGTATATAGATGCATTAATTAAATAAGAGATATTGTGATATCCCAAAACAATCATGTTCCAACATGGAACAAACTTCATCTTCACCTGCAACTAGTAACGCTATAAGAGGGGCTGAGCAAAGCGGTAACATAGCCAATCAACGGTTTGCTAGGACATGGTGAGTTAGAGGTTTGACATGGCAATATGGGTGACATGATATAGCAAGTGGTAGGTATCGCAACATAGGCATAGCAAAAGAGCGAGCGTCTAGCAAGCAAAGATAGAAGTGATTTCGAGGGTATGGTCATCTTGCCTGCAAGGTTCTCAGAGTTGTCGAAAGCTTGATCCTCGTAAGCGTTCTCAACAGGTTCCTCGGTCACGTACTCGTCTCCCGGCTCTACCCAAACAGGTACACAAGCAAAGGAACAACTATCAACCACGATGCAATGCGCAAGCAACATGATGCAAAACATGGCATGATATGCGAGATGTGGTATGCAATGCATATGCGTGCTCCGGAAGGAAGAAGATGAACAAGGAATAATCTTGGCAAACCAAGTATTCCACTGGAAAGTTAAGGTGATTTCGGTTGAAATCGATATAAAGATCACCGGAATCGGATGCACGGTTTGCAAATGACAAGCAAAACAAGAATGGCATATTTCTGTGTTTAACAGCATGATGCCACTTAGCATGCAACAAGAAATTAAGCTACTACACCCAAACATATCAGAAAAGCATATGGTAGTGATCTACTCAAGATGCTTGAAAAAAGATGAACACTGAGCTACGGCTAAATCACACCACAACAGGTTCAAACAAGCATGTCGAAAGTGCAAAACATAACAGGTTCACAGACTTAGTGAAAATACTATCATGCCAGAAATTAACATCAGGATGACATGTTTAGAGCAAGGAAACAACCTGCTAATGGAACAGGACATAGTAAAATATGGCATGTCATGAATATACTCAAGTTATAGGACAAAAGTCCCTTACTGACCATGAGCCAAAAAGGACCAGAAACTATAATAGCACCCATGTCAAATAAGCAAGTTTCGTTACAGTTTTCAGACTTAGCAGAAAACTGGACATGTCAAAAACAGATAGCAAGTAGGCATGTTTACGAGCTCGATGCACTCACTACAGAGAATTTCATGATAAACTAAGCATACATCCATCAAGAAGACATGGCATAGAAGCTAATCATGGCAAGAACAACATTATAGCATGCAAGGATCAACTACAACAAGCTTGGCAAAATGGAATAACATGTAAACAATCTGCCAGTAACATTTTATAGCAAAAGTAGAGCTCGATTGGCTCTAGCTATGCACTCCATAATTACAAACAAAGACATGGATGGATATATCAAATCCGTACGTTAAAAACACCCTAACTGATCATGCTCAAAAGAGGCATAGTTCTCTCTTAAACAACATGAACACATGGCATAAAAATAAGAGCAGGACATGACTTAGTGAAAATACTAAGTCTCTGAAATCAGCAACATTATGATCCCTAGTTTGCATGCTTGTGCTAGTCACCACAGAGATCACAAAAATACATGGCATACACCCCTATAGAGATGGCATGGCATATTACAAAACACATGTAGGACTCCAGTTCATAGGATGCACACATCAATCATGGCAAAAATAAGAAACGTGCATCTACTGAAACAGATCTGAAACTAACATCACATAGCCCTCTTCTAACAGCATTTCGGGCATAAAGATGAGCTCGAGTGAAAATGATGCAATGAGATGAAATGATGTACTCATCGAGGCGAACAATTCTATATGCTGCACACCCAAAACGGAGCCACGGGTACAGAGTTATGACACGATGAACATGCAACAAATAACTGACAGAAAAAATGACTTAGGCGATTTTCACCACCTCGCGGACTCCGGATCTAGGATTCTTGGCACGGGCTCCGAGGCGACGGCGCGAGCTCACCGGAGAGCTCGCCGGAGAGGGTGAGGGAGGAGGAGCCAGTGGCCCTGCGCCGGCGTACGGGGCCGCGGGGCGGAGGCGGCGACGGCGGGCGCGGTCGGCGGCGCGGGCGGGGCGCCTCAGGCGCCGGCGAGGACGGCGGGAGGAGCAGCCGCGGGCGCCGGCGAAGACGGCGGGAGGAGCAGCCACGGGCGGGCGGCGGCGCGGTCGCCGGCGGGGGCGGCCGGCGCGTGCGGGGACAGGCGCGGGCGCGCAGGAGCGAGCGCGGCGGCGGACGGGCTTCAGGGGCCCGCGGCGGGGCTGGCGGGCCGGCGGCGGGGACGGCGATGTGGGTGCGGGCTCGCCCACGTGGCGGTCTGCGGTTGGACGGGCGGCGGGGCGGGCGTTGTCTGGCCGGACCGGACGTGTCCGGCGGCGCGTGGAGAGGGAGGGGTCTAGGGTTTGCCCGAAAAATTTCGGGAAGGAGCTATATTTATAGCTAGGAGGGGCTAGGAGGCTCCAAATTGAGCACGGTTTGTGGCCACACGATCGTGATCGAACGGCGATGGACGTGGGAGTGACTTAGATGGGTTATTGGGCTGATTTGGAGGGGTTTTGGGCTGCACCACACACGAGGCCTTCGCGGTTACCCGGTTAACCGTTGGAGCATCAAACGACCTCCGATTGACCCAAAACTGGACAGGCGGTCTACCGGTGCTATACCAAGGCCGCTTGGCAAACCTCGGTCCATTCCTAGAAAGTTTAATACCCGCTCACGGAAAAAGGTAAAAGGGGACGCCGGGGAACATAGGAGCGCCGGATTGCAAAACGGACAACGGGGAAAATGCTCGGATTCGTGAAACGAACACGTATGCAAAAGCGATGCACATAATGACATGATATGAAATGCATGACAAGGACAAAATGCAAAATGACGGGAAACCCAACCACGGAGGGAATATCAAATCACATTGCCGAAAATGGCAAGAGTTGGAGTTACAAATATGGCAAGTTACATCCGGGGTGTTACAACCACCCTGATCGTAGGACTACAGTCAGGTGTTTGTCGTTGTTGGTCTCACCAACGATACACAACCTTTGGTTTAAGAAATTGTTAGTTGACAGTGGGGCCAGTTTGAACTTGATCTCCCCTGAGGTGATCGAGAGGCTATAGATACCTCCAGAAGAGCTCAAGAAAATGGGACATTCCAGGGAATCAGCCCGAGAAGGAGCCATCCAAAAGGAAAACGCTGCCAGTGACATTTGGCGGAGACCTAAAGTACCGAACGGAGATTATGGTGTTTGACATGGTTAAGATCCCCTTGTTGTCCAATGGAATTCTTGGTCGCCCTACCTTGGCAAAGTTCATGGCGGCGTCCCACTATGCCTATAAAACATTGGAGATGCGGTGCCGATGGGTGTCATCTCCATCAACTCCGACCCGAAAGAAGCAGTTATATGTATGGGCAAGCTTTACAGGGACACGGTTGCAGTGGAAACCGATAAGTCAACAGCTCCTGCCAAGTCGAACAATAGAACAAAGCCCGACAAGCTCCAGGAAGCGCACATGCCAATACAAAAAAAAGACACATCCGTGACATTTTGGCCCGAACAAAAAAATTATGTCATACTTATGACACTTCTATGACGATAATTGTGACAAAACCCAGTATCATCATAGATGTGGTGGGGTGCTACTTCTATGACAAAAAATCATGACAGAAAATGGGATTTTCGTCCTGGGCGGGCCGGAGACGCAGCTGCATGACATTCTTTGGGCCGTCCATGACAAAAAAACCATGGTAGAAGCGAGGGCGCGGAAAATATCGGGGAGTCCCCGGTTACGGTGGGTGGTCGGGGCCGAGCGATGTACGTTTCTCTCATACGTACGCGCGTGTGTGCGAGGCGTTGGGCTGTAACAGAACCCGAGCGAGGCGTTGGGCTCTAATTGAACCCGAGTGATCGATCGATGGCTGTTAACTGAACCCGAACGAGCGATTCCTTCGCTACTTCTGCTAACTGAAGCCGATCGATGCTGCCTTTGGATGAACAGTGAGCGTTGTGGGGGGGGGGGGGGTTGGATGAACAGTTCCCGGTGGGGGTGGATGAACAGGACCCCGTGGTGTTGCCTCTGGATGAACAGGACCCCGATCGATCGAACCGGTTGGGGCTGGATGAACAGGACCATCCCGTGGAGGCCAGGATGAACAGTAGACGGTGGAGGGCAGAATGAACAGTATCCCATGGAGGGGTGGTTGAACAGGAGCCCGTGGAGAGGGCTGGTTGAACAGTAGCCGGTGGAGTAGCGCGCGGTGGAGGCTGGATGAACAGGAGCCAGTGGATGAACAGTCGCAACTGGAGGCTGGAGGAGATCGACGGTGGATGAACAGTAGCCCGTGGAGGCTGGAGGGGGTCGACGGTGGAGATGAACAGTATCCCGTGGAGTCCCGTTTTGCGGTACGCCACACCCCTCCTAATGAATAGGACCCCCGTTTCGACCGTAGCGCTCCAACACAAGTCTGTTTCCTCCGTTTTGCGATACGCCACACCCCTCCTGATCAATAGGACCCTCGTTTCGACCGTAGGAGGTCCGTTTCCTCCATTTTGCGGTACGCCAGACCCCTCCCGATGAACAGGATCCCGTTTCGAACGTGGCCGGTCGAACACAAGGCCGTTTCCTCCGTTCTACGGTACGCCAGGCCTTGTTTCCATCGGCTTTTCCGTCCAGGCCCTCCCGATGAACACGGCGACGCATTTCCGTTCCGACCCAGCCGGTTGGCTCCCCATGAACACGACGATGATGTTGTTTCTCTGTTCTGACCCAGGCAGCTACACGAGCCTTGGCCGTACGTATGTGCGAGTAGGCGTTCGAGACCTTGCCCGTATGTACGTATGTGGCCGTATTTTTTGTCTTGCGCACTGGCCGCTGTACGTACGTGTACATGCTACGTGCGCGCCTCTACTATGACACGTGCGCGCCTCTACATCGACCAGTATGTACGTACATGTTCGCGACCAGAATAACAACGCTACGTACGCTTCGACTAGGTGGGTCCCGACTGTCAGGCACTTCCTTGCGTGCGAAGATGTAGCTAGTGGACCCAGTAGTCAGGCGGGCGAATCGTTTTTTATTTGCCCGGACGCACTTCCTTGCGTGTGAAGATGTAGCTGGTGGGTCCCAGCAGTCAGGGGGAAACGTTTTTTCGCGAAATACGGTGGCCCGTCCGGCGGGTCCCCGCTGTCAGGTGGAGGAATACTTATTTTGCACATAATAAGGAGGAACTTCCTTGCTGCGGCCGTGGACCCAGCTGTCAGCCTCTCCACGTACAGTCCACGTCCGATGGAAGCCGTTCCTTGACCACGTTGACCACGCCGCGCCGAGAGCACCAGGGTGGTGGACGATGGCGAGGCCTAGGAAGGGGACGACGCTGAGCCGGGGAAGACGCGGCAGTGGATGCCCACGCGTAGAGGAGTATGAGGGTTCACTGGTTCGCTGCGTTGTGAGGCTGTCGTCGCCGCAGAATAACAAGGGGTGTGGGTGAGTAGAGGGATGGCCTGGCCAGTGGTGGGAGTAGTAGGGGACGGTGACGCCTCCACCGCATCGCAACTGGCCACGGACGGCAGGAGCATGAGGCACGACCGACGCTGGTTTGGGCGGCTGGAGCAAGAAGACCAGAGGTTGAAGAAGCACTACGGCCGTTGGATGGACATCGTATGGTCAGTGGAGCTAGAATCGTGCATATTGACTAAGTTGACAAAGCCCTCCGTCCCTATCAACTTAGAAGGCCCACAGGTCAGCCTGCCACTATACTAGGTCCTAGCTAGCAGGGGGAGTATTCATTTTTTGTGCGTAATAAGGAGGCACTTCCTTGCGTGCGAAGATATAGCTGGTGGGTCCAAGCGATCAGCGGCGGTAATATTTTTTTGCGAAATACAGAGGCCATTTCGGTGGGTCCCAGATGTGAGGTGGAGGAATCATTATTTTGCGTGTAATAAGGAGGCATTTCCTTGTGTGCGGCCATGGACCTAGCTCTCAGCCTCTCCATGTACAATCCACTTCAGATGCATGTCGGTCGTTGACCACGTTGACCAGGCCGCGTCGAGAGCACCAGGGCGGTGGACGATGGCGAGGCCCAGGAAGGGAATGACACGGAGGCAGGGAAGACTCGGCAGTTGTTTCCCACATGGAGGGGAGTATGATTGTACGAGGGTTTACTGGTTCGTCTGCCATCGCTGGAGAATAACAGCAGGTGTGGGTGAGTAGAGGGATGGCTAGGCCAACGATGGGAGTACGGTGGGGCGGTGAGGCCCGCGCAACAGGACGGCCAGCCGCGGGGAGGAGGGAGCAGGTAGTCCCGTCGGCGCTTGTTTGAGTAGCTGGAGGAGGAAGAGTAGAGATTGAAGAAGCACGACTGCCATTGGATGGAAATCCAACAGTCACTGCTTGTGCGTCAACCTATTTTGTAGGAAAGTCTCAAATCTGTGGAAAACAGCAGACATCCCATCTGCCATTATTTCTAATAATTTACAGCCCATTTGCTAGTTCTTAAGGTTTGATTTGGAGCCCATATTCTTTTTGTTAGCATTACAGCCCATATTGTGGCCACGGTTAAAAAATTATACGAAATTTTGCATATTTCGGTGCAGTCCGAACTGTTTTTAATCCCGAAATTTCAAGTCACATTCAAACTGATTTCAAAATAAATGTATGTCAATATAAAATCCAACAAATTGTCCACGCATACAAATCAATGCAATTTAAAATCTCGAAATGAAGAAAGGAAATTTGTCACTAATTGCCGGTTTGATGTGTTTGAAAAATGTACAACCCATTTTTCATTACTGAGAGGCCATTTTCTCGGCCAGTCGAATGAAGCTCTCCTCGTCTTGAAAGATTTGCAGCCCAACAGGCTTGACAAAGAGACTTACTTGGCAAATTACAAAAAAACTGCGCTATGGCTGTGGACCCAGCTGTGACCATGGACCCAGCTGTCAGCCTCTCCACGTACAGTACTCTTCCGATGGAAGTCGATCGTTGACCACATTGAGCACGCCGCACCGAGAGCACCAAGGAAGTGGACAATGACGAGGCCTAGGAAGGGGACGACGCAGAGCCGGGGAAGACGCGGCAGTGGATGCCCACGTGGAGAGGAGTACGAGGGTTCACTAGTTCGGCTGCGTTGTGAGGTTGTCGTCGCCGCAGAATAACAGGGGGTGTGAGTGAGTGGAGGGATGGCCTGGCCAGCGGTGGGAGTACTATGGGGGCGGTGAGGCCTCCACAGCAGCACAGCCGGCCACGAGAGGCAGGAGCAGGCGGCACGACCGGCCCTACTTTCGGCGGCTGGAGCAAGAAGACCAAAGGTTGAAGAAGCAGTATGGCTGTTGGATGGACATCGTATGGTCACTGGAGCTAGAATTGTTCATACTGACTAAGTTGACAAAGCCCTCTGTCCCCGTCAACTTAGTAGGCCCACAAGTCAGCCACCCACTATGGTGGGTCCCAGCTAGCAGGGGGTATTCATTTTTTTGTGCGACATAAGGAGGCACTTCCTTGCATGCAAAGATATAGCTGGTGGGTCCGACATGTCAGCGGGGGGAACGTTTTTTCCGTGAAATACAGAAGCCCTTCCCATGGGTACTAGCTGTCAGGTGGAGGAATCATTATTTTGCGTGGAATAAGGAGGCATTTCCTTGCGTGCGTCCATGGACCCAGCTGTCAACCTCTCCACGTACAGTCCACTTCCGATTGATGTCGTTCATTGACACGTTGACCAAGCCGCGCCGAGAGCACTAGGGCGGTGGACGACGGTGAGGCCTACGAAGGGAACGACACAGAGGCAGGGAAGACTCGGTAGTTGTTTCCGATGCGGAGGGGAGTATGACTGTACGAGGGTTTACTGGTTCGTCTATCGTTGTCAGAGAATAACAGCAGGTGTGGGTGTGTAGAGGGATGGCTAGGCCAGCGAAGGGAGTACGGTGGGGCAGTGAGGTCTGCGCGGCAGCATAGCCGGCCGCGGGAGGAGGGAGAAGGCAGTCCTGCCGGCGCTTGTTTGAGCGGCTGGAGCAGGAAAAACAGAGATTGAAGAAGCACGACAGCCGTTGGATGGACATCCAACAGTCACTGCTCTCGTGTGCATTATTTCTAATAATGTACAACCCATTTGCTAATTCTTAAGAGTTTTTTTCGAGCCCATCTTCTTTTTGTTAGCATTACACCCCATATTGTGGCCACGGTTAAAAGTATACGATTTTTTTTTGCATATTTTGGTGCGGTCAACTGTTTTTAATCCCGAAATATCGATTCACATTCAAACTATTTTTAAAAATAGTTTATATTAATATAAAATCCAAATAATTGTCCACGCATAAAATTCAATGGAATTTAAAATCTTGTAATAAAAAAATTGAAACTAATTCCCGGTTTGATGTCTTTTAAAAATGTACAACCCATTTCTGGGCAAACCGAATGAAACTCTCCTTGTCTTGAAAGATTTGCAGCCCAGCGGGGCTGATAAAGCAAGTAGGCCTCGTTTGGGCAAAAATAGAACTGGGCTAGCCATTTTCAGCAAGAAAAAAACACAATTGGGCTCATGATGTGGTAAACATAAATAAAACCCTGGCTAGACAGGCCACGGTCCCCGCACAACCCTCGCTAAAACTAGTATAAATAACAACTGGTTCTTCCTCAAAAAACCCTGCGCGACCTGCTGGGTCCCTGGTGTCAGCCGCTCGTAGTGTAATTCTCTCATTTATTGACTACGTTGACAATGGGTGAGCCCCAGATGTCCAACCATTAGGAGGAACCATATTTTTGGGCTTGTAATATAGAGGCACTTGCTTGCGTACTGCCATGACGCTGGTGGGTCCCTACTGTCATCCTCTCCACGTACAGTCATCTCCTTGTTCCTCTCGGTTGTTGACGACGTTGACAACTCAAGAGGTTGGCGCACCGCGCATGGTGAGCGAACCAAGGCCGCAAGGCGGAGGACAACGGCGAGGCCTCGGACGGAACGAACAAGAGCCGTGGAAGATGCGCCGGTCTAGTCGCAGGCGGAGGGGAGTACGAGGGTTGACTGGTTCGGGTGCGGGTGCGTGTTGGGGCTGACGTCGCCGGAGAATAACAGGACGTGTGGGGGAATAGAGGGAGGGTTGGCCAACGTTGGAGGATATGTACGGTATGGCGACGGAGGCGCATCCAGCCATGGGAGGCGGGGGCAGGCGGAGCCGACGGGGTGTTTTGGTTTGGGAGGCTGGAGGAAGAAGAAGACAAGAGATAGAAGATACACAACAGATGTTGGATGTCAATCCAACGGCTGGTAGGCAGAATCGTTTGTTGACTGGCTAGTAAGTCGACACCACCTTGGATAGGCTATTTCCTCGCGGGTCCCAAATGTCAGAATCCAAATCTGTCACGGTCATGCATCCCTTCCTATGAAAATTTACATCCCATTTGATGTGCTAGTTGGAAATAAGTTTGTGGGTGTTGGTGGTGGCTAATCACTTGGCTTCTGTAATGCACAGTGAGCTCAATCAGCCGGCGAGAGTGATGTTATTTCCCTTGGTTGGGATTTGTTAGTTGTTGCAATATTTCACTCTAAATTAAACGACTGGCAAGCCATTTGCCTTGCTTCAAAGAAAATATGACAGTCATAGCCGAGTTGAAAAGGGCAAGAACATCTAACTCCATCTTACAAACTGTACAAAAGCATGAGGGTTAATTGTTCATCAAGTTGACAAAAAAACCCAGGTTGAAAAGGGCAACAACATCTAACTCCAACACTGTTTTCGGCAGTCACAGTCAAATGGATCGGTCAGGTCCATAGAATGAACATCCTGGGCCGTAAAATTTACGGGATTATGACCACAATATGTTGTAAAGAGAAGCCCGGCACGTTCAGAAGCTCTTTTGCCCACCTGAAACTCCTTTTTTTGCTCTTCCACATACCCATCCGTCAAAACCATGTTGTTGATAAACTTAGGCCTGATGAACAATAGTAACCTCGCATTCAGCAGGAAGAATGTGAAAAATCCAGCGTTTGCACGGTTGGCTACATATCGTACTAGCGTTATTGTCTTCAATCGAATCTCATGCGAAGTGAGGAAAATCCCGATGCTTATGAATCCACCGATTGGTTATAACTTCCTTACCCCGTCCTATTGCCTAAATAGACATGAAGATTGAAACCAGTTAAGGTCTAAAAAAAGGAGTGGCGAAAGAGCAACAGCTGAACGGTTAATTCTAGTCCACTATATGCGGGCTTCGAATGTGCGTGAAATTATCACCTTTATATACAACTTCTCAAGACATGGAAAGCATTGCAACAAGCCAATAATCTTGTTCAGATCAAAACTATTCATTTGGATATATAAGATCTTGACAGAATCCAACACCATTGATAGCCCATCCATGGAGAAACTCTTCATTGAGCATAGAACATAATATTAGTGCAAAATGTGTACTCCAAGATGACATGTAACTTTTGGGCAGAAATTGAAAATGCAGCTTATGGTTACAAGTGTAGATGATAATGTAAAGTACCTGAAGAACTGTGGAGCCAAACACCATATTGAAATGAGCACAGAGATCATGTATTACACCCAAGGTCTCCAGTTTAGGCGCAAAGAGGACGGTTATTTGCAACGGTGAATAACTAGAATCAATGATCAACCTTTGAAGTGAAGGGGCCTCTTCGATGATGAGCTGCCTTCTATCAAAACAAATTCCAGTTCTTACAAGGTTAGGCGACTTTATTTGGATATAACCGATTCTAACTATGAAAACAAGCACCAAGCACTCCAGGGCAGGGCAACTGGAGTGGATGATGTTGTGCAATGAGAGCTCCGATATACGAACCCGCACAAGTGTAAGTTTCTTCAGAAATGGGAGTCGAAGGTTTAGTACCAGATTTTCTGGTAGGTCGCACAGCGCAAAGGTAGCGGTGTGGAGAGAGGAGGAAAATCACGAGATGGACATCGGTGCTGAGGGCACAGGTAGATGGTATTCGGTATCTGGTAGGTGATTTCCAGGGGAATAGTAGAACTCAAGCAGTTGTAGTTCTGTGAATTCAGGGGATTTCAGCCAGGTGTGCACCATGCAGGGCATGGTATGCTTGCTCAGGTAGCATGACAGGATGCAGAGGCTTTGAACGGAGCCCTGGTGGGAGCAGATGATGGCTCTTGGATTTCAAAATCATTGAAGAAAGATAGCTGACGACAGTCGAGATTAAGGGGCACGGCGCACCATAGAGGGCGCCACCGAATTGAGAGGACTTGGGTGCGGCAGCAATCCTTGGTGGGGAGAAGCGAGATGATCTCCCAAAGGACGGCTTCTGGGAGATCGCTGATGCGGTCCACCCGAGATTCTACGTGTTCCTGGGATCCGGTGGGGGCGGGGTCACTGCTTCTCCCGGTGCTGCCGGGTGCGGGATCTACAACAGGCGTCGCCGCTGGCGGGAGCCTCATCTTCTTGGCGCTGGGGTCAGCCGACTGCATTTTCCTCGATGGCGTCGTGTCGCGCTCATGGATTTGAGCAGAGTAACGAATGACGAGCCTAGTTGTAGTGCGAGTGAAGAAGAAGGGGAGCTGGGGTTTTTCTATAGTAGTGAGGAAGAAGGAGAGCTGGGGTTTTCTATAGGAGCGAGGTGAGGAATTTGGGGGTACGAGTGGAGCGAGCTGACGTGAGGCGGGTGGGAGTGAGGAGGAAGAAGAACACCCGGGTTTTTTGGGGGGGGAGTGTGCTGGGTGTGGGTAGTGCCTCTCATTCAGTGAATATATGGACTTTTGTATTGATTTTAATATTTACTAGGGTGGATGGGCTGTTTTGTCTTGGGCCTAGAGAAACAATTACTACTAGTACAATGGAGACACTATACAGCTACCCAGAAAAAAAATACTACTAGTACAGTGGATACAATACCGCTTCTGGCTCCTCCTAGGTCATCGAAATGTCTCCCTCTACTGAATGCTATTATACTTTTGTTCACCGACATGCGGGCCATGTAGCGCGCGAGCCCAAATGCCATCCACCAAATTAGAAGGCAGTATGCAGGCGAAGAGTCACCGCAGTCGTAGCGCGGCAATAACGAGCCGTCGTATCACAAAACCCCACCTCCCCGCGGTCTAAGTTTGACGGACGAAGCAAACATCATTTCACTCTTCACTAAATCGCCTTCTCCCTCACCATCTTCAAGAAAGGCAACACTCACATCTGCCACTGTTCTTCTCTCCCAACGAAGGGAAGGTAAGCGGAACCGCGATGTTGGTATATTTTCGTTCAGAGAAAAAAAAGAACTTTTGCAAAGCAGTAACCAATCCTCACTCTCTTTTTTGTTTCATTGTTATTGCGATTGTGTTTTCCTTTCAGTGGTCTCCTAGTATTCGTCAGTTTCATGATGGACCAAGGAGAACCAGGCAAAGATCTGCCAATATTGGAGCACACGCGGGAGGCTGATCCTCACGAGACAGAGAGCTCCAAGAAGATGGAGGCAGCCACCGAGCCGACCCCAGATACGCTCACGGCCACTACTGAGATGGTCAACGCCCCGTTTGAGGTTACAGCCCCCGTGGCACTGCAGGAGCAGTTTTCCCCCTTCGAGTATGTGTCCCCCCTCCCCCCCCCCCCCCCCCGCTGAGCTGCCCAAGGTGATTTTCTTCTTTGCCGATCTCGATTGTGGTGTTTCATCTAAGTATGTGGTGATGAATAATGCAAAATTGTATTAGCTTCGATGCCATGCTATACATAGTGGTTTAAATAACTTGTGTTTCTTATACTGGAAAGTAATTCAGAATTTGTTTCTGTTTCAATTAGAGACCTGATGCAGACAAGGATTGTGTGGTTGTACATGTCACTCGCTATGAGGCGGATGACCTGAATATACGCACTGGGAAAACAGAGTTTGTAGGCTGTTGGATCCTGGAAGCTATTTGCGCTTATACCAATGAAGAGTTGTATTCCAGCCTCACTGTTGTCAGGCGTGTTGTCCAGTGTGTACTGAAGCACAAGAAGTTCAAAGCTACTCCTTCGTTTGTGAGGCATACTGTTCTTGTCAAGCTTACGTGGGAAGATGACGTGGCATGCCTCCACAAACAAGTTTATGAGTGCCAAGGCCACAAGGTTTTCTTCATGAAGGTTCACAGGATTGAGCTGCTGCCGGACATCCTCAATGATGTTCATGGCAAGGTCCGTCTTGTGTCCAGCCCAAATTAAATCGAGGCATGAAATACTTGCCCCAGCTAGTGTTTAATAGTAGTTTGGATTCTATCTAATTATCCGAACATTGGCTGTTATCGAGCCCTTTGGGGCTAGTACACTGTTTGAATCCGTCTATGGGAACTGCTGCTACTTTTGTGTGCCATGAATCATCGTAATTGTTGTCGAAACAGATGCGTCCTCACTAGTTTTATCATACGACCAATGTGTGTTTTGATGAAATAGAGTACATGTTTGAGAACTGTGCGCCGACATATACATAAGTACTTGTAAACACTGTTGGTGCTACCCCACTTGTAAGCAGTTGTGCAAAATATGGCACATTGGCTCAGCTCGCTTCAACACTAGGCTATCGACCAGCTAACAATCAACAATCTGTTGTCTGACATATAAGCAACCATGTATCTTGTTACAGTGGTTCATGCAGTTAACTGAGGCCACAATGTAAATTCCAAACATTTGCTAGTCCAGCGTTCATGTCGAACACTCACATTAAACTCGGCTTCATAAAAAACTTGAAAAGCATAAGTTAAGCAATTTTATACATCTCAATGATTCATAGAACATAACAAACATATACTAGTTCACAACAAAAGACAAAGTTGTGAGAAGGTTTACAAATCAGGAAAAAACAACACTACAAGAAATATGCTATCTTGTGACCTCCACTATTGGTCACTGAAAGGTCATAGTTTTTCATTTGCGACCTTTTTGTGACCAAAAACAGAAGGTCAAAAGCTGGCGGTCGTAAATTGAAATTAAGGACCATCTCTGTGAGAAGGTCGTAGACGTTTTTGACCAAAATATGCCTATTGTTTTGTTTTGGTCACTAGCAGCCTCCCCAGGCCACGTAGGCATTCGACGTGGCAATCTAATGTGGCACAAGAATCAACCCGGTCCAATTCGATTTTCTACATGGGCCTAGCCCAGCAATTCGCCTATTTGTGTTTTTTTCTGTCTGTCAATTTTTGGTTTGGTTCATGGGCCAAGCCCAATATTGCACCCTTTTTATTGTTGGGTTGTGGCCTTTGTCTAAACGAATTTAGTTTTTCTTTTTTTCCCAAAAGAAGGGTCCACTAGTCAGATGGGTCCCAGTTGTCCGGTTCTAGTAACATCATCAGTTGGTTGTAGCCTTTTCAGGCGCAGTACACAGGAATACAATTTTGCCCATATATATTGTTGAGAAATTTTCATAATTTTGCTGTCAAAGCAGCATGTACACAGGAATACAATTTTGCTATCAAAGCAACATTTCAAACGTACATCTTCATGACATCGTACATAAAAACCAGCAATAAAAAGATTACAATATGCCATTTGGCTCAAATCACATAACATATGACATCCAGGTTCTAGCAACGAAAAAAGATAACCACCACATCATACCATCTGCACATTCAAAGAGAACAAACTATATGTCAAAAGAGAACTGAGCAGAAAATTGCCAATAAAAGAAAGAAGATAATATACTCTATAATTACTACAGATTTGCTCACTGGATACACACACACACACACTTTGCATATACATATTTGCTCCCCGCAAAAACAATTCTGAACAGTTGGCTATAATAATTTACGGCAAAGAAATTCCCAAAACAGAGAATGGTACATCTCGAAATTCCCCAGAAACAGAGGAAATACGACATCCATGACAAGTTGTGGCATTACTAGAGGATTTGATTAAACCAGCATGTTGGAGTGTGTTGAATAGATAAAAGAAACTCAATTAATGGGGCAATGCAAATTCTTTACTCACTACCGCACGGCATTCACCTGTGATTGAACCTTGCGGGCACATACAAATTATCACTTGACCCGGTTATGGAATGAGCTGGTGCAAGAATGAGGTAATTCCTACTTTACGTTGGACTAACCAAACACTGTCCTTTAGTATGTAAAACCTTCTGTTCTTCCAAAAGATTCAGTAGAGTGGGCTAAATTCTTTACTCACTACAGTTGCAACTATTCTATATGGAAAAAATTACCAGAAAATCTCTGCAGAGAAACATTACCACCAATCAGTTGCGACTCAATTCTTCTTTCTTGACCCAAATGCATTCTTTCAGGCCAAACAGAATTGAGCCTCCTAGTGAAATCTTCAACTTCCCTGTTTGTTCAGAAATGAAGCATGTCATTAATTCGCACGAGGGCTTTTGTATAGGAATATGAGCAATAAATTCGTTATAGCATTTTCAGTATACATAATAATAGAATAATCAAATATAAACAGCAGTGAGCCCAAGTACTAGCAAATATATCTTCTGCATACAACACTACATCTTAGAAAAGAGAACTATGGGTAGGAGAGGGAGCCGCTCACCGATGAGCTTGTGGTCGCTGCCATACATAGCCGCCGTCACGCCGGTCACCGTGCGCAAGAGCAGAGCACCGCTGCACTGGTGACACACACCGTGAGCAAGAGCAGAGCACCTGCTGCATCCAAATCCAAACCGAACAAAAATTAGGAATGGTTGCAGCCATGCTTTTTAAGGAACACAATACGTCAGTTCAGATTCCTGTCATTGAGACACTGATGAGGACATCAATACCATTGTTACACCCACAGCCCCTACTGTTACATATGATGGACCAATTACTAGAGCTCGCGCACGCCAATTAAATTACCAGGTACTTTCGTTTCTTGGTAATGATTCTAATGTTCATGAGAATATGATGCTGCCTAAATTGGATACATTTGTTTTGCTTACAAATGAAGGGCCTAGCTTGGAGAAGGATGAACATTGGAGCAAGAACAAGCATGGAGTTGATGGCATGCGCAAGGGGAACAAGAACGGAGTTACAAGTGATGATTTCAGGACTCTGGAGCCACCATAAGGAGTGAATGAAGCCTTGGACGAAATATACAAGATGCCACTTCATAAATTTCGTCCAGAGGCTATTCTAGGTGTTGCGTCACCTCATTATTGGGCCAGGCCCATGTAATTTCGAAATACTTAAGTATAGGCTGTTTTTAGAGTCCGTATGTGTGGGGAAACAAGAGTTACGGGTTGGTTTCGGACCCCTTCCTCAAGGGCCACGAAATCCCCCCCTTCCTCCATATATACAGCCCTTAGGGCGTCGTTTAGACTTTGGGTTTTGTTTAGATCAAAAGTTCGCCATAGCTGCAACTTCGCGTACTTCGTTTGTGTTCAACGACCAGACCAAGGCGTCACAGAACCCCACCTTCATTAATAAAGCTTTCCTCTTATATTTGCAATATCCAGATTGCAATCTTAGTTTCTTGCTTGTTCTTCGTTTGCTCGCAGGAAACAGGCCCTCATGGTCAGGTTGATCGTGCTCCGGCATGGTCAATAACCCTCGGAAGTTGGTTTAGCGATTGCTAAGGCGCGTCGTCTCGCACGTTCGTAGTCGGATCGTCAAGGTCGACTCCCACAGAAACGATAGCCATCATCTCATCGAAACATCGGGACACCTTTGCCTCTATCAAGTGGTATCAGATTTCCAGGTTGCTCGGTGAGATTTTACAGTTTTTCGTAGTTTAGATCGAGTCTGTTCTTCATACCTATAGTCCACGAAAAAGCCAAAAAAAATTAGGGTTAGTTCATCCCATCCGAACCAATCTGAGCCTTTGCATAATCTTTTCTGTATTTGCTTTGTTGAATTTGCGGTTGCATCATCGTGTCAAGTTGCTGGTCTTAGCGTCTAGTCCTTTAGAGTTTCGAGTTCTGTTCACATGTTGTCACGTCGTCGCTGCCATATATCACCATCGCATCATCATGATCGTTGCTGCCATATACCACCACCGCACCAACTTCATCACCGCTGCCATATACCACCACCACATATTCACCGCCAATCCGAGTCCATATACACCACCACATACCCGCCGCCATCACGCCAATCCGAGTCCACCGGCAACATATATCTGCCGCCAGTCCGAGTTCCACCAGATTCATCTCCGCCACCAGTCCGAGTTCCACCAGATTCATCTCCGCCACCAGTCCTATTCCAAGTCCAGTATTTTGTTACTCTGTTTTGGATTTCCAGATCACGCCATACTCCGAGTCGTGACAAAGAAGGACTCCCCAACTTTCGTGCTACCCGCAGAAGAAAAATAGTTCAAAACTCAAAAAAAAAGAAGTCTGGAAAATTCTGGCTAGGCAGTTTTTAGGACATTTGTAGACTTTTTCGAAAAAAAATTGTTGCGGAGCAAAAAAAAGAGGAAAAAAAGTGCAAAAAGAAAGTGAAAAAAAATTATGAGTGTGCTCCTCCCTTGTTTACGTGCAGCGTCGTGATTTTGTTAGTGTTCTAGGCTCGCGTCTCTAGTACGGTCTAGCCTAGGACCAGCACAGTACCGTCGTTGAGCGTTTATTCAACTTTGCATCTCTGAATTGATTATTGCTGACCCTTTTTGCTACCATACTATAAGCCTTCCCAGCTCCACATACATCTACGTCGTGCGTTTGACTCTCCCTGGTAATCGCTCTATCCAAGCTTTTGAGAGTTTTGACTACAACGGTTGCCGATCACCGCCTGCTGCTGGGTAAGAACTCGTAAGAATTTGAGTTTTGCTTGACGGATTTGTGACTCCCACCACCACCTCTTATTAGTAGTCTATAGGATCATATTCTTGTGTGTTTCTATTGCTGCTAACCATGGCAGGATCATAAGCCGACGAGACTGACTGGGAGAACATGACAAACAAAGCGTTACATGATAAGTTTCAACAAATGATGAGTGGAC
Source organism: Aegilops umbellulata (assembly GCA_032464435.1). NCBI lineage: Eukaryota > Viridiplantae > Streptophyta > Magnoliopsida > Poales > Poaceae > Aegilops > Aegilops umbellulata. The sequence goes on along the minus strand of CP136055.1, from coordinate 179,722,044 downwards.
AGGTGGAAGATGTGCTCAATAGATTTGAAGAGGCCATGGAGAAGATAGATGGCATTGAGAAGGCGTTCGAAACAAAGCTCGATAACAAGTTCAATGAGTTGCTCGCGCGTCTACCACCACCACCACCGGCTGCACCTAACGCACCTCTACAACAACAACAACGACTACCTCCACATCGCGAAACAGCCCTCCGCCGAGCGACCCGTGTCCCTCTTCAGCCTGGCCAAGCTGCTGGTGCTGCTGTTGATACTTCTGTGGCTCCTGCTGCTGATGTGGGGGAGGATGATTATGTGGGAGATTACGAGGATGAGGTTGATCAACATCAGAACTACGTGCAACCACCAGCACCACAACCACCAGGTCATCCACATGCAAATAATGGCAATGTTAGGGCTCCCCCTCAGGTACGAGATCATGACCATCTCCCTAAGCTGAAATTGAATATTCCACCATTTGAGGGTAGATATGTTCCTGATATATATCTTAGTTGGGAGTTAGAAACTGAACAACGATTTACATGTTTACAATATCCTGAGGAGAGACGTGTTCCTGCTGCTGTTTGTGCTTTCACTAGCTTTGCATGTGTTTGGTGGTCTGAATATTGTAGATTATATCCTATGCCAGCTACTTGGGCTGCTTTGAAAACTGCTATGCGTACTCGTTGGGTTCCACCATATTATCAACGTGAATTACTTCAAAAATTGCAGCGCTTAAGACAAGGAAAAAATTTGGTAGAAGAATATTATCAGGAATTACAAACTGGCTTGATTAGATGTGGTATCGTTGAGGAGAATGAAGCTATGCTTGCATGTTTTTTGGGTGGATTAAATAGAGAGATTCAGACCATTCTAGACTATAAGGATTATAATAATATCACTCGTTTATTCCATCTTGCTTGTAAAGCTGAACGTGAAGTGCAGGATCGACAGGCATTGGCGCGAACTAACTTTTCTGCAGGTCGACCTTCATCGTGGACACCACGTGCATCATCTACTTCCACACGTTCTGCTACACCGGCACCGCCGTCAGCTGCCACCTCCAACCGTGATACAAAAAAGCAGGCACAACCACCACTATCTGCCAAGAGCACACCTGCCGGGCCTGCACAGAGCTCTGCTTCTTCCATGGCGTCTACAGGGCACACAAGTGATATTATTTGTCGTCGTTGTAAGGGAAGAGGACATTTTGCACGCGAATGCACATCTCAGCGTGTGATGATTGCTACTGAGGATGGTGGGTATGAGTCCGCTAGTGACTATGATGAGGAGACTTTGGCTCTTCTTACACATGAAGAACACAGTGGAGACGATTCTGATCATGAGATGCAATACATGGCTGCTGAAGATGCTGACAGGTATGAATGTTTAGTTGCTCAACGTGTTTTGAGTTTGCAGGTCACGCAAGCTGAGCAAAATCAGTGGCATAATTTGTTCCATACAAAGGGAGTTGTGAAGGAATGTTCTGTTCGCGTCATCATAGATGGAGGGAGCTGCAACAACTTGGCTAGCATGGAGATGGTGGAGAAGCTATCCCTCACCACAAGACCACATCCACATCCTTACTACATCCAATGGTTCAACAACAGCGGTAAGGTTAAGGTAACACGTACTGTTCGTGTGCATTTTAGTATCTCTACATATGCTGATTATGTTGATTGTGATGTGGTACCTATGCAAGCATGTTCCTTATTACTTGGTAGACCATGGCAATTTGATAAAAATTATGTACACCATGGTAGAAACAATCAGTATACTCTTGTTCATAAGGACAAAAATATTACTTTGCTTCCTATGACTCCTGATTCCATTTTGAAAGATGATATTAATCGAGCTAATAAAGCAAAACAGGAGCAAAATAAGAGTGAAAATCAGATTGTGGCAAAAGACTTTGAGCAACAAATGAAGCCTAATAATAAACCATCTAGTGTTGCTTCTGAAATTAAATTGAAAAGTGCATGTTTATTTGCCACCAAATCTGATATTGATGATCTAGATGTTAGCAAATCTGTTTGCTATGCTTTTGTGTGCAAAGAGGCATTATTTTCATTCAAGGACGTGCCTTCCTCTTTGCCTCCTGATGTTACTAACATTTTGCAGGAGTTCGCTGACGTCTTTCCACAAGACGTGCCACCGGGATTACCACCTATTCGAGGGATTGAGCATCAAATTGACTTAATTCCCGGTGCATCATTACCCAACCACGCACCATACCGTACCAATCCAGAGGAGACGAAGGAGATTATGCGTCAAGTACAAGAGCTACTCGACAAAGGTTATATACGCGAATCCCTTAGTCCTTGTGCTGTTCCTATTATTCTAGTGCCAAAAAGGATGGTACCTCGCGTATGTGTGTTGATTGTAGAGGCATTAATAATATTACTATTCGTTATCGTCATCCTATTCCTAGGCTTGATGATATGCTTGATGAATTGAGTGGCTCTACAATATTCTCCAAAGTTTATTTGCATAGTGGATACCATCAAATTCGTATGAAATTGGGAGATGAATGGAAAACAGCATTTAAAACTAAGTTTGGTTTATATGAGTGGTTAGTCATGCCTTTTGGGTTAAATAATGCACCTAGTACTTTCATGAGACTAATGAACGAAGTTTTACATGCTTTCATTGGACGATTTGTGGTTGTCTATTTTGATGATATACTGATTTATAGCAAATCTTTGGAAGAACATTTGGAACATTTACGTGTTGTTTTTAATGCTCTACGTGATGCACGTTTGTTTGGTAACCTTGGGAAGTGCACCTTTTGCACCGACCGAGTGTATTTTCTCGGCTATGTTGTTACTCCACAGGGAATGGAAGTTGATAATGCCAAGATTGAAGCTATTGAGAGTTGGCCCCAGCCCAAAACGGTGACATAAGTGAGGAGTTTTCTTGGACTCGCTGGTTTCTATAGGCGTTTTGTGAGAGATTTTAGCACCATTGCTACACCTCTCAATGAGCTTACAAAGAAGGATGTGCCTTTTGTTTGGGGTACCGCACAGGAAGACGCCTTCACGGTATTGAAAGATAAGTTGACACATGCTCCTTTACTCCAACTTCCTGATTTTAATAAGACTTTTGAGCTTGAATGTGATGCTAGTGGAATTGGATTAGGAGGTGTGTTATTACAAGATGGCAAACCTGTTGCATATTTTTCTGAAAAATTGAGTGGGCCTAGTCTGAACTATTCTACTTATGATAAGGAATATATGCTCTTGTTCGGACTTTAGAGACATGGCAACATTATTTATGGCCCAAAGAATTTGTTATACATTCCGATCATGAATCTTTGAAACATATTAAAAGTCAAGCTAAACTGAATCGTAGACATGCTAAATGGGTTGAATTCATTGAGACTTTCCCTTATGTCATTAAACACAAGAAGGGTAAAGAAAATGTTATTGTTGATGCTTTGTCTCGTCGCTATACTATGCTTTCACAACTTGACTTCAAAATATTTGGTTTGGAGACCATCAAAGATCAATATGTGCATGATGCTGATTTTAAAGAAGTAATGCAGAATTGTAAAGAAGGAAGAACATGGAACAAGTTTGTTGTTAATGATGGTTTTGTGTTCCGCGCTAACAAGCTATGCATTCCTGCTAGCTATGTTCGTCTTTTGTTGTTGCAGGAGGCTCATGGAGGAGGATTAATGGGACACTTTGGCGTGAAGAAGACGGAGGATGTACTTGCTACACATTTCTTTTGGCCAAAGATGAGACGGGATGTTGAGCGTTTTGTTGCTCACTGCACTACATGTCAAAAAGCTAAGTCACGACTCAATCCTCATGGTTTATATATGCCTTTGCCTGTGCCTAGTGTTCCTTGGGAGGATATATCTATGGACTTTGTTCTAGGTTTACCTCGAACAAAGAAGGGGAGGGATAGCATATTTGTTGTCGTGGATAGATTCTCAAAAATGGCACACTTTATACCATGTCATAAAAGCGATGATGCTGTTAATGTTGCTGATTTGTTCTTTCGTGAAATTATTCGCTTGCATGGTGTGCCAAATACTATTGTTTCAAATCGTGATACTAAATTTCTTAGCCACTTTTGGAGATGTTTATGGGCTAAGTTGGGGACTAAACTGCTTTTTAGTACTACTTGTCACCCCCAAACTGATGGACAAACTGAAGTAGTCAATAGAACATTGTCTACTATGCTTAGGGCTGTTTTGAAGAATAATAAGAAAATGTGGGAAGAATGCTTGTCTCATAATTAATTTGCTTATAATCGTTCATTGCATTCTACTACTAAGATGTGCCCTTTTGAAATTGTGTATGGTTTCCTACCTCGTGCACCTATTGATTTGTTGCCTCTTCCATCTTCGGAGAAGGTTAATTTGATGCTAAACAATGTGCTGATTTGATCTTAAAGATGCATGAGTTAACTAAGGAAAATATTGAGCGCATGAATGCTAAATATAAACTTGTTGGAGATAAGGGTAGAAAATGTGTTGTCTTTGCACCTGGAGATCTTGTTTGGTTACATTTGCGTAAGGATAGGTTTCCTAATTTGTGCAAGTCAAAGCTAATGCCACGTTCTGATGGTCTTTTTAAGGGGTTAGAAAAAATAAATGATAATGCATATAAACTTGAGTTGCCTGCAGATTTTGGGGTTAGTCCCAGTTTTAACATTGCAGATTTGAAGCCTTATTTGGGTGAGGAAGATGAGCTTCCGTCGAGGACGACTTCATTTCAAGAAGGGGAGGATGATGAGGACATCAATACCATTGTTACACCCACAGCCCCTACTGTTACATATGATGGACCAATTACTAGAGCTCGCGCACGCCAATTAAATTACCAGGTACTTTCGTTTCTTGGTAATGATTCTAATGTTCATGAGAATATGATGCTGCCTAAATTGGATACATTTGTTTTGCTTACAAATGAAGGGCCTAGCTTGGAGAAGGATGAACATTGGAGCAAGAACAAGCATGGAGTTGATGGCATGCGCAAGGGGAACAAGAACGGAGTTACAAGTGATGATTTCAGGACTCTGGAGCCACCATAAGGAGTGAATGAAGCCTTGGACGAAATATACAAGATGCCACTTCATAAATTTCGTCCAGAGGCTATTCTAGGTGCTGCGTCACCTCATTATTGGGCCAGGCCCATGTAATTTCGAAATACTTAAGTATAGGCTGTTTTTAGAGTCCGTATGTGTGGGGAAACAAGAGTTAGGGTTGGTTTCGGACCCCTTCCTCAAGGGCCACGAAATCCCCCCCTTCCTCCATATATACAGCCCTTAGGGCGTCGTTTAGACTTTGGGTTTTGTTTAGATCAAAAGTTCGCCATAGCTGCAACTTTGCGTACTTCGTTTGTGTTCAACGACCAGACCAAGGCGTCACAGAACCCCACCTTCATTAATAAAGCTTTCCTCTTATATTCGCAATATCCAGATTGCAATCTTAGTTTCTTGCTTGTTCTTCGTTTGCTCGCAGGAAACAGGCCTTTGTGGTCAGGTTGATTGTGCTCCGGCGTGGTCAATAACCCTCGGAAGTTGGTTTAGCGATTGCTAAGGCGCGACGTCTCGCACGTTCGTAGTCGGATCGTCAAGGTCGACTCCCACAGAAACGATAGCCACCATCTCATCGAAACATCGGGACACCTTTTCCTCTATCAGACACAGAGACCAGACAAAACAGTGGACTATTTAACCCTATAATAAAGAAGAAAAATCTCACAAGACAGTGAAGTCACTAGCAAAAGTAAGAGTAACAGATGAAGAAAAATCCTGACATACAAAGGTAAGCCATTGTGCATTTTCTTTTTCAATGTGATACACAATAAGCACAAGTAACCACCGGTCATTAACTAGACACGTTCCAACATAGGAAGAATCAAATATAGAGGTGTGACTTCAGGTACAAACATAGCAAGGCCACAACAGCCACACAGTCACTTAACTACAATGAGCTCCCGGAGTGTGGCATCCTTCCACGTGTAAATCTGAACTTCATCTTTTGGCTCATTCCCTCTCTCAGAAAATTCTTCATTTAGGTGTTGGCCACCAACCTAGAAAAAAATAACCAGGATCAGTTTTCTGTATTACTGTGTATTTATTCACAAATCTGCAGTCTGCGCTGAGAAGACATCGTTCAGAACTGTTACAGAAGATAAAAGTTGGAGAGTGTAAGGATCTCTACTTGTCTATTTTCCAGATCGCACACAACAAAAAATTCTCAGATTTCTTAAGCACTACATGCTTACTGCAATTCTTTCTGGCAAGGATTAAGAATAGCCATAGCTGACTTGAAAATTAAAATGCCGAATCCAGTGACTACATGAATAGCATGCCTAAATACAGTTCCAACACCAACAGATACTCCTTGAGCAATGAACATATGTGGTGTTTAAATTGTTGGGTTGAAAAATTGTATGACATGTAGTGACTTAAGAGTGCTAAAAATTAATGGAATTTGCAAACTGCACGTCTGTCAGCCATGATAAATAGGTTAGTGCTGAACTTCTGATGGCCTTCACCAAATTTTGTTAAGATTTAATGATTGCAACATCCAAAGTGTCTGATTTATATGTTCAATCCTTAAGAGTTTATATAGTCAAAAAAATCATTAAGAGTTTATTACGAATAAATGGGTCTAGCTATCTTTACACGCCCTTTGGCCCCTGATTAGCCAGGTTTCATGTTGAATTAAAACTGTACATAAGGCCTATCAAACAAACCGTGAGCACAACACCGTCAGGAACATAACTTATACATCCCTAAAAAATAAAACAGTGTGAGCACAGTGGTAATGGACCATGTTTTAGTAGCATCATTCGGATAGCACCATACGTTTCCGATTACTGTGTTACCGACCATCCATGGACCACAAGATCCAATCAAATATTGCACAAACCAAGCGAATTGAGGATATCATAATGCGCTCTCGACTGCAGGTGCGCTAAAAAGAAGACCAAAGAGTAGAAGAAAAGAGACAACTGGGCCTTACCTTGGTGAAAACCCGGAGCAGGAGGGGGAAGGTCTGCACAAGAAGAATTCAGTCAATCAGTCCTCGCAATCCTCTAAACGCAAAACCGAATAACATGCCGAAATACAGTGCTTACTGAACTGCACACTAGCATCTGCCCGCACGCTGGTATGACAAGTAAAAACGTTACGGTTGCGGAGGCCTGGCTGACCTTCTCGCGGTCGATGGGTTCGGGGCGGGGGTGGGCCATGGGAGGCGGTCCGCGGTGCATCGGTGGGTCACCTGGACCATACTGGAGGAGTGGCGGAGGGTGAGGAAAGTGAGGCCAGCGTGGGAGCGGCGGAGGGCGACCCAGCCGCAGAGCCGGACCCGGCGCCCGGCGTCGCCCGCCCCGAGCTCGCCGCAGAGAGCGTCCCTCTGGGCCACTCCAGAGGCTGCATCCTCTCCAGCTTCACTCCGGCGGGGTCGCTCCATCGGTGGGGTCGGAGAAGGTGCGGCCGAAGGCGTTGAGCGGGGCGGCGTCGACGGGGCGGAGGAGGTAGAGGAAGCACCAGGCGGCGAGGAACGCGAGGAGGGCGACGAGGGAGAAGGGGTGCACGAGGAGGGAGAGCGCGACGAGCGCGGCGTAGTTGACGCGGAAGTAGGCGAGGTTCTTGCGGAGGCGGGTGGTGGCGTCGAAGAGGGAGTCCGGACGCGAGAGTGCGGCACGGTCCAGTAGCTCGGGCCAGGGGCGGGAGCCCGAGAGGGAGCACTTGGCCGAGTCGTAGAGGCGGCCCAGGAAGGCGCGCATGGCGGCCGGGTCCGGGTAGGCGATGGAGGTGGCAGCGGCATTCGGGTCCGGGGAGGCGATGGAGGTGACGGCGGCGTCCGGGGCGGCGGGGAGGACGGTCGCGGGCGCGGCGGCCAGGACGGTGGTGGGGAGGACGGTGGCCGGGACGGTTGTAGCACCTAGATCGGGGATCGGGGAAGAGGGAGGCGGAGGAGGGACCTGGATCTGGATGGGGGAGGAGGGGTAGAGACCTAGGGTTTCTCGGGAAGGAAGGGGATCGAGGGAGGAGATGCGCTGGATCCGTAGGAGATGGACGGCTTAGATCGATTATAATGGGGTGATCCATGGGCTACGTCCTGATTGGTTCAAAATATGAGCCATTAAAAATTACTCTATTTCTTAGTGCTAAAAACAAGGGGGTGTGAAGCAGCTACCAAAAATATTTTGCAAAATGCCATCACTAAAATTTTCAATTAAGTTAGACCATATATTAGGGATGATCACCAATTTGATTGCATTTTCGATCTTTCTACCTACGAGCGGTCATGCCCGCCTTCTTGACCACATTTCGAAACATGGCATAAAAATTCAAAAAAATGGAAAACCTTCGCATTGTGCCATTATATGTGGCCAAGTTACCGGGAAATGGCAAATAATGTTGCCTAAGGAAGTTTTCATTTTCTTTGGACGAAAAAAACCATTTTCAATTTTCGAGTGCCCAAAAGGAGGTTTTTTTGTAAAGGACCTCCCAAATAATTGTTGCAAAATTGGACCAAATCATTTTTATAAAATACTAGGCCATATTTAATGCACAATTGACCAAATGGTTGGGTGTAAAAAGTTTTGATCCACCTCTCGTGAAAAAGACAAATTTTCGCCGATTCAGTTGGAAGTGGGTCAAATTTGAACTGTAGCTGCCATGTAGTTTGCTCTTTATTTCTTTGAAAAATCATTTCTAGGTACATAAGCATCTATTTAATCAGAGAAACACCAAAAAAAATTCAAGATTCAACCACTAGCTAGGAACGGTCATTCCCGCCGTTTTGACCGCATTTTGAAGCGGACATAGAAAATTCAAAAAAGTTTAAAAAATTTGGGAAACCTTCGCATTGTGTCATTATATGTGGCCAATTTCCGAGGAAAAATAACAAACTTGTAATGCGGCAATTACTTTAAAAAAGTGTTCTCAGAAACGAGCTATCACGTGTGGAGATCAATGGCTTTCAAGCCAAATGATCAATCTTATGGCCACATTCATGGCATAGTTTGTTCAAATGATCTCATATTGTGCACAAGGGTCCATATTGGAATGGCAAACAATGTTGCCTAAGGAAGTTTTCATTTTCTTTGGACGAAAAAACCATTTTCCATTTTTCGAGTGCCCAAAAGGAGATTTTTTTGTGAAGGACCTCCAAAATAATTGTTGCAAAATTGGACCAAATCATTTTTCTAAAATACTAGGACATATTTAATGCACAATTGACAAAATTGTTGGGTGTAAAAAGTTTTGATCCACCTCTCGTGAAAAAGACAAATTTTCGTCGATTCAGATGGAAGCGGGTCAAATTTGATGCACGTGCCTCATAGTTTGCTATTTATTTTTTCAAAAAATCATTTCTAGGTACATAAGTATCTATTTAATCAAATAAACACCAAAAACCTTCCAAGATTCACCCACTAGCCAGGAACGGTCATTCTCGTCCTTTTGACCGCATTTTGAAACAGGCATAAAAAATTCAAAAAAATCAAAAAATTGGGAAACCTTCACATTGTGTCATTATAAGTGGCCAAGTTCCCAGGAAAAATAATAATCTTGTAATACGGCAATTATTTTAAAAAAGTGTTCTCAGAAACGAGCTATCACGTGTGGAGATCAATGGCTTTCAAGCCAAATGATCAATCTTATGGCCACATTCATGGCATAGTTTGTTCAAATGATCTCATATTGTGCACAAGGGTGCATATTGGAATGGCAAACAATGTTGCCTAAGGAAGTTTTCATTTTCTTTGGACAAAAAAACCATTTTCCATTTTTCGAGTGCCCAAAAGGAGGTTTTTGTGTGAAGGACCTCCAAAATAATTGTTGCAAAATTGGACCAAATCATTTTTATAAAATACTAGGACATATTTAATGCACAATTGACAAAATGGTTGGGTGTAAAAAGTTTTGATCCACATCTCGTGAAAAAGACAAATTTTCGTCGATTCAGCTCGAAGCGTGTCAAATTTGAACTGCAGGTGCCTCATAGTTTGCTATTTATTTTTTCCAAAAATCATTTATAGTTACATAAGTACCTATTTAATCATAAATACATGGTTTGGTGGCGATACATCGAGGTTTGGGCAGTGGCCGAGGGCCCCAACTCTAGAGCGCGTAAACTCGCATGCACGCCACTTTGTCACCGCGTGATTGTGGCGTTGCCATGTGTTCTGGGTGGCCTAGGTATGTCTAGTGGGTTGGGCACTCCCCAGGTAGGTGCTAGGAAGAAAACTACAACATAATATTCTCACGAGGAGACCGATCGATGCTCAAACATGAATTAGCAGCCAAGTGTTTGATTAGCGGTACAGGAAATGTACATGGCTAATGGGCGTGTGTTTTGGCTGAGGATGATCAGTTACTAAGAAGACCGTCTTCACAAATTTTCAGCTCAAACGGAGGAGCCTAGGTGGTACTTGCTTTGCAAACTATCACATTGGACATAAATATGAATGTTGAAGCTCGGCTCAAAATAATGAATGGATTGAGCTGGCATTTGGTGGAGGGTGGTTATTTGGGCATAGGAAAGCACTGTAGAAAATGGATACTATTTGGACATGCCAAAGTGGTACTTCCTTCACAAACTATTGTTCTGAACAGAATAGGAAAATGAATATTTTTGAATTATTTTTGAACTAGGCAAGGAAGGTTTTTACATATTTGACGAAGATATGACCCAAAGAATTTATGAGATTTTTTGGGAATTTTGGGAATGACAGAAATATTGGTCGCTTCACAACCTAGGGCAAAAACTGCCACATGGACATGACACATAGGCAAAACTGATGAGGTGGTGCCTAGTCATAGCAACCCACCACAATTTACAAGGCTATGACCATCTATATTGGTCGTTAACAACTAGAAATAAGGCAACGGACTAGCGCTGTTTGCTTTATGACCATTTTGTGTAAGGAAATTACGACCTTTCTGGCCAAAATGCTCGCAATGGTTTAGGGTTTGGAGCCCCCCGAACAGCTTTTGACCAATTGGTCTGAAATGGTCATAGATCTATGACCAATTCTTCCAGGGTCACTGACAGAAGGTCACTAGTTGACATATTTCTTGTAGTGCAAGCAAGGCTTCTCTGAGCAAAGGGCCTCTCGGCAGGCTTAAATTTCCTGGAGTTCACTCTGGGTTTTTTTGTTGCCACCATCCAGGGTTAGGTTCTCTCATACTAGAATAACCAATTATAATTGTGTTCTCAGATAGAATGCTGAACTGAACCATGTAGTGTACTGACTAGCTAAAATTCTTGTGCATTCCACTAAATTTATGCACCGCTATTTGCAGAAATAAGCAGACCACAATGCCTCTTGTTCGTGCACCTATACAAAAAACCGCCGTGCAGTCATGCCAGCTAGTCCTTGGTCCATGGATGAACTGGTAGAAAGTGCATTCGGACTAGGATGCGGTTGTTTTCGCTCGTCCCTGCACTGCAATCAGGAAGAAAAATGTACGAATCAACTTCTTTTATATTGCGTTGGTCATTCTACCTAGTAACTACCAATGTAGGAATACCTGGAAGACGGGTGGTTAGACGACGGCAACGAGGGATAGCCATCTCATTTTGCACAGTTCTACTAAAACTGATGTGTGTGCGATTGATTGTGCGGATAGAAACGATACGGAGACAAACATCCCGAAACGATATGGAGACAGACATTGTCGGATCTCGGGTTCCAGCAAAACCCTTAAGGTTCGAACACTGGGGTGCGCGCGAAGATTTCCTCCCTACCGACCCACGCCCTAGCTCTCTAAGATCTCGCAGACGAACTCGACGAACTCGCAACACAGAAAGACACAAGATTTATACTGGCTCGGGCCACCGTTGTGGTGTAATACCCTACTCTAGTGTGGTGGTGGTGGATTGCCTCTTGGGCTGATGATGAACAGTACAAGGGGAAGAACAACCTCCTGAGGTTGAGGAGTTCTTGTGCTTGGCGAACTTGTGTGGGTGAGGATTCGATACCTTCTAGGGTGGTGGCTAGTTCTACTTATATAGGCCCTGGTCCTCTCCCCAAATATCAAGCCGGAAGGGAGCCAACAACGGCCAATTTTAAAGGGGACAACCGGTACAGCTTACCCTGACCAAAGTGGTCTTGGCCTGCAAAAGGCTTTGGTGGTGACGCCGCCTTGGGCTCCATGGTGACATCCATCTTGCCGTCCTTTGGGTCCTAGTCTCGTTGCACCGATATGGAAACCTTTGATTGATGCCTTGGTACTCCGCGCCTGCGCCTGCCTGCTTAGCACCAAAGAGGAAACAAGGACACTGCGCGTGCTGGCGCCCGCCTGGTGTCGATCATCATGGCTCATGTCACGAGAGCCTTGCGAGGTTTGCCTTGCCTTTATCTCTCCACTCCTCATGAGCCTTCCTGGCGAGGCCGCTCCTGAGGAGGTCTTGTGTCGTCAGCCTCGCGAGGCTTGGCCCCTCGCGAGGGTCTTGAAAGCCTTGTTGATGAAGATGGGCCGCACGGGCCTACTGGCATAGCCACGCCGTGGGCCGCAAGCAGGCAAGTCTGGGGACCCCCGTGCCCAGAACGCCGACAGTAGGCCCCGGGCCCAAGGCGCGCTCGGGCTTGTCTTCGCGGCGAAGCCAAAGGTCAAGCGTGGAGCGCCGCGGTTCCCAAAATCCTGCGGCCTTGGTTGATGCATGGCGGTTGATTGGACGTGGGCGTCTCCGCTTCCCCACGCTACCTCGGCAACTGCCCGACTTGACAAGTCCATGCGACATGCAAGGAAAACCATCATTACTTGTGATCGTGGGGGGTGCTGGTTGGCCTTCTCCTGCTATAAATGGGGGAGGGGACGGATCCCCCGTCACCCATTTCTTCCCGTTCCGCCTGCTCCTTTCTCCTCTGCTCCACCATCGACTCCAATGGCTCCGCCGAAGAGGTTCTCCGCCACGAAGAAGGGAAAGGCCCCTCGCGAGGGGCCCTGTTCTCCGGCGCCAAGCGGGGACGCGGTCGTCCTCGTAAGCACACCATGACTCCCGGCGTGGCCCCCCGCTCCCGGGGTGGCGCCACTGCGCGTGGCGGGGGTCGCTCCAGTCGCGGCAGCCCTATCGAAGAGGTGAGACGTGTCGTGGTTGCGCGGCCTCCCCGGCCGCGCTTCCACTCGGTAGAGGTGTTGCCGGAGTTCGTTGTCTAGTCAGAGGATCCGGCCGGCAACTGGCTTCAGCTTCCATGCTTTTTCGTCGATGAGCTGCCGGCCTCTAGTCCCGGCGGGCTCTAGTTGTAGGCGGACGGTTGCTGCAGCAGGGCCTCCTGGGTCGTGGTTGAGGTTCCCCCATGGGCAACATAGCCCTGGCCTGCGGTTGGCAGACGTTCGACCGCCCGCGGTCTGGGCAATCGGTGCACCCTCCACTTCAAGTATGACAGCGATGCGACCCTCAACGTGAGAGTGTTTGGGGAAGAATGGTCGCCGCGCCGGATGCTGCCCCGAGACGAACGATGGCGAGGAGGTGCTCGGTCTCGGCGATGGTCGTGACGAGGGCGAGCCCGCCGGCTGCGCCTCTTCCAGCTACGGTGGCTCTTCTCTTGGTGAAAGCTCCAGCAGCGGCGGTTACGACCAGCCGCCATGCCGCTGCGCTCGCTTCGAAGGTGGTGGCGGGTCGTCTCGTCGCCGTGCCTCCGTGAAGCGTGAGGAGGGGTCCGGCTAAGCTCGGGACGTCACTAGAGGCCTGCCTCCGTGGTTTGCCGCAATGCCGCTTTTGTTTTGTTCCTCTTTTCTTTCCTGCATCACAATGAAACCAGTATGTATCGAATTGTGGTTCCTCAATCATTACGCTATGCTTGTTACTTCTATGCTTGTGTTGTTATTTTGTGCGGAGGTAACTTAGCCTGGCGCGTTCAGGGCAGCCTCCTCTTCGCGACGCACTTGTTTCCTCGTGCCGGTGTTGGCTTAATGGTTGCTCAGGAACTGCAAAAAAAATTGTTAGGAAGCCCGCTAGGAGACTTTTCACCCGAGCCTTGACCCAGCGCTTCATATCGTGGTACCCGAGGGGCACGGATTAGGAGAGGTGCGCCAGCTTGTAGGCTCGAACGAGGGTGCCTCGCGAGAAAGCAGACCGAAGGCAGAGAGACGGAACAACATAGGAGGAAGAAACCATCGCGAGGGCACCTGCCTAGCCCCCTCGCGAGGTATGTGAGAGAGAGAACACAAGCGGACCAGATTCGGAAAAGGCGGCAAAAGGCAACGGAACCAAACCAGCAAGGAACACCAGAAGCAAATTTTGATTAAGAGAAGGCGAGCCAACTATGGAAAGCAAATGAAAAGCCACGTCCCGCGCCTAGTCTAGTCTTTAAGTCTTCTCACCAGCGCAGAGCTAAGTGCTGCCACTAGGCGTGGGAGGGAGCCCCCGAGGCCCAAGGGCGGCAGTCCTGAGACTCTGGGGCGTGTACAACCCCACTCATTATTACGTGAGAGTGTCACGGGCGGTGACTCTTCACAGGCACCAGACCTTCTTCACATGCACTGGGCCTTTCTTCATAGGCACTAGGCCTTGCTTCATGGGTAGATGTTCCAAAGGTGCTAGATGTTCCAGGCGTTCTGGATGGGCACCCCGTCTTGTGTCTCCAGCCACACGGCGTCGGGCCTGGAGACATGGACAACCCTGAACGGGCCCTCCCACACGGGTGAGAGCTTGTGCAACCCTTCCCTAGAGAGGACCCGCCTCAGGACAAGGTCGCCCGCCTCAAGCGTCCTGGAGCGGATGTTGCGGCAGTGGTATCGTCACAACGCCTGCTGGTACCTCGCCGCCCTTAGTGCAGCTTCGCAGCGACACTCCTCCCCTAGTACGAGGTCCATCCTCCGCGTGGCGTCCTGCTGCGTTTCATCAAATGCCAGGACCCGTGCAGAGCGATGCTTGACCTCGTGAGGGAGGACGGCTTCGGCTCCGTAGACAAGAAAGAATGGGGTCTCACCCGTCGACTTAGTGGCGGTGGTGCGGATGGACCACAGCACGGACTGGATCTCGTCGTGCCAGCCCCTGCCACAGGCCTCCAGCTTCTTCTTGAAGGTCCTGGTCTTGAGGCCTCTCAGGACCTCCGCGTTGGCGTGTTAAGCCTGGCCATTGCTCCTGGGGTGCGCCACCGAAGCATAGCAGATCTGCGTTCCAAGGTTAGCACAGTATGTTTTTGAAGAGGTTACTGGTGAACTGCGAGCCGTTGTCGGTGATGATGCAGTTGGGGACCCCGAAACGGCTCACGAGGCCCTTGATGAACTTGACCGCGGAACCGGCAGGGATGGTGCGGACGGCTTCCACTTCCGCCCACTTGGTGAACTTGTCGATGGCGACGTAGAGGTAGCGGCAGCCCCCTGGCGCTCGAGGGAAAGGGCCCAAGATATCTACCCCCCAGACTGCGAATGGCCATGTGAGCGGTATAGTTTAGAGGCCCTGAGCTGGCTGATGGATCTGCTTGGCATGGAACTGGCAAGCTTCGCAGGACTTCACCAGCTCGGCCGCGTTGTTGAGGGCCGTGGGCCAATAGAACCCACTGCGGAATGCCTTGCCGACGAGAGTCCGTGACGACGAGTGGTGTCTGCAGTCCCCATCGTGTATGTCAATCAGCAACTCCTTCCCCTGGTCCCTGGAAATGCAGCACAGCGAAACATCATTCGGTCGCTTTCTGTACAACTCACCGTCCTTGATATAGTATGTCGTGGCTTGCCGGGCCACTCGCTCTGCATCCTCTTCCTTCTCCGGTAGCGCCCCTTGCATCAGATATTCCTTGAATTCCTTGGCCCAACATCCCTCTTGGGGCTCGACCACCAAGACCAGGCGAGCTCCTGAGGTCGGGCCACAAGCTGGGGCTCCCCTGGCAGGCGGTTGTGGGAGCTCCTCCCGAGGCCGCCCTGTGCTTGAAAGTGGTGACGTGGATGATGGCTTGAAGAGCCACTCCTCGAAGACACCGGGATCTTGGGGCTGCCGCTTGGATGCCCTTCTGGCGATGTCATCGGCTTTCTTGTTGGTGCCACGGGGCACATGCTGCACCTCTAGGCCTAGGAACCGCTTTTCCATCTTACGTACTTCTGCGAGGTATGCCTCCATGTGCTCGTCCTTTGGCTCGTACACTTTGTTGGAGAAGTTGACGAGGAGCTGTGAGTCGCCCCTGACGATGAGGCACTTTACCCCTAGAGCTGCTGTGGCCTTCAGGCTAGCTATGAGGCCTTCGTATTTTGCGATGTTGTTGGAGACCTTCTCGCCCTGCTGAAAGCAGAGCGTAGTAGAGCTTGCCCTGCGTGGGCGATATGAGTACTGCTCCAGCCCCCGCGCCCTGGTGCGCGAAGGCACCATCAAAATACATGACCTATCCGTCAGGTGCCTCACTCCCTGGCGAGGTGGACCGGTCCTCGCCTACTTCCAGCATCGGGGCATCTGTCCATTCTGCCATGAAATCAGCAAGCGCGGCTCCCTTGATGACCCTGGTGGTGCTGAACTCCAACTGGAACGCCTGCAGTTCGATGTTCCACTCGGCGACCCTCCCGACAGAGTTGGGGCTCCTGAGCACCCTCTCCAACGGGTAGGCTGAGATGACTTTGATGGGGTGGCCCTGGAAGTAGTGCTGCAACTTGCGTGAGGCCACCAGGAGCGTGAGCAGGAGCTACTGAGGCATGGGGTACCGTGCCCTCGCGTCCCGCAACACCGTGCTGATGAAGTACACCGGGTGCTCGATGAGGGTAGGCATGCTGGCGAGGCTCGCGTCTTTCGAAGGTTGGGGTGCCTCCTGAGGTGGTGGGACCCCCGGCGCCTGATCGCTTGCAGGAATCTATGGCGTTATCCTGCCGAGCTTGGTCTTCTGTCGTTGTCGCTTCGGCTCTTGCCACGCCGTCCTGACCTTGCGTCATCTCGGCTGGCGGTGTAGCTTGGTGTAGCGCGCTCCTGGCTTGATGCTCCTCTCGGACCGCCACTAGCGCGGCGCTGGCGGAGTATGGGGTGGTAGCAAGATAAACTACTAGAGGCTCGAGAGGCCATGGCGCTACCATCACCGGAGGGCTGGTCAGGTATCTCTTGAGGTCTTGGAAGGCTAGGTCAGCCTCCGGGGTCCACTCGAACGAGCCCTTCTTCTTCATCAGCTTGAAGAAGGGTAAGGCACGTTCTCCCAACTTGGAAATGAAGCGCCCCAACACAGTCACCCGACCAGCCAGCTTCTGCATTTCCTTGAGGCTCTGCGGTGGGCTCATGTCCTCAATGTCCTCGATCTTCTCCGGGTTCGCCTCGATCCCTCTGTGGGACACGAGGAATCCCAACAGCTTGCTGGAAGGGACACCGAATACGCACTTTTCCGGGTTAAGCCGCAAGTTCACCTGGCGCAGGCTCTCGAACGTCTCCTCCAGGTCTTGGATCAAGGTTCTTGCCTCCCGAGACTCCACCACAATGTCATCGACAAAGGCCTCCGTGTTTCTCCTGAGCTGCCGCCCTAAGGCGATGTACATCAGCCACTAAAAGGTCGCAACCACGTCGCGCAGTCTGAAGGGCATGCAAGTGTAGCAGTACACTCCACACGGGGTCAACAAGGCTGTCTTCTCTACATCTTCCACCGCCATCTTGATTTGGTGTGTCTGTGTACTAGAGAAGGGGTACCCTAGTATCCCGAACTTGTGCACGGGCAGTCGCAGCACCCCGCGGCAAGGCTTGCCGGGCGACCGCCAAGGCCCTCTGTGGTTCCTTTTGAGCCATTCAAGAACAAAGTATTCAAGCCAAGAAGACAAGGCCCTGACAAGAGGAGCTTGCCGGGAAGGCCACTCAAGGCACAAAACCCCGGCAAGAGGAGCTTGCCGGGAAGGCCAACCAAGGCATCTCAAGGTACTTACTGCGACGCACCACGCGTCCCGGCAAGGCCCGGCGAGCGGCAAGCTTCCGGACGTGACAAGACAACGACCGCGGCAAGGCACTTTGCCGCGGCAGGATACCACTCCGTACCCACGCTCCAGCACATCCACCAACGTGTCGCTCAGGGACTATCCCAAGCATACGTGGCGAGAGGCTGTGCAGCCAGGGGTACGCGGTGGCAAACGGCGCTGACAAGATCGCCATCGTGGCGAACGGTGGCGTCCGTGACGGTCCCTTTCTGCACTGTTTGGACGACGCAGACGGGCATTTAATGCCCTTGTCCCCTACCGTCAGGGTTAGGTAGGATACACTGTACAGGTAGCTGTACCAACCGCAGCACCTTTCCATTTTTACCCTTGTCTACGTTGCCACCTGTTGGAGACCCCTTGAGCATATAAAAGGAGGCCCATGCACAACATAGGAAAGGTGGGAGAATAGAACGCTCACGCTCGGTCTCGTTAGCTGCTGGTGCGTACTGTAGCACTCAGCGCTCCCGAGCAAGAACTCAATACAAACCACAAAGCAGCAGTAGGAGTATTATCTCTCCGGAGAGCTCCGAAGCTGGGTAAACTGCTCGTGTGCTCCGCCTCGATCTGCTCTTCGTGCGACCTCCGCCCCCCGCCAAACCGAAAGGGGCTCGGTCCCCATAGGTTCTCGTGGATCAGTTTCCCCGACATCTTTGGCGCGCTAGGTAGGGGAGCGTCGAGGTTGTGTGAACCTGATCCGGCGTTCACACGAGCTAGATCTTCATCATCTTCATCAACATGCCGCCAAAGAAGAAGGCTTCGGAGGCGGCTGCTCCGTCCGCGACAAACCCACCACCGCCGGAGCAAACAGCTGGTGGGGAAGACGCCGATAGAAGAACGGGCGCCGACGAGGGAGCTCATGGTGCCGCCAGGTCCAAGGACAAGGCTGCGCAGACCTCGGTATCCGCACATCGATCGCGCTCATCTCAGGAGGCACGGAACCGGCAGCGACATGGTACTCACAGTACCATCCGCTCGCTGGACCCGGATCGAGCTGGTGGATCTCGGGATGCTCAAGGCCAGCATGCACGCCAACATGCTGGCACGAGCGAGGCACGGTCGCCTGGACGGGATACTGCTCCTTCTAACAAAGTTAGAAGTTCGAGCATATCCCGCTCCACACACCGTTCGCCACCGCTACCCGCCACTCCAGCAGAAGCTTTGGCGCGAGCCCAACTGCTCCTAGATTACCCTCCAACGGCGGACAAGATCGACGACTGGAGGGCCACCATTCAGAGTCTCATCGGCTTTGCCAACGGCGACACTCCGCGGCAGCCGAGTACATCGCAGCCGCGGCGAGTCAGCCAAGTGCGGGCCGATGGCGACAAAATTGGTGGGGGTGCAACCACCGTGCACTCTCCGCCGTGAAGGCCAAGATCGCCACCTCACCGGATCCACCTCGACAGCGACTCCACCGCGTCATCGGATCCACGAGCTCGTCGTGATCAATGCTAAGTTCTTCACGAACGACAGCAAGAAGACGCTCATACTCGCATCGAGCGCCGAAGAGAAGCGCGGCGTCAGTCAGACCAGCGCGCTGGGCCCACTGTCGACGTGCGTGTGCCAGGGGAACCAGGCGACCTGCCATACGCGGTAGGTTGACCTGCGTTTACCCGTGAGCTGCGGCAAGTCCAGTGGCCCAGCACGAAGAATTTCAAGCCAGACGTACCCGAGAAGTACGACGGCAAGTTGCATCCGTCGGAGTTCCTCAGCATCTACACCATCGCGGTGCAAGCTGCTGGGGGGCTCGACGACAAGATCCTTGCCAACTACTTCCCGCTGGTGCTCAAGCCCACCGTCAGGTCCTGGCACATGCACTTGCCGGACAACTCCATATCTTCCTGGGCAGACCTATGCCATCAGTTTGTCGGCGCCTTTACAGGCGGCCACAAACCTCATGGCCAGGAGAGTGATCTTCATCTGCTTGCCCAGAAGGAAGGAGAGCCCCTGCGCAAGTACATCCAGAGATTCAGCCATGTGCAACGCAACATCCCAGATGTCCACCCAGCCGCAGTCATCAGCGCATTCCATCAGAACGTGCGTAACCGCAGGATGCGGGAGGAGATGGCAATGTGCAAGATCAAAGACGTTAGTGAGCTGTATGCCCTAGCCGACAGGTGTGCACGTGCTGAGGAAGGGAGGAAACTCCCCAGAGAGAATACAGGAACAGGAGGATCTGACAGCAAGGATGCAGCCCCGGCAAAAGAAAAGCTGGCGGCGGAACAACAGGAAGAGGAAAGGCAAAGATGTGCTAGTTGTTGAGCAGTCCGGCAACGAAGGTGGCGCCAAGAAAGCCAAGGCTGGTAGCTCCAGCAAGGAGGTTGCCGCATGCGCCAACTGCCAGGCTGTGGCGGCCGCCGACAAGCAAGACGACACCAACAAACAGTACTGCAAGATCCACCGCACCAAGGGCCATGACCTCCAGAGCTGCAAGAAGGTCGAGCAGCTTGTCGAGCTGCAAAAGGCCGAATACGAGCGACGCGACAAGGATAAAGCCCAAGGAAGTGCTGGAGGATCCGGCATGAAGCGCCCCGGCCGGGGAGGACGCCGCGGCAAGGCCAAGCAGCGGCAAGGAGACAGACCTCCCCGCGGCCGCGACAAGGATGAAGATGACGATGACGACGAAGACATGGACGATGCCGAGACCAGTGAGCAGGAGTTCCAGAAAGCCACAGAGGTCTTGTGCGTTGACGGCGGTGCTTCTCTGCATACTTCACACCGCCAAATCAAGCAATGGGTGCGGGAAGTCAATGCGGCAGAACCACCCGTCGAGTCACGCAAGCTTCTGAAATGGTCCAGCACGCCTATCATCTTTGATATTGAGGACCACCCTGATCGCACAACTGCTGTCGGGTGCTTGCCGATGTTGGTTTCACCAACTATCCGCAACCTCAAGGTCACTAAGATGCTCGTTGACGGCGGGGCCGGCTTGAACCTGATCTCCTCCGCTGTGCTCAGGAAACTCCAGGTCCCTGACAGCGAGCTCGAAGAGACTGGCACATTCCAAGGAATCAACCCGGGAAGGAGCAAGCCGAAGGGGAAGATCACGTTGCCGGTGACATTTGGCAGCGAGTTGAACTTCAGAACTGAGAGGGTCACTTTTGACGTCGCCGATTTTCCATTGCCTTACAATGGGATTCTCGGCCGTCCAGCACTCGCCAAGTTCATGGCGGCCTCTCACTATGCGTATAACATGCTGAAGATGCCAGGCCCGATAAGTGTCATCTCTGTCCCTGGCGACAAGAAGGATGCTCTTATCTGCGCCGACAAAATCTACCGAGAAGCACCAGCCGCAACAGATCGCAAGCCACTTGCCGCCAAAGCTCCTGGGGGGAAGAAGAAGACCAAGTCCGGCAAGAGTTCTGATGCTCACTCCGGCAAGCGCACCTCTTCGGAGTGCTGCGCTACCGTTGAGGACGCACCATCGAGCTCCACCGGCAAGTGTAAGAAGACAATGGCAGCTCTGCCAGCGACCAAGAAAGTGTCCGCCAAGGAGGACGACACTGGTGGTACTTTCACCATCAGTGCCACTCTCGACCCTAAATAGGAAAGCGCGCTCATTGCTTTCCTGTGGGCGAATGTCGATGTGTTTGCGTGGCAACCGTCTGACATCCCCGGTGTTCCCAGGAAAGTAATTGAGCACCACATTGCCATCTATCCTCATGCGCGGCCCGTCAAGCAGAAAGTCAGAAAGCAAGCAGTGGAGCGCCAAGAATTCATCGCAGAAGAGATCAAGAAGTTGGAAGTTGCAGGCCTCATCAGAGGAGTGCTCCATCCTACGTGGTTGGCCAATCCTGTAGTCGTGCGCAAGGCAAACGGGAAATGGAGGCTTTGTATCGACTTTACCGATGTCAATAAAGCTTGTCCCAAAGACCCATTTCCCTTGCCGCGCATCGACCAGATTGTTGACTCCACGGCCGGATGTGACTTGCTTTCATTTCTTGACACATACTCAGGATACCATCAGATCTTCATGGCAGAAGAGGATGAGGAGAAAACTGCATTCATCACTCCCTGTGGCACGTACTGTTTCATACAGATGCCCTTCGGTTTAAAGAATGCTGGTTCAACATTTGCAAGGGTAGTCCATACTGCTTTTCAACCGCAAATACACAGAAATGTGGAAGCCTACATGGACGACATAGTGGTCAAGAGCAAGGATAAGGCAACCCTGATTCAAGATTTAGATGAGACTTTCGCAAATCTGCGCAAGATCAGCCTCAAGCTCGACCCCGAGAAGTGCGTGTTTGGAGTCCCTTCCGGCAAGCTTCTCAGGTTCTTCGTGTCTCAGCGGGGAATTGAAGCCAATCCCGACAAGATCAAGGCCATTGAGCAGATTGAAGCACCGAAGCGCGTCAAGGATGTACGGAGACTTGCCGGCTGCGTGGCGGCTCTCAGCAGGTTTATCTCTAAGTCTGCTGAGCGTGCCCTGCCATTTTTCAAAATTTTGAAAAAGGCAGGCCCAATGAAATGGACTCCGGAAGCGGAGGATGCGCTGCAGGACTTGAAGAGATACCTGTCCTCCACTCCAATACTTGTCGCACCTAAGCCACAAGAGAAGTTGCTGCTGTATCTGGCGGCAACCAATCAAGTGGTTAGTGCTGCGTTAGTAGCGGAGAGGGAGGCAGATGATGTGCCAGCAACCACGGCGAGCGCATCCAGCGACAAGCAGGGGGCTTCCCCGACAAGCTTTGGTCCCGGCAAAGATGGATCTGCGCAGGCACCCGAGGAGATACAGAAGAAAATGGTGCATCGCCCAGTCTACTTTGTCAGTTCCCTTCTGCAGGGGGCTAGGTCAAGGTACTATGGTGTGCAGAAATTGCTTTTCGGCCTTCTCATGGCCTCTAGAAAGCTGTGCCATTACTTCCAAGCACATGAGATAACAGTTGTCACTCGTTTTCCGCTGAAGAGGATACTGCAGAATCTAGAAGCAACAGGCAGGATTGTTGAGTGGGCACTGGAACTGTCAAGCTTTGGCCTCAAGTTTGAGAGCACTTCAAATATCCAAGGTAGAGCACTGGCAGAATTCATAGCAGAGTGGACGCCAACACCAGATGAAGAAATTACAGAAACGAGCATCCCCGTCAAGGAGCAAGCAAAGAGTGGCTGATGTACTTTGATGGTGCTTTCTCGCTGCAAGGCGCCGGTGCTGGCGTACAGCTTGTCGCACCCACCGGAGAGCACCTTAAGTACGTAGTCCAGATGCACTTTCCCAAGGAGCAAGCAACAAACAATACTGCAGAGTATGAAGGATTGCTTGCCGGTCTCAGGATCGTGGCAGACCTTGGGATCAAGAAGCTCATTGTCAGGGGTGACTCGCAGCTTGTCGTCCGCCAAGTGAATAAGAGTTATCAGAGTCCGTTGATGAAGTGAGGAAGCTAGAAGAGCACTTTGTCGGCCTATAGATGGAACATGTCCCAAGAGCTCAGAACGACATTGTCGATGGCCTGTCAAAGTGCGCAGCACTTAAGTTACCTGTGGAACCAGGGATCTTTGTGCTCAAGCTGACTCAACCGTCTGTGACGCCATCAACTGGACAGATCAAGAAGAGGAAGTTAATTTCTGGTGACTATTTTCCAGCAGAGCTTCTCGAAGACGCCGCCAAAAAGGTCCCCAAGATCAACACCAAGAGTGCTGGGGAGCAGTCTACTCTGGCAAACCCCAGGGTTTGTTCCGTTGAAGCAGACGCTCCCGACAAGTTTTGCTCCGGCAAGCTTGCCGGGGAACGTCAAGCTCCAGCTGAGCCGCAGTTTCTCGCCGTAGAAGCGGATGTTCCCACAATAGCAGATGTGCCTTTAGTCCTTGTTGTCGAGCCACAAGCTCCAGCATGGGCATAGCAGATCGTCCGTTTCCTTCAGACAGGAGAACTTCCCGAAGAGCAAGAAGAAGCGGAAAGAGTAGCCCGGCAGTCAAGTATGTACCAGTTTGTCGACAACGCACTGTACAGAAGAAGACTCAACGGTGTGAAATTGAAGTGTATTCACCGGGAAGATGGACAGAAGCTGTTGGCCGAGATACATGGAGGCATTTGTGGTCACCACATTGGCGCAAGAGCACTTGCGGGCAAAGCATTCCGGCAAGGTTTCGTTTGGCCGACAGCCCTCCAGGATGCAACTGCACAAGTAACCAAGTGTGAAGCATGCCAGTTCCATTCCAAGCAAATACGCCAGCCAGCTCAAGCTCTCCAGATGATCCCTTTATCCTAGCCATTTTCGGTCTGGGGGCTCGACATCCTCGGCCCTTTCCCCTGAGCAGTCGGGGGCTTTGAGTACTTGTACGTTGCAATCAACAAGTTCACAAAGTGGCCGGAAGTGGAAGCAGTGAGGAAGGTAACAGCACAGTCAGCAGTCAAGTTCTTCAGGTCGATTGTTTGCCGCTTCGGGATCCCTAATAGGATCATCACCGACAACGGTACGCAATTCACGAGCCGCACCTTCATGCAGTACGTCCATGATCTTGGCGCCAAGGTCTGCTTCGCTTCTCTTGCTCACCCCAGGAGTAACGGTCAAGTGGAGAGGGCAAATGCTGAAGTGCTGCGTGGACTCAAGACCAGGACTTTCGACAGGCTGCACGTGTGCAGAAGAAACTGGATTGAGGAGCTGCCGGTGGTTCTTTGGTCCATCAGGACGACGCCAAATCGAGCCACTGGCCAGACACCTTTCGCTCTAGTCTATGGAGCAGAGGCAGTTCTCCCCACGGAACTCGTATACGGGTCACCTCGAGTGCTCGCTTATGATGATCTTGAGCAAGAGCAGCTGCGACAAGATGACGTGCTGCTCCTTGAGGAAGACCGTCTTCAGGCTGCTGTACGAGCTGCTCGCTACCGGCAAGCTTTGCGCCGCTACCATAGCTGCAAAGTTAATGCCAGAAGTCTTGAGGAAGGCGACCTTGTTCTTCGGCGCGTTCAGTCCGCCAAGAATTCCAACAAGTTGACGCCGAAGTGGGAAGGCCCTTACCGGGTGAAACGAGTCACTAGGCCTGGCGATGTCCGCCTTGAGACCGAAGATGGCATTCCGGTGAGAAACTCCTGGAACATTGAGCATCTTCGTAAGTTTTACCCGTAAGGCGCGGTTGCCGGACCCTGCTCTGGCAACCATCTTTTGTACAAGTCTTGCCGCTGTTGCATGTAATCCTTTGTACAAAGCCAGGCGCAGACCCTCTGCATAAATAAAGCTCATGTGCTCCGCACATCTTGTCAATTTCATGCTTTTTATTTTTTGCATGAGTTATCTGACACTTTGTGCAGCGAACACCCCCGGTAAGCAATAACGAGCCATAAGGCTCCATATCATTATTTTCTCTACTTTCTTTTTTCTCAAGGAAAGGAAGGTTCCTTCGCCCACAATTTTGCCGGGGGGGGAGGGGAAGATAATGGTATGGACCAGCCGTCGTTCAAGAAAGTCTCGCCTTGCCGGGAAGCAAACGACAGAAAAGCTAAGTTGCCAAAGTTTGAGCAATCAGATGTTTTTAAATTTTTAAGTTATCTTCCTTAAACGACCATGCTTTGTATGGAAAACCTGTGCGCGAAGGAACCGGCTCGTGGCTAGTTGCGCCCCTACTTTGTTTCGAGTTCGCTCAGCAGTTTAAGTGTGCTGCGACTAGAGTCGCGCCCTTACTTTGTTTCGAGTTCGCTCAACAACTTAAGCGAGCTGCGACTAGTTACGACAAGGTTTCTTGTCGGCAACGGCACTGCCAGCAGGCTGCTGACGTCCCGCACTCAGCGCTCGCAGCAAGGGTGCCTGCGCCGGCAAGTTCCCTAAAAGCGTAGGGCAAAAACATACAAAGGAAGGAATCAAGTAAAGGAAATAACATTGCAATCGCTACCCAAAATAGAGTTATGTTACAAAATAGCTTGTCGTGGCTCTAATAGACTGTTTTCATAACATGATCAGCAGCAACAAGAAAAGAAGAAAACGGGCGGCCTAGTCCACGCGATCGCCCTCAACCCTCTTGATCCCGCTCACCTTGTCCACAATGGGTGCGACAAGGTCCTTGAGTGCCTCCAGATCAGCTTCCGCCGGCAGGGATCTGAGGACATTGGTGAGGTTGAGGCTCGGGTTGCGGAAGGCCACCTTCACCAACACTTTTTGAAGAGCTCCCGCGCAGATCTTGCGTGACTCGTCGGCCAGCTGCTTTGGGATCCTCTCCCGGAGTCGCTGAAGGGCCGTCGCCACGACTTTGAAAAACAAGGTGAGCTTGGCGCTGGATTGGAGGTTCTCGTCGGAGGGATACCCGAGATCCTCCATCCCCAGCTCCGCCAGCTCCCTGTCAATGTCGGCGGCAGCATTCACAAGACCTTCCGTCCACTGCTCCACGGTTTCTCTAAAAGCGTTCTGGGTGGCGGAAACACTCTCCAGCAGCGTCTTGTCGGCCTGGATCTCCTTCTTCAAGGCCACCTCCTACTCCCTGGCGCCGTCCAGCGTCTTGGTCAAAGTGGTCAGCTTCAACTCAAGATCTGCGTTGGAGTCCTTGGCGGCGCTGAGCTCCTTGCCCTTCTCGGAGAGACGGACCTGCAGCTCTGCGAAGCTCTAGACGTCCTTCTCCCGCTCACGCTTGAGCGCGACGAGCTCCTCGCCGCTCGCCTTGAGGTCGGCCTCCAGCTGTGCCACCTTCATCTCCAGCTCCTTCTTGGCGGCCTCGGCAGCTGCGGCAGCATCCTCCGCTTGCTTGATAGCTCCGCCAAGTGTTCGCTCGCGCGCGGCAAGCTCCTCCTCGTGGCTATCGAGGTTGACCTTCCGCTGCGCCAGTTCACCCTCCTGCGCCGACAGCTTCTCAGTGGCAAGCCGCTGCTGCTCCTCGACTACAGCCTTCTCGAGGAGGAAGGCCTTCTGCGCCTCCTCGAGCTGCTCCCGCTCCTCCGCCAGGGACCGGAGAGCTGCCTGGTTGTTGCCTCGGAGCTCCGCCGCGCGCTTCTCAATGTCGGCTCCCGCCTTCGCGGCAAGCGCTTCGCGGGATTCCATCTTGGCTTGCCGAGCGCGGTAGAGCGACAACAGCTTCCGCAGCAGCCGCTCCTCCTCAGGCTCGTCGTTGCTGCTGCTTGGCGCGTCGACCAGCGTCAGCCCAGCGGAGGCGAGCACCTCCACGTCAAAGCTTTCTCCTTCGACCGGCGCCCTGGACGTTGACGCCCAGGGGAGTTTGATGAAGACGCCATCGCCGGCCTTCAAGTAGACGCCTGGCTGGGGCCCTTCGGAGCCCGACGCTGCGGCAGTGGCGGAAGGGTCGGCGGTCGGCGTAGCGCCTGACGCTCCTACGGCCTCAGGGCCGTCAGTGCGATCGCCAGACCCCTCGTCAGCTGCTGCGGCGGCAGCCTTGGCGGCCTCTTCGCCGGCGGGATCATCAGCGCCGGCCACTTCTTTGGTGGCGACGGCATCATCAACAGCAACCTCGGTCTCCATCGGCTCCGCATAAATGGATCTGACGGCCGAAAAAGGAAGAAAAGTCAAGCAGATATCCAAAAAGAAGATCAAACGAAGAAGAACCCAAGGGAAGTTTAGAAGCAAGAAGTACCTGTAGCAGGCTCGGCAGTTGGGATCTCCGCTGCCGGGGGGTCGCTGGTACTGTCCCTTGTCGGAGACTTCTCCCTTGCCGGAGAGCTCTCCCTTGTTGGAGGATTCTCCCTTACCGGAGAACTCTCCCTTGGCGGCGTAGTCGAAGCAGATGACATGTCAGGGGCGGCCTCCGGACGCTCCTGGTGGGGCTGCTCTGGTCCTACACAAGCCAACAGTCAGATATCAGCAAACAAAGAGTATCCATGCGCGCCCAACAACGGGAAGCAAACCATATACTTACGCTGGGGGCTGCGCTGAGGGCTGCTCTGAAGAACAGCTGCCGGGTCCGGCAAGTTTGTCTCGGGCGCACCCCCTGCTGACACGGTGGGATCGTCCTCGATGACAATCACCGGGACCTTGGCTCTCTTTGCCGCTCTCTGGGCCAGAGTCCTAAAAAGGAATAATTTCAGAGTAAAGCAAATGAGATACAAGACAAGACAGCAAGTATTGAAGACATACAAGTACAACAAGAATCTTAATCTTCTTCTTCCTCGTCGGAGCTGAGCGCGGAGAAGTCAAAGCCTGGCCCACCTCCGGCGCGAGGAGGCGGAGGAGTAGTATCCCTTGGCCGCTTGGCAGGAGCTGGAGCGGCGGACCGGGAAGACCCCGCTCCAGTTGCCTCTGCAGCGTGAGGTGCTTCCGCGGCAACAGAACTTGCCACGGTGGAGCGTGTCGTGCGGCGCGGCGGGGGTTGACTCGTCCGCCGCTCCGCTACTTCCCCGGCCTTGCGAAGACGCCTTCTTGGTGGAGCCGGGGGCTCTGCTTGTGGAGCCGGGGGCTCTGCTTGCGGCAAGCTGCCCGAAGACGAAGAGGAAGAGGAGCCGATCTCCAACGAGCCGCTCGTATCCTCGGCGGGCCCGCTCGGCCCAACGTCATGCCCGGCAGACTTCTCCTCGCCGGCAAGATCCTCTCGCTCGGCAAGGCGTGCCACCTCTGCTGCCTCTGCCTCCTCCACGGTGAACCCAAACTCGCCCGCAGCTGCGGCTGCCGCCGCCTCTTCCAGCCTGGTGGCGATGCGCTTGATCTCCTCGTCGGTGGTGTCCCGGGTGAGGCCCCTCTGCTCATCGGCGCAGAACGGCAATTCTACCAAGCCATCGAATAACGCCTGCACGACGTCATCTGCAGGCTCTATCCAGTCTGGGTCAATTCCATGCGAGTCGCACAGCGGCATCATTGCACGGATGCGGTTGAGAGAGGAGTTGTTGCACAGCGGAACGACGCCCCTCAGCAACCTGAACACTTCGGGATGCTGTGGGTCGTACTTAAATAGCTCCTGGAGCATCGCGTTGAGCTCCAGGACAGTGAAGTTGAAGTTGAGGCCCGGCCGCAGCCTCATGATATCCGCCGCATTCTAGAACTCCCAGGCGGGTCTCCTCCTCTCCTGCAGGGGGGCAATGCGGCGGCGAAGGAAATCTGTGCCAACCGCTCCTACAGTAAGCCCAGCAAGCCTGAGGCGTTGGATCCGGGCGATGGCAATCTTCAGTCTGTCGTCTTCCGGGGCCAAGCTACTCCAATGACTGCCGCGCACTACTGGAGTTTGGTGCTGGGCGGTAAATTGCTGCGGGTTCTCCTCGACAATCAGGCACCAGTCCGCCCTCCACTCCTCCCACTTGTTGTGGAACTCTCCATCCAGATAAGCATCCTTCTTGCCGGCTTTTGAGATCCAGGCGATTCCGCCGGATAAAGGCTCTCCTTTCTCAACTCGAGGCGAAAAGAAGTGGTGGAAAAGGGCTATGTCTGGATGGATTCCGACAAAGTTTTCGCAGAGATGTGCAAAAACTGCCATGGTCAGGACAGCATTAGGGGTGAAGTCAAGGAGGCGGAACCCATAGGTGTTCATGACGTCACAGAAGAATTCAGAAAAGGGCGGGCAGAGCCCGCAGTACAAGAACAAGGCGAAGAAAGGGTACCCAGTGGGAGCCTTTTCCCAAGCGGCGGCTGGGAGTACCCTCGTGCGCGGGTGCGCCCGCGTCTCCGTCGACCAGAAGAGGTAGTAGTACTCCCTCGTGCGCGGCGAGCTTGGGGGGAAAGACGGCCCGCTCCTTTCGCAACGCCGCGAGCCGCTGCGCTTCGGCCGACTGCACGACCTTCCCCTTATCGGCTTTCGGAGCCATGGCGGAAGTGGTGAGGGAGGTCGACGGCGTTGGTGGTGTTGGTGGCGATAGGGGTGGAGCGCTGCTCTCTTTCAGCATTGGGAAGAAGGGGAGTGGCGAAGATTGTCAAGGACGGAATAGCAACGGACAGATGGACGAACTACCCCTGTTTCCCCTGCTTATAAGGGGGGAGGGGGCGGACGTTCTGTTTTCCCGAATAAAGAAGCCACCCACGATCTCTCCCACGACGCCACAATCTACGTGTGCCGCTCAAGGAGGGCGCGGTGGATATGGAATAAGATACGGCGTGACCCAGGCCGCATGTGCCCATGCCCTGTTTTGGGCCTGGCCCAACAGCGCTTGGCACCGTGTATGGCCCAGGCCCGGGGGCTCCTGTCGGTGTACTAGACAAGGGGGTACCCTAGTATCCCGAACTTGTGCACGGGCAGTCGCAGCACCCCGCGGCAAGGCTTGACGGGCGACCGCCAAGGCCCTCAGTGGTTCCTTTTGAGCCATTCAAGAACAAAGTATTCAAGCCAAGAAGACAAGGCCCCGGCAAGAGGAGCTTGCCTGGAAGGCCAACCAAGGCATCTCAAGGTACTTACCGAGACGCACCACACGTCCCGGCAAGGCCCGGCGAGCGGCAAGCTTCCGAACGCGACAAGACAACGACCGCGGCAAGGCACTTTGCCGCGGCAGGCTACCACTCCGTACCCACGCTCCAGCACATCCACCAACGTGTCGCTCAGGGACTATCCCAAGCGTACGTGGCGAGAGGCTGTGCAGCCAGGGATACGCGGTGGCAAACGGCGCTGACAAGATCGCCATCGTGGCGAACGGTGGCGTCCGTGACGGTCCCTTTCTGCACTGTTTGGACGACGCAGACGGGCATTTAATGCCCTTGTCCCCTGCCGTCAGGGTTAGGTAGGATACACTATACAGGTAGTTGTACCAACCGCAGCACCTTTCCATTTTTACACTTGCCTACGTTGCCACCTATTGGAGACCCCTTGAGCATATAAAAGGAGGCCCATGCACAACGTAGGAAAGGGGGGAGAATAGAACGCTCACGCTTGGTCTCGTTAGCTGCTGGTGCGTACTGTAGCACTCAGCGCTCCCGAGCAAGAACTCAATACAAACCACAAAGCAGCAGTAGGAGTATTATCTCTCCCAAGAGCTCCGAAGCTGGGTAAACTGCTCGTGTGCTCCGCCTCGATCTGCTCTTCGTGCGACCTCTGCCCCCCGCCGAACCGAAAGGGGCTCGGTCCCCATAGGTGCTCGTGGATCAGTTTCCCCGACATGACGATACCCTGAGAACGCATCCAGGAAGCACAGTAGGTCGCACACACTCGGCGGTGGAGTCGATGATCTGTTCGATGCGCGGGAGAGGGAACGGATCTTGAGGGCACGCCTTGTTCAGGTTGGTGAAGTCGACGCACATTCGCTCCTTTCTGCCTTTCTTCGGCACCACGACGGGGTTTGCCAGCCATTCGGGGTACCTAACCTCACGAATGGTGTCTGCCGCCTCCAACTTGCGGGTCTCTTGGACGATGAAGGCATGTTTCTCCATGGACTGCCGCCTTGCTCGCTGCTTCACAAGGCGCACATTGGGGCATACCCTTAAGTGGTGCTGAATCACCTCTCTCGGGACCCCCACCAGCTGATTGGGCTCCCATGCGAATATATCCTTGTTCGCGCGCAAGAACTTCACCAATGCTTCCTCTTGGCTGGGGTTGAGGTCGGCACCTATGGTGAAGGTGGCTCCTGAGGAGCCGTCCTCGTCGACCGGCACCTGCTTGGTTTCTGCCTTGTCTTGGGTGAACAGCTGCTTCTTCTTGGTCGGTGCGGCCTCCTTGGCCTCGGGGGCACTGGCGTCGTCAGGCTGCCCCGCCGCAGCGGCCTTGAAGGCAAGTTTGAGCGTCGTTACGGCCTCCTTGGTGTCCCCCTTGATGGTGAGGACGCCTTTGCTTCCAGGCATCTTCATGAGGTTGTAGGCTGGATGAGTCGCCGCCATGAACTGGGCCAGAGCTAGGTACCCGAGGATGGCGTTGTACGGGAGGCCGATGCGGGCAATGTCGAAGTCGACGAGCTCGGTGCGGGAGTTGTCGCACGTGCCGAAGGTGACAGGAAGGCGAATCTGCCCCAGGGAGCGGGCAGCGCAGCCACCAACTCCTGAGAAAGGCTTGCTAAGGCTGAGCCGCTCAAGCGGCACGTGAAGAAGGCTGAAGGCTTCGACGGAGAGCAGGTTCAGGCAAGCGCCACCGTCGATGAGGGTCTTGGTGTCGGCCACGTTGCAGAGGGTGGGCGTGCAGAGCATTGGAAGCATGCCCGAGCCGGTGGTGGTGATGGGTGGTCTTTTGAGCTGAAGGTAAGGTCGGCCTCAGGCGCGGCCCAGCCGGGCGGAGCCCCCGAGTGCTTGGAAGCGGCGCTAATCTGGCGGAGGAATGGCATGATGTGGCGATCTGAAGGCGGCGCATGAGAGCCACCTAGCAGTGCCGTGACCGCGTGATGCACCGGTGCCGCGTAGCGCGCGGTGAAGAGGTCGCGCAGCTCCTCCCAGGACGCCACCGTGGATCCGGGAAGGTTGAGCAGCCAGGCGCGTGGCTCGCCGGCGAGGGCCATGGGAACCCAGTTGGCCATGGCCTTGTCATCACCCCCGGCCTCGAGGACGGCCTCCTCGTTTGCTAGCAAGAAAGCCGTTGGGTCCGCCGCGTCGTCGTAGCGCGACGGCATCTCTGGCTTGAACTTGGGTGGCCACCGCACCCGCCTCAGGGCGGGGGCCAGGGCTCGGAGCCCCCTGGCCCTGTCGTCGAAGTTGGCCGTCGGATTCGGTGGCGCGGCGCCTGCCATGCGGGCGGAGCGCTGATCGACGGAAGAGAAGCTACGGCGCACTCCTACCTGGCGTGCCAAATGTCGGATCTCGGGTTCCGGCAAAACCCTTATGGTTCGAACACTAGGGTGCGCGCGAAGATTTCCTCCCTAGCGATCCATGCCCTAGCTCTCTAAGATCTCGCGGACGAACTCGACGAACTCGCAACACAGAAATACACAAGATTTATACTGGTTTGGGCCACCGTTGTGGTGTAATTCCCTACTCCAGTGTGGTGGTGGTGGATTGCCTCCTGGGCTAATGATGAACAGTACAAGGGGAAGAATAGCCTCCTGAGGTTGAGGAGTTCTTGTGCTTGGCAAACTTGTGTGGGTGAGGATTCGATACCTTCTACGGTGGTGGCTAGTTCTACTTATATAGGCCCTGGTCCTCTCCACAAATATCGAGCGGGAAGGGAGCCAACAACGGCCAATTTGAAAGGGGACACCCAGTACAGCTTATCCTGACAAAAGTGGTATTCACCTGCAAAAGGCTCTGGTGGTGACGACACCTTGGGCTCCATGGTGACCTCCTTCTTGCCGTCCTTTGGGTCCTGGTCTCGTTGCACCGATATGAAAACCTTTGCTTGATGCCTCAGTACTCCGCGCCTGCGCCTGCCTTCTTAGCACCAAAGAGGAAACAAGGACGCTGCACGCGCTGGCGCCTGCCTGGTGTCGATCATCATGGCTCACGTCACGAGAGCCTCACGAGGTTTGCCTTGCCTTGATCTCTCCGCTCCTCGTGAGCCTGACTGGCGAGGCCGCTCCTGAGGAGGTCTTGTGTTGTCAGCCTCGCATGGCTTGGCCCCTCGCAAGGGTCTTGAAAGCCTTGTTAATGAAGATGGGCCGCACGGGCCTACTGGCATAGCCACACCGTGGGCCGCAGGCAGGCAAGTCTGGGACCCCCGTTCCCAGAACGTCGACAGACATCCCTGTTTGCGCAAATACGAAATACGGTTATTTAAGAAGTGACAGATATTTGTAGTGGTGTATGATTAATAGCGGCATCTATTGTGTTATAATTGGCACTAGATTGATAGTATGAAAGTGTCCTTACGTAAGTAGCATCACATCACATCAACACTGCCACTAGATTAACATGCAGAACAATAGCATTAGTATTACTGTCATGAGAGTAGCACATGGTCAGTAAATGTGCAATCAAATTTTTGCAGTTCCACTGGGATGAAGCAATGTTAGCGGTGTGAGATTTAAGTGGTGAGGCAGATGTGGTTGCCGAGAGCGGCAAACACTCAGGCAGCATGTCTGCATTTGTCCCATTTTTATCTCCTCGGCGACATTTTCCTATGTGAGCACAGGAAATCTAGACCTGCTCATTCTCATTTGCGTTGTCCCCCGACACCCGTCACTTTCTTTCCTTTTTCAACAAAGAGATAGGTCCACTTCCCCCCACCCTTCCCCATCCACCATGCTTTCTTCGTCTTTTCAACCAAGAGTCTGGTTGGGTAGACAGTATCTACTACTTTCCCCCGTTTCCTCTTAGAACCAAGTCCTAGATTCATGCTACAGCTTTCCCACTTTCTTCCCTGTTTGAACCAACTGTTAGAGTCGAATGTATGAACTAGCTTTACCTCTAATAATATTAAAAGTCTAGGTGGCTTTGGAACAGCGGACGGAAGTAGAAAAACATCCACGTGAAGCCAAGTGGGGAGCTGGGGCAGTAGAGCAAGGCAGGTTTCGGAGGAATATATACGTGAGGGTCGTCGGCATGTGGCAAAGACGGCGTCGGGAGGCCGCATCTTGGCCACAATACCGCAGGGAGGAAGAAGGGGTCGGAGGCCCTCCGGAGCCGGCGCTCTCTCGGAGAGAACGACACGGCCGCCGATCGGGACGCGCGGGCAGTCGTTGGTCTCCTCCCTCGCCGCCGACGACAGTGTGAACGGTGCACCTACACCCCTGCCCCGGTCGAGGTTGTCCGGCCGGATTTGTGACCAGCCATGAGCTGAGAGCGAGTGTGGCCACCTATTTCTTGCTTAGATCTGGAGAGCATGAGAGAGTGAACGAGAGGAACCCTAGTAAAGCAAGCGCTAAGGCTCCTGCTTATATATATAGTGGAGTGATTTTATTGTACCAGCTTCAAAAAAATGCGCTCCTACGTGTACCCGCGAGTGGGTGTGAGAGAACTAGTGCGTGCGTGCACCGCTTCTCTTCGTGAGAGTACAATATACTATGCCCAAAGAACGTTCGCGATAAGAGTAATAGTATAAGTGTGTGACGTGTGATCTAAAATAAAATGTGTGTGACGTCTTTTGTTTTTTAGAAGTTCTGAGGTTAGGGTGTGAAGAGCACATATGTGTGTGACGTCTACCTGCAGATAGACGGTGTGTGCGAGAGGAATTGGGAGAGTGCGTGTGCGTGAGAGAGAGGGGGGCACGTATCAATGCAATGCATGTGTCCGTAAATCATTATCCGACAAACGTTCGCCACAAGCCTTTTCCTGACGAACGCCGTCAGAACCGTTAGATCGGCATCCGACAGTGTCAGTTTTACCATCTCATTTAACAGAACAGCCACTCCTCCTACACACAAATCTTCCACGTGAGTGTTAGCAACTGCCGTATGCTCCCTTCGTTCCAAAGTGCAGTGCATATAGCTTTATTGAAAATTCGAACCTCGCAAACTTTTACCGAGTTTTTGTGTACCAAATTGCACATGTAGAATACCATGTATATATCATTTCGTTCATCTTCGATAGGTAACTATAAAGATGGGGGAGGAGTCTACAAAGAAAGACCATCGTATCACCTACAGCAATCAACCATCCTTTGGTGTGGAGGAATATCATAGGAACTGTATATTATACGTTTTTATAGGATTTTTTTTCCTTTAGACCCAATTGGTTCATAGGAATAGATTCATATACTCCACATTTCAAGGGAAATAAACATGATATCATTTTTATAGCTTTAGAGCCACTTGGTTCCTATGAATGGATTCCTATACTCCCATAATTTCAAAGGAAAATAAACATTAGCGTATATTCAATAGAAAAGTTCCTATGATATGAACCAAATTACATCTCTTTTCTAATCCCTCCTCATAGGAATTGAGATACATGTCATCTCTAGATTCAATAGAAAAGTTCCTATGATGTCAACCAAATGACATCTCTTTTCCAATCCCTACTCATAGGAATTGAGATACTCCACTCTTTCCCTACAACTTCCATGTATACATCTTCTACTCCTAATTAGCTAGTACAACCCACTTGTAGATTTTTTCCAAGACATGCAACTATGGCACAAGAACTATATTGTGTGCGAATAACTTGAAAGATGGTCGCTGGATGAAGCTAATCCGACAGTGCAGAGATGGCAAATCCGAGCACTCACTACAAGAAATATGTCAACTTGTGACCCTCACTATTGGTCCCTGAAAGGTCATAGTTTTTCATTTGCGACCTTTTTGTGACCAAAAACAGAAGGTCAAAAGCTAGCGGTCGTAAACTGAAATTAACGACCTTCTCTGTGAGAAGGTCGTAGACATTTTTGACCAAAACAGAAGGTCGTTGAACCCATGACCTTTTGTTTTGGTCACTGGCTGTCTGCCCAGGCCACGTCGGATCCGACGTGGCAATCTGGCGTGGCAAAGTTACGACCAATTGAAAAAGTCAAAAATTAGAATCGGCCCGGTCCAATTGGGTGTTTATATGGGCCGAGCCCAATAATTCAGCCTTTTATATATTTTTTCTGTTAATGTCGGTCAGCCTCATGGGCCAAGCCCAATAATTTGGCCTTTCCATTTTTTGGGCCATGGCCTTTTTGATTCAACAAATTTAGTTTTTCTTTTTCAGGGTAAACTAGTTAGATGGGTCCCAACTGTCAGGTTCTATTCGAGTGGGACACTTTTGACAGCATCATTTTCTTCAAATTTCAATTTGACAGAATAAATAACCATATTTAAATAAGAACATACAGAAAACACAAGTAATACATCAAATAACAGCAGCAAGAATAAATCTGTTATAGATACATTGACAACAAAAATTACAAGCTCCACAAGTGTAATTACAAGCTTCAAATTACATACTGGGCTCCTTCTCTCATATGACACGGTTACATGCTCTACTAATGTAATAACACATGTACAAATACAATCACAGTCACACAGATATAGTCGACTAGGCCATGACCTTCGCTACACTGGGCTAACAGAACAGCAATAGAACTATCATCACGCCTTCGACCGTCGCCCTGCTACATGAGTCAGAAGAGAAGAATCAAAACACTGGAGCCAATATATTCTGAACAGACCATTCAAAAAAGGGCAATTTCTTGAGAATAATAACACAAATTTACATAGTACAATGATTTTTGCTCTCTAGTTAGTTAAAACGAGATACCCGTGCATACAAGAAAGGTGATGCACGGAAATAGAGCATTCTACTAGTAGCACACATAGTATCAATATTATGTTCTTATCAGCTTATTCTTATGCCAAAAGCAAGAAAGATAATCTGGCCAAATAAGCAACTACTCCGTAAAATAAAACATCAGGACTAATTAAGCAGACTAATCCTTTTGTGAAAAATGGACTGGATAATTGGTTTTCCATACACAATCCCTTGCAATTAGCAAGAACATGACAAACAACATGAACGTGAACACATACCCTACTGTCCCCTACATTTATAGCTAGGATCAGACCCCTCTCTTATCAGTATATTGACTAGTTATTAGTAAAGCAAAAACCAACAATAGTGATAATGCAAAAGCAGCTTTTGTGCTTCTGCATATGTCTGTACTATCAATATGCTTTGGGAAGCAGAGACAAATATTGAACATCCCTGAATAAAAGGTACCAGATTACAATGTTGTGGATATATAATTACTTGGTATTTCAATATTTCTGCTTAACACAACAGAATTACCCCAACCTTGTATGTTAATTTAAGAGATGCATTGCAAATGTCTGAAGCAATGTTATGCGCTATAACCTTCTCATTATCTCAAGGCATGCAAACTAAGATTTCACCCGAGCTACAACAGTTGCATCTACAACCAAACTACAACAGTAGTAGCAACAGATGGAGGCAATTGGCTCACCTGCAGTAGCTGTCCAGGAGCAAAGTTGAGGACGCACGGGGCAGGGGCAGCAGGATGCAGCTTGGGGACATGGTCGGGGGAAACACCAGCAGCAGCAGCTTGGGGACTCGGTCGGGGAACACAACCAGCAGCAACAGCAGGTCCGGGGAACACAACCTGAAATCACATGGGAAGTTATTTATTCAATTTCACCAAAGACCCCCTTATTTGTTAGAAACAACTTCCCCTAGACAATCGGCATAAATGAAACATGAATGCACCTAGATGTTGTCAATTAGCATTTGGTCATATGCTCTGTAGAAAATGGGTGATTGCTACATGCCCGAAACAAAGCTACTGCTAGGGTGTTGCGTACAGCTGACATGTTTGATGAGCTTCGATATGAAGAGAAGACCGGAGATAGGTAATTCAGTGGGTTTGGGCTTGACAACAGGAAGCAGGAACACAACAATTGACGAAAACAAGATGCCAAACTATATTTAGTAGTGTATATATATTGTGGTACTATGTTCCTGTCAAGGGCAGCTTCCGTGCCAGGGCCTAAAAACATTGTAAACAAGTAGAAATACTACTCCGTTGTTACAAGTCAGCCAAACCTAACTATAGCAGCAGCGAAATTTCTCTTAGTCTATAATAAGTATAACTATGCATCTACTAGTACTAGTAATTGTGCAATGTGACAACAAGCATTAAACAACACTTAAAACAAAGCAGCATCACCAGATAGATTTAATTCTCTGGGGCTACAGCAACAGCTCAACCGAACTGCCGAAAATGTCCCTTTGCAGCACGGCAATTGAAGAAAGAAACGCCTCCCAAATCCTCGAACAAGGCACCAATCAGATTTGCACTAGATCCGAATAGGCATCCACACAGTTCACTGAATATCTCAGACACTGCAGTAGGCTGCATCATGATGTGGGAAGGCAGAGGAGGGAGAAGTGGAACAACCTTCTATCGCGCAAAAGCAGACCACTGCAGTAGGCTACAACATGCATTCAAAAAATAGATTAGAAAAGAGGCATGCATATGATCACATCATGCATTTGCACATTCATTCAGTAGCTAAAATCAACCTGTAGCATAGTTGGTGAGGCCAACTTCAAGACCATAGCAAGGCAACTCATGGGAGTAGACAGCGGCCATCACGACATTACCAGCAATGGTAGCATAAACAATTTGGGCAGTGACATCCTTGTTGGTCTAAAGTACTAATGTTAAGAGATACAACATGACTCCATGGTAATAATAAGCAACATAATCAACATATATAGATAATTGAGAAGTGCACAAACTATGATGAACAAATGAAGAATCTTTCAAGGATACAAATCGCACAACAAAACGGTACTTGGGGGTATTGTACTTGTTCTTGTCCTGGTTGGTCTCAGCCTGGCCCTGTTGTCGGTCTTCGCCCAAAGAAAACAAGGGAGAAGGGAAAATTAGCCAATTAGAATCGCTGTCAAATGACAGAAGTAGCAGATTCATGGAGAGGCAGGTGTTAACACATACAACGCCTTCTCTTGAACTGGACTTGGAAACGCTTGGAGTACGCCCTTGTCTTCTGGTTCTTGATGTACACCTGAAAGACATATCCATGAGAAGCACATGAGTACACCTAGGTTTGGAACATCAGTGCTAACCGGGAAACACTAGTAATCAATCAGGAGGCACAAATAAAACATTTTAATATAAGGTATCAAAGTGGTTCATAGTTCTATTCAATGGTGAGAAACATTGAATCTAACTAGTAATCACAACTAATTCCTAAATACAACAGAGTCTACTGTCCAGCGACTACAAGTAGCTTATGTGCGTCTAGAGGACTTGGCAGAAAAATACAAGAAGTAGCACTCGCGGCCGGGAAATTGGATCGACAATGCAGAGGAACGTGCAGTTCCATCCATCGACTACAAGTACTAGTACCAATAGTAGTATATCCCCAAGGCTTCAAGATGCCTACACGATCTTTGCTAAAGTTGCACAATCCCTAGAAATATCTCTACGTAACTGGTGCTGTAATGGATGCATGCATCCATCATTCTGTACTACTACCCCTGAATCTACATAACTGGTGCTGTGATGGATGTCGTTCCGTACTACTACCTGAATGGAAGAGGAACAACGACGGGGCAGGCCGGCGGCAGCGGCGGTGGTGTGGCTGGGAAGAAGGCGTGGTGGAGGTGGGTGGCGGCTGCACGAGGGGAGGGGAGGGGAGAGGTGGATCGGTAGGGTTAGCTGTGCGAGGGGTTTGCTGTGTGAGAGAGCGAGCGAAGGGGTGGATGGACGGATGGATGGATGGACAGATGTTTGCCATGTCATTGATCCATACCATAGCTAGTTCCACCAATCACAATTAAGCTTTTTTTGTTTTTTCTCTTATAGTTTTGTAATGCCCCGGATTCGATGCTCCAGGTGTCCGCAAGTTATTCGCCGTCGTTGCCATGTCATGTGCTTGCGTGTTGCACTTTGCCATGTCATCATATGCATTTCATATCATCTCATCATGTGCATCGCATTCGCATACGTGTTCGTTTCGTGCATCCGAGCATTTTCCCCGTTGTCCG
Organism: Aegilops umbellulata; assembly: GCA_032464435.1. Lineage (NCBI taxonomy): Eukaryota > Viridiplantae > Streptophyta > Magnoliopsida > Poales > Poaceae > Aegilops > Aegilops umbellulata. The sequence continues at coordinate 179,682,077 of CP136055.1, read as the reverse complement.
TTTTGCAATCCGGCGCTCCTATGTTCCCCGGCGTCCCCTTTTACCTTTTTCCGTGAGCGGGTATTAAACTTTCTCAGAATGGACCGAGGTTTGTCAAGCGGTCTTGGTATAGCACCGGTAGACCGCCTGTCAAGTTTCGGGTCATTCGGAGGTCGTTTGATACTCCAACGGTTAACCGGGTAGCCGCAACAGCCTCTTTTGGTGCATCCCAACACCCCTTTCAAAGTGGCCCAAAACCCAGCTAACCCCCTTCCGTCCTCTTGGTCATTCGATCATGATCGTGTGGGTGAAAACCACACTCCATTTGGAGCTTCCTAGCTCCTCCTACCTATAAATATGTGTCTCTCCCCGGATTTTCGGGCAGATGAACCCTAGCTCCGCTCCCCTTGCGCCGCCGGACATGTCCGTCTTGCCGGCGGACGTGTCCACCCCGCTGCCACGTCGCTCCGGCCAATCCGGAGGCGACATGTCATCTCCGCCGCCGCCCGCAACCAACCACGCCTCGCCACCTGTCCCCGCCGCCCTCTCTCTCTCCTCCACCGCGCGGCCCGCGGGACCCGGATCGGGCCCGCGCGAGCCCGCGCCGCCACCGCCGTTCGGCCCGCGCCCCGCGTCCCGCCCGCCGGCGCCCGCCGCCGCCGCCGCGGGCGCTCCTCCGCCCCGCCGCCCGCTGCTCCTCTCCGGCGGCTCCCCGACTCGCCTCGCGCCGGCATCCGCCCGCGGCTTGGCCAGGGTGCGCGCCGCCCGCCTCCTCCGCGCGTGCCCGCGCCGCCCCGCTCCTCTACCGCCGCCCCGCCATGGCGCGCCGCTCGCCGGAGCAGTGCCTCCTCCGCCCCGCGCCGGTCCCCTCCGGTCCGGATCCGGTGGGATCCGGCCGGATCTTGCTCCGCCCGGCCTCCTCCGCCCCTCTCCGACCTCCGGCCACCGTTCCCCTTCTTCTCCGGCCCTCCCGGGCGTCTTCCCCGTTTACTCCGGCGATCTTCAAAGTTCGTGCAAATCTGGAGGTTGCCCCTGTTTAGATGCATAATCATGCCATGTTCTTTGCATCATAACTTGCTGCGTGCTGCTCCGTTTCGTGCGTGTAATATGTAAAATTGTTCGCCTCGATGAGTAGATCATTTCATTTCATTGCATAATTTTCATTTGAGCTCATATTGATGCCCTAAATTCCGTTAGAAGAGGGCTATGTGATGTTAGTTTCAGATCTGTTTCAGCATATGCACTTTTGTCATTTTTGCCATGATTGATGTGTGCATCCTATGAAGTTGAGACCTACATGTGTTTTGTAATATGCCATGCCATCTTTCCATAGGTTTATGCCATGTATTTTTGTGATTTATGTTGTGACTAGCACAAGCATGCAAACTAGGGTACTTATTGTTGCTGATTTCAGAGACTTGGTATTTTCGCTAAGTCATGCCCTGCTGTTATTTTTATGCCATGTGTTCATGTTGTTTCAGAGAGATCTATGCCTCTTTTGAGCATGATGAGTAAGAGTTTTTTGAGCATATGGATTTGCTATATCCATCCATGCCTTTGTTTATATTTATGGAGTGCCATAGCTTGAGTCAATCGAGCCCTACTTTTGCTATAAAATGTTACTGGCAGATTGTTTACATGTTATTCGATTTTGCCAAGCTTGTTGTAGTTGATCCTTGCATGCTATGATGCTATTCTTTCCATGTCTAGCTTCTATGTCATGTCTTATTGACGGATGTATGCTTAGTTTATCATGCAATGCTCTGTAGTGAGTGCATCGAGCTCACGAACATGCCTACTTGTTATTTGTTTTTGACATGTCCAGTTTTCTGCTAAGTCTGAAACCTGTAACGAAACTTGCTTATTTGACATGGGTGTTATTATATTTTCTGATCCTTTTGGCTCATGGTCAGTAAGGGACTTTTGTTAAGTGGTTTGAGTAGATACATGCCATGCCTTGCTTTGCTATGTCCTGTTTCTGTAGCATGTTGTTTCCTTGCTCTAAACTTGTCATCCTGATGTTAAATTCTGGCATGTTAGTATTTTCACTAAGTCTGTGAACCTGTTATCTTTTGCACTTTTTTCATGCTTGTTTGAACCTGTTATGGTGTGATTTAGCCATAGCTCAGTGTTCATCTTTTGTCAAGCATCTTGAGTAGTTCACTCTAATATGCTTTGTTGATACGTTTGGGTGCAGTAGCTTAATTTCTTGTTGCTTGCTAAGTAGCATCATGCTGTTAATGGCAGAATCTTGTCATTCTTGTTTTGCTTGTCATTTGCAAACCGTGCATCCGATTCCGGTGATCTTTATATCGATTTCAACCGAAATCACCTCATCTTTCCAGCGGCATACTTGGTTTTCCAAGATTATGCCTGGTTCATCTTTTTCCTTCCGAAGCATGCATATGCATTGCATACCACATCTCGCATATCATGCCATGTTTATGTGGTGGTTGTTTACCATGTTGTTTGCTTCTTTCCGGTTGCGCCTCTCCTTGATAGTTCCAGCTACGTTGCGATTGTGAGGTTTCGTCCGACTTCGTACGTTTGTCTTCTTCATGGACTCGTTCTTCTTCCTTGCGGGATTTCAGGCAAGATGACCATACCCTCGAAATCACTTCTATCTTTGCTTGCTAGATGCTCGCTCTTTTGCTATGCCTATGCTGCGATACCTACCACTTGCTTATCATGCCTCCCATATTGTCAAACCAAGCCCCTAACCCACCTTGCCCTAGCAAACCGTTGTTTGGCTATGTTACCGCTTTGCTCAGCCCCTCTTATAGCGTTGTTAGTTGCAGGTGAAGATGAAGTTTGTTCCTTGTTGGAACATGAAGTTGTTGTTCCTTGTTGGAACATGTTTACTTGTTGGGATATCACAATATATCTTATTTAATTAATGCATCTATATACTTGGTAATGGGTGGAAGGCTCGGCCTTATGCCTGGTGTTTTGTTCCACTCTTGCCACCCTAGTTTCCGTCGTACCGGTGTTATGTTCCCGGATTGTGCGTCCCTAACGCGGTTGGGTGATTTATGGGACCCCCTTGACAGTTCGCTTTGAATAAGACTCCTCCAGCAAGGCCCAACATTGGTTTTACCATTTGCCTACCACCTATCCCTTTCCCTTGGGTCGGCCAGCCCGAGGGTCATCTTTATTTAGCCCCCCCCGGGCCAGTGCTTCTCTAAGTGCTGGTTCGAACCGAGCAACCTGTGGGGCCACCTCGGGGAAACTCGAAGTCTGGTTTTACTCGTAGCTTGACTTATCCGGTGTTGCCCTGAGAACGAGATATGTGCAGCTCCTATCAGGATGTCGGCGCATCGGGCTGCTTTGCTGGACTTGTTTTATTGTTGTCGAAATGTTTTGTAGCCAGGATTCCAAGACTGATCGGGTCTTCCCGGGGAGAAGGAATATCCTTCGTTGATCGCGAGAGCTTATCATGGGCTAAGTTGGGACACCCCTGCAGGGTTTGAACTTTCGAAAGCCGTGCCCGCGGTTATGTGGCAGATGGGAATTTGTTAATGTCCGGTTGTAGAAAACCCGAAGTTGATCTTAATTAAAATACATCAACCGCGTGTGTAACCGTGATGGTCTCTTCTCGGCGGAGTCCGGGAAGTGAACACGGTGTTGGAGTTATGTTTGACGTAAGTAGTTTCAGGATCACTTCTTGATCATAGTTGTTCGACCGTGCTTTTGCCTTCTCTTCTCGCTCTCATTTGCGTATGTTAGACACCAGATATGCTAGTCGCTTGCTGCAGCTCCACCTCACTACCTTCTCCTACCCATAAGCTTAAATAGTCTTGATCTCGCGGGTGTGAGATTGCTGAGTCCCCGTGACTCACAGATACTTCCAAAACCAGTTTGCAGGTGCCGATGAAACCATGCAGGTGACGCACCTGAGCTCAAGGAGGAGCTTGATGAAGATCTTGTTCATTGTGTTGTTTCGTTTCAGTTGATCAGTAGTGGAGCCCAGTCGGGACGATCGGGGATCTATGTAGCATTTGGGGTAGTCTTCTTTTATTTTGGTTCCGTAGTCGGACCTTGACTGTATCCGTATGATGTAATGCTTTACTCATGTTTGTGTGAAGTGGCGATTGTAAGCCAACTATGTATCTTTTCCCCTTATGTATTACATGGGTTGTGTGAAGATTACCTCACTTGCGACATAGCCTTCAATGCGGTTAGGCCTCTAAGTCGTGCTTCGACACGTGGGAGGTATAGCCGCATCGAGGGCGTGACAAGTTTGAACCCTCTTATTCAGGCAAACATTTAACCTCTTATAGTTAGTTCAAATAAACCAATATTTTGTACATGTGTGTATTTAGGGATGACAAACAATGTTGATTTGGGAGGTTTTCATTTTCTATGCCCAAAAGAACCATTTTCCATTTTCTGAGTGACCAAAATGTGTTTTTTTGTGAAGGAACTACCATACATTTGTTGCAAAATGGCACAAAATCACTTTTCTAAAATACTAGGTCATATTAATGCACAATTGATAAAATGGTTGGGTGTCAAAAGCTTTGATCCACCTCTGGTGAAAAAGACAAATTCCCGCCGATTTAGTAGGAAGCGGGTCAAATTTGAACTGTAGCTACCTCATAGTTTGCTCTTTATTTTTTCCAAAAATCATTTCTAGGTAAAGAAGTATCTATTTAATCAGAGAAACACCAAAAAAATTCCAAGATTCAACCACTAGCTAGGAACGGTCATGCCCGCCGTTTTGACCGCATTCTAAAACAGGCATAAAAAATTCAAAAAAATCAAAAAATTGGGAAACCTTTGCATTGTGTCATTATATGTGACCAAGTTTCGAGGAAAAATAATAAACTTGTAATACGGAAATTATTTTAAAAAAGTGTTCTCTGAAATGAGCTATCATGCGTGAAGATTCATGGCTTTCAAGCCAAATGCTCAATCTTATGGCCACATTCATGACATAGTTTGTTGAAATGATCTCATATCGTGCAAAAGGGTGCATCTTGGAATTCCAAACAATGTTTCCTAAGGGAGTTTTCATTTTCTTTGGAAGAAAAAATTATTTTCCATTTTTCAAGTCCCCAAAAGGAGGTTTTTTGTGAAGGACCTCACAAATAATTGTTGCAAAATTGGACCAAATTATTTTTATAAAATATTAGGCCATATTTAATGCACAATTAACCAAATGGTTGGGTGTAAAAAGTTTTGATCCACCTCTCGTGAAAAAGCCAAATTTCGCCGATTCAGTTGGAAGTGGGTCAAATTTGAACTGTAGCTGCCTTGTAGTTTGCTCTTTATTTTTTACAAAAATCATTTCTAGGTACATAAGTATCTATTTAATCAGAGAAACACCAAAAAAATTCCAAGATTCAACCACTAGCTAGGAACGGTCATTCCCGTTGTTTTGACCGCATTTTGAAACGGGCATAAAAATTCAAAAAAAACAAAAAATTGGGAAACCTTTGCATTGTCTCATTATATGTGGACAAGTTCCCAGGAAAAATAATAAACTTGTAATACGGTAATTATTTTAAAAAAGTATTCTCAGAAATGAGCTATCATGCGTGAAGATTCATGGCTTTCAAGCCAAATGATCAATCTTATGGCCACATTCATGACATAGTTTGTTGAAATGATCTCATATCGTGCACAAGGGTGCGTCTTGGAATTCCAAACAATGTTTCCTAAGGGAGTTTTCATTTTCTTTGGACGAAAAAACTATTTTCCATTTTTTGAGTGCCCAAAAGGAGGTTTTTTGTGAAGGACCTCCCAAATAATTGTTGTAAAATTGGACCAAATTATTTTTATAAAATATTAGGCCATATTTAATGCACAATTAACCAAATGGTTGGGTGTAAAAAGTTTTGATCCACCTCTCTTGAAAAAGACAAATTTCCGCCGATTCAGTTGGAAGTGGGTCAAATTTGAACTGTAGCTGCCTTGTAGTTTGCTCTTTATTTTTTTCCAAAAATCATTTCTAGGTACATAAGTATCTAATTAATCAGAGAAACACCAAAAAAATTCCAGGATTCAAGAACTAGCTAGGAACGGTCATTCCCGCCGTTTTGACCGCATTTTGAAACGGGCATAAAAAATTCAAAAAAAACAAAAAATTGGGAAACCTTCGCATTGTGTCATTATATGTGGCCAAGTTCCCAGGAAAAATAATAAACTTGTAATACGGCAATTATTTTAAAAAAGTGTTCTCAGAAATGAGCTATCATGCGTGAAGATTCATGGCTTTCAAGCCAAATGATCAATCTTATGGCCACATTCATGACATAGTTTGTTGAAATGATCTCATATCGTGCACAAGGGTGCGTCTTGGAATTCCGAACAATGTTTCCTAAGGGAGTTTTCATTTTCTTTGGAAGAAAAAACTATTTTCTATTTTTGGAGTCCCCAAAAGGAGGTTTTTTTGTGAAGGACCTCCCAAATAATTGTTGTAAAATTGGACCAAATTTTTTTTATAAAATATTAGGCCATATTTAATGCACAATTAACCAAATGGTTGGGTGTAAAAAGTTTTGATCCACCTCTCGTGAAAAAGACAAATTTCCGCCGATTCAGTTGGAAGTGGGTCAAATTTGAACCATAGCTGCCTTGTAGTTTGCTCTTTATTTTTCCCAAAAATCATTTCTAGGTACATAAGTATCTATTTAATCAGAGAAACACCAAAAAAATTCCAAGATTCAACCACTAGCTAGGAACGGTCATTCCCGCCATTTTGACCGCATTTTGAAACGGGCATAAAAAATTCAAAAAGAAACAAAAAATTGGGAAACCTTCGCATTGTGTCATTATATGTGGCCAAGTTCTCAGGAAAAATAACAAACTTGTAATACGGCAATTATTTTAAAAAAGTGTTCTCAGAATTGAGCTATCATGCGTGAAGATTCATGGCTTTCAAGCCAAATGATCAATCTTATGACCACATTCATGACATAGATTGTTGAAATGATCTCATATCATGCACAAGGGTGCGTCTTGGAATTCCAAACAATGTTTCCTAAGGGAGTTTTCATTTTCTTTGGACGAAAAAACTATTTTCCATTTTTCGAGTGCCCAAAAGGAGGTTTTTTTTTGTGAAGGACCTCCCAAATAATTATTGTAAAATTGGACCAAATTATTTTTATAAAATATTAGGCCATATTTAATGCATAATTAACCAAATGGTTGGGTGTAAAAAGTTTTGATCCACCTCTCGTGAAAAAGACAAATTTCCGCCGATTCAGTTGGAAGTGGGTCAAATTTGAACCATAGCTGCCTTGTAGTTTGCTCTTTATTTTTTCCAAAAATCATTTCTAGGTACATAAGTATCTATTTAATCAGATAAACACCAAAAAAATTCCAAGATTCAACACTAGCAAGGAACGGTCATTCCCGCCGTTTTGACCGCATTTTGAAACAGGCATAAAAAATTCAAAAAATTCAAAAAATTGGGAAACCTTCTCATTGTGTCATTATCTGTGGCCAAATTCCCAGGAAAAATAACAAACTTGTAATACGGCAATTATTTTAAAAAAGTGTTCTCAGAAACGAGCTATCACGTATGGGGATCAATGGCTTGCAAGCCAGATGATCAATCTTCTGGTTACATTCATGGCATAGTTTGTTGAAATGATCTCTTATCGTGCATGAGGGTGCATATTGGAATGGCAAACAATGTTGCCTAAGGAAGTTTCATTTTCTTTCGACGAAAAAATCATTTTCCATTTTCCGAGTGCCCGAAATGAGTTTGTTTTGTGAAGGACCTACCATATATTTGTTGCAAAATTGGACCAAATCAATTTTATAAAATACTAGGCCATATTTAATGCACAATTGACAAAATGCTTGGGTCTCAAAAGTATTGATCCACCTCTGGTAAAAAAGACAAATTCCCACCGATTGAGAAGGAACCGGGTAAAATTTAAACTGCAGCTGCCTCATAGTTTGCTCTTTATTTTTTCCAAAAATCATTCTAGGTAAATAAGTATCTATTTAATCAGAGAAACATAAAAAAATCCAAGATTCAACCACTAGCTAGGAACGGTCAAGCCTGCCGTTTTGACCGCATTTTTGGAACGGGCATAAAAGATTTAAAAAAATCAAAATTTTGGAAAACCTTCGCATTGTGTCATTATATGTGACCAAGTTTCCAGGAAAAATAATAAACTTGTAATACGACAATTATTTTAAAAAAGTGTTCTCAGAAATGAGCTATCATTTGTGAAGATTCATGGCTTTCAAGCCAAATGATCAATCTTATGGCCACATTCATGGCATAGTTTGTTCAGATGATCTCATATTGTGCAAAAGGGTTCATCTTGTAATTCCAAACAATGTTTCCTAAGGGAGTTTTCACTTTCTTTGCACAGAAAATTCATTTTCCATTTCCCAAGTGCCTGAAATGAGTTTTTTTGTGAAGGACCTACCATATATTTGTTGCGAAATTGTACCAAATCAATTTTCTAAAATACTAGGCCATTTTTAATGCACAATTGACAAAATGGTTGGGTGTCAAAAGCTTTGATCCATCTCTGGTGAAAAAGACAAATTTCCGTCGATTCAGTAGGAAGCGGGTCAAATTTGAACTGCAGCTGCCTTATATTTTGCTCTTTATTTTTTCCAAAAATCATTTCTAGGTACATAAGTATCTATTTAAGCATAAATACATGGTTTGGTGGTGATACGTTGAGGTTTGGACGGTGGCCCTGGGCCCCAACTCGAAAGCGCATAGACTCGCATGCCCGCCGCGGTGACCGTGGCGTTGCCATGCGTTCTGGGAAGCCTAGGCATGTCTAGTAGGTTTGGCACTCCCCAGGTAGATGCTTGGAAGAAAATAACAATAGAAGAATCTCACGAGGAGGCCGAACAATGCTCAAACATGGATTAGCACCCAAGTGTTTGATTAGTGGTACGGAAAATGCACATGGCCAATGGGCCTGAATTTTGGCTGAGGATGATCATCTACTAAGGACTCTATCTTGGAAAATTTGCATCTCAAATGGAGGAGCATAGGTGTCACTTGCTTTGCAACGTACCACACTGGACAGAAATATGAATGTTGAAGCCACACTCACATGTATTGTTAGATGGGGCTCAAATTTTGTGGAGAGCAATGATTTGGGAATATAGAAGATGTGGCAAAAATTCAGCTCATTCGGATATGCCTAGCTAGTACTTCCTTCACAACAGTTCGAGGTGAACAAAAACTTTGGAAATTTGCCGAGGTAGATTTACTAGGCAAAAGGAGTTGAATATTGTCATGAGGCAATGATTTGGATAGTAAAGAATGCCCAATTTTTTTGGGAATTTTCGGATTGACAGAAATATAGGTTGCTTCACAACCTAGGGCAAAAATTGACACATGGACATGACACATAGGCAAAACTGATGAGGTGGCGCCTAGTCATAGAAATCCACCACAACTTACAAGTTTATGACCATCTATATTGGTCATGACCAGCTAGAAATAAGGCAGCGGGTCAGTGTTGTCTGCTTTGTGACCATTTCGTGTAAGGAAATTATGTCCTTTCTGACCAAAATGGTTGATATAGTTTAGCGTTTGGAGCCCCCCGAACAGCTTTTGACCAATTGGTCTCAAATGGTCATAGATCTATGACCAATTCTTCCAGGGTCACTGCCAGAAGGTCACTAGTTGACATATTTCTTGTAGTGACTACTAGCCGTTGGATATCATCAACATTCCACCAGATCTGCCACATGTACAATTTAGAAGACTCCAAGGTTGAACTTAAGCATAATGCACAAACCTCAAAACACAAGCACTTCTCCTTTGTTCTAGAATCTTCCGTATCATAACTGATTTTTTCTCTAAATGAATTGCCATTATTTTGTTTTTACTTTATGCTTTACAATGCACAACCCCATGAATCTTAACATTTTTATAAAACTAATTGATTTGAATGAGATGAACTATAAGAACTAAACGAACATCTACATCATGCATATATGACTCAAAGCTTTACATGCTATAGTGTGTATTTATTCATAATTTGGTTTCGAAATCTCATGCATTCAATGCATGTGTACCTTACTAGTTTTGAGTAGAGTAGCAAATTTCACGCGGCCCCGGGTATATAAAATGCAGGGCCCATGCATCATTGCCTTCCGGTCGAACCTACGTCCACAATTTTTTGTATGTACTATATCTCCACTGGTCCCCAAACCCAAAATGTTGCCTCGTTACCCTAAAACCAAGCGGCCCACACATATTTAAGGCGTCGACTCAAACTCAATCCCTCTCCCGTTTACTACAACGTGGCCCCGCAAGCCCTAGTAGTACTCCTACAAACCCTACCGCCACATGCATCATCGGTTTTCTTCAAGAGGACGAGGGAGAAGTCGATTTGTAGTGGAGGCGTTTTAAAAAAATGATCTGTAGTGGAGACCCCTACCCTAGTGTGCCCTAGGTAGCTGCCGCACACATCATTGGTTTTCTCTTTTCTTTATGCTCTTGCGCCCTAGAGTGAAATGATGGTTGCTTCGTCCGTCCAGCTTAATGCGGGAAAGGTGGGGCCCCTCATCGCTCATTTTCTACTACTACGGCGCTACGACCGGGGTGCCTCCAATTCCAACCGCTGCTCCGAAGTGTAATTTGGTGCATCGCACGTGGAACAAGACGGTGGATGAGCCACATGTCGGCCAAAGGGGTCATGTTAAGTGTGTCGCCATTTCGTGTGCGGACTGACACTGCTTGAGTCGCTATGCCAACATGACAGGTGCAGCCTACCACATGGTTTTGCTCCTTGGTGAATCCCGACTATATTGATCTAAAAAGATACATACTGAACTACCCTCTCCGTCTCGTTTTTTTAGACGTCTCGGTTTATAGGGCGTGCACGTAGTTCTAGGTCATCCATTTGACTAACTAAATCTGAGAACTATGTCACAAAGAGTATATCATTGGATTATTAAGCGGATGTAGTTTCTAAACATATATTGTTCATCACATATATAGTTAGTTAAATTCTCAACCTAGAACAACGTGCATGCCATGAAAACCGATACGGAGGAAGTATAGTAGTAAAAATGAGGTGATTTTATCGAGCGATCGGCGGGGGAGCATGGCCTGTCATGCGGTCCCACGTGTCATGATGTACCAAGGCGATGCGCGTGTCCCTCTTGAGGGAGAAGCAATACTACGTGGTTTGAGATGATGGAAAACCGAAGTGTGAAATAATGGTTGCTTCGTCCGTCTCGGAAGGTGCGGCATTGTGATTTGACGTCTCGTTGCTCATTACTACTACTACTGGGGCGGTACGACTGGGGTGCATCCCCCCTGCTGTTCCGCACTGTTATTTTGTGCTTGACACATTGACCCGGTTGCTATATGTCCCACATGTCGGTGACAGGAAGTACAGAATTCATGAAAGCGAGCGTCGACGGAGGAGTACAAGATACGTCTTGGGTTTTTGCTACTTCGCATGATCCATCGATACAAACCCGGACTAAAAAAAGGCGACGCCGGGTCTTTTCCCGTGCGGCAGGCAGGGGAGTTTGGCATAGTGTGTTCGAGGCAAGGAGGCAGGAAGGTAAACAAGCAAATAAAGGTTGAGCGACTTAGTTTTGGGAAAATCAGATTTTACGGAGTACGTACCCACTAGGTTTTATAGGGATCATCTACAAAACATTCGTTTTTCCATTTTATAAGTCTCAATTCTACTACTAGTAGTAGTACCATCACATGTTGGATTTCCTGGTGCGTTAGATCACCCAATGCAAGCTGTGTCAAGAGAAAACTCACCAATGCATGTAGAAGTTCATGGAAATTTAGTGGTCGTTCATGCATTCGTTCTAATTAATGGCTCGGTGAACATAACTTCTTGATAAAAACGAGCATACTAATTACTTGTGCAAACTAGGAGTACGAAATTAATTCGACCACTCAAAGTCTACCTTGGTTGGAGAGATTTTGAAATTGAGCCATAAATTGGAAAGGAGGGAGTAGTAACTTTTGTCTCGATTACTATTTGTGGCCTTGTATAGATGCAAAATGTATTTTTTTATAGTGGCCTTGTATAAGTAAATGGAGGGAGTACTAAAGGACATATATATTCCAAACAATATGATAACCTCTCTAACCAAGGTAGTAGGGACGAGGAGTAAATGGAGGGAGTACTAGTAAAATTTTCTCCTCATCCTGTGAGCCACCGCGTGCGTGGGCGAGGGAGCGGGCGTAAGGCGTAGTAAGCAAGCTTCACCTCATCCTGTGAGCCACCGCGCCCGTGGGCAGGGGAGACGGCATACTAAGCAAGCTTCTCCTCGTTCTGCGAGTTGACGGGACACATCAAAAGTACTCTAGTGTATAGAGCCTTGCCTCTAAGGTAGGCCCCACATGGTTTGCCTCTTTTTTAACATAACGCGTCAAATTACAATTTGTTTGTTCACCCGTGGTAGACGATCCTCCCTCCATCTAGTGGACAACCAGTACACGTGTCAAGTTACCACGTGGGCTGCCTTTCCATACAGAAATGAGCTCCACCGTGTACCCGCGCGGGTGTGGTTGGGAAAGAGACGGGAGTACGTGCGCCGTGCGTGCACCTCTTCTCTTCGTGCACGTCCCCAACCTACATGGGTGTGTGTGAGAGGGACTATAGAGATACAAACCTAGACATAATGCACCGTCCATCCCCATGCCGCCGCCCAGTCCGACCACAAGTCACCACCACGCCCCACTCCTCCTCACCTTATCTCTCATCTTTCTCCCTCCATTTTTATATACAAGGCCACTATCAAAATTACAATTTGCAGATATACAAGGACACTAACACTAATTGATGCAATATTAATGGTGTTTGCCTCATATTACTACTAGCAAAGGAGGACATTAATTATCCCTTGCATGCATGCAGGAGTGTGAGCATTGGCTTGATGTGCATGAAAGAGAAGAATACACATTAATTTACATGGCAAACAAGGAAACAAGGTGGCTTGCAACATTGAGTTAGAAGACATTAATTTTTTCCTTGGTACCTGTAATATGGGTTTGTGGCCTTGTATACAAAAATGGAGTCCGATAAAATTCTCGAGATACCATTTATCCGAGAAAATTCTCGAGTAATCATTAGTTTTTACAAAATGGGATTACTCCTGCATGGGTCAATCACAACAGGTGTTTTGTAAAAAAAATGCATCTTGATGTTCCGTGCAATGCACGGGCATCTTGCTTGCCCATGAAAACAACACATGGCAAAATTCCACGGCGAACAAGGGATTTGAATCTGTTGGGAGGGGTTGGTTGGATCTTGCCCGGGGTAGCCAAAATATTGGCGACCCTTTTGTCCACCGGTGCCTTTGCCACCGATGAACGAGGAATGGCTCGGGTTCTGATGCATCCTCCAGCGCGCATGTTGGAGATGAGCTCGCACGAGCTGTATTCTTTTTGTCCCACCACGCCGCCCGAGCCGCCTGCAGACTGACCGGCGACCCGCAAATTACGCCATCCAACCGTAGTCGCACGCATTATGACAGCAAGTGAACCAACCGGACGAAATTCATGCAAACACGGCGATATTTCATATAAACAATGACGGAAATCATATAAGATACCTGATTTTCATACAAACATGACGGATTCCATTACATTCAAATGAACTACGCGGTGCTAGTTCTAGACAGCACAGGTATACAATACCTGGCCTAAATGGTCGCCCGCTGATCGATTTGTATTCCTCATGTCCGGCGGCACGATCACCGGACTGCCGGGAGCCCCGGAGGTATATGCGGGGTCGACGAAGGTCCTCGCAAGAAAAGGATCCGACAAGACACCTGCTGTGTACGCCGGCGTTGCCTCCATGGTGGCCTTCATGGGACCCAAGCGGCGGCGGCCTCCCGTGTTCTACTTCTCCTCGATGATGGAGGCAGACGCATAGGCTTCTGTCACTGCTTGCATGGCGCGGCCGCCGGCATGGGAGTCTCGGCCATAGAAACGGGAGACGCGGTACAAGGGGGCGGCATGGACGGCAGCAACGACGCTCGTGCGCCGCTCCTCGTCGAGCTGGCTTGGAGTGGCGAGTTGCTGAACTGCACGTCAGCTTCGGGCGGCAACTGGCTCCGTCGGGCGAGGCGAGGGAGGTGGATCAGCGAGCTACATACCTCGTATCCGGCGGGCTCCATGGGCCACCCAGCCGGCTTGGATGTGGAATAACTACTCTTAGTAAGCCACTGTACGAGTGGACATAATGGTGAAGCAGGAGATAGGGGAACGGCGGAGGTGTGCGATTCTTGGCCGGCGTTTGGCCTCGTTTAAATAGGAGATTAAATAGACGGCGGACGGGAGGAGCTCGGGCGGCGTTGCGTTTAATGACGGCCCGGTCATGAACGGACGTGTGTCCAGAGTGGGTTTCTCGGCTTCCACACAGGCGGGTTTCATGGAGGCATTTGAATGCGACAAGGAGGCATGTTCAGCCGGGCGTGCAGCGAGTGGCGCCCTCGACTCTGACGTAGGACAGCGCGCCATTCCTCCACTGACGTGTGGGCTCTTTGGGTACATGGCCTGCATGTCAGTGACCCAATGCACGCAGCGCACAACAGTGGAACCTTTGGTGGCCCAAGGCGGTCAGAAGCGGGCATTTCATAAACCGATGATTGTTCATTGAATGTGACGTCATCATTTTCATGTAGATAAGCCTACTATGTTGATAGCCCGTTCGATACGATGTGATTCATAAAGACCGCTACAAACATCAATGTTCTGCTTATCACAGATAAGATTGATTAATACATGTAACAATCCATGTCCTTAACAAAGGGTGCATGCATGTATAGGTTGAGCGTGTGTCTTGCGTCTTGTGTTGTGTGCATGCAGGCGTGCGAGTGTTGCGTGCATGCAAGGGTACGTTTCAGTGTTGCATGCATGTGTGCGTACGTGCGTGTGTTCGTGAGTGCGTGTGTATGCGTCAGTGTTGCATGCCTGCATGCGTGCGTGTGTTCGTTATGTGTACGTGTCAGTGTTGCACGCCTGCATGCGTGCGTGTCTTGCGTGCGTGCATGTGTACGTGCGGGGTGAGGCTACACGTCAGTCGACTGACTTTTTCATCTCTGGTCATTAGGTTTTCCAGCCGTTGGATACGAAATCAAGGGCCTGCAGTTTATCATCAAACTCCACCCCCCTGAGCCGCCAGCCACCACTGGCCGAACCGCCAGCCCGCGCCGCGCCGCCACCCCGCCCGCCCCGAAACAAATCCTCACTGCCGGTCCGCCGCCGCACCGGCCATCCCTCTAGGCCCCCCCGCGCCGAGCTTTTTTCTCCGGCGATTCCCACCCCACCGCCCAATCAACGCCCCCCACCGCCGGCGACTGCCAACCAGAGGTCTCACGACTTCGAGTACCCACCAACCACTAATTTATTACCATTTCTATCCTTCATATACACGCTGACGGGTGGGCCCTATGGTAATGTGCGCTGCTGAATGTGGACCATTTGACTGGTCAATTGATCGTGTCATCAACAAATTACGGAGCTGTATGGTGAGCCAGTGACTATATGATCACCCTAAAATGTATTTTATTAACACAGTACAGACTCAAACTACCATTTCTTTCTTTCATATACGGGCTGACAGATGGGCCCCACGGTTACGCACCCCGATGGTGCAACACTAGTTGTGCCACGTGGAATGTTTGGCTGGTCAACTGTTTGTGATACGGAATTGTACGGGTGAGCCAGTGACCGTATAATCATGACATGTATTTTTTTTACATGGTACAGACGCAACGGCTCATATATACGCGCAAGCACTCACCGCTATAAGTGCACGCACGCAGACCCTACCCCTATGAGCACCTTCGAGAGAGTGGGCCAGCATATGATCTTGAGATTTTACGAAGTCACCATAGGTGCCTCATAGTCGAGTGGAACGTCTCCTCCCACTAAACGCACATCGCCGGAAAATACTAAAATTAAACCAGGATAAATGCGAGCACCGGGACTTTAACCCTGGTGGGCTCGAGAAACCACTGTCCTCCTAACCATCCAACCACATGTTGGTTAGCACGACAAAATGTACGTGGTGACCGTGATGAGCTTATTCTGAAGTCCAGTGACCATATCATGCTTTCGCTTCAAATACAATGACCGTAAGTGTCTTCAACAAAATACGGAGCACGCATCAAATGCAAAGTCCGTCAGTGTCATCAAGAAAATACGTAGGCGTATCGTGAGCTAGATACCGTATGATCACCACGAGAATGTATACGGTGACCATAATGAGCATATTCTGAACTCCAGTGACCGTATAGTGCTTTAGCTTGAAATACAATGACCGTCATGTGTGAATGTGTCGTGGGCATGCATACTTTTAGAGGGCCGAGAGATAGTTTGTGTGCGTACGTGAAAGTGGTGTAGAAAGAGGGGATGTCCGGTGGAGACAAGGAGAGATATGCCCTTCATTTCTGTTTCCCGTGACTAATATTTTAGGAGAATATATAAACATTCACAATGCAGAACAAATATTTTTGGATGCGCCATGCAATTAACTTTCATGTATAACATTGTACTATTGTATATGCTTATTTTTCTTAGTGGCCGATTGCGTGTGTGGTGTGGTGGGCACATCATTTCTAGTTGTGGTGGATCAACATGAGGACTCATGGTTTGGTTCCATCCAACGCCACATAGGTTGGATCGAGACACGCTATACGAAGACCCATGTGGAGGACTAGGCGTACAACACGAAGCTAGCTACCAGAGTCGCGGAGGACTCTATCCCCACTGGTGATAAGCCTACTATATATGATTTGTAACCCTAGGCCTCGAGTATGTTATAGAAGCTTGGGGGCTATTTCGATGATAGTATACACACACGCACAATGCCTAGTATTCATGTGTACTTTGTACACACCCCTATCACTAATATACAGTACCAGGAGTAGGCTTTTTCCCCAACTGCAAGGGTCCGAACTAGGGTAAAAGTTTGCCTCGTATTACCATCCAGCCTAACAGTCAGGGATATCCTACCGAATGATATGATGGAATCATATCTGCCAACTACTAAAAGAGAGGTGTGTCTGGGGGGCGGCAATGTGTGCGAGAGAGGCCTAAAGATAATGTGCGTGCGGGAGACACGTAGGCACATATATGTGCATATAGATGGCTAGTAGAGATTGTGCATGTGTATATATGCATGTGAGAGAAATAGTGTTTTCCAACTGAGATTAGCGAAAAGAGTGGTACATAGTAGTCAGAAAGAGAGAGAGAGAGAGAGAGAGAGAGAGAGATACAAAGAGAGCATGTGTGTGAGACTCCCCGACATCCCGAGAGAGATTGTGAGCATGTGTGAAAGAGAAATGTTGATGCATATTAAGTGTGTGCACTTATGTGGTAGATAGAGAGATATATAGCGTGTTTGCGAGAACGGGCCGAGGCATAGTGCATCTACGTGTAAAAGGCGGTTCTACGCATTAAATTAAAATATAAATGGCATTATTATTTTTGGATGAGATCATGAATTTTGCAAATTGCGTATGGAAGAAAATTGGTCTATCAGACACCCATACTCTATTGAATTATAGCATGTGCATGTGTTTATTTCATATTATCGATCCATAGAGTGAGAGCGGTTTGAAATACAGGCAATGGATGCTTTTGCAATTCATATATAAACATTAGTTAGTGCACTCCATGTTGTTAGTGTGAAGCACTTTATACATTTGTCACTTGCATGGATAGATTCCAAATTGCTAGCTACGAAATAGAATACATGTCGAATTCAACATAAAGGGGGTTTTCAAGATTCAAGTTCATAGGAAGTGCAATCATCTATTTGAACCCGAGATAATGGCATTTGTAAATCAGATGTAAAAGGGTGCATCAATCTTTGTTGTGCGTTTGAACATGCTATATATATTCATACGCATGTCTAACTTTTTTTTGCAACCAAGGAGATTATATCTGGAACCATGCATGAACTGAGGTAAGTTGCATATTTTTTAATATATACTCATGTACAATGTATATTTGAATGTACCACCTCCATTCCAAAATAATCGTAGCTTTAGGATTTTCAAGATTAAAGATTTGTGAAGTTTGACAAATCCTGAATGTTCAATTGAAGAGAACCGAAAATGTTAATGCTTCTGCTCCCAAATATTGAACGAAGCACCGAATATGCCTCTGGTCACCCGAAACTGCGCGAGACTAATGTTCGGTCGTAGGAAATTACTGTCCTGACTCTGGCCCGTGTAGCCTATCGGCCCGATGTCCAAAGTTCTAAACCAGGATAGGTTTGTAACTTCACCAAGACGCCAGTCTCAACCGCCTCCGAGAAGCATTTATATGCCATGGGCGCCTAAACACCCATGCGCTCGGCCGAAATCTATCCCGCCCACATTTGGGACACCTGAGATTACTGTCCTACCGCCAACCCGCAATATGTCCGAAATTTTAGATGGGGGCAAAGTTTGTAACTTTCGCAAAATTTCAAACAAGCGCGTCCCAAACCTAAACATTGTTCCCCCTTAGTTCCCCGCATCCCTCCGTTTCCCCGTTCATACTCCGTGGGCACCAAAACGCCCTCTCCACCAGCCGCGAAACCCCAGCCTCCTACGTCCTCCACCCCATAGCGCCCAATCCACCGCCGCCCAACTCCATCACGCCGAAGTCGGTATCCCGACGTCGTCGTCCAACGCGATCGCAACCGCAATGCCCTCAAGGACTAAGCAGCTGAAGCCGAGGTAGAGCTGCCTCCACGATGCGGACGCCGACTGTCGGGGAAACTGATCCACGAGCACCTATGGGGACGGAGCCCCTTTCGGTTCGGCGGGGGGGCGGAGGTCGCACGAAGAGTAGATCGAGGCGGAGCACACGAGCAGTTTACCCAGCTTCGGAGCTCTCCGAAGAGATAATACTCCTACTGCTGCTTTGTGGTTTCTATTGAGTTCTTGCTCGGGAGCGCTGAGTGCTACAGTACACACAAGCGGCTAGCGAAACCGAGCGGTCTTCTGTCCTCCTCCTCTACGTTGTGCATGGGCCTCCTTTTATATGCTCAAGGGGTCTCCAACAGGTGGCAACGGAGACAAGGGTAAAAATGGAAAGGTGCTGCAGTTGGTACAGCTACCTGCACAGTGTGTCATACCTAACCCTGACGGCAGGGGACAAGGGCATTAAATGCCTATCTACGTCGCCCAAACAGTGCATAAATGGGACCGTCCGGGACGCCACCGCTCGCCATGATGGCGATCTTGTCAGCGCCGCTTGCCATAGTGCACCCCTGGCTGCACAGCCTCCCGCCACGTATGCCTGGAAGGGTCCCAGAGCGACACGTTGGTGGCTGTGCTGGAGCGCGGGTACAGAGTGGTTGCTAGCCGCGGCAAAACGCATTGCCGCGGTCGTTGTCTTGTCACGTCCGGAAGCTTGTCGCTCGCCGGGTCTTGCCGGGACGCGTGGCGCGTCGCGGCAAGTTCCTTGAGATGCCTTGGGTGGCCTCCCCGGCAAGCTCCTCTTGCCAGGGTCTTGTGTCTTGAGTGGCCTTCTCGGAAAGCTCCTCTTGCCGGAGCCTTGTCTCCTTGGCTTGAATACTTTGTTCTTGAATGGCTCCAAAGGAACCACAGAGGATATTGGTGGTCACCCGGCAAGCCTTGCCGCGGGACGCTGCGACTGCCCGTGCACAAGTTCGGGATACTAGGGTACCCCTACTCTAGTACACCGACAGGTGCCCCCGGGCTTGCCGCGGAAGAGCTGAAGGAGTACTACTACCTCTTCTAGTCGACGGGGACGCGAGCGCATCCGCGCACGAAGGTACTCCCAGCCGCTGCTTGGAAAAAGGCTCCCACTGGGTACCCTTTCTTCGCCTTGTTCTTCTACTGCGGGCTCTGCCCGCCCTTTTCTGAATTTTTCTGTGACGTCATGAACACCTACGGGCTCCGCCTCCTTGACTTCACCCCCAATGCTGTCCTGACCATGGCAGTTTTTGCACATCTCTGTGAAAACTTTGTCGGAATCCATCCAAAGGTAGCCCTTTTCCGCCACTTCTTTTCACCTCGAGTTGAGAAAGGAGAGCCTTTATCCGGCGGAATCGCCTGGATCTCAAAAGCCGGCAAGAAGGATGCTTATCTGGATGGAGAGTTCCGCAGCAAGTGGGAGGAGTGGAGGGCGGACTGGTGCCTGATTGTCGAGGAGAACCCACAGCCGTTTACCACCCTGCGCCAAACTCCAGTAGTGCGCGGCAGTGATTGGAGTAGCTTGGCCCCGGAAGACGATAGACTGAAGATTGCCGTCGCCCGGATCCTACGCCTCAGGCTTGCCGGGCTTACTGTAGGAGCGGTTGGCGCAGATTTCCTTCGCCGCCGCATCGCCCCTTGTAGGAGAGGAGGAGACCCGCCTGGGAGTTCCAGAACGCGGCGGATATCATGAGGCTACGGCAGGGCCTCAACTTCAACTTCACTGTCCTGGAGCTCAACGCGATGCTCCAGGAGTTGTTCAAGTACGACCCACAACATCCCGAAGTGTTCAGGTTGCCGAGGGGCGTCGTTCCGCTGTGCAACAACTCCTCGCTCGACCGCATTCGTGCAATGATGCCGCTGTGCGACTCGCATGGAATTGACCCAGCCTGGATAGAGCCTGCAGATGATGTCGTGCGGGCGTTCTTCGATGGCTTGGTAGAAGTGCCGATCGACGCCGATGAGAAGAGGGGCCTCACCCGGGACACCACCGACGAGGCTGGAAGAGGCGGCGGCAGCCGCAGCTGCGGGCGAGTTTGGGTTCACCGTGGAGGAGGCAGAGGCAGCAGAGGCGGCAAGCCTTGCCGAGCGAGAGGATCTTGCCGGCGAGGATAGGTCCGCCGGGCATGACGTCGGGCCGAGCGGGCCCGCCGAGGATACGAGCGGCTCGTTGGAGATCGGCTCCTCTTCCTCTTCGTCTTCGGGCAACTTGCCGCAAGTAGAGCCCCCGGCTCCACAAGCAGAGCCCCCGGCCCCACCAAGAAGGCGTCTTCGCAAGGCCGGGGACGTAGCGGGGCGGCGGACGAGTCAACCACCGCCACGCCACATGACACGCTTCACCGCGGCAAGTTCTGTTGCCGCAGAAGCACCTCACACCGCAGCGGAAACTGGAGCGGGGTCCTCCCGGTCCGCCGCTCCAGCTCCCGCCAAGCGGCCAAGGGATCCTACTCCTCCACCTCCTCGCGCCGGAGGTGAGCCAGGCTTTGACTTCTCCGCGCTCAGCTCCGACGAGGAAGAAGAAGAGTAGGATTCTTGTTGTACTTGTATGTCTTCAATACTTGTTGTCTTGTCTTGTATCTCATTTGCTTTACTCTGAACTTATTCCTTTTTAGGACTCTGGCCCAGAGAGCGGCAAAGAGAGCCAAGGTCCCGGTGATTGTCATCGAGGATGATCCCACCGTGTCAGCAGGGGGTGCGCCCGAGACAAACTTGCCGGACCCGGCAGCTGCTCTTCAGAGCAGCCCCCAGCGTAAGTATATGGTTTGCTTCCCGCTGTTAGGCGCGCATGGATACTCTTTGTTTTCTGATATCTGACTGTTGGTTTGTGTAGGAGCAGAGCATCCCCACCAGGAGCACCCAGAGACCGCCCCTGACTTGCTATCTGCTTCAACTACAACGCCAAGGGAGCGTTCTCCGGCAAGGGAGGATCCTCCGACAAGGGAGAGCTCTCCGGCAAGGGGGAGCTCTCCGGCAAGGGAGGAGTCTCCGGCAAGGGACAGCACCAGCGGTCCTCCGGTGGTGGAGACCACAACTGCCGAGCCTGGTGCAGGTAAACCTCTTGCTTCAAAACTTCCCTTGGGTTCTTCTTCTTTTGATCTTCTTTTCGGATATTTGCTTGACTTTTCTTCCTTTTCTGGCTGTCAGATCCATCTACTGCGGAGCCGATGGAGACCGAGGTTGCTGTTGATGATGCCGCCGCCACTGAAGAAGCGGCCGGTGCTGATGATCCCGCCGGCGAAGACGCCGCCAAGGCTGCCGCCGCAACAGCTGACGAGGGGTCTGGCGATCACACTGACGACCCTGAGGCCGCAGGAGCGACAGGCGCTACACCGACCGCCGATCCTCCCGCCGCTGCCGCAGCGTCAGGCTCCAAAGAGCCCCAGCCATGTGTATACTTGAAGGCCTGCGATGGTGTCTTCATCAAGCTTCCCTGGGAGTCAAGCTCCAGGGCGCCGGTCGAAGGAGAAATCTTGGATGGAGAGGTGCTCGCCTCCGCTGGGCTGACGTTGGTTGATGCGCCGAGCAGCAGCAACGGCGAGTCTAAGGAGGAGCGGCTGCTCCGGAGGCTGGTGTCGCTCTACCATGCTCGACAAGCCAAACTGGAGTCCCGCGAAGCGCTTGTCGCGAAGGCGGGGGTGGACATGGAGAAGCGCGCGGAGGAGCTCCGAGGTCTCAACCAGGCAGCTCTCCGGTCGCTGGCGGCGGCGCGTGTGCAGCTCGATGAGGCGCAGAAGGCCTTCATCCTCGAGAAGGCAGAAGTTGCAGAGCAACAACGGCTTGCCGCCGAGGAGCTATCTGCGCGGGAGGGCGAGTTGGCGCAGCTGAAGGTCAGCCTGGACAGCCATGAAGAGGAGCTTGCTGCGCGCGAGCAAACACTCAGCGAAGCTCTCAAGGAAGCAAAGGACGCTGCCGCAGCTACCGAGGCTGCCAAGAAGGAGCTGGAGACAAAGGTGGCGCAGCTGGAGACTGATCTCAAGGCGAGCGGTGAAGAGCTTGCCGCGCTCAAGCATGAGCGCGAGAAGGACGCCTACACCTTTGGCGAGCTGCAGGGTCGTCTCGCCGAGAAGATCAAGGAGCTTAGCGCCGCCAAGGATTCCAATGCCGATCTTGAGCTGAAACTGGCTGCTTTGACCAAGACGCTGGACGGTGCCAGGGAGCAGGAGGCGGCCCTAAAGAAGGAGATCAAGGCCGACAAGGCGCTGCTGGAGAGCATTGCCGCCACCCAGAACGATTTTAGAGAAACGTTGGAGCAGTGGACGGAGGGTCTTGTGAATGCTGCCGCAGACATCGACAAGGAGCTGGCGCAGCTGGGGATGGAGGATCTCGGGTATCCCTCCGATGAGACCCTCCCATCCAGCGCCAAGCTCACTCTGTTCTTCAAAGGCGTGGCGACGGCCCTCCAGCGACTCCGGGAGAGGATCCCAAAGCAGCTGGCCGACGAGTCGCGCAATATCTGCGCGGGAGCTCTTCAAAAAGTGTTGGTGAAGGTAGCCTTCCACAACCCGGGCCTCAACCTCACCAACGTCCTCAGATCCCTGCCGGCGGAAGCTGATCTGGAGGCGCTCAAGGCCCTTGTCGCACCTATTGTGGACAAGGTGAGCGGGATCAAGAGGATTGAGGGCGACCGCGTGGACTAGGCCACCTATTTTCTTCTTCTCTTGTCGCTGCTGATCATGTTATGGAAACAGTCTATTAGAGCCGCGACAAGCTATTTTGTAATATAACTCTATTTTGGGCAGCGATTGCAATGTTATTTCCTTTACTTGATCCCTTCCTTTGTATGTTTTTGCCCTACGCTTTTTAGGGAACTTGCCGGCAAAGGCACCCGAGCCGCGAGCGCTGAGTGCGGAACGTCAGCAGCCTGCTGGCGGTGCCGTTGCCGACAAGAAACCTTGTCATAACTAGTCGCAGCTTGCTTAAGTTGTTGAGCAAACTCGAAACAAAGTAAGGGCGCGACTCTAGTCGCAGCACACTTAAACTGTTGAGCGAACTCGAAACAAAGTAAGGGTGCAACTAGCCACGAGCCGGTTCCTTCGCGCACAGGTTTTCCATACAAAGCACGGTCATTTAAGGAAGATAACTTAAAAATTAAAAACATCTGATTGCTCAAACTTTGGCAACTTAGCTTTTCTGTTGTTTGCTTCCCGGCATGGCGAGACTTTCTTGAACGACGTCTGTCCCATACCATTATCTTCCCCTTCCCCCCCCGGCAAACTTGTGGGCGAAGGAACCTTCATTTCCTTGAGAAAAAAAAGAGTAGAGAAAATAATGATATGGAGCCCTATGGCTCGTTATTGCTTACCGGGGATCTTCGCTGCACAAAGTGTCAGATAACTCATGCAAAAATAAAAAGCATGAAATTGACAAGATGTGCGGAGCACGTGAGCTTTATTTATGCACAGGGTCTGCGCTTGGCTTTGTACAAAGGATTACATGCAACAGCGGCAAGACTTGTACAAAAGATGGTTGCCGGAGCAGGGTCCGGCAACCGCGCCTTACGGGTAAAACTTACGAAGATGCTCAATGTTCCAGGAGTTGCTCACCGGAATGCCATCTTCGGTCTCAAGGCGGACAGCGCCAGGCCTAGTGACTCGTTTCACCCGGTAAGGGCCTTCCCACTTCGGCGTCAACTTGTTGGAATTCTTGGCGGACTGAACGCGCCGAAGAACAAGGCCGCCTTCCTCGAGACTTCTGGCGTTAACATTGCGGCTATGGTAGCGGCGCAAAGCTTGCTGGTAGCGAGCAGCTCGTACAGCAGCCTGAAGATGGTCCTCCTCAAGGAGCAGCGCGTCATCTTCCCGCAGCTGCTCTTGCTCAAGCTCATCATAAGAGAGCACTCGAGGTGAGCCGTATACGAGTTCCGTGGGGAGAACTGCCTCTGCTCCATAGACTAGAGTGAAAGGTGTCTGGCCAGTGGATCGATTTGGCGTCGTCCTGATCGACCAAAGAACCACCGGCAGCTCCTCAATCCAGTTTCTTTCGCACCCGTGCAGCCTGTCGAAAGTCCTGGTCTTGAGTCCACGCAGCACTTCAGCATTTGCCCTCTCCGCTTGACCGTTGCTCCTGGGGTGAGCAACAGAAGCGAAGCAAACCTTGGCGCCAAGATCTTGGACGTATTGCATTAAGGTGCAGCTCATGAATTGCGTATCGTTGTCGGTGATGATCCTGTTAGGGATCCCGAAGCGGCAAACAATCGACCTGAAGAACTTGACTGCTGACTGTGCTGTCACCTTCCTCACTGCTTCCACTTCCGGCCACTTTGTGAACTTGTCGATTGCGACGTACAAGTACTCAAAGCCCCCGACTGCTCGGGGGAAGGGGCCGAGGATGTCGAGCCCCCAGACCGAAAATGGCCAGGATAAAGGGATCGTCTGGAGAGCTTGAGCTGGCTGGTGTATCTGCTTGGAATGAAACTGGCACGCTTCACACTTGGTTACTTGTGCAGTTGCATCCTGGATGGCCGTCGGCCAAAAGAAACCTTGCCGGAAAGCTTTGCCGGCAAGCACTCTTGCGCCAATGTGGTGACCACATATGCCTCCATGTATCTCTGCCAACAGCTTTGGTCCGTCTTCCCGGTGAATACATTTCAATTTCACACCGTTGAGTCTTCTTCTGTACAGTGCGTTGTCGACAAACTGGTACATACTTGACTGTCGGGCTACTCTTTCCGCTTCTTCTTGCTCTTCGGGAAGTTCTCCTGTCTGAAGGAAACGGACGATCTGCTGTGCCCATGCTGGAGCTTGTGGCTCGACAACAAGGACTAAAGGCACATCTGCTGCTGTGGGAACATCCGCTTCTACGGCGAGAAACTGCGGCTCAGCCGGAGCTTGACGTTCCCCGGCAAGCTTGCCGGAGCAAAACTTGTCGGGAGCGTCTGCTTCAACGGAACAAACCCTGGGGTTTGCCGGAGCAGACTGCTCCCCAGCACTCTTGGTGTTGATCTTGGGGACCTTCTTGGCGGCGGCTTTGGGAAGCTCTGCCGAAAAATAGTCACCAGAAATCAACTTCCTCTTCTTGCTCTGTCCAGTTGTTGCGTAAGAGACGGTTGAGTCAGCTTGAGCAGAAAGATCCCTGGTTCCACAGGTAACTTAAATGCTGCGCACTTTGACAGGCCGTCTGCGACGTCGTTCGGAGCTCTTGGAACATGTTCCATCTGTAGGCCGACAAAGTGCTCTTCTACCTTTCTCACTTCATCAACATAGCCTTCCATCAACGTACTCTGATAACTCTTGTTCACTTGGCGGACGACAAGCTGCGAGTCACCTCTGACAATGAGCTGCTTGATCCCAAGGTCTGCCGCGATCCTGAGACCGGCAAGCAAACCTTTATACTCTGCAGTATTGTTTGTTGCTTGCTCCTTGGGAAAGTGCATCTGGACTACGTACTTAAGGTGCTCTCCGATGGGTGCGACAAGCAGTATGCCAGCACCGGCGCCTTGCAGCGAGAAAGCACCATCGAAGTACATCAACCACTCTTTGCTTGCCTCCTTGACGGGGATGCTCGTTTCTGGAATTTCTTCATCTGGTGTTGGTGTCCACTCTGCTATGAATTCTGCCAATGCTCTGCTATGGATAGTTGAAGTGCTCTCGAACTTGAGGCCAAACCTTGACAGTTCCAGTGCCCACTCAACAATCCTGCCTGTCGCTTCTGGATTCTGCAGTATCCTCTTCAGCGGAAAACGAGTGACAACTGTTATCTCATGTGCTTGGAAGTAATGGCGCAGCTTTCTCGAGGCCATGAGAAGGCCGAAAAGCAATTTCTGCACACCGGAGTACCTTGACCTAGCCCCCTGCAGAAGGGAACTGACAAAGTAGACTGGGCGCTGCACCATTTTCTTCTGTATCTCCTCGGGTGCCTGCGCAGATCAATCTTTGCCGGGACCAGAGCTTGTCGGGGAAGCCCCCTGCTTGTCGCTGTATGCGCTCGCCGTGGTTGCTGGCTCATCATCTGCCTCCCTCTCCGCTACTAACGCAGCACTAACCACTTGATTGGTTTCCGCCAGATACAGCAGCAACTTCTCTTGTGGCTTAGGTGCGACAAGTATTGGAGTGGAGGACAGGTATCTCTTCAAGTCCTGCAGCGCATCCTCCGCTTCCGGAGTCCATTTCATTGGACCTGCCGTTTTCAAAATTTTGAAAAACGGCAGGGCGCGCTCAGCAGACTTAGAGATAAACCTGCTGAGAGCCGCCACGCAGCCGGCAAGTCTTCGTACATCCTTGACGCGCTTTGGTGCTTCAATCTGCTCAATGGCCTTGATCTTGTCGGGATTGGCTTCAATTCCCCGCTGAGACACGAAGAACCCAAGAAGCTTGCCGGAAGGGACTCCAAACACGCACTTCTCGGGGTTGAGCTTGAGGCTGATCTTGCGTAGATTTGCAAAAGTCTCCTCTAAATCTTGAAGCACCAAAGATCAAGGCCATTGAGATCAGGTTCAAGCCGGCCCCGCCGTAAACTAGCATCTTAGTGACCTTGAGGTTGCGGATAGTTGGTGAAACCAACATCGGCAAGCACCCGACAGCAGTTGTGCGATCAGGGTGGTCCTCAATATCAAAGATGATAGGCGTGCTGGACCATTTCAGAAGCTTGCGTGACTCAACGGGTGGTTCTGCCGCATTGACTTCCCGCACCCACTGCTTGAGTTGGCGGTGTGAAGTATGCAGAGAAGCACCGCCGTCAACGCACAAGACCTCTGTGGCTTTCTGGAACTCCTGCTCACTGGTTTCATCATCATCCATGTCTTCGTCGTCGTCGTCATCTTCATCCTTGTCGCGGTCGCGGGGAGGTCTGTCTCCTTGCCGCTGCTTGGCCTTGCCGCGGCGTCCTCCCCGGCTGGTGCGTTTCGCGCCGGATCCTCCACCAGCTCCTTGGGCTTTCTCCTTGTCACGTTGCTCGTATTCGGCCTTTTGCAGTTCGACAAGCTGCTCGACCTTCTTGCAGCTCTGGAGGTCATGGCCCTTGGTGCGGTGGATCTTGCAGTACTGTCTGTTGGTGCCGTCCTGCTTGTCGGCGGCCGCCACAGCCTGGCAGTTGGCGCATGCGGCAACCTCCTTGCCGGAGCTACCAGCCTTGGCTTTCTTGGCGCCACCTTCGTTGCCGGACTGCTCAACAACTAGCACATCTTTGCCTTTCCTCTTCCTGTTGTTCTGCCGCTGGCTTTTCTTTGCCGGGGCAGCATCATCGCTGTCAGATCCTCCTGTTCCTGAATTCTCTCCGGGGAGTTTCCTCCCTTCCTCAGCACGTGCACACCTGTCGGCCAGGGCATACAGCTGTAACGCCCCAAGACCGACGCTTCAGATGCCTTCCATGTATTCCGGGTTCCGCCGTGTGATTCTTTTGTGCTTGCTCTATTTATTTTTGCATTGCATCATGTCATCATGCATCATGCCAGCATGTCATTTAATTTTTAAAACCTCAACTAAATAAATTGCATGGATCTTTGATCCATTTAAATTGAGGGAATTCACATGGTGAGTTCTCTTTATAATATATCCTCCCGATATTAGTGGAGCTATTATAAAATAATCCATTCTTTGGAATCACCATAACACACTCGCAAAATCCCAATGCCTTTTATTATTTCAATTCTTGGCCTCTAACTTTGCCATATATCCTTTCGTCATTTTCCAGAGCTCTACCAAAATTCTCAACATTTTTGGACCTTCCCAGCCCTCACTTCCTATTCAAATCATTTGAATTAAATTCAAATGAGTTTGAATTTACATCTTCCAATCTTGGTTTTTTCTATTTTCTCGGAACAAGCGTATTTTTGTGAGTTCGGGAAAATTATCCCCTTGTCCAAATTCTTTTCCTAAACCTCTCCTTCTTTTCCTCTCTTTTTTTGGTCTTTTCTGCTAAAGTAATATGAGAGAGGGAGTGGAGAGCCCAACAGCCTCCCTGTCGTTTGGGCCGGCCTCCCAAAGCCCAGCCGGCGCCCCCACCAGCTCCAACCCTAGCCCGCTCAACCTCTCTCTGCCCGATCCCCTCCCTCCCCTTCGTTCTCCTCCTACCGCCGCCACTCATACCCGCATCGCGCCCGAGCCCCCCCTCGCAGCCTCCCGCGCGCCTCCCTCTGCCCCGCATGGCCGCGCGCCCGTGCCGGCCAGCCGGATCCGCCGCGTCTCCACCTTGCCTCGCCGTCCCCGTTGCCAAGGCCGCCAAGAGGATCCGACGCCGCCGGCTTGCCTCTGCTCCACCTCCCCCGCCTTCGGTCGCCATCTCCGGCGAGTGCAGACGCCGGTGAAGCCCCGCAGGTCGTCGTCTCCCTCCTCCCATCTTCTTTTCCTCCCGCGTTCTCCCGTTGCATGTCTCTTATCTCTGTCTCTCTCCCGTGGTCAGGAGAACCCCGCCGTCAGAACGCACAGGAGGCACCTCCTGTCGTCTCCCGGATCCGGCGCCCCACGCCCGTCCTCGCGACCAGCTGCGTCGCCGGAGACCCTTCAGCAGGAGCACGAGCTCCCTCCTCCTCGTCCCCGTGCACCGCCCGCACATGGGCCACCTGCTCCTCCGCGGACCCAGCAACCGCGCCAAGTCCGTCGCCAGCCGCCGCCGTTGCCTCTGTTTCACGCCCCTGCTGCTGCTGCCAAGTACCAGGTCAACGAGGACCGCCAAGTTCGTCTTCCGCCGTCTCTGAATTCGCCAAGTACCACACCGTCAGTGTCCCTCCAAGTTTGATGTTGGAACGTGCACGACATCGCGGATCCGCCAAGTACCATGACGCCTTCCCCAAGAGTTCGGGTTCGACAAGTCCGATGTCGCGCTTGTACAACTACGCTGCCAAGTACCTCTACCGGTGACTCGAACATCTACGAAACGTGTACCACTACCGTCGCCGTGTACAACTACTTCCACTACCGTCGCGAGAACGACTACTTCCCACGACGTTCGTGAACGACTACTTCCCTCTACGAACTTGATCCGTTCCAAAATGCTCCCTTGGAAGGTAAAACCACCGAGACAACGGCCGTGAACGAATGTTGTGTGATGTATGAGATGCTCGTGTTTGCACCGTGTCCGAAATTGTCGCTTGCATGTTTCTCCTCGTTGCCATGCCATCGTCTCGTGGGGACCCGGTTGCCGGGATCACCCACCATCTTGCTTAACTCGCTTCCGTCACGCTTCCTTTTGCACCGGTATCTCCATGAGCTACCGGAACCGATATGTTGCCGTGGCATCATTTTCGGATTCGTTGCCGTGGCACCCCTTTCTTCCACCGCGGTGACAAATGCTTCATAACATGCTCATGCCAACATTTTCATAAGAATTGCTTAAAACTTGCATATGTCATCCGCATCATGATAACAACAATTAAAATGTTTAAAATGTTGTTTGTTTAAATTTGCTTAAATGTCATGCTAAAATGATTTATTTCATAACTTAATAACCGTAGCTCCGATTTAAATAAACTTTATATGTAAATGGGGTAGAAAAATGCCTAGTTTAACATGGTGCACTTTATTTTGCTGCTTAACAACATTAAAATATGCTTTAGGGCAGAATAGTACCAAATCTAATATATGCTCATGAGGTTCTTCCGAAATTGTTGTTCGTTGTTTCCGGCCTCATTTAAATTGCCTAGATAGGTAGTTTTGTTGTGCTTCACCCCTTGCCATGTTAATAAACATTTAATATTGTTGGGTACATAAACAAGATCGAACTAAATATTTGATGTGGTGTTTTGTCAATATGCAACTCATTACATATTGAGCTCCACTTAATTTGTAGTGTTGTTTGTCGCACTTTGCCATGCCATGCCTCTTTAAACCGGACATGCATCATACTTGGTTGTGCATCATGCCATGTTTATGTGATGGTTGTTTACTATGTTGTTTGTTTCTTTCCGGGTTGCTTCTCTCGTTAGCTTCGGTTTCGTTCCGGAGTTGTGAGGATTCGCTCGACTACATCCATTTGTCTTCTTCATGGACTCGTTCTTCTTCCTTGCGGGATCTCAGGCAAGATGACCATACCCTCGAAATCACTTCTATCTTTGCTTGCTAGATGCTCGCTCTTTTGCTATGCCTATGTTGCGATACCTACCACTTGCTTATCATGCCTCCCATATTGTTAAACCAAGCCTCTAACCCACCTTGTCCTAGCAAACCGTTGTTTGGCTATGTTACCGCTTTGCTCAGCCCCTCTTATAGTGTTGTTAGTTGCAGGTGAAGATGAAGTTTGTTCCTTGTTGGAACATGGAGATGTTGTTCCTTGATTGGAACATGTTTACTTGTTGGGATATCACAATATCTCTTATATTATTAATGCATCTATATACTTGGTAAAGGGTGGAAGGCTCGGCCTTATGCCTGGTGTTTTGTTCCACTCTTGCCGCCCTAGTTTCCGTCATATCGGTGTTATGTTCCCGGATTTTGCGTCCCTAACGCGGTCGGGTGATTTATGGGACCCCCTTGACAGTTCGCTTTGAATAAGACTTTTCCAGCGAGGCCCAACCTTGGTTTTACCATTTGCCTCACCACCACCTATTTTCCCTTGGGAGTAATTAACCCAAGGGTCATCTTTATTTAGCCCCCCGGGCCAATGCTTGTCTAAGTGTTGGTCCAAACTAGAGCACCATGCGGGACCGTCCCTTGGCAACTTGGGTTATGTTGGTACCTGTACGCTTCGCTTATCCGGTGTTGGCCTGAGAACGAGATATGTGCAGCTCCTATCAGCGCATCAGGCGGTTTTGCTGGACTTATTTTATTACTGTCGAAATGTCTTGTAGCCGGGATTCCGAGACTGATCGGGTCTTCCCGGGGAGAAGGAATATCCTTCGTTGATCGCGAGAGCTTATCATGGGCTAAGTTGGGACACCCCTGCAGGGTTTGAACTTTCGAAAGCCGTTCCCGCGGTTATGTGGCAGATGGGAATTTGTTAATGTCCGGTTGTAAAAACCTGAAGTTGATCTTAATTAAAATACACCAACCGTGTGCGTAACCGTGAGTATCTCTTTTCGGGGTTGATCGAGAGGAGAACACGGTTTCTGGGTTATGTCCGACGTAAGTAGGGGTTCAGGATCACTTCTTGATCATTACTAGCTGTCGACCGTGCTTTTGCCTTCTCTTCTCGCTCTCATTTGCGTATGTTAGCCACCATATATGCTAGTCGCTTGCTGCAGCTCCACCTCATACCTTTTACCCTACCTATAAGCTTAAATAGTCTTGATCTCGCGGGTGTGAGATTGCTGAGTCCCCGTGACTCACAGATACTTCCAAAACCAGTTTGCAGGTGCCGATGAACCCGTGCAGGTGACGCATCCGAGCTCAAGGAGGAGCTCGATGGAGATCTTGTTCATTGTGTTGTTTCGTTTCAGTTGATCAGTAGTGGAGCCCAGGCGGGACGATCGGGGATCTGTGTAGCATTTGGGGTAGTCTTCTTTTATTTTGGTTCCGTAGTCGAACCTTGATTGTATCTGTATGATGTAATGCTTTACTCATGTATTGCGTGAAGTGGCGATTGTAAGCCAACTATGTATCTCTTTCCCTTATGTATTACATGGGTTGTGTGAAGATTACCTCACTTTCGACATTGCTTTCAATGCGGTTATGCCTCTAAGTCGTGCTTCGACACGTGGGAGATATAGCCGCATCGAGGGCGTTATAACAACTCACTGACGTCTCTGATCTTGCACATTGCCATCTCCTCCTGCATCCTGCGGTTACGCACGTTCTGATGGAACGCGCTGATGACTGCGGCAGGGTGGACATCTGGGATGTTGCGTTGCACATGGCTGAATCTCTGGATGTACTTGCGCAGGGGCTCTCCTTCCTTCTGGGCAAGCAGATGAAGATCACTCTCCTGGCCATGAGGTTTGTGGCCGCCTGTAAAGGCGCCAACAAACTGATGGCATAGGTCTGCCTAGGAAGATATGGAGTTGTCTGGCAAGTGCATGAGCCAGGACCTGACGTTGGGCTTGAGCACCAGCGGGAAGTAGTTGGCAAGGATCTTGTCGTCCCGCCCCCCAGCAGCTTGCACCGCGATGGTGTAGATGCTGAGGAACTCCGACGGATGCAACTTGCCGTCGTACTTCTCGGGTACGTCTGGCTTGAAATTCTTCGTGTTGGGCCACTGGACTTGCCGCAGCTCACGGGTAAACGCAGGGCAACCTACCGCGTATGGCAGGTCGCCTGGTTCCCCTGGCGCACGCATGTCGACAGTGGGCCCAGCGCGCTGGTCTGACTGACGCCGCGCTTCTCTTCGGCGCTCGATGCGAGTACGAGCATCTTCTTGCTGTCGTTAGTGAAGAACTTGGCGTTGATCGCGACGAGCTCGTGGGTCTGATGAAGCAGTGGAGTCGTTGTCACGATGGACCCGGTGAGTCGGCGATCTTGGCCTTTGGGGCGGAGAGTGCATGGTGGTTGCACCCCCGCCGGTCTTGTCGCCATCGGGTCGCACCTGGCTGAGTTGCCGCGGCTGCGACGTAGTCGGCTGCCGTGGAGTGTCGCCATTGGCGAAGCCGATGAGACTCTGAATGGAGGCCCTCCAGTCGTCGATCTTGTCTGGCGTTGGAGGGAAGTCTAGGAGCAGTTGAGATCGCGCCAAAGCTTCTGCTGGAGTGGCGGGTAGCGGTGGCGAACGGTGCGAGGAGCGGGATATGCTCGGACTTCTAACTGCCTTAGAAGGAGCAATATCCCGTCTAGGCGACCGTGCTTCGCTCGCGCCAGCACATTGGCGCGCGTGCTGGCCTGGAGCATCCCGAGATCCGCCAGCTCGATCTGGGTCCAGCGAGCGTATGGTACCGTGAGTACCACAACGCTGCCGGTCCTGCGCCTCCTGAGATGGGCGCGGTGCATCTACGGACGCTCGGTCGTCGTGGGAGCCGGCTACACCGCCGATGGGCAGCGCAACCTTGTCCTTGGACCTGGCGGCACCGTGGGCTCCCTCGTCGACGCCCGTTCTTCCGCCGGCGTCTTCCCCACCAGCCGTTTGCTCCGGCGGCGGTGGGTCTGTTGCGGACGGAGCAGTCACCTCCGAAGCCTTCTTCTTCGGCGGCATGTCGATGAAGATGATGAAGATCTAGCTCGTGTGAACGCCGGATCAAGTTCACACAACCTCGACGCCCCCTACCTGGCGTGCCAAAGATGTCGGGGAAACTAATCCACGAGCACCTATGGGGACGGAGCCCCTTTCGGTTCGGCGGGGGGGGGGGGGGGGGGGGGCGGAGGTCGCATGAAGAGCAGATCAAGGCGGAGCACACGAGCAGTTTACCCAGCTTCGGAGCTCTCCAAAGAGATAATACTCCTACTGCTGCTTTGTGGTTTGTATTGAGTTCTTGCTCGGGAGCGCTGAGTGCTACAGTACACACAAGCGGCTAACGAAACCGAGCGTTCTTCTGTCCTCCTCCTCTACGTTGTGCATGGGCCTCCTTTTATATGCTCAAGGGGTCTCCAACAGGTGGTAATGTAGACAAGGGTAAAAATGGAAAGGTGCTGCGGTTGGTACAGCTACCTGCACAGTGTGTCATACCTAACCCTGACGGCAGGGGACAAGGGCATTAAATGCCTATCTACGTCGCCCAAACAGTGCAGAAAAGGGACCGTCAGGGACGCCACCGCTCGCCACGATGGCGATCTTGTCAGCGCCGCTTGCCACAGTGCACCCCTGGCTGCACAGCCTCCTGCCACGTATGCCTGGAAGGGTCCCAGAGCGACACGTTGGTGGCTGTGCTGGAGCGCGGGTACAGAGTGGTTGCTAGCCGCGGCAAAATGCCTTGCCGCGGTCGTTGTCTTGTCGCGTCCGGAAGCTTGTCGCTCGCCGGGTCTTGCCGGGACGCGTGGCGCGTCGCGACAAGTTCCTTGTGATGCCTTGGGTGGCCTCCCCGGCAAGCTCCTCTTGCCGGGGTCTTGTGTCTTGAGTGGCCTTCCCGGCAAGCTCCTCTTGCCGCGGCCTTGTCTCCTTGGCTTGAATACTTTGTTCTTGAATGGCTCAGAAGGAACCACAGAGGATATTGGCGGTCACCCGGCAAGCCTTGCCGCGGGACGCTGCGACTGCCCATGCACAAGTTCGGGATACTAGGGTACCCCTACTCTAGTACACCGACACCGACATGCGCCATACCAGAACCACTCCGACCACGTCGTCCTGCGCCTCTTGCTGCCGCTCCACTGTCACAACCATCCACCGCACTGGAGATGTTCCCGCTACGCCGTCGTTCGCCACCTCAGATCTGCTTCCCCGCCACCAATAGACGGCCACCGCACCACACTAAACAACTTGTCCATGGGTTCGTCCAAGGCTGCATCGTCCTCCACAACTTCTCGTTTCCGGTGAACCATAAGAAGATCATTGGAAAAACAGAAGGAGGACACAACACTGCCAGCATAAAGAGGTACTCCTCTTCCCCTATTCATGCAAACCTTACGTCTCTGCTCACACCGTATTCATCCCACGAAAGAAACTAGTTGAGCGCTTCTTACTTGTAACGCCCTCGATGCGGCTATATCTCCCACATGTCGAAGCATGACTTAGAGGCATAACCGCATTGAAAGCAATGTCGCAAGTGAGGTAATCTTCACACAACCCATGTAATACATAAGGGAAAGAGATACATAGTTGGCTTACAATCGCCACTTCACACAATACATGAGTAAAGCATTACATCATACAGATACAATCAAGGTCCGACTATGGAACCAAAATAAAAGAAGACTACCCCAAATGCTACACAGATCCCCGATCGTCCCAACTGGGCTCCACTACCGATCAACTGAAACGAAACAACACAATGAACAAGATCTTCATCGAGCTCCTCCTTGAGCTCGAGTGCGTCACCTGCACGGTTCCATCGGCATCTGCAAACTGGTTTCGGAAGTATCTGTGAGTCACGGGGACTTAGCAATCTCACACCCGCGAGATCAAGACTATTTAAGCTTATGGGTAGGAGAAGGTAGTGAGGTGGAGCTGCAGCAAGCGACTAGCTTATCTGGTGTCTAACATACGCAAATGAGAGCGAGACGAGAAGGCAAAAGCACGGTCGAACAACTATGATCAAGAAGTGATCCTAGAACAACCTACGTCAAGCATAACTCCAACACTGTGTTCACTTCCCGGACTCCGCCGAGAAGAGACCATCACGGTTACACACGCGGTTGGTGTATTTTAATTAAGATCAACTTTGGTTTTCTACAACCGGACATTAAAAAGTTCCCGTCTGCCTCATAACCGCGGCACGGCTTTTGAAAGATAATACCGTGCAGGGGTGTCCCAACTTAGCCCATTATAAGCTCTCACGGTCAACGAAGGATATTCCTTCTACCGGGAAGACCCGATCAGTCTCGGAATCCCGGCTACAAGACATTTCGACAATGGTAAAACAAGTCCAGCAAAGCCGCCCGATGTGCCGACAAATCCCGATAGGAGTCGTACGTATCTCGTTCTCAGGGCACACCGGATGAGCAAGACGTCGGGTTGGCATAGACCCTGATTGCCCAGGGGGCGCCGGACATCGCTCGGTTTGGATCAGCAATCAAAGGAGCACTGGCCCGGGGGTTTAAAATAAAGATGACCCTTGAGTCTGCAGAACCCAAGGGAAAAAGGCTTAGGTGGCAAATGGTAAAACCAAGATTGGGCCTTGCTGGAGGAGTCTTATTCAAAGCGAACTGTCAAGGGGGTCCCATAAATCACCCAACCATGTAAGGAACGCAAAATCCGGGAACATAACACCGGTATGACGGAAACTAGGGCGGCAAGAGTGGAACAAAACACCAGGCATAAGTCCGAGCCTTCCACCCTTTACCAAGTATATAGATGCATTAATTAAAATAAGAGATATTGTGATATCCCAGCAAGTAAACATGTTCCGACAAGGAACAACATCTCCATATTCCAACAAGGAAGAAACTTCATCTTCACCTGCAACTAACAACGCTATAAGAGGGGCTGAGCAAAGCGGTAACATAGCCAAACAACGGTTCGCTAGGACAAGGTGGGTTAGAGGCTTGACATGACAATATAGGAGGCATGATAAGCAAGTGGTAGGCATCGCAGCATAGGCATAGCAAAAGAGCGAGCATCTAGCAAGCAAGGATAGAAGTGATTTCGAGGGTTTGGTCATCTTGCCTGAGATCCCACAAGGAAGAAGAATGAGTCCATGAAGAATGCAAACGGACGTAGTCGAACGAATCCTCACAACTCCGGAACGAAACCGAAGCTAACGAGCGAAGCTACCCGGAAAGAAACAAACAACATAGTAAACAACCATCGCATCAACATGGCATGATGCACAATCAAGTATGATGCATGTCCAGTTTAAATAGGCATGGCATGACAAAGTGCACAAACAATACTACAAATTAAGTGGAGCTCAATATGCAATGAGTTGCATATTGACGAAACACCGCATCAATTATTTAGTCCTCTCTCGTCTATGTACCCAACAATGTTAAATGTTATTAAACATGGCAAGGGGTGAAGCATATGAAAACTACCTAACTAGGCAAGTTTAAATGGGGCCGGAACAACAAACAACAAATCCGGAAAATCCTCATGTGCATATTTTAGATTTGGTACTGTTCTGCCTAAAATCATATTTTATTGTTTTTAAACAGGAAAATAAAGTGCAACATGTTAATATATGCATTTTCCTACCCCATTTACATATATAATTTATTTAAATCCGAGCTACGGTTATTTAGTTATGAAATAAATCATTTTAACATGGCATTTAAGCAAATTAATGCAAACAGCAATTTAAACATTTTAAACACGCAAGAAAGCAGCATGTTATGAAACTAGATGAAATTCTAAGCAGGTTACATATATAAAACATTTTGATACGATGCACGGTTGATGAGTTATTATATGCATGATCTAGAGGGACTTTTCTGAAAACTGCAGTCTCCTGGAAATTAGAAAAAATCGTAGATCTAAAAAAAACAGGAACTGGGCCACATCTCGGGCGGACTGGGCTGAACAGTGAGGAGGGGCTGTGGGGAGCTCACCCATGGGCCAAGCCCAGTCGGTGGAGAGCTAGGCCGGCTGGGCGCTGGCTGGGCCTGACGAAGTTTGCGGCTTGGGTCTTGACTGGATCGAACGAGGAGGAGGAGGGGGCGCAGTCAAAGCTCGAGGACGAGCGTTCGCTTGATGCAGGATGCGGCTCGAAGCAGAGGAGGACGAAGGCGGGCGACGCAGTAGAGGGAACTTGGCGGGGCACCCTGGCGAGGAAGATGGCAGGCGCGAGCTCTCGGCATGGGGAGGCCACGCGAAACGACGAGGAGGGGCGCGGTCAACGCGAGGCAGGGGCGCGTGCAGGGACTTGTCGATCCATTTGACGAGTCAGACACGGCGGCGGCGGCGCAGCCATTCGTTCACAGCGGCGTGGAGAAGGCCTCTCGCAAGGGGACTAGCTTGGTGGTCGGAGACGCGGATCCGGGCCAGTTCGGGTCTGGGAGGCGAGGTAGCAGGCCGACGTGGAAGAACTCAGGCGGCCATGGTGTTTTCCTGTGCAGAGAGAGACGAGAGGGAGTTGAGAACGGACGCAGAGAAGAAAAACAAGGAAGGAGGAGAAGGGGCGACGCTCATCTGGTTGGTCGCTGGTGCTGCTCCGGCAGGGAGGTGGAGGCGCACGAGAGGCTCGGGGCTGCGGCCGGAGCTGCTGCTGCTACCGGTGGACGGCACGAGGTGGGAGGCGGCAGGGAGCTCCTCACCCTGGTTCGCAACGAGGTGAACGGGGAGGTCTGCGTGGGCTGTGGTGGATGGATGGATCGGGAAGGAGGAGGCTTCGGCTTGCTGTGGTTGGGCGCCGGCGGAAAACAAGGGAATTGGTCGGGGAGGATTTGGATCGAGGAGAAGTGGTTGGCTGGTGGATTTTTGGATCAGGAGCGATCCCAGGGAAGAGGGTGGCGGCGGCCGACTGGGCAGGGGGAGGATTTGACGGATGGGACGGCATTTAGGGTTAGGCTGATATTTATATAGCACGAGGATTTGGTTAGAGGTATTTGGTCCCTCCGATTTTAATCGGACGGTCGATAAATAAATAGATAGGGAGTTCAAATAAGAAAACGGAGATGTTTTATCGATGTTTGGGGATGATCCAGACCCAACGGTAACGATAGTCCGGTTCGGGTTCGGGGAAGTTTCGGACATGGGCAAGGGGTCGATGCACTGTGCAAAGAGACTCCGGTTTAGGCAAGAGGGAAAACGAAGAACAAGGTTGGTCTCGGAACGGTCAACGGAAGCAAGGGGGACGCGGCAACTACGAGCAGATGCAAGTTTTATGAAAACATGATGATGCAATGCGCATGATGCCATGATGAATGCAACAACCAAAAAATAACACAATGAAACTCGAAAAACATGGAAGGCGTCTGGAGCGTCGGTCTTGGGGCGTTACAACACTCCACCACTACAAGAGGATCTCGTCCCGAGATCTAGGAATGGCACCGGAGAGAAACGGAAGGGGAAGAGGTAAAACAAAGTTGCTTCTTTGACAAACAAGTGAAACCACGAACTTTGAGGGGTTGAACAAATCGAAACAAAGAATACAATGGAGGTGAACGAGATTGCAAACAGTCTGTTAACAAAGAGGAACAAGGAACATTATGAGGACCCTGTAGATTGAAGCATGAAACAAGGGCTTAACGAACCAAAAGAATATGACCACACCGGTATAAAAGAGAAACAAGGAACACCATGTGAACCTTGGAGTTTGCAAAGCTATGAATGACGAGAACAATGGACGAGAAGTACATGCAAGCACTCCGGTTGAAACGAGATGTGCAAGGAACGATAAGGATCAATTACGATAACGCTCCGGTTGGAAATGAAAAGAATAGAATTTGAACTTGGCAAAATGAAAGCACTTGGATGAGACTCCGGTTAAAAGAGGAACGATAGACACAACACTCCGGTTAAATCGATAAGCAAGCAAAAGGACATGATCTTGACAAAACAAGATGATGGGTCGAAGAGAGCAACATCACAATGCCTCCGAAAGAAAAATTGAAGATAGATCATTGGAATAAAGGAATGGAGAAGAAAATGACAACTTCTACCACAAATGAGTTTGGAAAGCACCCTTAAAAAGAAGGATAGAACGGAGTTGTTGGAAAACCAACAACGAAAAGAATAACCTTGTAGTGGACTTATGGAAACATCTCAACATTATGAGGTGAGCTTCTGCCACCAACGGAAACAAACGATTGGATTGATATCAACAAGGAGACGAGAAACTTATTTCACCGAGAGGACAAATGAAGAACTTGGGTCATTTATAAGCACCATAAATAGCAACAATCCTTAGGGAAAGCTTTAGGTGAAATATAACCCAAGATAACTCCAATGAAGAGATTGATGGATTTAAAATACCTCATTCTTGACGACATGTAAATCATGAAGCATGAAGAGAAATTGTCAAGAATGACATAACACCACATCAAAAGATAAGGTAGAAAGAATTGCACTTCGGAATGCAAAATGAAGAAATGCTTGAACTCCTCCAAACAAAACATGTGTTGAACACCAAGTTTATTTTTTAGTATAGCTTGACGGATCTTAACTCCGAGAGAAATCTTGAGGACAATCGAAGAATGAAAAGAATCCTTGATGAAGCACCATGTAGAGCCTCCATGAAGAACTCCGGTAAGAAAAGGATGATAAAAGAAAAAGAAGTTGAAAACACAAGGTGAAGCCTTGCAGTGATAAGATGAAGCTTTGAAATGATATAACCGAGAAAACTTTGAACTCCGGAAAGAAAAATGAACAAATGAAATCAAGAATTTTGATAAACCTCCGTAATAAGGAATTGAATTTACTCGATGAAACAAGAATAAGAATTACATTATTCTTATCCTTCACCAATTTAAATTGATGACAAGCAACGGATTTGGCATACTACTTATTCCCGTATAAAGGATTTAGAGATATATAGCGTAAACTTGAGAAGGTCTTCAACGAACCACCGGTAGGATTGAAACAACGATTAAATTGATATGATAACAAAGAAAGAGAACTCTTGAACGAACCACCGTAAGAATTGGAAATGAAAGAAGAAAAGATAAAGAAACACCGGGAAGAATTAGAAAATGAACGAAGATACTTGAGAGAATTTAGATACAAGTGAACGCAGAGATCCCAAGCTGATTAGATAATACTTGAATGATGCACCGGTATGATTTGGACAACGAGAGCTGAAAGCTGAGAATGAATAATACTGAGATGATGGGCTTCGAAGAATGAAACTGAAAAGACTCCTGAAATGCTCCGGATGGGTGAAAAGAATTCTCACAATCGAAAACAATTATGAGAGGATGGCATCAAGCTAGAACCATGAATCTTGAAGAGAATGGAGCAAGATTAAAGAGAAACTCTTCTTCGGTCTTCAAATGTTGAGAACGATGATGAGAACCACCAAGAATTGTTGAGGCACTCCGGAATGAGAATTGAAAAGGTTGAACCAACGATGAAAAGAATATGTAAGCTCTTGGGGAAAAACATTTGATTGATGGTAAATCATTCTTACGTCAAACTTTTAAATGAATTTGAGAATAGCTCCAGGAAAAAGTAGAAGAGTCAGGTAGGATCCTGGGAAAAGACCTGTGGGTTAGGGCCCACTCAGAAGATACACCGTTGAACGATTTAGAAGAGAGATTGCATCGGTAGAATTAAATGGCTCCAAAGAGATAACAACCTCGAGATATCTTGAACAAATTAGGAATGATAACACGAATCCTCCGAGATATCTTCAGCACACCGGAACAAATGGAAAGCGAGAGGTGAATGATTAAGAGATACATCGGCATGAGAAAAACATTTGAAACAAGGAAAGGAATGGGACCAACATTGAAGGCTTGAATTTAGTCCACCGGAGAAGAAAAAAGAATGAAGAATGATAAACTTGAAGAACATCTTCTTGAGAACCACCGGGTAAGAACATTGATTGAAAAGAATGAAGGGACTTCACATGAATAAAATGGATACTTGGTTAAGACATCTGATTCCTTGAAGGAAAAGGGTGGGCGGGTGGGAAAACAAAGGCAACTTGCGTCGGATGAAACGAACACCGTTGAGAAAAAGCTTAGAATTGACCTTGCGAATGTTGGAATGATCGGATTTACCTGAAGAGAAGCACACCGGTTGGAAAGGATTGAAAAGACAACCTTGATGAACAAGAAGGACTAGCGTCCACATAGAAATATGAGAACACCGCTTAGAATAAGGTATGGAATCAACACTTGACTTTGAAGCAACTCGAATACCACAACTTAAAACAAAACAAAGGATTGACTTGCAAAATAAGCCGGAAACAAACATATGATAGATCCCATATCGTATCATGTGTTTGTTGGAAAGATATTCTACGTGATACTTGAATTCCCACTTATAAACTCCCGAAACTTTCTGGTTATGCAATCAGGTGTTGGGGATACAGGGGACACAAAATATATCACCCAAACTAACAATACCTAGATCCAGCTGTATCCATCCATCAACACATAACCAAGAAACCTTCGGAAATCGTTTACCTCAACCTTCGAAAAGCATCCGTTATACGAGTTATGGCAATACTCCCGAACTCGCCCCAGTACTGGGTTATCGAGGTTATCTCACCAACAACTGCACAAAAGAGATTTTCGATGTCGGCGAAACTTAGGTATTTCAGAACTGCAGTGATAAAATTGTGACGACAACACCTCGGAGCTCAACTCCCCGGGACACTGCCACAACCCCTAAATGTCAGGAGGCACCAAGAACAATGTTCTCATCACAAAACCATCGGAACGATTCCAAGATACCCGCGTGATCCTAAAAAAAAATTAGTGAAATTTGAGATGAGGAAAGTCAAAACATCTACGTCAGGAGACCTCACCAGAGCGATGAAGGGACTGGGGAGTAAAAAGAATCCTACTCTCTGATATATATAATCCTAACACTCAAAACATTTTTTTTCTAGACTCAACAACGCCAGCGATTCGATCAAGCAGGGGGCTCCTAAGTCGGGGATGGCTCTGATTACCAACTTGTAACGCCCTCGATGCGGCTATATCTCCCACGTGTCGAAGCACGACTTAGAGGCATAACCGCATTGAAAGCAATGTCGCAAGTGAGGTAATCTTCACACAACCCATGTAATACATAAGGGAAAGAGATACATAGTTGGCTTACAATCGCCACTTCACACAATACATGAGTAAAGCATTACATCATACAGATACAATCAAGGTCCAACTACAGAACCAAAATAAAAGAAGACTACCCCAAATGCTACACAGATCCCCGATCGTCCCAACTGGGCTCCACTACTGATCAACTGAAACGAAACAGCACAATGAACAAGATCTTCATCGAGCTCCTCCTTGAGCTCGGGTGCGTCACCTGCATGGTTCCA
The DNA here is from genome assembly GCA_032464435.1 of Aegilops umbellulata. Lineage (NCBI taxonomy): Eukaryota > Viridiplantae > Streptophyta > Magnoliopsida > Poales > Poaceae > Aegilops > Aegilops umbellulata. The sequence continues at coordinate 179,639,140 of CP136055.1, read as the reverse complement.
TCGGCATCTGCAAACTGGTTTTGGAAGTATCTGTGAGTCACGGGGACTCAGCAATCTCACACCCGCGAGATCAAGACTATTTAAGCTTATGGGTAGGAGAAGGTAGTGAGGTGGAGCTGCAGCAAGCGACTAGCATATCTGGTGTCTAACATACGCAAATGAGAGCGAGAAGAGAAGGCAAAAGCACGGTCGAACAACTATGATCAAGAAGTGATCCTAGAACAACCTACGTCAAGCATAACTACAACACCGTGTTCACTTCCCGGACTCCGCCGAGAAGAGACCATCACGGTTACACACGTGGTTGGTGTATTTTAATTAAGATCAACTTCGGGTTTTCTACAACCGGACATTAACAAATTCCCATCTGCCTCATAACCGCGGGCACGGCTTTCGAAATATAATACCCTGCAGGGGTGTCCCAACCTAGCCCATTATAAGCTCTCACGGTCAACGAAGGATATTCCTTCTACCGGGAAGACCCGATCAGTCTCGGAATCCCGGCTACAAGACATTTCGACAATGGTAAAACAAGACCAGCAAAGCCGCCCGATGTGCCGACAAATCCCGATAGGAGTCGCACGTATCTCGTTCTCAGGGCACACCGGATGAGCAAGACGTCGGGTTGGCATAGACCCTGATTGCCCAGGGGGCGCCGGACATCGCTCGGTTTGGACAAGCAATCGAAGGAGCACTGGCCCGGGGTTTAAAATGAAGATGACCCTTGAGTCTGCAGAACTCAAGAGAAAAAGGCTTAGGTGGCAAATGGTAAAACCAAGGTTGGGCCTTGCTGGAGGAGTCTTATTCAAAGCAAACTGTCAAGGGGGTCCCATAAATCACCCAACCGTGTAAGGAACGCAAAATCCAGGAACATAACACCGGTATGATGGAAACTAGGGCGGCAAGAGTGGAACAAAACACCAGGCATAAGGCTGAGCCTTGCACCCTTTACCAAGTATATAGATGCATTAATTAAAATAAGAGATATTGTGATATCCCAACAAGTAAACATGTTCCAACAAGGAACAACATCTCCATGTTCCAACAAGGAACAAACTTCATCTTCACCTGCAACTAACAATGCTATAAGAGGGGTTGAGCAAAGCGGTAACATAGCCAAACAACGGTTTGCTAGGACAAGGTGGGTTAGAGGCTTGACATGGCAATATAGGAGGGATGAGAAGCAAGTGGTAGGCATCGCAGCATAGGCAGAGCAAAAGAGCGAGCATCTAGCAAGCAAAGATAGAAGTGATTTCGAGGGTATGGTCATCTTGCCTGAGATCCCGCAAGGAAGAAGAACGAGTCCATGAAGAATGCAAACGGACGTAGTCGAACGAATCCTCACAACTCCGGAACGAAATCGAAGCTAACGAGCGAAGCAACCCGGAAAGAAACAAACAACATAGTAAACAACCATCGCATCAACATGGCATGATGCACAATCAAGTATGATGCATGTCCGGTTTAAATAGGCATGGCATGACAAAGTGCACAAACAATACTACAAATTAAGTGGAGCTCAATATGCAACGAGTTGCATATTGACGAAACACCGCATCAATTATTTAGTCCTCTCTCGTCTATGTACCCAACAATGTTAAATGTTATTAAACATGGCAAGGGGTGAAGCATATGAAAACTACCTAACTAGGCAAGTTTAAATGGGGCCGGAACAACAAACAACAAATCCGGAAAATCCTCATGTGCATATTTTAGATTTGGTACTGTTCTGCCTAAAATCATATTTTATTGTTTTCTAAACAGGAAAATAAAGTGCAACATGTTAATATATGTATTTTCCTACCCCATTTACATATATAATTTATTTAAATCCGAGCTACGGTTATTTAGTTATGAAATAAATCATTTTAACATGGCATTTAAGCAAATTAATGCAAACAGCAATTTAAACATTTTAAACACGCAAGAAAGCAGCATGTTATGAAACTAGATGAAATTCTAAGCAGGTTACATATATAAAACATTTTGATACGATGCACGGTTGATGAGTTATTATATGCATGATCTAGAGGGACTTTTCTGAAAACTGCAGTCTCCTGGAAATTATATAAAATCGTAGATCTGAAAAAAACAGGAACTGGGCCACATCTCGGGCGGACTGGGCTGAACAGAGAGGAGGGGCTGTGGGGAGCTCACCCATGGGCCAAGCCCAGTCGGTGGAGACCTAGGCCGGCTGGGCGCTGGCTGGGCCTGACGAAGTGGGCGGCTTGGGTCTTGACTAGATCGAACAAGGAGGAGGAGGGGGCGCGGTCAACGCTCGAGGACGAGCGTTCGCTCGATGCAGGATGCGGCTCGAAGCAGAGGAGGATGAAGGCGGGCGACGCAGCAGAGGGAACTTGGCGGGGCACCCCGGCGAGGAAGATGGCCGGCGCGAGCTCTCGGCATGGGGAGGCCACGCGGAACGACGAGGAGGGGCGCGGTCAATGCGAGGCGGGGGCGCGTGCAGGGACTTGTCGATCCATTCGACGAGTCAGACACGGCGGCGGCAGCGCAGCCGTTCCTTCGCAGCGGCCTGGAGAAGGCCTCTGGCGAGGGGACTAGCTTGGTGGTCGGAGACGCAGATCCGGGCCAGTTCGGGTTGGGGAGGCGAGGTAGCAGGCCGACGTGGAAGAACTCAGGCGGCCATGGCGTTTTCCTGTGCAGAGAGAGACGAGAGGGAGTTGAGAACGGACGCAGAGAAGAAAAACAAGGAAGGAGGAGAAGGGGCGACGCTCATCTGGTTGGCCGCTGGTGCTGCTCCGGCAGGGAGGTGGAGGCGCACGAGAGGCTCGGGGCTGCGGCCGGAGCTGCTGCTGCTACCGGTGGACGGCACGAGGTGGGCTGCGGCAGGGAGTTCCTCACCCTGGTTCACGACGAGGGGAACGGGGAGGTCTGCGTGGGCTGTGGTGGATGGATGGATCGGGAAGGAAGAGGCTTCGGCTTGCTGTGGTTGGGCGCCGGCGGAAAACAAGGGAATTGGTCGGGGAGGATTTGGATCGAGGAGAAGTGGTTGCCTGGTGGATTTTTGGATCGGGAGCGATCCCAAGGAAGAGGGTGGCGGCGGCCGACTGGGCAGGGGGAGGATTTGACGGATGGGACGGCATTTAGGGTTAGGTGATATTTATATAGCACGAGGATTTGGTTAGAGGTATTTGGTCCCTCCGATTTTAATCGGACGGTCGATAAATAAATAGATAGGGAGTTCAAATAAGAAAACAGAGATGTTTTATCGATGTTTGGGGATGATCCAGGCCCAACGGTAACGATAGTCTGGTTCGGGTTCGGGGAAGTTTCGGACACGGGCAAGGGGTCAATGCACTGTGCAAAGAGACTCCGGTTTAGGCAAGAGGGAAAACGAAGAACAAGGTTGGTCTCGAAACGGTCAACGGAAGCAAGGGGGGACGCGGCAACTACGAGCAGATGCAAGTTTTATGAAAACATGATGATGCAATGTGCATGATGCCATGGTGAATGCAACAACCAAAAATAACACAACGAAACTCGAAAAACATGGAAGGCGTCTGGAGCGTCGGTCTTGGGGCGTTACATTACTGCATCTTCTTCATGATACTAAATGCACAAGGTTTCCTCCCTTTCCTATTTCACCTTTGCTAGAGGTCAGTAGCCCGCATGGATTTCAATTCAGGGTCAGTCGAACCACAATTAAAAGAATCAACACCCGCTTAGGCGCGCGGAGCACCTAGTCCGCCTGTTCGCCAGTGAAGCGGCGCATCGGTGTCTATCATAGGGGTGTGGGGCGCAGGAGCTGCTTGCGCACGATCTGGATGTCGGCGGGGCTTGAATGGATTGCCGGGGGGCAATACCAAGCATGGCGGTGTGGTGAGGTCGAGGGGAGGGTGCAGGCAGGGGACTGGGCCGGTGGTCATTGCCGTTTCAAGGAAGATCGTCAACACTGACTGGCTGGAGGTAGATGAAGGCGATCTGCCCGTTCTTTATACATCGGATGGTGCAGAAAAAATGGACTGACCTATTTGTTTTCAGTTGATTGTTATTTTCATATAATCCTGTAGTAATTTAGTGTGCCATGCATGTTGCGGAGCTATCATATTTCTCCTGTCATTTATTCTCACTGACCTGCTATCTGCTACCTTTACATTGTACTAATTGTGCACACACTTCACCCATACTCACACTATTTTTTATGCATGGGTATTTCAGACTCTGACGCAGTGTTGATGAATGCTGAAAAGAAAAGGCAGAAGTCCCTCTAGTGTAATTCGAAGATAAGCACTAAGCATTTCAGCGCTCTAAAGGATGCAGTGTCAGCAGTTGAAGATAGTAAACGTAGCTCTGCCGTTGATGATCTCAATCGCCACACACAACCATCCCAGGTGCTTGCTTTAACTTCGCGCTGTCAAATGTGGTTGCATGTTGCATATGGTGTCTAGCTTGTATTGCTTCCAATTTGGTTAAATTGCATCTGCTTACTTTACACATTATACCTTTGATAATGACATGCCTTCCTATTTTTGATACATACTCCCTCCGTTCGGAATTACTCGTCCAAGAAATGAATGTATCTAGATGTATTTTAGTTGTAGATACATTCATTTTTGTGACAAGTAATTCCGAACGGAGGGAGTACTACATATGTCTATTAACCATGTTCGTACATCAAACTAATGCTCTTTTGTATCCCTTGTCAATCACTTATGATGAGACAGTCACCCGGGTGGGTTACTGTGAGACGCCATACTCGTTTAAAGAGTGCGGTGTCATCCTCCCCACATGATTCTCAAGAAACAGCAAAGCTTAATGAAGATAGTCAAGGTTGCTCTCTAGTTGATGACCGCAATTCCCCCACACCACCATCACAGGTGCTTGCTCTAACTTCGTAGTGTGATATGTGGTTGCATGTTGCATACAGTGTCTAGCTTGTAATGCTTCTAATTAGGGTAAATTGCATCTGCTTAGTTTACACATTATACCTGTGAATATGGCATGCCTTCCTATTTTTGGTACACACTAGATCTATGTGTTAACCTTGTTCTTACATGAAACTACCTGTCTTCTGTATCCTGCATCAATCACTTGCGATGAGTCACCTTTACTCGTTGCATATTGCATATTATTTCTAGCCCGTTGCCATGTATTGCTTCTAATTTGGTCAAATACATTTGTTAGGGAACCCTTTTAATTTGGCAGAGTGATATTGGTTTCATCTTTCATATGGTTTCTAGCTTGCATTGATTCTAACAAGTTCAAGCACCTTGTGCTTAGTTTACACTTTATATATCATACATGTCAATATGTCACGCCATCATGTTTTTCATACATATTCCATCCTCCTATCATGCGGTTGCCTTACATGAAAGTAGTGTTCGTCAGTATCATGCATCAATGAGTTCTGAAGAGCAAATTTTATTCCTTTTTCTTGTGGGTTTGACTTGACAAGGCAAAATCAAGAAAGAGGAAGGAAAAGAGTAAGGAAGGCGATGATGGTGGTCCTCTGCAGCAATGTAAACGGAGCATCTATACCGATTCTCCTTGTACTGATAGTGCATTACAAGGTCCAAGTCTCCGCTCCCCTACTCCACCATCCAAGGTGCTTGGTCTAACTTGGCAGTGTGATATCTGGTTGCATGTTGCATATGGTGTCTAGCTTGTATTGCTCCTAATTAGTGTAAACTGCACCTGCTTAGCTTACACATGATACGTGTGAATATGACATGCTTTCCTATTTTTGGTACGTACTATATATGTCTATCACACCATGTTCTTACATGAAACTACTCTTCTTGTGTATCCTGCATCAGTCACTTATGATGGAACACCTTTAAGTTGGCAGTGTGTGCCGGGGAAATCTGACTCCGCGAGCACCTATGGGGACGGAGCCCCTTCTCGGTTCGGCGGGGGGCGGAGGCCGCGCGAAGAGCAGATCGAGGCGGGGCACACGAGCAGTTTTTACCCAGCTTCGGAGCTCTCCAGAGAGATAATACTCCTACTGCTGCTTTGTGGATTGTATTGAGTTCTTGCTCGGGAGCGCTGAGTGCTACAGTACACACCAGTAGCTAACGAGACCGAGCGTGAGTGTTCTACTGTTCGTCCCTCCCCCCTCTACGTTGTGCATGGGCCTCCTTTTATATGCTCAAGGGGTCTCCAACAGGTGGCAACGTAGGCAAGGGCAAAAATGGAAAGGTGCTGCGGTAGGTACAGCTACCTACACAGTGTATCATACCTAACTCTGACGGCAGGGGACAAGGGCATTAAATGCCCGTCTGCGTCGCCCAAACAGTGCAAAAAAGGGACCGTTAGGGACGCCTCCGCTTGCCACGATGGCGATCTTGTCAGCGCCGCTTGCCACGGTGCACCCCTGGCTGCACAGCCTCCCGCCACGTACGCCTGGAAGTGCCTCAGAGCGACACGTTGGTGGGTGAGCTGGAGCGCAGGTACAGAGTAGTTGCTTGCCGCGGCAAACGCCTTGCCGCGGTTGTTGTCTTGTCGCGTCCGGGAGCTTGTCGCTTGCCGGGTCTTGCCAGGACGCGTGGCGCGTCGCGGCAAGTTCCTTGAGATGCCTTGGTTGGCCTCCCCGGCAAGCTCCCCTTGCCGGGGTCATGCGTCTTGAGTGGCCTTCCCGGCAAGCTCCTCTTGTCGGGGCCTTGTATCCTTGGCTTAAATACTTTGTTCTTGAATGGTTCCAAAGGAACCACAGAGGTCCTTGGCGGTCACCCGGCAAGCCTTTCCGCGGGGCGCTGCGACTGCCCGTGCACAAGTTCGGGATACTAGGGTACCCCTACTCTAGTACACCGACAGGAGCCCCCGGGCCTAGGCGACACACGATGCCGAGCGCTGTTGGGCCAGGCCCAAAACAGGGCACCGGCACGCGTGGCTTGGGTCACGTCGCATCTGACTCCGTATCCACCACGCCCTCCCCGAACGGCACACGTAGATTGCGGCGTCGTGGGAGAGGTCGTGGGTGGTTTCTTTATTCGGAAAGGCGAAGCGTCCGCCCTCTCCCTCCTTCTAAGCAGGGGAAACAGGGGCGGTTCGCCCACCTGCCCGTTGCTATTCCTGCCTCGAAAATCTCCGCCGCTCCCCTTCTTCTCAAAGCCGAAAGAGAGCAGCGCTCCGCCCCCATCGCCGCCAGCACCGCCAACGTCGTCGTCCTCCCTCACCATTCCCGCCCTGGCTCCGAAAGCCGAGAAGGCGAAGTCGGCCGAGGCGCAGCGGCTCGCGGCGCTGTGAAAGGAGAAGGAAATCTTCCCTCCGAGGCTTGAGGCGGAAGAGCTGAAGGAGCTCTACTACCTCTTCTGGTCGACGGCGACGCGGGCGCACCCGTGCACGAGGGTACTCCCAGCTGCCGCTTGGAAAAAGGCTCCCACGGGGTACCCTTTCTTCGCCTTGTTCTTCTACTACGGGCTCTGCCCTCCCTTTTCTGAATTTTTCTGTGACGTCATGAACACCTACGGGCTCCACCTCCTTGACTTCACCCCCAATGTTGTCCTGACCATGGCAGTTTTCGCACATCTCTGCGAAAACTTTGTCGGAATCCATCCAAACGTAGCCCTTTTCCGCCACTTCTTTTCGCCTCGAGTTGAGAAAGGAGAGCCTTTATCCGGCGGAATCGCCTGGATCTCAAAAGCCGGCAAGAAGGAGGCTTATCTGGATGGAGAGTTCCGCAGCAAGTGGGAGGAGTGGAGGGCGGACTGGTGCCTGATTGTCGAGGAGAACCCGCAGCCGTTTACTGCCCTGCGCCAAACTCCAGTAGTGCGCGGCAGTGATTGGAGTAGCCTGGCCCCAGAAGACGACAGACTGAAGATTGCCGTCGCTCGGATCCTACGCCTCAGGCTTGCCGGGCTTACTATAGGAGCAATTGGCGCAGATTTCCTCCGCCGCCGCATCGCCCCCCTGCAGGAGAGGAGGAGACCCGCCTGGGAGTTCTAGAACGCGGCGGATATTATGAGGGTGCGGCCGGGACTAAACTTTAACTTCACTGTCATGGAGCTCAACTCGATGCTCCAGGAGCTGTTCAAGTACGACCCACAGCATCCCGAAGTGTTCAGGTTGCCGAGGGGCGTCGTTCCGCTGTGCAACAACTCCTCGCTCGACCGCATCCGTGCAATGATGCCACTGTGCGACTCGCATGGAATTGACCCAGCCTGGATAGAGCCTGCAGATGATGTCGTGCGGGCGTTCTTCAACAACTTGGTAGAAGTGCCGGTTGACGCCGATGAGAAGAGGGGCCTCACCCGGGACACCACCGACGATGAGCTCAAGCGCATCGCCACCAGGATGAAAGAGGCGGCGGCAGCCGCAGCTGCGGGCGAGTTTGGGTTCACCGTGGAGGAGGCAGAGGCAGCAGAGGCGGCAAGCCTTGCTGGCGAGGAAGAGCCTGCCGGGCATGACGCCGGGTCGAGCGGGCCCGTCGAGGACACGAGCGGCTCATTGGAGATCAGCTCCTCTTCCTCTTCGTCTTCGGGCAGCTAGCCGCAAGCAGAGCCCCCGGCTCCTCAAGCAGCGCCCCCGGCCCCACAAGCAGAGTGTAACATCCCGGGTGTCAAGCTACAGTAAAGTCCTGTTAATGGTGCCCCATCATCATAATTAAAATTTTCTAATCATCACTTTGTCCCAAACCGACCTCCAATTCAAATTAAAAGACAAGTCAAAATATTGTTTCTCCAAACTATAATACTAAAATGTTCGCATTTTAGTATAAACCCCCCTGATATTTGTCATGTTAAAACCAACTTCGTTTGACCCACCAATTAATTCATAGGAAATATAAAGTGGTTCAATAACAACCAAAATAGCCTTTTCAAAATTAAATAAATGTTTAGGTTTTTCCAAACTGCTTGACACTTTGTGGGCCTCTCCAATGTGATGACTAATATTTATGTGACAAGTTTTGTATGCAACTCAATTCATTGGAAGCAAAAATTAAAATGCAAGGCCGTAGCTAAAATATAAAACAGGCAAAATAAAAAAAAGGAAAAAGGCTTAGTGCTTGCTATGCACAAGAAGCCTAGTGCTACAGTAACCTGGGCCAGCCCACCACCGGCCTTCTCCTTCCTCGCTACAGGAGGCACGGGAGGCGTGGCGTGCATCCGGCCGCCATGGCCGCGTGCCGGCCATCCCACGGCCCCCCTGTTGGATAAGGCGACCCCCACGACCCACTGGTGAACCCTAGCTTCATTCCCCCCCTTCACCCTCTCCCCCTCGCGTCTCCCTCTCGATCCTGAGCTCTCCTGAGCTTATGTGTCTCCGCGCCACCATCGTTGTCGCGGACCGGGGCCACCCCGAGCCGCCCTCTGGTGTTCTGGAGCTCCACCAAGGTCGCCTCCATCGCCTACCGCACTAGATCGAGCTCGGGGAGCAACGCCGGTGTCGCCCTCATCGTTTTTCTCCGCCATGGCCGCCACGTCCTCGCCGTCGATCCGCGTCTTCCCGTACACCCTGGCACCGTACGAGCTCACCATCAACCCTCCCGCAGTGAGAAGCGCCGATCCCCCGCCTTTCCCCCTAGTTCCCGTCGACGTAGCCGCCGCCCAAGTCCTCCCGAGGTCATGCCTGAAGCTCTGCTTCTATGCGCGAGCGCGCCCCTGGCTGCGCCTCGCCTTGTCCGGCTGCTCCCTTCGGCCACCCCAGGCGCCACCCCTTGCCCGCGCCAGTACCCACACGCGCCTCGCTTGGCCTCTCGCCGTAAGCCTGCGCGCTAACCGCAGCCGCTGCCGCCTAGTGCTCCCGTCGCCCGCCTCCTGCTACTGCGCCGCTGCTGCCGCCGCTTTGTTGCTGCCCACTGCTGTTGCGGCTCGCTGCTGCTGCTCTAAACTGGAGTTGCTCTTGCTGGTGCCGTTGTTGCTTTGCCTGCTGCTGCGTCGCGTCTTCTACTGCTCTGGTGTTGTTCCTAGCCGCTGCCGCTGCTGCTTTGTTGCCCGCGCCAGCGCATGCTCGCTGCTGCCATGCACCTCGTGTGTGTGCAGGCCATGGCCGTGTGCACAACCATGTGATGTGCGTGTGTGTGCACAACCAAGTGCGTGATGGCCATGGCAACACAGCCGTGGGCATAGCTGGTTGTGCCACTGCCACTGCCACATGTGGCTGGCCGTTTAATTAATCTAATTAGGTATTAGTGGTAACTTTAGATGCTAATTAGAGTATGACATGTGGGTCCCCTTGCTAAATAAACCTTTTTAGCATATTTGTTAAAATATTAGTCAATGACAGGTGGACCCAGTCAACACATTGACCAGTCAACTGCTGAGTCAGCAGTTGACCAGGCCCACCAGTCAGCCTTTGTGGCTAGTCCACAGCTGGGTGCACTTAGTATTTTATTGTTTAAATTAGAATTTAATAATAATTCAGAAATTACTAAAATCATTTAATCTTTGGGAAATCATATAAAATAATCCGTAGCTCGGATGAAAAAGTTTTATACATGAAAGTTGCACAGAACGACGAGACGAATCCGATTACGCCCTCCGTTCATCTATCGTACGTCCCTAGCATAGCAAACGTTGAACTTTTCCCCTTCGGTTCATCTGTCTGACAGATGTCCGGAACCGGGAATACTTTCCCGGATGTTACCCTCGTTCGTCAGTGTCGCCTAGCGCTGCGTTAGAACACCCCTAGCGTTGAGTATTGTCTTGTTATGCTTATGATTGTGTGTATTTACTGTTTCTTCCACCTCTTCTCTCCGGTAGACCCCGAGGCCGATGATGCCCCGGTGATCGACTACGTCGACGATGATCTCCTCCTTGTCTGAGCAACCAGGCAAGCCCCCCCCCCCTTTGATCATCCCGATATCGCCCATTCAATTCTCTCATGCTTGCATTAGATTTTGCTATTGTTATTGTTTGCTCCTATTCCGTTGCATAGCCTGCTTTTGTATCTGCTGTTGTACCTTACCTGCTTATCCTAAACTGCTTAGTATAGGTTGGTTAGTGATCCATCAGTGACCCCCACCTTGTCCTTGTTGCCCCTGCTTCATCATAGAAGACCCGATCAACGGGATCGAAGACCAGGCCCCGACACCGCACTTCACTTTCCCCTTAGTTGCTCGACACTACTGGGTTACTATCGAGTGCCGAGGGTGATCCCTCATAACGCACTCCTGATGATAATTCTGTAGTGTAGCTATTCGATCATGGTCATCGAGGGTGATTTCCTCTTACACCATTCCCGATACGGCTCTATCGTGCAACCAATCAAATGTGAACCTCGAGGGTGGATCCTCTTACGTTCACCTTGATGATTACATCGAGTGGAATTCACCGGGGGTGATTCCTCGGGTCTTTCCCTTGATGTTTGGACACATAGATACTTGGACTTTACCACTATTACTTGGAAAGACGGGTCGACCCTGAGGGGTACCCGCGCGAGCTTAATTGTGAGTGATGTGGGGTCGGGCGGACCTGGAAGGTGTCCGCGAGATAATTACGAGGCGTGGCCGGGCATTCCTCGCCCTTGCCACAAGTCACCGAGACGGGGCAACGGGGTCACATCTTTCGTGAGTCTCTGCTTGTTACCGCGCGTTCCTAATCCACTACGATTTGGATATTTGATCCGAGGGGCCTCTGGCCTGATAGCACTAACCATCACGTGGGCATAGTTTGGGCGTTCTGCGTCGTATACATCAGACGAAGCTTAATAGACGTTAGCGACTGAGCGGCGCGCGCCGGGTTGGACTGGTAAGCTCCTGCCTTTTTAGGGAGGTAGCTAGGTCTGCTCACCGGCCACGTACGCAACATGCAGGAGTTCCCGGGGAGATGGCCCATGACCCCTGGGGGCATAGGTTTAGTCCGGCATGCTGGCCTCTCTATTAAGCCTAGGTCGGGTTGCGGCGTATTGTTTGGCCGAGGCCGGGCATGACCCAGGAAAGTGTGTCCGGCCGGAGTTAATCAAGCGTGGTGGGTAAGTTGGTGCACCCTGCAGGGAAGAAAACATCTATGGATAGCCTGTCCTACGGTAACGGACACTTGGAGTTGTATCCCGATCGATACAACTAGAACTGGATACTTGTGATGAGAACTGGATGGTGATGAGGATTGGATTGTGATGATAACTGGATAGTATGGCTCTGGGGTGCCTTTCTCGCAGGGAGTCGAGAAAGGATCTCCGGCCGAGGTTGATAACACTTCTACTACTTTACTCTATGCTACTCTACTCCCTCCGGTTGCTACAAGATGGTGGTTTCCAGAAGATGCTAGTCTTCGATAGGACTAGGCCTTCTCTCTATTCTGGCATTTCTGTAGCCCAGTCCACATATACAGCCTTCCTTTGATAATGTTGCATATGTAGTGTAGATCCTTGCTTGCAAGTACTTTGGATGAGTACTCACGGTTGCTTTGCTCCCCCTTTCTTCTTCTTTCCGGTTGATGCAACCAGATGCCGGAGCCCAGGAGCTAGATGCCACCGCCGATGCATACTATAACATGGAGGCCGCCGACGACCAGGAGTAGTTAGGAGGCTCCCAGGCAGGAGGCCTTGCCTTTTCGATCGATGCTGCTTTTGTGCTAGCCTTCTTAAGGCAACTTGTCTAACTCATGTCTGTACTCAGATAATGTTGCTTCCGCTGACTCTTGTGTATTCAAGCTTATATATTTGAGCCCTCGAGGCCCCTGGCTTGTAATATAAAGCTTGTATTATTTTAATTTGTGTCTAGGGTTGTGTTGTGATATCTTCCCATGAGTCCTTGATCTTGGTCGTACACATTTGCGTGTATGATTAGTGTACGATTGAATCGAGGGTGTCACAAGTTGGTATCAGAGCCGACTGCCTGTAGGTAGCCCCCTTTCCAACTCCTTGGCCGAAGTTGAGTCTAGAAACCGAAAATTGTTTTACTAACTTGGCTGTGTGGCTTACGACCCACGTCGCCGATTGGGTGGTATTAGGATCATTTATTCCTCTTCCTTACTCTGGGATTCTGATCTCTCGTCTATTCGGGTTAAACATTTTACTAACTCTGACATTAGGTTCTCGTACCCACTTCCTCCCGGAGAGCCCCGACATTACCGATGATCGCTTGCTTCGCCAGAAGATTCTACAGATACTCCTTGATGTTTCTCGAGACACTATGCCAACTACCTTGCAGTTCCTAACCACCGCTAATCCCCGTGAATGACATCCCTGCCGCTTGTACTTTCTTCCCCAGTTGTTTCCGTTGTTACAAGATACCCCTAGTACTCTCCGTTGTTTCGAGAATCCCTTGTGCCCTCTGCTTTGCATCTTCTTTCGCACTACGGATAATTCACTTAACCGGGGTTCGTTCATCCCCAGTTGTTCATTTGCTTTCCAAATACCTGAAAAGGCTTTCTGATCTTTCAAAATCCTCTGCAGCCTATTGCTCTTGATTCTCCTTGCCTGCTTGCATTAGGATTAATTCCATATGTCTAACAATATTCTTTAAAATTCTTTGTGATTGTCATTTTGTTCCTATGGGTTCAGCGTGTGTGCGAATACTCGCAATCATTAATCAATCCTTGGAAATTTTCTTTCCGGGTCAGACATTCTTCCAGATATGAGATGGTTCTTGCCCAATCTAGATTTGATAGGGTACACCTCTAAGTCTATTCAACTTACTCATCTTTTGATCAGAGCCTCTGCTTCTGATCCTTCGTCTTGAAATCATAATTGCTTTGTACCCAAGCATCGAATCATTCAGACGTTTCTATAAGCCGATACCTTTGCATCCCCTTGTTCATCCGATTACTGATACTCACATCAACTCTGTCGTGAACCGCCAGATCCATTGCTGGGTTGTTGTCCGACAGTGACCTTCACATCCAAAGTCTTGTGAGGTTTTCCCCGATACATAATACCTTCGGTAAATTGAATCATCTGCTTTGACTCCGATACTCTGCTTTTGAACTCGTATCTTTTTCTTGGTTGGTGGTTGTATAGATTCGTAAAAATGCCCCGATGGGTTGAACTTATGCCTTCCATAATCCGTGTGAACCCGAGAGTTCTCACGAGTCTTACTCTTCTGGTACTTGGCCAGATAAATCCTCTGCACTACAATTTCTTTGAAAAACGAGGAGTGAATGAAAGGTTATGCATTGAAGAAGTGGGAGTCGACCTTGAACTTTTTGTTCATGCCCATGGACCCGATGTGGCACTTATCATGGAAGCTTCTTGTGATAATAATAATCCTCTTGGTATAAGATCATCTTATATCTAGGATTTGATCCTTTGCAACCGTGGTTCTGACCATGATAGTTTCTCCTTAATTCCATTTCCCGGACAAGTTAAAATACTTGTCTCCTGCAAGTCATTTCACCTGTCCACCTCCAATTTGATCTACCTTCAAGTATTGCCTCATGTTATCTCGAGGATAGTGTGTCATTGCACTACCTCTTGTAAATTCTTAATTGGAGTGATACTCCGTCACATCATTCCTAGCCTGATCGGATATATCATTATCGTGCTAATTCTAACTGTGCTACTCGGCCCTTATTCTTGGAGCACAACTTTTCGACGATGGGCGAAGCTTACGTCGATCTTCCTCATATTATCATTCCACCGTGAGCAACAAACTTGAATCCGAGCTTGTGTCATATACGTGGTTCCAATAACCTTTTTCTTCATCATTCCTTTTGCTTGATGTGGTCGCTGTTCGATGGCCTCTTCTTAGTACCTCGACAAAATCTATCATGATCCCCATCAATATACTGACCCGTTTCAGGATATCAATCGAATTCATGATGAGAAATACCATCCTCGCCCCTCTATGGTTGTGTTATCATCGACAAGGTCCTTGACTTCCTGCCAACACAAACCTGATTGTGTTTGGTTATACCTTACGTTCTGAGATAATCTTGGAAATGTTCCTTTGAATCTCTTATGATCTACAGACCCAATCCACAATTGAAACACCATGTCGGTGCTATCTCGAAGCATGTCTTTGGTACTCCGATTTTCAATAAAACATTTTGAAGTCCAATGCTAAAGGTTTCTTGCTCAATTATCCAAACACCATTGTTTGGGTAATGTCATGAAATTTCTCTCCCCTTACCTAAATGATTTTTCACTTTCTATCATGTCGTGGATATCATGCTCTGCTTGTCCTTGGGAAGGATATACCCCTGAAATATGTGTCCAAACAAATTTTCCTTTCCATTGTTCTGTTTACTCTGGACATCACATTTTCCCTTCCGTTGTTTTGTTTAACCTTTCTTGTGGTCTATATGCTCTAAGCAGTAATATTCTTCTGCTTATGTAAACACCTTGGTGTACAACCGTGTCGCTAAGACCCTGTTGTTTGTGTTGATGACATTACGGTAGCCACCGATGGAAGAGAACTTTGCCTATTCGTCCGCCTCGTTCAACGAGCAGGAAAATGGTTCTCTTCGTCCCTCGCCCTTGGTACCAATGTTGTTGTCCACATAACTGACAAACTATCCTCCGACAAAGCTTGCTATCATAACCGTGTAACATGTCACCGTTCTTTCTACTTTTAATCCACATGGTGGGCCCATAACCCACAGTTCCACAGGATCAAAACCTGACTCTCTTGTATATCCTTTATTCAGAAGTATCATTTGCTCTTGGCTTTGTGTGTTGTCATGAGCCACCGTCTGAGAGATGATCTATTCCCGATGCTCTGAATACCCTTCTCACACCCTGTTCAGGTATCGATCGTTTGTCCATTCGCTTGAACCTCCCTATTGTACCTTCATATTTTGCTCTCGATGTTTTCTTAAGTTTCAACTCGAGATATACTTCTGCCACATTTCCTGAATTGTTCACCAAATAATTAACCATATAAGGGTCAGTTCTCTTGAAGTTACTTTTTTACTTCCCCACTTAAATCTCGGGACGAGATTTCTTGTAGTGGAGGAGATTTGTAACATCCCGGGTGTCAAGCTACAGTAAACTCCTGTTAATGGTGCCCCGTCATCATAATTAAAATTTTCTAATCATCACTTTGTCCCAAACCGACCTCAAATTCAAATTAAAAGACAAGTCAAAATATTGTTTCTCCAAACTATAATACTAAAATGTTCGCATTTTAGTATAAACCCCCCTGATATTTGTCATGTTAAAACCAACTTCATTTGACCCACCAATTAATTCATAGGAAATATAAAGTGGTTCAATAACAACCAAAATAGCCTTTTCAAAATTAAATAAATGTTTAGGTTTTTCCAAACTGCTTGACACTTTGTGGGCCTCTCCAATGTGATGACTAATATTTACGTGACAAGTTTTGTATGCAACTCAATTCATTGGAAGCAAAAATTAAAATGCAAGGCCGTAGCTAAAATATAAAACAGGCAAAATAAAAAAAAGGAAAAAGGCTAAGTGCTTACTATGCACAAGAACCCTAGTGCTACAGTAACCTGGGCTAGCCCACCACCGGCCTTCTCCTTCCTCGCTACAGGAGGCATGGGAGGCGTGGCGTGCATCCGGCCGCCATGGCCGCGTGCCGGCCATCCCACGGCCCCCCTGTTGGATAAGGCGACCCCCACGACCCACTGGTGAACCCTAGCTTCATTCCCCCCCTTCACCCTCTCCCCCTCGCGTCTCCCTCTCGATCCCGAGCTCTCCTGAGCTTATGTGTCTCCGCGCCACCATCGTTGTCGCGGACCGGGGCCACCCCGAGCCGCCCTCTGGTGTTATGGAGCTCCACCAAGGTCGCCTCCATCGCCTACCGCACTGGATCGAGCTCGGGGAGCAACGCCGGTGTCGCCCTCATCGTTTTTCTCCGCCATGGCCGCCACGTCCTCGCCGTCGATCCGCGTCTTCCCGTCCACCCCGGCACCGTACGAGCTCACCATCAACCCTCCCACGGTGAGAAGCGCCGGTCCCCCGCCTTTCCCCCTAGTTCCCGTCGACGTAGCCGCCGCCCAAGTCCTCCCGAGGTCATGCCTGAAGCTCTGCTTCTATGCGCGAGCGCGCCCCTGGCTGCGCCTCGCCTTGTCCGGCTGCTCCCGTCGACCACCCCAGGCGCCACCCCTTGCCCGCGCCAGTACCCACACGCGCCTCGCTTGGCCTCTCGCCGTAAGCCTGCGCGCTAACCGCCGCCGCTGCCGCCTAGCGCTCCCGTCGCCCGCCTCCTGCTACTGCGCCGCTGCTGCCGCCGCTCTGTTGCTGCCCACTGCTGTTGCGGCTCTCTGCTGCTGCTCTAAACTGGAGTTGCTCTTGCTGGTGCCGCTGCATAGCTGCTGTCGTTGTTGCTTTGCCTGCTGCTGCGTCGCGTCTTCTACTGCTCTGGTGTTGTTCCTAGCCGCTGCCGCTGCTGCTTTGTTGCCCGCGCCAGCGCATGCTCGCTGCTGCCATGCACCTCGTGTGTGTGCTGGCCATGGCCGTGTGCACAACCATGTGATGTGCGTGTGTGTGCACAACCAAGTGCGTGATGGCCATGGCAACACAGCCATGGGCATAGCTGGTTGTGCCACTGCCACTGCCACATGTGGCTGGCCGTTTAATTTATCTAATTAGGCATTAGTGGTAACTTCAGATGCTAATAAGAGTATGACATGTGGGTCCCCTTGCTAAATAAACCTTTTTAGCATATTTGTTAAAATATTAGTCAATGACAGGTGAACTCAGTCAACACATTGACCAGTCAACTGCTGAGTCAGCAGTTGACCAGGCCCACCAGTCAGCCTTTGTGGCTAGTCCACAGCTGGGTGCACTTAGTATTTTATTGTTTAAATTCGAATTTAATAATAATTCAGAAATTACTAAAATCATTTAATCTTTGGGAAATCATATAAAATAATCCGTAGCTCGGATGAAAAAGTTTTATACATGAAAGTTGCTCAGAACGACGAGACGAATCCGATTACGCCCTCCGTTCGTCTATCATACGTCCCTAGCATAGCAAACATTGAACTTTTCCCCTCCGGTTCATCTGTCTGACAGACGTCTGGAACCGGGAATACTTTCCCGGATGTTACCCTTGTTCGTCAGTGTCGCCTAGCGCTGCGTTAGAACACCCCTAGCGTTGCTTATTGTCTTGTTATGCTTATGATTGTGTGTATTTACTGTTTCTTCCCCCTCTTCTCTCCGGTAGACCCCGAGGCCGATGATGCCCCGGTGATCGACTACGTCGACGATGATCTCCTCCTTGTCTGAGCAACCAGGCAAGCCCCCCCCCCCTTTGATCATGCCGATATCGCCCATTCAATTCTCTCATGCTTGCATTAGATTTTGCTATTGTTATTGTTTGCTCCTATTCCGTTGCATAGCCTGCTTTTGTATCTGCTGTTGTACCTTACCTGCTTATCCTAAACTGCTTAGTATAGGTTGGTTAGTGATCCATCAGTGACCCCCACCTTGTCCTTGTTGCCCCTGCTTCATCATTGAAGACCCGATCAACGGGATCGAAGACCAGGCACCGACACCGCACTTCACTTTCCCCTTAGTTGCTCGACACTACTGGGTTACTATCGAGTGCCGAGGGTGATCCCTCATAAGGCACTCCTGATGATAATTCTGTAGTGTAGCTATTCGGTCGTGGTCATCGAGGGTGATTTCCTCTTACACCATTCCCGATACGGCTCTATCGTGCAACCCCTCAAGTGTGAACCTCGAGGGTGGATCCTCTTACGTTCACCTTGATGATTACATCGAGTGGAATTCACCAGGGGTTATTCCTCGGGTCTTCCCCTTGATGTTTGGACACACGGATACTTAGGCTTTACCACTGTTACTTGGAAAGACGGGTCGACCCTGAGGGGTACCCGCGCGAGCTTAATTGTGAGTGATGTGGGGTCGGGCGGACCTGGAAGGTGTCCGCGAGATAATTACAAGGCGTGGCCGGGCATTCCTCGCCCTTGCCACAAGTCATCGAGACGGGGCAACGGGGTCACATCTTTCGTGAGTCTCTGCTTGTTACCGCGCGTTCCTAATCCACTACGATTTGGATATTTGATCTGAGGGGCCTCTGGCCTGATAGCACTAACCATCACGTGGGCATAGTATGGGCGTTCTGCGTCGTATACATCAGCCGAAGCTTAATAGACGTTAGCGACTGAGCGGCGCGCGCCGGGTTGGACTGGTAAGCTCCTGCCTTTTTAGGGAGGTAGCTAGGTCTGCTCACCGGCCACGTACGCAACATGCAGGAGTTCCCGGGGAGATGGCCCATGACCCCTGGGGGCATAGGTTTAGTCCGGCATGCTGGCCTCTCTATTAAGCCTAGGTCGGGTTGCGGCTTATTGTTTGGCCGAGGCCGGGCATGACCCAGGAAAGTGTGTCCGGCCGGAGTTAATCAAGCGTGGTGGGTAAGTTGGTGCACCCCTGCAGGGAAGAAATCATATATGGATAGCCTGTCCTACGGTAACGGACACTTGGAGTTGTATCCCGATCGATACAACTAGAACTGGATACTTGTGATGAGAACTGGATGGTGATGAGGATTGGATTGTGATGATAACTGGATAGTATGGCTCTGGGGTGCCTTTCTCGCAGGGAGTCGAGAAAGGATCTCCGGCCGAGGTTGATAACACTTCTACTACTTTACTCTATGCTACTCTACTCCCTCCGGTTGCTGCAAGATGGTGGTTTCCAGAAGATGCTAGTCTTCGATAGGACTAGGCCTTCTCTCTATTCTGGCATTTCTGTAGCCCAGTCCACATATACAGCCTTCCTTTGATAATGTTGCATATGTAGTGTAGATCCTTGCTTGCAAGTACTTTGGATGAGTACTCACAGTTGCTTTGCTCCCCCTTTTCCCCCTTTCTTCTTCTTTCCGGTTGATGCAACCAGATGCCGGAGCCCAGGAGCTAGATGCCACCGCCGATGCATACTATAACATGGAGGCCGCCGACGACCAGGAGTAGTTAGGAGGCTCCCAGGCAGGAGGCCTTGCCTTTTCGATCGATGCTGCTTTTGTGCTAGCCTTCTTAAGGCAACTTGTCTAACTCATGTCTGTACTCAGATAATGTTGCTTCCGCTGACTCTTGTGTATTCAAGCTTATATATTTGAGCCCTCGAGGCCCCTGGCTTGTAATATAAAGCTTGTATTATTTTAATTGGTGTCTAGGGTTGTGTTGTGATATCTTCCCGTGAGTCCTTGATCTTGGTCGTACACATTTGCGTGTATGATTAGTGTATGATTGAATCGAGGGTGTCACAAGTTGGTATCAGAGCCGACTGCCTATAGGTAGCCCCCTTTCCAACTCCTTGGCCGAAGTTGAGTCTAGAAACCGAAAATTGTTTTACTAACTTGGCTGTGTGGCTTACGGCCCACGTCGCCAATTGGGTGGTATTAGGATCATTTATTCCTCTTCCTTACTCTGGGATTCTGATCTCTCGTCTATTCGGGTTAAACATTTTACTAACTCTGACATTAGGTTCTCGTACCCACTTCCTCCCGAAGAGCCCCAACATTACCGATGATCGCTTGCTTCGCCAGAAGATTCTACAGATACTCCTCGATGTTTCTCGAGACACTATGCCAACTACCTTGCAGTTCCTAACCACCGCTAATCCCCGTGAATGACATCCCTGCCGCTTGTACTTTCTTCCCCAGTTGTTTCCTTTGTTACAAGATACCCCTAGTACTCTCCGTTGTTTCGAGAATCCCTTGTGCCCTCTGCTTTGCATCTTCTTTCGCACTACGGATAATTCACTTAACCGGGGTTCGTTCATCCCCAGTTGTTCATTTTCTTTCCAAATACCTGAAAAGGCTTTCTGATCTTTCAAAATCCTCTGCAGCCTATTGCTCTTGATTCTCCTTGCCTGCCTGCTTGCCTGCTCCGGCGGCGGTGGGTTCGATTCGGACGGAGCAGCCGCCTCCGAAGCCTTCTTCTTCGGCGGCATGTCAATGAAGTTGATGAAGATCTAGCTCGCGTGAACGCCGGATCAGGTTCACACAACCTCGACGCCCCCTACCTGGCGCGCCAAAGATGCTGGGGAAATCTGACTCCGCGAGCACCTATGGGGACGGAGCCCCTTCTCGGTTCGGCGGGGGGCGGAGGCCGCGCGAAGAGCAGATCGAGGCGGGGCACACGAGCGGTTTTTACCCAGCTTCGGAGCTCTCCGGAGAGATAATACTCCTACTGCTGCTTTGTGGATTGTATTGAGTCCTTGCTCGGGAGCGCTGAGTGCTACAGTACACACCAGCAGCTAACGAGACCGAGCGTGAGTGTTCTACTGTTCGTCCCTCCCCCGTCTACGTTGTGCATGGGCCTCCTTTTACATGCTCAAGGGGTCTCCAACAGGTGGCAATGTAGGCAAGGGCAAAAATGGAAAGGTGCTGCGGTAGGTACAGCTACCTACATAGTGTATCATACCTAACTCTGACGGCAGGGGACAAGGGCATTAAATGCCCGTCTGCGTTGCCCAAACAGTGCAGAAAAGGGACCGTTAGGGACGCCTTCGCTTACCATGATGGCGATCTTGTCAGCGCCGCTTGCCACGGTGCACCCCTGGCTGCACAGCCTCCCGCCACGTACGCCTGAAAGTGCCTCAGAGCGACACGTTGGTGGGTGAGCTGGAGTGCAGGTACAGAGTGGTTGCTTGCCGCGGCAAACGCCTTGCCGCGGTTGTTGTCTTGTCGCGTCCGGGAGCTTGTCGCTTGCCGGGTCTTGCCGGGACGCGTGGCGCGTCACGGCAAGTTCCTTGAGATGCCTTGGTTGGCCTCCCCGGCAAGCGCCTCTTGTCGGGGTCTTGCGTCGTGAGTGGCCTTCCCGGCAAGCTCCTCTTGCCGGGGCCTTGTCTCCTTGGCTTAAACACTTTGTTCTTGAATGGTTCTAAAGGAACCACAGAGGTCCTTGGCGGTCACCCGGCAAGCCTTTCCGCGGGGCGCTGCGATTGCCCGTGCACAAGTTCGGGATACTAGGGTACCCCTACTCTAGTACACCTACAGTGTGATATTGGTTTGCGTCTTGAATATGGTTTCTAGCATGTATTGCTTCTAGTTTGATGAACGCCACCTATGACGAGACAGTTTTAACTTGGCAGAGTGATATTTATTGCACCTTTCATATGGTGTCTAGTTTGCAATGCTTCTAATTTGTTGAGGTGCCTTCTGCTTAGTTACCACATCATAGGTGTGAAAATGTCAAGCCGTCCATTTTTTCGTACATATTCCATCCTCGTATCATGACTTTTCCTTTCATCAGAGTAGTGTTCGTCAGTATCATGCATCAATGACTTCTGAAGAGCAAATTTTATTACTTTTTCTTGTGGGTTTGACTTGAGAGGGAAAAATCAAGAAAGAGGAAGGAAAAGAGTAAGGAAGGCGATGATGGTGGTCCTCTGCAGCAACATAAACGGATCATCTGTACCATTCTCCTTGTACTGATAGTGCATTACAAGGTCCAAGTCTCTGCTCCCGTACTCCACCATCCAAGGTGCTTGCTCTAACTTGGCAGTGTGATATCTGGTTGCATGTTGCATTTGGTGTCTAGCTTGTATTGCTCCTAATTAGTGTAAACTGCACCTGCTTAGCTTACACATGACACGTGTGAATATGATACGCTTTCCTGTTTTTGGTACATACTATATCTGTCTATCACACCATGTTCTTACATGAAACTACTCTTCTTATGTATCATGCATCATTCACTTATGATGGAACACCTTTAAGTTGGCAGTGTGATATTGGTTTGCGTCTTGAATATGATTTCTAGCATGTATTGCTTCTAGTTTGATGAACGCCACCTATGACGAGACAATTTTAACTTGGCAGAGTGATATTGATTGCACCTTTCCTATGGTGTCTAGTTTGCAGTGCTTCTAATTTGTTGAAGTGCCTTCTGCTTAGTTACCACACCATAGGTGTGAATATGTCAAGCCGTCCATTCTTTCGTACATATTCCATCCTCGTATCATGACTTTGCCTTTCATCAGAGTAGTGTTCATCAGTATCATGTATGAATGAGTTCTGAAGAGCGAATTATATTCCTTTTTCTTGTCGGTTTGACCTCATAATGCAAAATAAATAAAGCTGAAGGAAATTGGCAAAGCATTGGATGATGGTGGTCCTTCCGAGCAACTGAAACGTTGGTTCTCTATAGATTATACTCCGCCATCCTCCCAACAAGATTCGCAAGACAACGCAAGGCTAGATAGTCAACGTAGCTGTGTAGATGATGAGAACATCTCTCCTACTCCACCATCACGGGTCCTTGCTCTAACTTGGCACTATTATATGTGGTTGCATGTTGCGTATGATGTCTAGCTTGTATTGTTCTAGCTTTGTTGAATTGCACCTGCTTACTTTACACATAATGCCTGTGAATATGACACGTGTTCCTCTTTCTAGAGCATACGTGTACATGATGAGCACATCTCCCCTACTCCACCATCACAGGTGCTTGCTCTAACTTGGCACTATTATATGTGGTTGCATCTTGCGTATGATGTCTAGCTTGTATTGTTCTAACTTTGTTGAATTGCATCTGCTTACTTTACACATAATGCCTGTGAATATGACACGTGTTCCTGTTTCTAGAACATACGTGTACATGATGAGCACATCTCCCCTACTCCACCATCATAGGTGCTTGCTCTAACTTGGAACTGTTATATGTGGTTGCGTTTTCCATATGATGTCTTGTTTGTATTGCTTCTCATTATGTTGAATTGCATCTGCGTAGCTTACAACTTATACCTGCAGCGTTCACTTACCCATAAGACACATTTAACTTGGGACTGTGATGTAGGTTGCATCTTGCATTGTCTTCTAGCTTGTACTACTTCTAATTTCTTGAAATGGCACTTACGACGAGAAACTTTTTACCTGATAGAGTGATATTGGTTGTATGTTCATATGGTGCCTAGCTTTCATTTCTTCTAATTTTGTTGAAATGTCTTCCGCTTACTGTTTTTTCATACAAATTCCATCCTCCTATCGTACGTGTGAATATGAAACGCTGTCTTTTTTTGTATATATTCCATCCTCCTATCCTGCGCTTGCCTTACATCAAAGTAGTGTTCGTCTGTATCATGCATCAACCAGTTATGCAGAGCTAATTTTATTCATCTTCTTGTGGTTTTGACTTCATAAGGCAATATCAGAAAATAGGAAGGAAAAGAGTAAGTTAGGGGATGTTGGTGGTCCTCCACACCGACGCAAACAGAGACTCTCTAGATTTGCCACTACTACTGCTAATGAAATTGAAGTCCCAAGTCTACATGATGAGTTCATCTCTCGTACTCCACCATCGCAGGTGCTTGCTCTAAGTTGACAGTGTGATAATTGGTTTCATGTTGCATATGTTGTCTAGCCTGTATTTCTTCTATTTTGATTAAATTTTGTTGAAATGCCTTCTGCTTACTGTTTTTTCATACATATTCCATCCTTCTATCATACGTGCGAATATGAAACGCTGTTTTTTTTGTATATATTCCATCCTCCTATCCTGCACATGCCTTACATCAAAGTAGTGTTCGTCTGTATCATGCATCAACCAGTTATGCAGAGCTAATTTTATTCATCTTCTTGTGGTTTTGACTTCATAAGGCAATATGAGAAAATAGGAAGGAAAAGAGTAAGTTAGGGGATGTTGGTGGTCCTCCGCACCGACGCAAACAGAGACTCTCTAGATTTGCCACTGCTACTGCTAATGAAGTTGAAGTCCCAAGTCTACGTGATGAGTTCATCTCCCGTACTCCACCATCGCAGGTGCTTGCTCTAAGTTGACAGTGTGATAATTGGTTTCATGTTGCATATGTTGTCTAGCCTGTGTTTCTTCTATTTTGATTAAATTGCACCTGCTGAGTTCATACGTTATACATGTGCATATGACATGACGTTCTGTGTCTAGAATACACTTCATCTATCTATCATACCATGTTCTTACTTCAAAGTACTGCTGTTGTGTATCCTCCATCAGTCACTCGTGATTGGACACTTTTAACATAGCAGTTTGATAGTGGTTGCATCTTGTATTGATTTCTAGGTTGTACTGCTTCTAATTTTTTGAATTGCCACTTATGACAAGACACTTTTAACTTGGCAGAGTAATATTGGTTGCATCTTTCATATGTTTTCTAGCTTGCATTACTTCTATTTTATTGAAAATCCTTCTGCTTAGTTTACACATCATAGCTATGAATCTGTCATGTCGTCGTGTTTTTCTTACATATTCCATCCTCATACGGTTGTCTTACATCAAAGTATTGCTTGTCTGTATCATGCATCAATGAGTTCTGAAGAGCAATTTTATTCTTTTGTGTTGTGGGTACGGCTTGACATGGCAAAGTCAAAAAGAGCAAGGAAAATAATATAGTATGGAGTGGTGTTACTCGTCGGGTGAAACAGAAAAGGATCTGTCGTCCAGATTCTGTTGGTACTTATAGTGCAGTAGAAGGTCCAAGTCCACCGGCTAAATCTACAAACACAGTATCACCTGCTCCGCCAGCTATAGCATCCGCTTCAACTGTACCAGCATCTCAACAAGTTACTCGTTCGTTTGCTCTGGAACTGGCCAGTTCCCAAGCTGCCTTCACACCTAACACTACTTCCGAAGCATTGCTGACACAACAGGACTTGGCAAGATCAGATGAACCTCATGAGCATCAACACCAAGATGGTACGTGACTAAGTCAAGTTGCAGTTGCATGCTCGTTTATATGTACTCTCATAGTTTGATGTACACTAACACTTTCCATATTTGTTGTTGAACTAGCACCACGATGCAAGCGGAAACAGACATCAGGGATAATGCTTGACAGATTAACAAAATCTAAAGGAGGAAGAATGGAGATCCACTTTGAGGCAGGTTTAAAAAGGCCACGTGATGCTACGAGTCAGCCAAGTTAGTATCAGAGGCAGCCGTTGCCGTTAGGTGTCATGCACGTACCCTCCCAACGTGGATCCAGTACAGGAATGAGAAAGATAATACCCAGTTTAACACCTTCCTTGACCATTTATCCGTAAGTAATGTTATTCATCGCAATTAGTAATATTATCTTGCTCTATCCCATACTTTCTAGCTTCCTCCTAATAAGACTCACATTCTTTTTTCAACAGATGAGGTTCAAGTTGGATCTGAAAGATGATGCAACTAAACAAGCATGCACTCATGTTTTTCAGTCTGCTCTATGACAGTACCGTTACCACCTTAGAAAATCTCACTTTGAAGGAAAGGCTAACAATGAAATCGCCCAAACATCTCCAGTGGAATATATTACAGATGAAGACTGGACAACCCTCGTTAAACACTGGTCTGATCCAAAGTATCAGGTAGGCTATATGTATTTGATCAGACCACATATTGAACTTGTATTTATGTATGTGCCTTACAAGTGTATCTTCTTCTAGGCTAACTGTTTGAAGAACAAGACCAACCGTTCTAAAGTGAAATTCCAACAGATAACAGGATCTCGTAGCTATATTGCACACTGCGAGGCTCTTGTAAATAGCTGCTACTTCCTTCTTTTTTCTGTGCCATATTATCATATCTATATTGACTTGTTCCAAATACAGAGGAAAGCCTGTGCGGACCAAAAAGAACCTGAACCAAATGCAGTGCAAATCTTCAAGGATTGCCACACCAGCAAGATGAAGGGTATGAGCACACCAGTTCAAGCCGATGTTGTAAGTCCTTACTCCTCCTGCCTTTCAACTGATTGGTACTGTGATGTGTTCATTTAACTACTTGGTTTGCAGGCAATGTCAGTTACTCTGTTCACTTTTATACATAGTTGTCTTAACGTATCATTTCACCTTACATGGTTAAAAAGAGATGAAGGATATTCTTTTGGTCTTGATCTATATTCTAGTTGTCATGTTCACGTGCGCACACAATGATAAAATAGCATGTTTGTTTTATATCTGTTTGCCCATTATATGAATGATGTCATACTATGTTCATCCTACTTTAAACCATGTCTCTTTATCCTTAGATGTCAACGAATGTGAGGAAATAGACAATACAGTAGGCATGCTACATGGACATATGTTCCGAAAGTGATTTTATTATGTAGTTGGCACTACAATACAAGCTAATGTATTACAGTAGTTCACCAAAATAAGTTATGTATAAACATGCAACCTACTTTGTTTATTTTTGTCTCATTAGTAACTTATCTAGTACACTAACCTACAAGTTCAAACTTTCAGGAAGCTTCGGAAAAAATGATTGAACAACCACAACCACCTGAATGTGACGAGGCTACCACAGGCACAATGTCATGCCTTGCTGCAGTGCCTCAGTATCTCTCCACTAACTGTGCAAAAAGCACTTTCCTGCGTAATTCTGGGTTGGTTGTCAAGGTAACCTCGTCCAAATCGCCTACTGAAAAAAATCTTCCTGCTAGACAGAGTGATATATATGTGCTCCAGACACAAGTCCAATCCCTAATGGACGTCATTTTGGAAACAAGAATAGTGGTTGACAAATGTCGTCAAGATATGAATGGTTTTGAAACCAGACTATCAGACATTTGCTTCGTTGTTGAAGAGCAATGGCGGAAAAAAGGTGAAGATTGTGCTGCTCCATCAGATTCTACAGCCTAAAACATTAGCACTCAGGTCAAACGATCTGTGCTTCTATACATCTGATGGTGCTTTTATCAGCAAGGACTCTAAACTTTATGCCAACGGGCCTTTTTTTGTGATACAACATTTTTTATGCTGCCAAAGGCTGCAATAATAACGACGTTATTTTTGTATAGTGTAGGTTTATCTTAGTAATGTATTCGGTCGAAAGCTTCATAGGAGCCCAACATGCCAACATTCGCCGGGCCCATTCCAATTGGGCTAAAAACGATTATGGGCCGAAATTTGCATGTAGCCC
Source organism: Aegilops umbellulata (assembly GCA_032464435.1). Taxonomy (NCBI): domain Eukaryota; kingdom Viridiplantae; phylum Streptophyta; class Magnoliopsida; order Poales; family Poaceae; genus Aegilops; species Aegilops umbellulata. The sequence continues at coordinate 179,611,484 of CP136055.1, read as the reverse complement.
ACTAAAAATATCTGGGACTAAATCAGCATAAGATTTCACATTTTTCTGGTAGGCCTTTGCCCATAGTGGGCCTTTAACACGCCTAAACATAATTTGGGCCCTCAGTAACAATAGGTCGTTTACAGGTGTAAATATATCGAGCCCATAAAAAACAAGGGCTTTAAAAGACCGAAAGTGAGATTGGGCCCATTTACGATGCAGATCTTTCACAGGCCGAAATTCGGCGGGCCGTAAATGCGTCGACCTAATACACGGGCCTTTAATAGGTCGGAAGTTCGGTCTGTCTAGATTATCGTCATTTTTATATGGGCCTTCAATGGGCTGATGTGACATTGGGCCACATATGGCCCATGGATTTCGTCTGGCGTTAACAGGACGAAAATCACAATAGGCAGAAAGTGGCCCAAATCTATAGTTGGCCTCTAACAGGCCGAATGTCAGACATGGCCGAATAGGACCCAAATCCTTCACGGTCGTTTATGGGCCGAAAGTTTCAATGGCCTGTAAATGGGCCCAAATGAAGCAGGACCTTTAACAGGCTGGAAATACACCGGGCCGTAATTCGGCCCATACACTTAGCAGACTGTTAACGAGCCAGAAGTGACCATGGGCCGCGATGATGACAAGTTTAGGACAGGCCGTTAACGGCCGATTTCACACTAGCCGTACGGGCCTTAACTGAGAATGTTGGGCCTTTAGCTGGGCCGGCCTATTATGGTCCGCAAAATCTCGTGGGCCTTTAGTTGGGTCGGCCCATTATGGCCCGCAAAATCTCATGGGCCTTTAGCTGGGCCGGCCCATTATGATACGCAAAATCTCGTGGGCCATTTGCTGGGCTGGCCCATTATGGATCGCAAAATCTTGTGGGCCTTTAGTTGGGCTGGTCCATTTATACTTTATGGGCCACTTTTGGGCTGATCCACGTGTCAACATATCATAGGCGCATCTCGCCCATTGGATGAGTGACACCTGTGCCAACGCGGAGCTGACACGTGTTTCCGTCAGCCAATAAGAATTTTAACCGTGGAAAATCCCCATTGGTCCAGACTGTTAACGGGTTATCGGATCCAAAACCGGACCCGATATCTTAACGATGTTCCGTTACAGTGGATGCCACATGTCGGTCACCCTTGACGAAAGCACCTCTGTGACGCGCGATTTATCGTCATGGAAGTGGTCACTTCTGTGATGATAATTTTGATAATGTCATGGAACACTTCTATGACACACATGTATGACTATCTTCATTCTGTCATAAATTTGTCATGGATGTACATGCATGGCATAAAACATGACCTACTGTGACAAACACGTATCATCACGGAAGTGTATTTTTTTGTAGTGTCCTCTGAGTGCTGCGTACCCGTCGAAGACTTGCCGGAAAATTCTGTTGGCAAGAGATCCAAGGCCGCGCAACAGATACGTCTCCAACATTCTATAATCTTTAATTGTCTGTGCTATTATATTATCTGTTTTGGATGTTTAATGGGCTTTAATATACCTTTTTATATTATTTTGGGGACTAACCTATTAACCAAAGGCCCAGTGCAAATTGCTGTTTTTTTGCCTATTTCAGTGTTTCGCAGAAAAGGATATCAAACGGAATCCAAACGGAACGAAACCTTCGCGGGGATCTTTTTTGGAACAAACGCAATCCAGGAGACTTGGAGTGGAAGTCAAGGAAGCAAGGAGGCGGACACGAGGCAGGAGGGCGCCCAGGGGGGTAGGTGCGCCCCCCACCCTCGTGGGCCCCTCGTAGCTCCACCGACCTACTTCTTTCCTATATATACTCTTATACCCTGAAAACATCGAGGGGAGCCACGAAACCACTTTTCCACCGCCGCAACCTTCTGTACCCATGAGATCCCATCTTGGGGCCTTTTCCGGCGGTCTGCCGGAGGGGGATTCGTTCACGGAGGGCTTCTACATCAACACCATAGCATGTCCGATGATGTCTGAGTAGTTTACCACAGACCTTCGGGTCCATAGTTATTAGCTAGATGGCTTCTTCTCTCTCTTTGGATCTCAATACAAAGTTCTCCTCGATGTTCTTGGAGATCTATTCGATGTCATACTCTTTTGCAGTGTGTTTGCCGAGATCCGATGAATTGTGGGTTTATGAACTTGATTATCTATGAATATTGTTTGATTCTTCTCTGAATTCTTATATGCATGATTTGATATCTTTGCAAGTCTCTACAAATTACCGATTTAGTTTGGCCTGCTAGATTGATCTTTCTTGCAATGGGATAAGTGCTTAACTTTGGGTTCATTCTTGCGGTGCTCGATCCCAGTGACAGAAAGGGAAACGACACGTATTGTATTTGTTGCCATTGAGGATAAAAAGATGGGTTTTATATCATATTGCTTGAGTTTATCTCTCTACATCGTATCATCTTGCCTAATGCATTACTCCGTTCTTATGAACTTAATACTCTAGATGCCTGCTGGATAACGGTCGATGTGTGGAGTAATAGTAGTAGATGCAGAATCGTATCGGTCTACTTGACACGGACGTGATGCCTATATTCATGATCATTGCCTTAGATATCATTAACTATGCGCTTTTCTATCAATTGCTCGGTAGTAATTTGTTCACCCACCATAATATATGCTATCTTGAGAGAAGTCACTAGTGAAACCTATGGCCCCCGGGTCTACTTTACATCATATAAGTTTCCAATCTACAATTCTAGTTTACTATTTACTTTGCAATCTTTATTTTCCAATCTATACAACCAAAAATACCGAAAATATTTATCTTTTATCCGGTCTCACTTTTGCAAGTGGCCTGAAGGGATTGACAACCCCTTTATCGCGTTGGTTGCAAGGTTCTTGATTGTTTGTGCAGGTACTAGGCGATTTGCGTGTAGTCTCCTACTGGATTGATACCTTGGTTCTCAAAAACCGAGGGAAATAATTGTGATACTTTGCTGCATCACCCTTTCCTCTTCAAGGGAAAACCAACGCATGCTGAAGAGGTAGCAAGAAGGATTTCTGGCGCCGTTGCCGGGGAGATCTACGCTCAAGTCAAGACATACCAAGTACCTATCACAAACTCTTATCCCTTGGATTACATTATTTTCCATTCGCCTCTCTTTTTCCTCTCCCCCACTTCACCGTTGCCTTTTCTTCGCCTTCTTCCCGTATGTCTTTTTCCTTGTGTTTCCATGTGCCTTCTATTTGCTTGCATCTTTGCTTGCTAAAAATCTATTGATATGGATCCTCTTAAAGTGTTCTACTTGGATCATCTTCGATCTTTATGCGCTCGTGCTGAAACCCCAACTAGCCAAGTTGATGGGAAATCTTTAGATGAGCATGCTCATTTTTTGCGTCATCGTTTGTCTGAAAAAGGGAGACTCTTGTGGGATCAAATAAACAGATTGTTGTGTTATGCTTGGAATCTTTGTGAAATTTATGATTTTACTTGTTGCTCCAAGAACCCTAAAAAACACCTCCCCTACCTATGTGAGTTTAGTTATAATGAAATCTTATCTTCTTATGCAAAGGGTGTTTATAGTTACTATGATATCGAACAAATTGAAGAATTTGTTGCTTTTAAGGGTGCTTATGAAGTTGCTTCTTTGTTTGAAAAGTATGATATTACTCTCTACGAATTTGAAAATTTTGACATACTTAAATATTGCTATGAAAACTATGCTGATAATGTCTATGTCAAAGAATTTATTGAAACAATGACCGTTGCTTCTGAAGAAAATAATGATATGAATGAATCTGTAGATGATTATGATTCTGATGATTTGATTGAAATATCCCTTGATGAACATGATCCTTGCTATTCTTGTGGCCATGATGCCAATATTTATGAAGATGAATTTGCTATAGTTCCTTATGTTAAACATGAGATCGTTGCTATTGCACCCATACTTGATAATTCCTTCGACGAAAAGCATGATTGCAATGATGTTATTATAAATTCTCTTAATGTCAATTGTGTTAATGATATGCAAAACCTCAAGCTTGGGGATGCTAGTTTTGCTATGACTACTATTTGTTACAATGGTCATGATTGGGGTGATTCTTCTTATGATATTGAAAATTTATTTAAGCCTCATGATGAATATGAGATTGATAATAATGTTTGCAATAATATTAAAAGTGGGTTTGGAAGAGTGTCAACTTTAGATCCCACTACTTTGGAGTATAATCAATCTTACGAATTTTTTGATAAAAGTGGGTTTGAAGAGGTCATGACTTTAGTTAAAGTTAATCCCACAATTTTGGAAGAGTGTCAACTTTGCATACATGTGGATCGTGTTAAGAATATGTTTTTTGATAGTTGTATTGTTGAATTGGCTTATGATCCTACATGTAATTATTATGAGAGACGAAAATATGGTTGTAGAAATTTTCATGTTACTAAACTACCTCTCGTTATGTTGAGATTGCTATTGTTTCTTTCCACTCCCTTGAATATGCTAGTTTTTCTTGCTATGATAATTTGTTTTCCTATATGATGCCTATACATAGGAAGTACGTTAGACTTAGATGTGTTTGTTATGTGTTTCATGATGCTCTCTGTCGGGGAAACTGCCTCCGCGAGCACCTATGGGGACGGAGCCCCTTTTCGGTTCGGCGGGGGGCGGAGGTCGCACGAAGAGCAGATTGAGGCGAGGCACACGAGCGGTTTTACCCAGCTTCGGAGCTCTCCGGAGAGATAATACTCCTACTGCTGCTTTGTGGTTTGTATTGAGTTCTTGCTCGGGAGCGCTGAGTGCTACATTACACACAAGCGGCTAACGAGACCGAGCGTTCTTCTCTCCTCCCCTCTCTACGTTGTGCATGGGCCTCCTTTTATATGCTCAAGGGGTCACCGACAGGTGGCAACGTAGACGAGGGTAAAAATGGAAAGGTGTTGCGGTAGGTACAGCTACCTGTACAGTGTATCATACCTAACCCTGACGGCAGGGGACAAGGGCATTAATTGCCTATCTACGTCGCCCAAACAGCGCAGAAAAGGGACCGTCAGGGACGCCACCGCTCGCCACGAGGGCGATCTTGTCAGCGCCGCTTGCCACAGTGCACCCCTGGCTGCACAGCCTCCCGCCACGTGCGCCTGGAAGGGTCTCAGAGCGACACGTTGGTGGGTGAGCTAGAGCGCGGGTACAGAGTGGTTGCTAGCCGCGGCAAACGCCTTGCCGTGTCCGGGAGCTTGTCGCTCGCCGGGTCTCGCCGGGACGCGTGGCGCATCGCAGCAAGTTCCTTGAGATGCCTTGGTTGGCCTTCCCGACAAGCTCCTCTTGCCGGGGCTTTCTGCCTTGAGTGGCCTTCCCGGCAAGCTCCTCTTGCCGGGGCCTTGTCTCCTTGGCTTAAATACTTTGTTCTTGAATGGCTGCAAAGGAACCACGGGGGTCTTTGGCGGTCACCCGGCAAGCCTTGCCGCGGGACGCTGCGACTGCCCGTGCACAAGTTCGGGATACTAGGGTACCCCTACTCTAGTACACCGACTGGAGCCCCCGGGCCTGGGCCATACACCGTGCCGAGCACTGTTGGGCCAGGCCCAAAACAGGGTACGGGCACGCGCGGCCTGGATCACGCCGTATCTTACTCCGTATCCACCGCGCCCTCCCCGAACAGCACGCGTCGATTGCGGCGGCGTGGGAGAGGTCGTGGGTGGTTTCGTTATTCAGAAAAGCGAAACGTCCTCCCCCTTCCTCCTTATAAGCTGGGGAAACTGGGGCAGTTCGCGCCTTCCCCATAAACGGAGGGAGGCGTGGAGGCATGGTTTTCGAGGCGTCCACTCCCCACGATCACGGGGAGGGGAGAGGTCGCCTCATCCGTCGCCTTGGTTCTGTACGCCTGGCACGCGGCTTCCATGCGCTTGGGGTGGTGAACGGTGGAGGCGGGAAACCGGGCCGTCGTGGGTCGAGGCAGCGGGTCGGTCCCAGTTCCCTGCTCCTTCTGTGTCTTGATTAGCTGAGCGGGGCGGCCGAGCCCCCACCCTGTTCCTTTATAAGGAGCGGGAGGGGGGGACAGAAGCCTATATTCTTTCATCTCCTCTTTCCTTCAGCTTCTGCTCCCCTCTCTCTCATTCGCCATGGAGAAAGGGAACCCTGGTCCTTCAACGGTGGCGGCGAGGGTCGCCGCTAGACAACGCGTCCCTCCCTCTCCCGCACCCATGGTGGCAGAGCTAGCCATAGGGGGAAGAGGGAGGAGGCGAGTCCGCGGGCGAGGTCGAGGGTGAGGCCGAGGCGCTCGGGGAAGAGGTGGACGGGGCGGCTCGCCGGTCTCGCCTCCGCCAGCGGTTCCTCTTCCCATGGCGGACCATATTGGGGACGACCCTTGCGAGTTCTTTGTCAGGCTGTGTCGGCCGCCTCGTCGTCGCCTTCGTCTTCCGACTCCATTTGCGAGCGAGATGGAGTTGGATCCGCCCGAGACACTAAGGCTGTACAAGAGGGGCTGTGGAATCAGCGGTACGCGAGTCCGCGTTGACTTCCCGGCCCCTAATGTGATGTATCTTGGTCGAGGGTGGAAGACGTTCTCCCGTATCCACCGCCTGACGGAGGGGCTCACCCTCCATTTTAAGCTGATGAAGGGCGGTCTCCTCTCCGTCAAGGTCTTCGGGTGCTTCGGGACTCGGGCAAGGTGCTGTGTAGAGAGCTCCTCCGATAGCGAAGACTCCTCCTCGGGCAGGAGAGACGAGGAGGACAGCGGCAGCGATGACGAGGGTAGCGGGCGGCAGGATGACGGGTCTGACTAGGTGTCGGGCGCCGCTCCGTGCGGCACCGGCGACCCCATCATCCGTGTCGCCGGCTCCTTGACCTTCTCGGGGTCGTCTCCTTGGGCGGCTGGCATAGGGAGGCTGCGGAAGAGGAAGAGGGCAGGCGGCAAGGCCGTCAACTCGGAGTACGTGGGCACGACGCCCTTGACAACGTGCTGACGTCCTGCCGCCTCGTCTTCGAGCCCTGCCTCCGGCGCCGCCATCACCATCCAGCCTTTGGACGACCACCGAGATGTTCTCTTGGTGTCTTCTGCCACCTGTAGCTCGTCTAGGCGCCCCTTTTGCCCTTTCCGCCTCCTTGACCTGCCTCCTGAAGAGAGAGACAAGAAAGGGATTATGGGCACCTTATCTCTTTTTAATTTGTAAGCCCTCGGGCCTTAGCTGCATTTAAAGCTTGTAATCCCATCATTCATGTTTTTCATTCTCTATGAACTGTACCTGAGCGGAATGCTTTTTTTTGTGAAACAGGGATGCTTGCCGGGTCACTTGTCTTGTGGGTGGAACCCACGTCAAGGAGCAAATCCTTAATATCTTTAAGATAGACACTTCTTTTCCCGGCAGCAGGCCCTACCTTCTTCCCAGGTCGCTCGACCTTTCTCACGCTTTTGGCGGAGGCAGGGATGAGACGGGTTCAAGCTCCTCGTTTCGTCCCTTTGCTGCCGCGACTACGACCAAACCTGGCCCCAGGAACGAGCCCTAGGGCCTAGAGTCAGGGGAGCACGGTAGCTTTTAGGAAGAAACGAGGTTTCGCATACCTCGGTCCATAAGAGAATGCATGAAAAGGGATGAATCTGAGATTGCAGCCCCCGGCAACTCTGGTTTGCCGTGGGTGAGTCTTTGTACTTGCAGCCCCCGGCAATACTGGCTTGCCGAGGTCCAGATGCTGGTCCGTCCTCCTTCTCTTTTTCGTCCTCAAGTGGTCCGTCCAGGATATGCGAGCCCTGCGAACCAAGGCAAACGAAAAAACAGCAAAGGGACGCACACCCGACCTCTAAGCTAGGGGTTAGCCGCTACTAAGCACTATCAACCCTAACCAAGGACGAGACACGATCTAGCATGCATGCTATAACTTAGGGCGCCAGCGCTTCATCTATGCTCAGGGTCTGCGCCTGGCTTTGTACAAAGGATTACACGCAACAGCGGCAAGACTTGTACAAAAGGTGGTTGCCGGAACAGGGTCCGGCAACCGCGCCTTACGGGTAAAACTAACGAAGATGCTCGATGTTCCAGGAGTTGCTCACCGGAATGCCATCTTCGGTCTCAAGGCGGACAGCGCCAGGCCTAGTGACTCGTTTCACCCGATAAGGGCCTTCCCACTTCGGCATCAACTTGTTGGAATTCTTGGCGGACTAAACGCGCCGAAGAACAAGGTCGCCTTCCTCGAGACTTCTGGCGTTAACTTTGCGGCTATGGTAGCGGCGCGAAGCTTGCTGGTAGCGAGCAACTCGTACAGCAGCCTGAAGACGGTCTTCCTCAAGGAGCAGCGCGTCATCTTGTCGTAGCTGCTCTTGCTCAAGCTCATCATAAGCGAGCACTCGAGGTGACCCGTATACGAGTTCCATGGGGAGAACTGCCTCTGCTCCATAGACTAGAGCGAAAGGTGTCTGGCCAGTGGCTCGATTTGGCGTCGTCCTGATCGACCAAAGAACCACCGGCAGCTCCTCAATCCAGTTTCTTCCGCACTCGTGCAGCCTGTCGAAAGTCCTGGTCTTGAGTCCACGCAGCACTTCAGCATTTGCCCTCTCCGCTTGACCGTTGCTCCTAGGGTGAGCAACAGAAGCGAAGCAGACCTTGGCACCAAGATCTTGGACGTACTACATGAAGGTGCGGCTCGTGAATTGCGTATCGTTGTCGGTGATGATCCTGTTAGGGATCCCGAAGCGGCAAACAATCGACCTGAAGAACTTGACTGCTGACTGTGCTGTCACCTTCCTCACTTCTTCCACTTCCGGCCACTTTGTGAACTTGTCGATTGCGACGTACAAGTACTCAAAGCCCCCGACTGCTCGGGGGAAGGGGCCGAGGATGTCGAGCCCCCAGACCGAAAATGGCCAGGATAAAGGGATCGTCTGGAGAGCTTGAGCTGGCTGGTGTATCTGCTTGGAATGGAACTGGCACGCTTCACACTTGGTTACTTGTGCAGTTGCATCCTGGAGGGCTGTCGGCCAAAAGAAACCTTGCCGGAATGCTTTGCCGGCAAGTGCTCTTGCGCCAATGTGGTGACCACATATGCCTCCATGTATCTCTGCCAACAGCTTTTGTCCGTCTTCCCGGTGAATACACTTCAATTTCACACCGTTGAGTCTTCTTCTGTACAGTGCGTTGTCGACAAACTGGTACATACTTGACTGCCGGGCTACTCTTTCCGCTTCTTCTTGCTCTTTGGGAAGTTCTCCTGTCTGAAGGAAACGGACGATCTACTGTGCCCATGCTGGAGCTTGTGGCTCGACAACAAGGACTAAAGGCATATCTGCTGCTGCGGGAACATCCGCTTCTACGGCGAGAACCTGCGGCTCAGCCGGAGCTTGACGTTCCCCGGCAAGCTTGCCGGAGCAAAACTTGACGGGAGCGTCTGCTTCAACGAAACAAACCCTGGGGCTTGTCGGAGCAAACTGCTCCTCAGCACTCTTGGCGTTGATCATGGGGACCTTCTTGGCGGCGACTTCGGGAAGCTCTGCCGGAAAATAGTCACCAAAAATCAACTTCCTCTTCTTGCTCTGTCCAGTTGATGGCGTCACAGACGGTTGAGTCAGCTTGAGCACAAAGATCCCTGGTTCCACAGGTAACTTAAGTGCTGCGCACTTTGACAGGCCATCGGCAATGTCGTTCTGAGCTCTTGGAACATGTTCCATCTGTAGGCCGACAAAGTGCTCTTCTAGCTTCCTCACTTCATCAACGTAAGCTTCCATCAACGGACTCTGATAACTCTTGTTTACTTGGCGGACGACAAGCTGCGAGTCACCCCTGACAATGAGCTGCTTGATCCCAAGGTCTGCCGCGATCCTGAGACCGGCAAGCAATCCTTCATACTCTGCAGTATTGTTTGTTGCTTGCTCCTTGGGAAAGTGCATCCGGACTACGTACTTGAGGTGCTCTCCGGTGGGTGCGACAAGCAGCACGCCAGCACCGGTGCCTTGCAGCGAAAAGGCACCATCAAAGTACATCAGCCACTCTTTGCTTGCTGCTTTGACGGGGATGCTCGTCTCTGGAATTTCTTCATCTGGTGTTGGCGTCCACTCTGCTATGAATTCTGCCAATGCTCTGCTTTGGATAGTTGAAGTGCTCTCAAACTTGAGGCCAAAGCTTGACAGTTCCAGTGCCCACTCAACAATCCTGCCTGTTGCTTCTGGATTCTGCAGTATCCTCTTCAGCGGAAAGCGAGTGACAACTATGATCTCATGTGCTTGGAAGTAATGGCGCAACTTTCTCGAGGTCATAAGAAGGCCGAAAAGCAATTTCTGCACACCAGAGTACCTTGACCTAGCCCCCTGCAGAAGGGAACTGACAAAGTAGACTGGGCGCTGCACCATTTTCTTCTGTATTTCCTCGGGCGCCTGCGCAGATCCATCTTTGCCGGGACCAGAGCTTGTCGGGGAAGCCCCCTGCTTGTCGCTGGATGCGCTCGCCGTGGTTGCTGGCTCATCATCCGCCTCCCTCTCCACTACTAACGCAACACTAACCACTTGATTGGTTGCCGCCAGATACAGCAGCAACTTCTCTTGTGGTTTAGGTGCGACAAGTATCGGAGTGGAGGACAGGTATCTCTTCAAGTCCTGCAGCGCATCCTCCGCTACCGGAGTCCATTTCATTGGACCTGCCTTTTTCAAAATTTTGAAAAACGGCAGGGTGCGCTCAGCAGACTTAGAGATAAACCTGCTGAGAGCCGCCACACAGCTGGCAAGTCTTCGTACATCCTTGACGCGCTTCGGTGCTTCAATCTGCTCAATGGCCTTGATCTTGTCGGGATTGGCTTCAATTCCCCGCTGAGACACGAAGAACCCGAGAAGCTTGCCGGAAGGGACTCCAAACACGCACTTCTCGGGGTTGAGCTTGAGGCTGATCTTGCGCAGATTTGCAAAAGTCTCTTCTAAATCTTGAATCAGAGTTGCTTTGTCCCTGCTCTTGACCACTATATCATCCATGTAGGCCTCCACATTTCTGTGTATCTGCGGTTCAAAAGCAGTATGGACGACCCTTGCAAATGTTGAACCAGCATTCTTTAAACCGAAAGGCATCCGTATGAAACAGTATGTGCCACATGGAGTGATGAATGCGGTTTTCTCCTCATCCTCTTCTGCCATGAAGATCTGATGGTATCCTGAGTATGCGTCAAGAAATGAAAGCAAGTCACATCCGGCCGTGGAGTCAACTATCTGGTCGATACGCGGAAATGGAAATGGGTCTTTGGGACAAGCTTTATTGACATCGGTAAAGTCGATACAAAGCCTCCATTTCCCGTTTGCCTTGCACACGACTACAGGATTGGCCAACCATGTAGGATGGAGCACTCCTCTGACGAGGCCTGCTGCTTCCAACTTCTTGATCTCTTCTGCAATGAATTCTTGGCGCTCCACTGCTTGCTTTCTGACTTTCTGCTTGACGGGCCGCACATGAGGACAGATGGCAAGGTGGTGCTCAATGACTTTCCTGGGAACACCGGGGATGTCAGACGGTTGCCACGCAAACACATCGACATTCGCCCGCAGGAAAGCAATGAGCGCGCTTTCCTATTTAGGGTCGAGAGTGGCACTGATGGTGAAAGTACCACCAGTGCTGTCCTCCTTGGCGGACACCTTCTTGGTCGTTGGCGGAGCTGCCATTGCCTTCTTACACTTGCTGGTGGAGCTCGATGGTGCATCCTCGACGGTAGCGCATCACTCCGAAGAGGTGCGCTTGCCGGAGTGGGCATCAGAACTCTTGCCGGACTTGGTCTTCTTCTTCCCCCCGGGAGCTTCAACGGCAAGTGTCTCGCGATCCGTTGCGGCTGCTGCTTCCCGGTAGATCTTGTCGGCACAGATAAGAGCGTCTTTCTTGTCGCCAGGGACAGAGATGACACTTATCGGGCCTGGCGTCTTCAGCATGTTGTACGCGTAGTGAGAGGCCGCCAGGAACTTGGCGAGCGCTGGACGGCCGAGAATCCCATTGTAAGGCAATGGAAAATCGGCGACGTCAAAAGTGACCCTCTCAGTCCTGAAGTTCAACTCGCTGCCAAATGTCACCGGCAACGTGGTCTTCCCCTTAGGCTTGCTCCTTCCCGGGTTGATTCCTTGGAATGTGCCGATCTCTTCGAGCTCGCTGTCAGGGACTTGGAGTTTCTGGAGCATAGCGGAGGAGATCAGGTTCAAGCCGGCCCCGCCGTCAACTAGCATCTTAGTGACCTTGAGGTTGCGGATAGTTGGTGAAACCAACATTGGCAAGCACCCGACAGCAGTTGTGCGATCAGGGTGGTCCTCTATATCAAAGATGATAGGCGTGCTGGACCATTTCAGAAGCTTGCGTGACTCAACGGGTGGTTCTGCCGCATTGACTTCCTGCACCCACTGCTTGAGTTGGCGGTGTGAAGTATGCAGAGAAGCACCACCGTCAACGCACAAGACCTCTGTGGCTTTCTGGAACTCCTGCTCACTGGTCTCGTCATCATCCATGTCTTCGTCGTCGTCATCTTCATCCTTGTCGCGGCCGCGGGGAGGTCTGTCTCCTTGCCGCTGCTTGGCCTTGCCGCGGCGTCCTCCCCGGCCGGTGTGCTTCGTACCGGATCCTCCAGCACCTCCTTGGGCTTTCTCCTTGTCGCGTCGCTCGTATTCGGCCTTTTGCAGCTCGACAAGCTGCTCGACCTTCTTGCAGCTCTGGAGGTCATGGCCCTTGGTGCAGTGGATCTTGCAGTACTGTTTGTTGGTGCCGTCCTGCTTGTCGGTGGCCGCCACAGCCTGGCAGTTGGCGCATGCGGCAACCTCCTTGCCGGAGCTACCATCCTTGGCTTTCTTGGCGCCACCTTCGTTGCCGGACTGCTCAACAACTAGCACATCTTTGCCTTTCCTCTTCCTGTTGTTCCGCCGCCGGTTTTTCTTTGCCGGGGCAGCATCATCGCTGTCAGATCCTCCTGTTCCTGCATTCTCACCGGGGAGTTTCCTCCCTTCCTTAGCACGTGCACACCTGTCGGCCAGGGCATACAGCTCACTGACGTCTCTGATCTTGCACATCGCCATCTCCTCCCGCATCCTGCCGTTACGCACGTTCTGATGGAAAGCGCTGATGACTGCGGCAGGGTGGACATCTGGGATGTTGCGTTGCACTTGGCTGAATCTCTGGATGTACTTGCGCAAGGGCTCTCCTTCTTTCTGGGCAAGCAGATGAAGATCACTCTCCTGGCCATGAGGTTTGTGGCCGCCTATAAAGGCGCCGACAAACTGATGGCATAGGTCTGCCCAGGAAGATATGGAGTTGTCCGGCAAGTGCATGAGCCAGGACCTGACGTTGGGCTTGAGCACCAGTGGGAAGTAGTTGGCAAGGATCTTTCCGTCTCGCCCCCCAGCAGTCTGCACCGCGATGGTGTAGATGCTAAGGAACTCCGACGGATGCAACTTGCCGTCGTACTTCTCGGGTACGTCTGGCTTGAAATTCTTTGTGCTGGGCCACTGGACTTGCCGCAGCTCACGGGTAAACGCAGGGCAACCTACCGCGTACGGCAGGTCGCCTGGTTCCCCTGGCGCATGCATGTCGATAGTGGGTCCAGCGCGCATGTCTGACTGACGCCGCGCTTCTCTTCGGCGCTCGATGCGAGTACGAGCGTCTTCTTGTTGTCGTTCGTGAAGAACTTGGCGCTGATCGCGGCGAGCTCGCGGATCTGATGAAGCAATGGAGTCGCTGTCATGGTGGACCCGATGAGTCGGCGATCTTGGCCTTTGGGGCGGAGAGTGCACGGTGGTTGCACCCCCACCGGTATTGTCACCATCGGGTCGCGCCTGGCTGACTTGCCACGGCCGCGACGTAGTCGGCTGCCGTGGAGTGTCGCCGTTGGCGAAGCCGATGAGACTCTGAATGGTGGCCCTCTAGTCGTCAATCTTGTCTGGCGTTGGAGGGAAGTCTAGGAGCAGTTGAGCTCGCGCCAAAGCTTCTGCTGGAGTGGCGGGTAGCGGTGGCGAACGGTGCGAGGAGCGGGATATGCTCGGACTTCTAACTGCGTTAGAAGGAGCAATATCCCGTCCAAGCGACCGTGCCTCGCTCGTGCCAGCACGTTGGCGCGCATGCTGGCCTGGAGCATCCCGAGATCCGCCAGCTCGATTTGGGTCCAACGAGCGTATGGTACCGTGAGTACCACGACGCTACCGGTCCTGCGCCTCCTGAGATGGGCGCGGTGCATCTACGGACGCTCGGTCGTCGTGGGAGCCGGCTACACCACCGATGGGCAGCGCAGCCTTGTCCTTGGACCTGGCGGCACCGTGGGCTCCCTCGTCGACGCCCGTTCTTCTGCCGGCGTCTTCCCCACCAGCCGTTTGCTCCGGCGGCAGTGGGTTCGACACGGACAGAGCAGCCGCCTTCGAAGCCTTCTTCTCCGATGGCATGTCGATGAAGTCGATGAAGATCTAGCCTGTGTGAACGCCGGATCAGGTTCACACAACCTCGACGCCCCCTACCTGGCGCGCCAAAGATGTCGGGGAAACTGCCTCCGCGAGCACCTATGGGGACGGAGCCCCTTTTCGGTTCGGCGGGGGGTGGAGGTCGCATGAAGAGCAGATCGAGGCGAGGCACACGAGCGGTTTTACCCAGCTTCGGAGCTCTCCGGAGAGATAATACTCCTACTGCTGCTTTGTGGTTTGTATTGAGTTCTTGCTCGGGAGCGCTGAGTGCTACAGTACACACAAGCGGTTAACGAGACCGAGCGTTCTTCTCTCCTCCCCTCTCTAGTTGTGCACGGGCCTCCTTTTATATGCTCAGGGGGTCACCGACAGGTGGCAACGTAGACGAGGGTAAAAATGGAAAGGTGTTGTGGTAGGTACAGCTACCTGTACAGTGTATCATACCTAACCCTGACGGCAGGGGACAAGGGCATTAAATGCCTATCTACGTCGCCCAAACAGCGTAGAAAAGGGACCGTCAGGGACGCCACCGCTCGCCACGAGGGCGATCTTGTCAGCGCCGCTTGCCACAGTGCACCCCTGGCTGCACAGCCTCCCGCCACGTGCGCCTGGAAGGGTCTCAGAGCGACATGTTGGTGGGTGAGCTGGAGCGCGGGTACAGAGTGGTTGCTAGCCGCGGCAAACGCCTTGCCGCGGCCATTGTCTTGCCGCGTCCGGGAGCCTGTCGCTCGCCGGGTCTCGCCGGGACGCGTGGCGCGTCGCGGCAAGTTCCTTGAGATGCCTTGGTTGGCCTTCCCGACAAGCTCCTCTTGCCGGGGCTTTGTGCCTTGAGTGGCCTTCCTGGCAAGCTCCTCTTGCCGGGGCCTTGTCTCCTTGGCTTAAATACTTTGTTCTTGAATGGCTCCAAAGGAACCACGGGGGTCTTTGGCGGTCACCCGCCAAGACTTGCCGCGGGACGCTGCGACTGCCCGTGCACAAGTTCGGGATACTAGGAATCCCCTACTCTAGTACACCGACACTCTCTTTGCGCTTCAATTCTTTTCTTTCATGTGAGCATCATCGAAATCTCGATGCCTAGCTAGGGGCGTAAAACGATAGCGCTTGTTGGGAGGCAACCCAATTTTATTTTTGTTTCTTGCTTTTTTTCTGTTTAGTAATAAATAATTCATCTAGCCTCTGTTTAGATGTGGTTTTATGTTTTAGTTAGTGTTTGTGCCAAGTAGAACCAATGGGATCTTCTTGGGTGATAGTTGTTTGATCTTGCTGAAAAAGACAGAAACTTTAAACTCACGAAAATAATTTTTAAAATTGACCAAAACGCAATAAAATAGAAATTCTTTTTGAAGTAGATCAATATACAAATTATCCAGGTTGTCCTAGTTTTACAGAATTTTTTATGTTCCAGAAGTATTTGAAACAATCAGATTTCTACAAATTGTTCTGTTTTTGACAGATTCTGTTTTTCGTGTGTTGTTTGCTTATTTTGATGAATCTATGGCTAGTATCGGGGGGTATGAACCATAGAGAAGTTGGAATACAGTAGGTTCATCACTAATATAAATAGATAATGAGTTCATTACAGTACCTTATGGTGGTGATTTGTTTTCTTATACTAACGGAGCTCATGAGATTTTCTGTTGAGTTTTGTGTTGTGAAGTTTTCAAGTTTTTGGGTAAAGATTTGATGGATTATGGAATAAGGAGTGGCAAGAGCCTAAGCTTGGGGATGCCCAAGGCACCCCAAGGTAAAATTCAAGGACAACCAAAAGCCTAAGCTTGGGGATGCCCCGGAAGGCATCCCCTCTTTCGTCTTTGTCTATCAGTAACTTTACTTGAGGATATATTATTATTCACCACATGATATGTGTTTTGCTTGGAGCGTCTTGTATGATTTGAGTCTTTTCTTTTTAGTTTACCACAATCATCCTTGATGTACACACCTTTTGGGAGAGACACACATGAATCGGAATTTATTAGAATACTCTATGTGCTTCACTTATATCTTTTGAGCTAGACAATTTTGCTCTAGTGTTTAACTTATACCTTTTTAGAGCACGGTGGTGGTTTTATTTTATAGAAATTATTGATCTCTCATGCTTCACTTATATTATTTTGAGAGTCCTTTAGAACAGCATGATAATTTGCTTTCGGTATAAAATTAGTCCTAATATGATAGGCATCCAAGATGGGTATAATAAAAACTTTCATATAGAGTGCATTGAATACTATGATAATTTTGATACTTGATAGTTGTTTTCAGATATAAAGTTGGTAATGTTAGAGTCATGCTAGTTGTGTAATTGTGGAATTGAGAAATACTTGTGTTGAGGATTGTAAGTCCCGTAGCATGCACGTATGGTAAACGTTGTGTGACAAATTTGAAGAATGGGGTGCCACATTAGATAGCCAAAATGACAGAAGTCTGAAGTCTCCGGACGACCGACGACCGGATGACCGATCGACTCCAGATATCCGGTGCCATCTGATCAGAGCCGAAATGTCGGAAGTCCAAGCATTACCAGACGTCCGGACCCTCGCGAGCCACCGAAAGATCGATAACGATCGGACGCCCGATGCCTGTCTGCGCACAGTGTCTCAGGCCGAAGCCCATGTACCCCTTTGCCCCCTTTAGACTATATATACTCCTCCTCCTCCCTTTTATTAGGGTTAGCATTGCTTTATCTCATTTTAGAGATAGATCTTTGCTCATCCACTTGATACATACTCCATTGGAGACCAAGGCCTCCGCGGAGAAGATCCCAAGTGGATTCAAGACCTTGTCAAGGGAAGATCCCCTCGCGGATTCAGCACCCCATCTCATCACAGATTGGGAAGAGCTACCGGCCGATTGTATCGTGGCTTGTTGTCTTTGGATCGTGTATCACTCTTTATGTTCATGGATCTAGCACATGTGTGATCGTTTCTCGTTGATTTGAGTGTTTCCTCTCATTTTCCCTCTCATGTGTTCTTCATGTTCTTCATGGGATCCCCTCCAAATCGTGAAAGATCAGCCTTAGGGTTCCACCCTACATCATCTTGGTATCACGAGCCAATGTTGATCATGAATTTGGAGTCCCTACCCCACGTTTTCTGGCCTAATTTTGTTTGTTTTGTCCCAATTTAAAAAATTCCCACAAAATAGCCCCAATTGTTTTGGGATTTGTTGGTGTGATGAAGTTTTGTTGGATTTGATCCATGGATTTGCTTTGCCACGAGTGGATCTAGCTTTCCCTTATTTTTTCCCCCAATTTCATCTACCAAATTCGTCCAAATTTGACCAAATTCTTCTCCCTCACCACGAACCCTAGTTCACCCCGCAACCCGATTTCACACACACATCGGACATCCGGCAGATACCAGACGTCCGACGATCACCGGGCGTCCGACCCATACCGGGCGTCTGACGTTTCCTGACGAAAGTGAATTTTTTCACTTGAAAGTTTTCATCCACCATCCGCACTTCCACATAGCCACTCCAATACCTCTCACTTCATTTCCACATAGCCACCACTGCTTTCCGCAACCACCATCGCTTACCCGCTACTATCTCTGATTATATATATATTTTTTGGTCATTGAGAATTTGAGTTGCGGTTTCCGTTTCCTAACGTGTTTCGGCTACTTAGGGACGGCTGGACACTGACATCACCACCGCTCATCTTCGCCACAAACTCATCATCGACAATGACCACTCCACAATTTTGACACCCTCAACCGTAAGCAAGGATGGTAACCTCGATCGCATCTTCGTGTACTCCCTTTCCTTTGCATTGATAACCACATAGCCCATTTTGCATCACTTTCCTATCGAGACTAGCCATTAAGTATTTCCGGCAAGGCTACTTGTGCACATTAGTGATCATAGTTCCCATTGCATACATACCATATCATCTTGGTACAAGCATCTTGATATCATCTCTTGTGTCACAAGGTTGTCACCGCATATACACAATTGCTATCTTGGTTCGTGAAGTTTTGCAAAGAGGCCAAAGAAAGAGATCAAAAGAGAAATAGCCAACAAGATTTTAAGCAAAAGAGCAAGATAAGCAAAGAGCTTTTAAGCAAGAACCATAGCATCATACTACATTAAGATTGTCATACTCGATCATCTTGGATCATATCTCTGGATCATACTCGATCACCTTGGTAAATTCGACCATCACCTCAATGCTAATCTACGCTCTCTATACGCTCAATCTTCACCCTAAAGTGGTAGAACACATTGTTAAACTGCGTAGATACTACTTATGGGCCAAAAATACTGAAGATGGGGTCAAAAATAACTCACTAGCGGCCTGGGAGCTGGTTTGTCGACCGAAATGTAAAGGTGGGCTTGGGGTGATCGACATCAAAACATAGAACAGGGCCCTCCACCTCAAGCACCTGTTTATGTTTTACAACTGTGAAGATGCCCCCTGGGTGACTCTAATATGGGATGCATACTACATGGGCAAAGTGCCGCATGAAACTGACCTGATTGGATCCTTTTGGTGGCGTGACATCATGCAACTCAGTAATATGTTCTGTGGAATCACAAAAGTTACTGTTGGGGATGGTTCACCGACTCTGTTCTGGAAGTATGTGTGGTTTGTGCATGATCGTGAGGCCCCACTATTGGAGATCTTCCCCCGAGTTTCCTCTTTTTGCACAAATGAGGACAAGCCCGTGGGTACTGTGCTCACGGCTACAGATCTAGCTAGGCTCTTCCATCTACCTCTATCTACTCAGGCGAGAGAGGAGGTCAGGGAAATCCAGCAGGGCTTGATGCATGTCGTGTTGGAGAGAGGATGTGGTGATTCATGGGTTTGTACTCTTGGAGGCAGATTCTCAGCCAAAAAGTTTTACAATCACTACTTTAGAGAAACGGCTGCTGATGATGCTTTTTTGTGGCTTTGGAAGGCTAAAAGCCCAATCAAATTCAAAATGTTTGGCCGGTTGATGCTGGTGGATCGCCTAAACACAAGGAACATGCTAAGACGTAGGCACTACGTTGTTCTGGACAACAACTATGCATGCATGCTGTGGCAAAACCCTCCCGAGGAAACAGTTGAGCATCTGTTCTTTTCCTACCCCTTTAGCCAACGGTGTTGGGACAAGGTGGGTTTGAACTGGCCATCCTTGGGCAACAGGATCTCTCTGCTGCATGGAGGTAAATCCCAATGGTGGCGGCCAATGTTCATGGACATATTTTTGCTGGCCATGTGGAGTATTTGGAAGGAGAGGAACAACAAATACTTCAGAGGGATATCCCATTCATTTGCCTTTTGGTTGGCTAGGTTTAAGAATCTCTTGAGTCTTCTTATTCATAACTGTAAAGAAGAGCTTCGTCCCTTCTTAGATTCTTACATACTAGGCTTGTAACTGGTTACAATATTCATGGTTAGCCTGGCCGAGGGGGAGGCCTTAAAATACCCCATCCTGTAATGATGTAACATCTTTCCTGTGATTAATACAAAGTCAGTGGGATCCTCTCCCACTGTCATTCATAGTAAAAAAAACATCACACATATATAGCATACTTGGGATATAAGTCGTTGCATTTTTTGCTGTGTAGGTTGTGCACAAGTCTCGTATCCGCCTATTGAGCAATCGTGCTAGCGTCTCTCTAGCGTTGTGCAACAAGAGCATTTTCCATGGATTCCACATTTTGAGATTATTCCTTTGTTGCACGACCCCATTTATCTTTCTGTGCGTGTGTTTCCATGTGCCACACCTTGCTATTGGTCTACTTATCGCATTTGCAAATTTGTGAAACTTCTCCCATATCTTGCACATTTTTTGTCCACCAGCCTCACCAAGCTCCACAGAGGCTTTATTTGTGTAGGTGTAAGAACTAACGAGTTCCATTACCAATTGTGTTATTTCCTTGCTACATTATTGAGTGATCATTGATCCATTCTCAACATTGGATAAGGTACATTTGGTATAGTTCTTTCCATTCTTTCACTTATATATTTTCTTGCGATGATGGATAGGCCAACTACTTCTTCCAACCCACTCTTCATCGATCAAGATGAGGACCCGAACATCTACGTTACCAAGAACCACCTTTTTAGTGCACAAAGAGCTTTGCATCAAGAGAATGAAGCATTGGGCAACCGCATCGACCTACTCACTACCGACTTGCGACAATCCAAGAAATGTACAACAGACTACTTTGACAACAAGCTTGCCGAACAAAAGGAGGAGAACGATGCAAGCATGGAGG
Source organism: Aegilops umbellulata (assembly GCA_032464435.1). NCBI lineage: Eukaryota > Viridiplantae > Streptophyta > Magnoliopsida > Poales > Poaceae > Aegilops > Aegilops umbellulata. The sequence continues at coordinate 179,590,958 of CP136055.1, read as the reverse complement.
AGATTCATGCCTTGTTGGTTAACTGTTCTTCTACATCTTTGTCATATTCAAGACAGAGCCTCTCAAGTTAACATTCTTTGCAATCTTGTTCGGATGCAAATCCTCCTAGAGCTTGTTCGCATCGTCGCCAAGACCATGGAGATCATCAATCTCCACAAAACCCATTCCATGGGAATGGTTTACAAGGCCGCCTCCATCAACGTGAATGCCTACGGCAATAAGCTAATGAACCTCCGATCCAAGAGCAAGCTCCAATACGCCAAGATCAACAAGAACAACAAGACGGTGACGCCCTTCGACAAGAGCAACAATGCCGTGAGGAACAAGCCCTTGAAGCCCAACGTGCTCTACATGAATCCACTAAAGTCGTCGATGAGCGCAACCGCCAAGTAAGTCTATAAGAAGAGGCCCTCCGCCGAGAGTGACAAGAAGAAGCCGTACGACTTGAGGAGCGCCAAGAGATGAGGAACCATGCAAGAATTCCACACCCTTATCGTCAAGCTAATCAAGCAGAGCACGAGGACAAAGTGGTTCAAGATCCTCCTCCACGGCAAGAGCATCATCACAATCACAATCATCCCAACAACAATGACGAGCAATGCTACGACAAGCTCAAGTTCACCATGCCCAAGTTCTCCGGAAGCAATGATTCCAAAGACTAACTTTCATGGGCATTGAAGGTTGACACGATCTTTCGTTTGCACAACTCTGAAGAAGAAAAGAAGGTCCCCATGGCGTCTCTTGAGTTACAAGACTATGTCCTCATTTGGTGGGAGCAAGTCATTGACAGGCGAGAAGCAAAAGGTGACCCGCCAATCACAACATGGGCTCAAATGAAGGATGTCACACGAGCGCGCTTTGTACCCACGTACTATAGCCACGACCTCTTCAAGAAATTGCAACTCATCAAGCAAGGCACCAAGTCCGTTGAAGAATACTACAAGGAAACGGAGATTGCCATGATACGAGCTAATGTCACAGAAGATGAGGAGCAAACCATGGCACGTTTCTTCAATGGCCTCAACCATCTTATCAAGAAGATCGCTGACTTCCAACCTTACTCCAACCTCGTTGAGCTAGTGCACCAAGCTACCAAGGCGGAGTGACAAGTGCAAGATGATTACAAATATGCCAAGTACTCTTCCAAGACATACGGTTCATACACTCAAGCTTCAATAACTACAATGCCTTCTACCTCAACCAAACCTTCTACAAGCAACCATGACAAGTCAAGTTGCAAGGAAACTTCGACACCTACAAGTCATCCTCCTACACCAAGAAACTTCAAGCCGATAGCTTCATCATCTACAACTCCATCGGATGAGACTGTCAAGACAAGTTCCATCAAATGCTTCACATGCAGAGGCCGAGGCCACAAGACATTTGAGTGCACCAACTGGTGCACCATGATCACCAACAATGACGGCACCTACGACTCTATGAGTGAAGACGAAATGGAATCCCTTGAGCATGTGGCCATGCACCGGAAGTGAATGAAGATGACTAAGTCTTTTGTGACAGTGATTTGAGCCCCGCTCCCATTGTCTCCAAGGTCTTGACACTTCAACATCAACAAGATGAAGACCAATGATGCCATATCTTCCACACCAAAGCGGGCATCAATGGTCGTTCCATCAAGGTCATCATTGACAGAGGAAGTTACCACAATTTGGCAAGTGAAGAGCTATGTTGCAAGCTACAACTAGTCAAGATGAAGCATCCTCGTCCCTACAAGGTCCAATGGCTTAGCGACTCCGGCACCATCTAAGTGGAGCACACCGTTCAAGTCTCCTTCAAAATCAGAGCATATGAAGACACCTTGGAGTGTGATGTGGTTCCCATGTCCATTTGCCATCTCCTACTTGGAAGACCTTGGCAATTTGACTGCGGTGTCATTCACGATGGGTGAACCAATCACTATAGCTTCAAGATGAAGGTAAAGGAGTACGTGCTACGACCTATGTCACCAAGCCAAGTGACTGCTGACAAGCAAGCAACCACCCATCATGGAGGGAATAGTGAGAGAGTGAGCCACCAAAAGCAGAATGAGTGCCACAAGCTGAAATTGAGTGCCTCCACAATGAGCGACATGGAAAATTCAGTCCTCTTATCTACCAAAAGAAATAAGAGAGAAGTGTGTGAGAACCCATAGAGTGTCACCCACTATGTCCTATTGCTCAAAGATGAAACGACAAGGACTAACACCTCTCACAATCTACCGTTAGTGTTGTCTTCTCAACTGCAGGAATTACAGGCCGTTTTCCCCGATGAGATAACTCTGGGACTACCTCCACTACGAGGCATCAAACACTGAATCGACCTCATCCCCGGCGCACCCCTACCAAACAAGGCACCCTACCGCGTCAACCCGGACGAGACAAAAGAAATCCCAAGGCAAGTGCAACAACTCATTGACAATGGGCATGTACGTGAAAGCTTATGCCCTTGTGTCGTCCCGATTATTCTTGTGCCTAAGAAAGATGCTAGTTTCCGCATGTGTTCTGACTGTCGTTCCATCAATGCTATCACCATTTGTTATAGATATCATATTCCTCACCTTCATGATATGCTAGATGAGCTTAGCGGAGCCACCATCTCTAAAATTGATCTCAAAAGTGGCTACTACCAAATCCGCATTCAAGATGGTGATGAATGGGAAACTGCTTTCGAAACCAAGTTTGGCTTGTATGAATGGCTAGTTATGCCTATGGACTTATCCGAAGCACCCGATACTTTTATGTGTGTGATGCATTATGTTCTTTGCCCCTACATTGGCATATTTGTCGTGGTCTACTTTGACGATGTACTTGTGTTTAGCATGTCTCTAGAAGATCATGTCACCCATCTTAGAACCCTTTTACAAACCCTAAGAAAAGAGCGCCTTTATTCTAATATGGAAAATGCCTTTTTGTTATTGACAAGCTTGTTTTCTTGGGCTTTGTTGTGTCATCTAAGGATGTTCATGTATATGAAGCTAGGATTAATGCTATTAAAACTTGGCCACAACCAACCAACTTGCAACAAGTGCGTAGTTTCCTTGGACTAGGTAGTTTCTATCGTAGATTTGTTAAGGACTTTAGCACTATTGCATCCCCTTTGCATGCCTTGAGTAAGAAGAATGCACCATTTGTTTGGGGACCATCCCAAGATACCGCATTTCATGAGCTTAAGAATTTGCTTACACATGCTCCATTGCTTGCATTACACAACTTTGATAAAACTTTTGAAGTTCATTGCAATGCTAGTGGTAATGGCACAGGAGGTGTGTTAATGCAAGAGAAGCACCCAATTGCTTATTTTAGTGAAAAACTTTCCACACGCAAATTAACTATCCCATCTATGACAAACAATTATATGCTTTAGAGAGAGTCTTGCATGTGTGGGCACATTATCTTCGCCCTCATGAATTTTTCATCCATACGGATCATGAAATGCTTAAATACCTTAAGGGTCAAACTAAATTGAATAAGCGACATGCCAAATGGACAGAGTGTATTGAGTCTTTTCCTTATGTCTTCAAGTACATTAACAGTAAAGAGATTGTTGTGGAAGATGCTCTTTCCCGCAAATGCTTTCTTCTAACTCAACTTGAATTGAATTTCATTGGCTTTGAGCACATAAAACACTTGTATGAGCATGATCCTACTTTTGCTACTCCTTATGCCCAATGTTTGATGCATACATCTTGGGAATGATATTACATCAAGGATGATTATCTAATGAGAGCTAACAAGCTTTGTATTCTCGAGTCTTCTCTTCGTTTGTTACTTTTGCAAGAGGCTCATGGAGGAGGACTTATCGGACACTTTGGATGCGACAAGACCTTTGCCACGCCCTCCAAAAACTACTTTTGGCCGAAGATGTTCTGCGACGTCTCTCGCTACACCAACCGATACTCTACATGTCGCAAAGCTAGGTCTAAAGCTCAATTCCATGGTCTCTATATGCCACTTCCTTGTAGCGATCTGACCTCAGATGGTCAAATCTCTGTGCATACGTGTCATCCCTGGATTAGTAATGCTGACACACACAGTACTCGAGGATATAGAGTTCAATCACACACTTATTACAATAATATGGCTTAAGGCCATCTAAATAAGATAACAGCGAAAGCTTCGATGATAAATGAGTCCATCAACTCCAACGGCATAGCTGAGTGCACGACAACGACCTAGCGCACCTTACTCTTCGTTTGAAAACTCTGCAACATAATACGTTGCAGCCTATGTAGGTCAGCACATGGAATATGCTGGCAAGATAACACTATAGAGCAATGAACAAATAACAGCTATCACTACATGCATATATGGCTGGTGGAGGCTCTATGGTTATCATTTGCATAAAGCTAGTTTTTTCCTACAACAAAGGAATATATTTTACTTAACTACAAAGTTGGTTGAAACATTGAGAAGGTTCCTCAACTCAATCCCAAAATAATAATTATAAACCAACAAATTAATTAAGTAAAGTGATGAGATCAAATCAATAATTCAAGTACCAGATACTCAAGATGTCCATAACCGGGGACACGGCTAACCATGATTAGTTTATACACTCTACATAGGTTTGCGCACTTTTCCCCACAAGACTCGATCTCCTCCATTGAATTTCTCGCACTGCATGGTGTTTGAGAAACGGATGACCGAGACACAGTCTTCCCGAAGAGGTCCCCTTAACCGATAGATAGGCCGGTACAACTACAATCCCCTACATCTGCTAGCCCATCATGGAAAAGATTCCCCCAACATACTCAACTATGCCATAGCCCATAATGGCTTGTGGCTGCACACGGAAGTTTCTAGCATGAATAATCTTATGATCCCTTTGAGCCTGGGTGGCATTCCATAGGATGATCACACAGGTACTTTGGGATATCCCAGGACAACGCTGGATTGCTCCAGGTGCCCAGACAACCATTGGGTGCTCCAGGGTGCCTCAACCAATCCACCCAGATGTGTATTAAAGTGGCCACCTTAAGTTTAATCATTAGTAAATAACAACTCTCACATCTGGCATGGATCACTCAAACCAAACCCCGTCTACGAGCATAGCATAGCTATATAAGCATAACATAAAAATACCCAGGGTTTGAATGCAAGAAAATAGGTTCTACCTCATCAACTACTTCCCAATACCCACATGTTATCAAGTCCTAACCATGCAGTGTTTGAGGATTGAAACTAATGCATAAAAACTGGGTAATAAAGGGGTATGATCAAAGTGTTACTTGTCTTGCCGACGATCTGAAAACCCTAGTGACTCGTAGTAGCAAGCCTCGCACTCCGGAAACTCTATCATGAACAAACAATAGCATACATAAGCACTCAAGCATAAGATGCAAGGGTAAAACTCAAGAGAAAATATCCAAAATGAATGTACAAGAGAAGATCTTCGATTTGCCAAAAGAATCAATCGAATCGGAGTTACGAAACTAAAACTACAATGAAAAGAAGTACAAATTCAAATCTGCTTGAAACCAAATTTTAATTTGTCCAAACCATGTTTCAGTTGATTATCTGGAAAGAAGGGAACAAGACGAAGATTTTGGCGTTGGTTTCACTGGATTTGGACGAACGAGCAAAAAGTAGCGAGTGTTTGAAGATTAGGGACTAATCTGTAAAAAAGGTATTTGCGGATAGGTCCTTGGCCGAAAATATGATAATAAGAAAAGCCTAACGAACGAACGTTCGCTAATAGGAACTAACGAGCGAAAACGTTCGCTACAGAACCGATCAAAAAACCGAGAAAAACCCTAACCCTAAAAAGAAAATACACCGACAGAAAACCGAAACCGAACGCTTTTTCTTACCGGTTAACCGGAGAAAAACGACGACGGCGTCTACGGCGAGATCCGGCGTGGCTCCAGGGGCTTCGATGGCGGGACGTCGGCGGCGGCGCGGGCGGTGGTGCGGGCGGTAGCGGCTTGCGGCGGCGGCGTGGGAAGGAGGCCTGCGGCAGCAGGTGGTGGGAGGCGGCGGCAGGGGGCTCGGCCTTATAAAGAGGTGGCGGGGCGAGTGGCTTGGAGGAGGGGTCGGCCTCGGGAGGTGTGCCCCGACCGGACTCGGGCAGCGGCGGCAGCTCAGACTCTCCCGCGCGGGGAGGTGGCGACGCGAGCGGTCCGGCTTGGCTCGGCTAGGCCTTCGGCCCAGTCGGGCGATGAATACTTTTTTTAAATAAATTTCACCCGAAAGAAAAATCCTAATAAAATATAAAAAGACTAAAAATACCAGAAATAATTTTCACCGTCCAAACCTAATATTTAGGACAAGGTGAACATTTTCTGGCCTAAAATGCAATTTTCAAAAAAATGCATACTTTTCTAATTCAAATAAAATAGCAAATAAAATATTAATTTGATTTAAAAAATTTCTTCTCCAATATTTCCTCTCTTTTGAAGAAGTCATTTTATCTTCACTCATTTTACTTTTATTATTGGAGAAAAAAATGTTAAAATCAAATTGATCCTCTTTTCAAATTTGAGAAAAATCAAATATGGAAATATGGGAAACCTCCAACTCTCTCCTTGGTCCTTGAGTTGCTTAAGATTTCTAGGATCACAACCAAAATGCAAATAAAATATGATATGCATATGATGACCTATGTATAACATCCAAATTGAAAATTGGGATGTTACAAACCTACCCCCCTTAAGATGAATCTCGTCGTCGAGATTTGGGTTGGCCAGAAAATAGGTGTGGGTGGTCTTTCCGTAGGTATTCTTCTCACTCCCAGGTGGCTTCCTCCTCGGTGTGGTGGCTCCACTGAACTTTGCAAAACTTGATAACCTTGCAGCGTGTAACTTGGCTGGCAAACTCAAGAATCTTGACTGGTTTCTCCTCGTAGGTTAGATCACTCTCCAGCTGAATTGCTTCCAGGGGCACTGTATCTCTCAGAGGAATATCGGACATCTCAGCATGGCACTTCTTCAACTGGGAAACATGAAACACATCATGAACTCTTGACAATCCTTCGGGTAACGCCAACTTGTAGGCCACTTCTCCTATTCACTCAAGAACTCGGTATGGTCCTACAAATCTCGGGGCTAACTTTCCCTTAACTCCAAATCGTTTAACACCTCGTAGTTGTGATACACGAAGATATGCTCTGTCTCCAATATCATAGACTACCACCTTGCATTTTGTATCGGCATAACTCTTATGCCTGGACTGAGCTACCTTCAGTCTACCTTGAATCAACTTAACCTTCTCTTTAGAATCTTTGATCAAATCTGGTCCAAACAAATGGCGGTCTCCTACTTCATCCCACATTAATGGTATCATGCACCTTCTACCATACAAAGCTTCGAAAGGTGCCATCTTCAAACTAGCCTGATAACTGTTGTAGTATTAGAACTCTGTGTAAGGAAAATTATCATCCCAACTAGATCCATAATCTAGCGCACAAGCTCTCAACATGTCCTCCAGAATCTGATTGACTCTCTAGGTCTGTCCATCTGTCTGTGGATGAAAGGTTGTACTAAACTCTAGCCTGGTACCCAAAGTTTTGTGCAGCTGATTCCAAAACTTCAAGGTAAACTGTGTTCCTCTATCTGATACGGTAGTCCTCGGAAATCCATGCAGGCATACGATCCTGGTCATATATATCTTGGCCAACTTCGCGCTCGTGAAGGTAGTTCTCATGGGTATAAAATGAGCCACTTTGGTCAAGCAATCAACTACTACCCAGATAGAATCATATCCCGACCGCGTCCTAGATAATCCGATGATAAAATCCATGCCAAGCATGTCCCACTTCCATTCGGGTATCGGCATAGGCTGAAGTAATCCTGCTGGCTTCTGATGTTCTGCCTTCACTCTTTGACATACATCACATACTGCTACATACTCGGCAATATCCTTCTTCATACCTGTCCACCAGAAACGTTCCTTCAAATCCAAATACATCTTGGTGTTTCTGGGGTGAATCGAGTATGGCGAGTCATGGGCCTCCTGAAGTATTAACTTCCCGATCTCCGCATTATTGGGCACATATACACGATCCTCTGTCGGTGGGAAACGACACCTATGGGATCACGAGAATCCCTTTCTGCGGTTGCGGGGCGCGGGGGTCGTGAGAAGAGCGGATCGAGCAGGCAGTACATGATTCCTTTACCCAGGTTCGGGCCGCGAAGATGCGTAAAACCCTACTCCTGCTTTGGTGGATTATATGTGTGTGTTCTTGAGCTAGCTATGGGGCGTGAGGAGCTCAAAAAGCCGAATCCTCCTCCTGGTCGCCTGGGGCCTCCTTTTATAGGGAAAGGGGCTGCCACAGTGGCACACAGGAGGTGGAAAGGGTACAGTGATGCGAGATTATCCCTCGCATTACATGACAAGGTGCCTTTAATGCGCCTTGCTTAGGTGTCCTAGCTTTATCGGGGGCGGGGGAGAGCCCTGTCTCGTCCGTCGCCGCTCTCTCCCGCGTCGACACGCGCCCTGGCCAGCGGCGCCTGCGATGCCATGTAGGTGGGCAGGCAGCTGAGGTGGCGTAACGGTGGGTCTCCACGGGGATCTGCATGCCGCCACGCAGGTGCCTGCCCAGCTGGTTGGGGCGGCAGCTACATGCGAACGGTGGTGGAGGTGTGACTGGTGCGGGTCCGATGGTGGCCCCGCGGGTGTCCTTGGCAAGGGCCTTGCCGCGACCCCGGCAAGGGTCTTGCCGGGGTCCCGACAAGGGTCTTGCGGTGGCGCCTGCTGCCATCCCCGGCAAGGCTCTTGCCGGGGGCCTTGTGGTTTTCCTTGGCTGGGATCCCGCCAAGGACCATCCGTAGGTGTGGGGCGGACTGCCATGGCAAGGGTCTTGCCGGGTTTGCAAAAACCGCCTCCTGGCAAGGATCTTGCCGGGGGGCCCGCTTCGTCCCCTTTGCTCTTTGTGGTCTTGGTCTTGGTGTCGTTCTGCTCCTCTTTGGCTTCGGCCTTACCTTGGTCTCTACCTCCCTCGCCGGGCTTGGTGCGGTGGCGCCCGTGGCTCAGAATGCCCGTGCACAGTCATAGGGGTACAAAAAGTGTACCCCTGTTTTTGTACACCGACAGGAGCCCCTGGGCCTGGGCCACACATAAGCGCTGCGCGTTGTTGGGCCAAGCCCAAGAACGGTGCGCGGGCAGGCAGGGCGGTTTTTACCGCGGTAAGTTTCTTCGCGCGCTGCGCCTCCCACGCTTCCCGCGCGTGGCGCGTCGTGGGGAGGCGTGCGTGACGTGGGCGGCATGCGTGAGGCTGGCCTCTGCATGCATGCGTCATGTTGTAGTAAAAAGGGGGCGGCTCGCGTTTTCCCCATAAACGGAGGGAGGCGTGGAAGCGCGGCCCATTTACTGGACGGGGCCGAGGCGTGGTCTTTCAAGGCGCCCACTCCCTTTAATCACGGGGCGGGGAGAAGTCACCTCACCCGTTGCTTCGGTCCTGCACGTTCGCCACGCGGCGCTCATGCGCCTGAGGTGGCAGTTGGTGGAGGCGGGAAGCCGGGCCGTCGCGGGCTGGGGCGGCGGATCGGCCCCGGTCTCCTGCGCCATTCACGTCTTCATTGGCGGAACGGGGCGGTCGATCCCCCACCCTGCTCCTTTATAAAGAGCGGGGGGGTTCGGTGCCCTGCATTCCTCCATCTCACTTCTTCAGCTTCTGCTCCCCTTCCTCTCATTCGCCATGGAGAAAGGGAACCCTGGTCCTTCGACGGTGCCGACGAGGGTCGCCGCTCGACAATGCGTCCCTCCTTCTCCTGCACCTGCGGTGGCAGAGCCAGCCGCGAGGGGAAGGGGGAGAGGGCGAGGCCGTGGGCGAGGCCGAGGCGCTCGGGGAAGAGGAGGACGGGGCGGCGCGCCGGCTTTGCCTTCGCCAGCAGTTCATCTCCCTATGGAGGGCCACGTTGGGGACGACCCTTGTGAGTTCTTCGTCAGGCTGCGGCGGCCGCCTCGCCGTCGTCTTCGTCTTCCGACTCCATTCGCGAGCGAGATGGAGCTGGACCCGCCCCAGACACTGAGGCTGCACATGAGGGGTTGTGGAATCAGCGGTACGCGAGTCCGCGTCGACTTCCCAGCCCCTAATGTGATGTATCTTGGTCGAGGGTGGAAGACGTTCGCCCGTATCCACCGCCTGACGGAGGGGCTCACCGTCCATTTTAAGCTGATGGAGGGCAGACTCCTCTCCGTCAAGGTCTTCGGGTGCTTCGGGACTCGGGCAAGGTGCTGCGTGGAGAGCTCCTCCGATAGCGAAGACTCCTCCTCGAGCGGGAGTGACGAGGAGGACAGCGGCAGCGATGACGAGGGTAGCGGGCGGCAGGATGACGGGTCCGACTAGGTGTCGGGCGCTGCTCCATGCGGCACCGACGAACCCATCATCCGTGTCGCCGGCTCCTTGAACTTCTCGGGGTCGTCTCCTTGGGCGGCTGGCGTTAGGAGGCTGTGGAAGAGGAAGAGGGCGGGCGGCAAGGCCGCCAACTCAGAGTACGTGGGCACTACGCCTTCAACGCGTACTGACGTCCTGCCGCCTCGTCTTCGAGCTCTGCCTCCAGCGCTGCCATCACCATCCAGCCTTTGGACGACCACCAAGACGTTCTCTTGGTGTCTTCTGCCACCGGTAGCTCGTCTAGGCGCCCCTTTTGCCCTTTTCGCCTCCTTGACCTGCCTCCTAAAGAGAGGAACAAGAAAGGGATTATGGGCACCTTATCTCTTTTTAGTTTGTAAGCCTTCGGGCCTTAGCTGAATTTAAAGCTTGTAATCCCATCATTCATGTTTTTCATTCTCCATGAACTGTACCTGAGTGGAATATTTTTAATGAAAAAGGGATGCTTGCCGGGTCACTTGTCTTGCGGGTGGAACTCACATCAAGGGGTAAATCCTTGATATCTTTAAGATAGACATTTCCTTGCCCGACAGCAGGCCCTGCCGTCTACCCACGTCGCTCGACCTTTCTCACGCTTTCGGTGGAGGCAGGTATGAGGCGGGTTCAGGCTCCTCGTTTGGTCCCTTCGCTGCCGCGACTACAACCAAACCTGGCCCCAGGAATGAGCCCTAGGGCCTAGAGTTAGGGGAGCACGGTAGCTTTAGGAAGAAACGAGGTTTCGCATACCTCAGTCCATAAGAGAATGCATGATAAGGGATGAAGAACTTATCTGAAACTGCAGCCCCCGGCAACTCTGGTTCGCCGTGGGTGAATCTTTGTACTTGCAGCCCCCGGCAACACTGGATTGCCGGGGTCAAGATGCTGGTCCGTTCCTCTTCTCGTTTTTTTTATCTTCAAGTGATCCGGCAAGGATATCCTAGCCCTGCGAATCAAAGGAGACAAAAGAACGGCAAAGAGACGCACACTCGACCTCTAAGCTAGGGGTTAGCCGCCGCTAAGCACTATCAACCCTAACCAAGGACGAGACTCGTTCTAGCATGCATGCTATAACTTAGGGCGCCAGCGCTTCATTTATGCTCAAGGTCTGCGCCTGGCTTTGTACAAAGGGTTACATGCATCATCGGCAATGCGTGTACAAAAGGTGGCTTGCCGGGAGGCCCGACAAGCCGCGCCTTATGGGTAAAACTTGCGAAGATGCTCGATGTTCCAGGAGTTGCTCACCTGAACGGCATCTTCGGTCTCCAGGCGGACTGCACCGGGCCTGGTGACTCGTATTACCCGATAAGGGCCTTCCCACTTCGGCGTCAACTTGTTGGAATTCTTGGCCGATTGAACGCACCGAAGAACAAGGTCGCCTTCCTCAAGGCTCCGGGCATGAACCTTGCGGCTATGGTAGCGGCGCAAGGCTTGCTGGTAGCGTGCTGCTCTCACAGCCGCCCGAAGACGATCTTCCTCAAGGAGCAGTGCGTCGTCTTGCCGCAGTTGCTCTTGCTCAAGCTCATCATAAGCGAGCACTCGAGGTGACCCGTATATGAGTTCAGTGGGGATAACTGCTTCTGCCCCGTATACCAGGGCAAAGGGTGTCTGGCCGGTGGCTCGATTTGGTGTCGTCCTAATTGACCAAAGAACCGTCGGCAACTCATCAATCCAGCGCCTTTCGCTCTTGTGCAGCATGTCAAAGGTCTTGGTCCTTAAGCCTCGCAACACTTCAGCATTTGCCCTCTCAGCTTGCCCGTTGCTCCGCGGGTGAGCGACGGAAGCGAAACAGACTTTGCTGCCGAGGTCCTGTGTATATTGCGTGAAGGTGCGGCTTGTGAACTGCGTACCATTGTCGGTGATGATCCGGTTGGGTACACCGTAACGGCACACTAGCCCCTTGAAGAACTTGACGGCTGACTGAGCTGTGACCTTCCTCACTGCCTCCACTTCTGGCCACTTTGTGAACTTGTCGATGGCTACGTACAAGTACTCAAAGCCCCCGACAGCGCAGGGGAAAGGGCCCAGTATGTCGAGCCCCCAGACCGAGAAGGGCCAGGAGAGAGGAATGGTTTGAAGGGTTTGAGCTGGTTGATGAAGCTTTCTTGAATGGAACTGACACGCCTCACACCTGGTGACGAGTGTCGTTGCATCCTGGAGTGCGGTGGGCCAGAAGAAACCCTGCCGGAACGCCTTGCCGGCAAGGGCTCTCGACCCAATGAGGGATCCACATATGCCTCCATGTATCTCTGCCAACAGCTCCAATCCTTCCTCTTGAGGGATGCACTTTAATTTCACACCGTTCGGTCTCTTCCTGTACAGGTCATCATCGACGAACTGGTACATGGCAGAGCGACGGGCTACTTTTTCCGCTTCTTCCTGCTCCTCAGGAAGCTCCCCTGTCTGGAGGAATCGGACGGTATGATGTGCCCATGCTGGAGCCTGAGGCTCGACGGCAAGGACTAAAGGCATTTCCTCCGCTATAGGGGCGGCTATCTCGACGGAAGAGCTTGGCATCCTGCCGGAGCTAGCCGTCCCGTGGCGGGTTCAGTGTCCTCGGCAACATCCTTGCTGGCGGCTCCGGGGAGCTCGGCGGGAAAGTGCTTGCCGGGTCCTGATTTCCTTCTCTTGTTCTGCTCTATTGATGGATCAACGGATGGCTGAGTCAGCTGAAGCACAAAGGTACCTAGTTCCACAGGTAGCTTGAGGGCAGCGCGCTTCGACAGGTAATCGGCGATATCGTTCTCCGTCCGAGGAACGTATTCAGCCTAGAAACCGTCGAAACACTCTTCCAGCTTTCTCACTTCATCAACGTAGGCCTTCATCAACGGGCTCTGGTAATCCTTATTGACTTGCTTGACGACAAGCTGCGAGTCGCCCCTGACGATGAGCTTTTTGATTCCGAGGTCCGCCGCGATCCTAAGACCGGCAAGCAGCCCTTCGTATTCCGCTGTGTTGTTTGTTGACGCCTCCCTGGGGAAGTGCATCTGGATCACGTACTTGAGGTGCTCTCCGGTGGGGGCGACGAGCAATACGCCAGCCCCGGCACCCTGGAGGGAGAAAGCCCCATCAAAGTACATAATCCAATCGCAACTTGCCTCCTTGCCGGGGAGAGCAGTCTCTTGGGCTTCTTCGTCAGGTGTGGCGGTCCATTCTGCAAAGAACTCCGCCAGGACTCGGCTCTGGATCGTCGAAGTACTTTCAAACTTGAGGCCAAAGCTGGACAGCTCCAGTGCCCATTCCACAATCCTCCCCGTCGCATCTGGGTTGTGCAATATCCGCTGCAGAGAGAGGCGAGTGACGACACTGATCTCGTGTGCCTGGAAGTAGTGACGCAGCTTCCTCGAGGCCATGAGGAGGCCGAAGAGCAGTTTCTGCACACCGGAGTACCTCGACCTAGCCCCCTGCAAGAGGGATCTAACGAAGTAGACCGGACGCTGCATCACTTTCTTCTTTGGCGGCACCTCGACCAACTGTGTCGCCTCCGCACTGGTGGCGTCGGGCTCTGTTGATGCCATTACCTCGTCGTCGACCTCCCTCTGCGCCACTAGTGCGGCGCTGACCACCTGGTTTGTTGCCGCTAGGTATAGCAGCAACGGCTCCTGGGGCCTGGGCGCAACTAGTGTTGGTGCGGAGGAGAGGTACTTCTTCAAATCTTGCAATGTCGCTTCAGCTTCTGGTGTCCACTCCACCGGGCCCGCCTTTTTCAGGATCTTGAAAAAGGGAAGGGCGCGCTCGGCGGACTTGGATATGAACCTGCCCAGGGCAGCGACGCAACCAGCAAGCCGACGCACATCCTTGATTCGCTTGGGTGCTTCAATCTGCTCTATAGCTTTGATCTTGTACGGGTTGGCCTCTATCCCCCGCTGCGACACAAAGAACCCGAGAAGCTTGCCGGACGGGACGCCAAAGACGCACTTCTCAGGGTTCAGCTTGAGGTTGATCTTGCGCAGATTTGCAAATGTCTCCCGCAAATCTGATATGAGGGTGGCCCTGTCCTTGGTTTTGACCACTATGTCATCCATATAAGCCTCCATATTTCTATGGAGCTGGGGCTCAAAACCAATCTGGACCACCCTCGCAAACGTCGATCCAGCACTCTTCAACCCGAAAGGCATCCGTATGAAACAATACGTACCACATGGGGTGATGAACGTTGTTTTCTCTTAGTCTTCTTTCGTCATGAAGATCTGGTGGTAGCCGGAGTAGGCATCAAGGAATGACAACAGATCACACCCAGCCGTGGAGTCAACAATCTGGTCGATGTGCGGCAACGGGAAGGGGTCTTTAGGACAAGCCTTATTGATATCTGTGTAATCAATACACAGCCTCCACTTCCCATTTGCCTTGCGCACTATGACCGGATTGGCCAACCACGTCGGATGGAAGACTCTTACCAAACCCGCTGCCTCCAGTTTCCGGATTTCTTCAGTGATAAACTCTTGTCGTTCCAAAGCTTGCTTTCTGACCTTCTGCTTGACGGGCCGTGCATGAGGACAGACAGCAAGGTGGTGCTCAATCACCTCCCTGGGAACGCCGGGGATGTCGGAAGCTTGCCATGCAAACACATCGACATTCGCCCGCAGGAAGGTGACGAGCGCGTCTTCCTATTTGTAATTTCTCGCCATGCAAACTCTGGGCATCAAACGACGGCTCTGCTGCTGTAATTTCTCGCGCCCACTGTTTAAGCCGGCGTCGAGAAGCATGCAGCAAAGCGCCCCCGTCAACGCACATGGCCTCTGTAGCTTTCTAAAACTCTTGGTCGCCGGACTCGTCGTCCTCTTCGTGATCGTCATCTTCTGGCTTTCTGTCACGGCCCCGAGCAGGCCTCTCTTGTTGCTTATCCTTGCCGCGACGGCCCGCCTGGCCGTCGCGTTTCTTGCCGGATCCCTCAGCACCGTCTTGGCCCTTCTCCTTGTCCTGCCTCTCGTATTCAGCCCTCTGCTTCTCAGCGAGGAGCTCAACCTGCTGGCAGTCTTGGAGAGCATGGCCTTTGGTGCGATGGATCTTGCAGTATCGCTTGTTGGAGTTGCCTGGCTTCTCGGCAACCGCCAAGGCCTGGCAGGCGACACATCCAGCAATTTCCTTGTCGGGGTCACCTGCCTTGGTCTTCTTGGTGGAGCCGGTGTCGTCAGAACCCTCGACGGCAAGCACAACTTTCCCTTTGCGCTTCGTGTTGCGGTGTCGGCCTTTCTACGCTGGGGCGGCAGTGTCTTCTTCAGAGGAGTCGGTTTCCACGCCGGCATCTTCGCCGGGGTACTTCCTCCCCTCTTCAGCCCGGGCACACTTGTCCGCGAGAACATAGAGCTCCGCGACATCTTTCACCTTGTTAATTGCCAGCTCTTCGCGCATCTTGCGGTTCCGAACGTTCTGATGGAACGCGCTGATGATGGCGGCGGGGTGAACATCTGGGATATTGTACTGTACCCGGCTGAACCTCTGTATGTACTTGCGGAGACTCTCGCCTCCCTTCTGGGGAATGACATGGAGATCACTCGCTTGGCCATGAGCTTGGTGACCGCCAGTGAAGGCGCCCATGAACTCATGGCACAAATCCGACCAGGAGGAAATGGAGTCTACCGACAAGTGCATCAACCATGACATGGTGTTGGGTTTAAGAGCCAACGGGAAGTAATTTGCAAGCACCTTATCGTCACGAGCTCCGGCAGCCTGCATCGCGATGGTGTAGATGCTGAGGAACTCGGATGGGTGGGTCTTGCCGCCGTACTTCTCGCCCACGTCAGGTTTGAAAGTGCGGTGAGTGGGCCACTGGAACTGCCGCAGCTCACGGGTAAAAGTCGGGCAGCCTACCTCGTAAGGCAGGCCCCCAGGGCTCCCCGGTGCCGGGTGGTCCACAGCAGGCCCGCTCGCCTATCTGACTGGTGGCGCGCTCCGCGCCGGCGCTCGATGGTGGTCCGAGCGTCTTCATGTTCCCGATCCCGAAGGACCTGGCGTTGGTCCTGGTGGGTCCGCGGGTCGGATGACGCTATGGAGATTTCGTCGCCCGCAACATCGCAACGGGCAGGTGTCCGTGGCACCGGGCGAGGAGGAGGCGAGTGCACCGTGGTCGCGGCGCCACCAGCCTTCCTGCCACCGGTACGCGGGACTCCGTCGGAACATCGACCCGGGAGCTCCGTCGGGGTCGGCTCATCTTTGTTGGCCACCGCAACAAGGCTTCGGATGGTGGCTCTCCATTCGTCGAGTTTCCTCGTAGTGGGAGGAAAGTCGAGGAGCAATTGCGCGCGCGCCAGGGCCTCTGCTGGCGTCGGTGGCAGCGAAACCTGCACGGATCGTGACGCGCTTCGACTTCTGACCACGTCAGAAGGAGCTCTATCACGACCGCGCGGTCGCACGCCGCCTTCATCAGCGCCTCGGCGAGCGGGCAGGTCTTCTACATCCCGGGAGTGGCACTCGGGGCTTTTCCCGCTGCGACGCCCGGGATCTTCGGGGCGATCACGCCGCTCGTCGCGCGCCGCTTGAGAGGAACGCGCCGTCGGCGCCGGAGTAGGAGTCCTGGAGGCCCTCGCGCCGCCAGCGGGCGGGGCAGCAGCGACCTCGGAAGGTCCCGCGCCACCTGCGGAGGGCCCGGCTCCGTCTTTGGATTTGGCGGCGTGCGGCCCGTTACCGGGCGCACGAACATTGCCGCCTCCCAAACTCCGGCTGCTGGGACGGTGTTGGTGTTCGCGAACAGCGCCCCGGGTCCTTTCGGTGACCGGTCCGCTGCTCGCCCGCGTCGGGACGGGATGCCCGGTGTCCGACGGGCCAACCGCCACCGTCGTCTTCTTCTTGGGCGCCATGACGATGAAGAAGCGTCGAACTAACTGCTAAAGCCGATTCTCACAACTGCGCAGCCCCTGCCTGGCGTGCCAAAGATGTCGGTGGGAAACGACACCTATGGGATCACGAGAATCCCTTTCTGCGGTTGCGGGGCGCGGGGGTCGTGAGAAGAGCGGATCGAGCAGGCAGTACACGATTCCTTTACCCAGGTTCGGGCCGCGAAGATGCGTAAAACCCTACTCCTGCTTTGGTGGATTATATGTGTGTGTTCTTGAGCTAGCTATGGGGCGTGAGGAGCTCCAAAAAGCCGAATCCTCCTCCTGGTTGCCTGGGGCCTCCTTTTATAGGGAAAGGGGCTGCCATAGTGGCACACAGGAGGTGGAAAGGGTACAGTGATGCGAGATTATCCCTCGCATTACATGACAAGGTGCCTTTAATGCGCCTTGCTTAGGTGTCCTAGCTTTATCGGGGGCAGGGGAGAGCCCTGTCTCGTCCGTCGCCGCTCTCTCCCGCGTCGACACGCGCCCTGGCCAGCGGCGCCTGCGATGCCATGTAGGCGGGCAGGCAGCTGAGGTGGCGCAGCGGTGGGTCTCCACGGGGATCTGCATGCCGCCACGCAGGTGCCTGCCCAGCTGGTTGGGTCGGCAGCTGCATGTGAACGGTGGTGGAGGCGTGACTGGTGCGGGTCCGATGGTGGCCCCGTGGGTGTCCTTGGCAAGGGCCTTGCCGCGGCCCCGACAAGGGTCTTTCCGGGGTCCCGACAAGGGTCTTGCCGTGGCGCCTGCTGCCATCCCCGGCAAGGTTCTTGCCGGGGGCCTTGTGGTTTTCCTTGGCTGGGATACCGCCAAGGACCATCATCTTCTAAAGTGTGCATCTGATCTTGAATGTCTTCACAAAGATCTGCATACCACCACGGGGATGCCTCCCGAATCCTTGCCCCATGGGGGCAGGGGACTCAAGGGTGACCCGCTCCGTAGGTGTGGGGCGGGCTGCCACGGCAAGGGTCTTGCCGGGTGTGCAAAAACCGCCTCCCGGCAAGGATCTTGCCGGGGGGCCCGCTTCGGCCCCTTTGCTCTTTGTGGTCTTGGTCTTGGCGTCGTTCTGCTCCTCTTTGGCTTCGGCCTTACCTTGGTTTCTACCTCCCTCGCTGGGCTTGGTGCGGCGGCGCCCGTGGCTCAGACTGCCCGTGCACAGTCATAGGGGTACAAAAAGTGTACCCCTCTTTTTGTACACGGACATCCTCAAACCATAAAGTTTCATGCTCATCCTCACGAAAACCCTTGGCTTTTCCTTTTCTCAGCTTCTCCTTTATCTCAGCAATTTCCTTATCATCTTTCTGAGCTTCTCGAATCTTTCCCAATAATGTAGACTGAACCTCCATTGCTGCAACAAAACCTCTTGGAACTATCTCCAAACGAAGTTCCTTGAGATCGTCGGCTAACTCCTACGGTAATCCTCTGCTTACGAGGGTATTAACATAACTCTTGCGGCTTAAAGCGTCTGCTATGACATTGGCCTTTCCTGGATGGTAATGTAACTTTATATCATAATCCTTTATGAGCTCCAACCATCTCCTCTGTCTGATATTTAGCTCCTTCCGTGTGAAAATATACTTAAACTCTTATGATCCTTGTATACATCACAACGGTTTCCAATAATAAAATGTCTCCAGGTATTGAGCACATGCACTACGGCTGCTAACTCCAAATCGTGTGTGGCATAATTCAACTCGTGAGGTCGAAGCTGACGTGAATCATATGAAACAACTCTTCCGACTTGCATAAGTACACTTCCAAGTCCTAGGCGAGAAGCGTCGCAATAAACTTGGAAATCCTTGCGTATATCCAGAAGAATTAGCACTTGGGCTGTAACCAAACGTTTCTTCAACTCCTGAAAATTGGCTTCACATTCTTAGGTCCATTTGAACTTGGTGTCCTTCTTCAACAACGCCGTCATGGGTTTCGCAATCTTGGAAAAATTCTCAATGAACCTCCTATAATATCCTGCGAGTCCCAGAAAACTGCGGATCTCTCCTACTGAGGTGGTGCTAACCACTTAGTGACAGACTGAACCTTCGTAGGGTCTACTGCTATACCTTCTCCTGATATAACATGTCCAAGAAATCCAACCTCCTTCAACCAAAACTCACATTTGCTAAACTTGGCGTATAGCTGATGTTCCCTGAGCTTCTCGAGAACTAAATGCAAATGCTCCTTGTGTTCCTCTTAATTCTTCGAGTATACCAAAATATCATCAATGAACACCACAACAAACTTATCCAAGAACTCCATGAACACCTTGTTCATCATACTCATAAAATAGGCAGGGGCGTTAGTCAATACAAAAGACATGACCGTGTACTCATATAGCCTGTACCTTGTGGTAAAAGCTTTCTTGGGTATATCCTGTTCTCGGATATTCAACTGGTGGTATCCTGATCGAAGATCGATCTTGGAGAATACTTTAGCTCCCTGCAGCTGGTCAAACAAATCATTGATCATCGGTAGTGGGTACTTGTTCTTGATCATCACTTCATTTAAGGCCCGATAATCAACAACCATTCTCAAAGATCCATCCTTCTTCTCAACGAAGAGCACTGGGGCTCCCCACGGTGATGAACTTGGTCGAATGTAACCTTTCTCCAATAACTCTTTAATCTGCTTCTTAATTTCCTCCAGATCATTAGCGGGCATCCGATACGGTCTCTTCGATATTGGTCTGGTGCCTGGTAATAGCTCTATTAAAAATTCTATGTCTCGATCTGGTGGCATGCCTGGTAATTCCTCTGGAAATACATCCGGGTAATCCTTCACTACGGGCACTTCTTCTTGAACAACTCCTGAGAGTGAATTTACTTGAGTCCTCCTTGGCGCATGTCGGGAAACATACTTGATCCGTTTACCCTCTCGGGTGGTGAGTAAGATTGACTTACTACCACAATCGATGTTTCCTCCATACATCGATAGCCAATCCATGCCTAGTATCACATCCAATCCTTGTGACTCCAAAAATATTAGGTCTGAGGGGAAAACATGCCTACCTATGGTCAATGGCATCTGAAAACATCCTCTGCTTGCCATAAACTCCGCTCCTGGCGAGCTTACTAACATAGGTGTCTTAAGAACTTTGGTGGGCAACTTATACTTATCCACAAATACCCTTGATATGTATGAATGTGATGCACCAGTATCAAAAAGAACAATTGCAGTAAATGACTTAATAAAAAAACTTACCTATAGCTGCATCTGGCTTTTCTTCAACCTCCTCCACGTTAACGTGGTTCACCTGTCCTTTGTTGAAAGGGTTGGGCTTCTTCCCAGAACTTCCATTGCCATTTCCATTCTTTGCTTTAGGACATTCGGTGGCATAGTGCCCAGTCTTCCCGCACTTGAAACAAGTAATGTGACTTAGATCCTTCTTGGGGGTGTAGTGGGGTTGAAATAGTTATGTATGTTGTTTCCTCCATTCCCATTACCATTCTTAGGGCCACTGTGGTTATGTGAGCTTCCTCCATTGTGGGTATGGCCTCCATGGTTATGATGGGTATGTCCTCCCGAGTTCAGGGTAAAATGAGGCTTCTGTTGGGCTCTAGAATTGTAGTTCCCCTGTCCATACTTCCTTTTGTGGCTCTCTATCTGCTGCTGCTTGCCTTCGATCATAAGGGCCCTATCTACCAACTCCTGGTAGTTGGCAAATGTTGCCACCATCAACTGCATACTCAGTTCATCATTTAGCCCTTCCATAAACTTCTCCTGCTTTGCGGCATCTGTGGCAACATCATCTGGGACATAGCGGGCTAATTTGCTAAACTCATCCACGTACTGCGCCACAGTACGATTTCCCTGGCGTAAGTTGCGAAACTCACGCTTCTTCCTGCTCATTGCTCCAGTTGAGACATGGGCTGTGCAAAAAGCTTGCTAAAACTGATCCCAAGTGACATTTGCTATGGGGAAAGTGAATGTGTAATTCTCTCACCATGAGGCTGCGGGTCCATCCCGTTGATGTGCGGCAAAATGCACCTTCTCAGCATCTGTGCAACCTACGGTGGTCAGCTCCCTTCCAATCCTGCGGAGCCAGTCATCAGCAACAATGGGTTCGGTGCTACTGGAAAACGCCGGCGGATTCAACCACATAAAACGGGCTAAGTTGTCAACTAGAGGTGGTGGCCGTGGGTTTGTTGTTGTTGTTGTTGCTGTTGTTGTTGTCATTGTAGTAGTAGTAGTAGTAGTAGTAGTAGTAGTAGTAGTAGTAGTAGTAGTAGTAGTAGTAGTAGTAGTAGTAGTAGTAGTAGTAGTAGTAGTAGTAGTAGTAGTAGTAGTAGTAGTAGTAGTAGTAGTAGTAGTAGTAGTAATAGTAGTAGTAGTAGTAGTAGTAGTAGTAGTAGTAGTAGTAGTAGTAGTCTTCATAATATCCATATGCACATGAGACAAACACATTCATATCACACCACTCAATTCAAACAAGGGCATAGAAATGATCTAACTACCATTACCAAATACTCAGACTATTACTATATACATGGGGAATACTACTGATAATTTGGTGGTCGACTAGAAATTTTGATCGGTGGAAGATTCCATGATATCCGCTCCAGCTTCGTCTTCATAATAATCATCGCTATCGGGGTCTGAGTCGATGTCGTCGATGATGATGTAGTCTTCTGGGTGGTTGTCCTCCTCTAGCGCGGGATCTCCCATGAATATTCCTAGCTTCTTCTTCAGGTCTTCATTCTTCTCCAGTAGTACTGCAATCTCCTCTTCATATCCATCACGTGTAGACTTGAGTTCCTGTTCTAGCTCCATGTTCCTGGTCATCAACTTCTTCATGTCGATCATGCTCGCGCACATCTGATTCTCATGATGACGAATGTGTTGGTTTAACTCCTGGGTAGGCTACAATGGATTTATCCCTCCTGGTGCAAATCATCTCCCATTGCTCATCTCGGCGTCCACATATCTGGTAAATGGTGTCCTTAAGATCCTTGTGGTATACCTCGCCGATGCTTCCCATGGCGATGTGGGCTGCCATGCTCTTTCCTAGACTCCAGGTTGGTGCATCAAAGGAAAACTCTATGGGCTCCGTAACTGGCGCAAACTTCCTTCCTGGAACATGAACTCGAATCATCTAGTGCTCCTCTTATGGTAAAGTGGCGGTGTAGGTCCCGGTGAAGCTTGGTATTCCGATGTTCAACTACATAGTGGCTTCCTTCAAGTGTCGTCCAAAAGGGGTGTCATCATCCGGTTGAGTGAACTTGTTCCTTGGGTCCGCCATCCGGTAGAAAATGGAGGAGAGTCAGAAATGAGTAGATAAGAATGTCCTAAGGCTTTTCTTAGTGCTCGCGTCCTAAAGTCAGCGTGTGCTCTGATACCATCTTGTAGCGATCTGACCTCAGATGGTCAAATCTCTGTGCATACGTGTCGTCCCTGGATCGGTAATGCTGACACACACAGTACTTGAGGATTTATAACAGAGTTCAATCACACACTTATTACATCGAATGTTTTAAAAGAGAACTTATTACAATAATATGGCTTAAGGCCATCTAAATAAGATAGCAGCGGAAGCTTCGAAGATAAATGAGTCCATCAACTCCAATGACATAGCTGAGTGCACGACAACGACCTAGCGCACCTTACTCTTTGTCTGAAAACTCTACAACATAATACGTTGCAGCCTGTGTAGGTCAGCACATGGAATATGCTGGCAAGATAACACTATAGAGCAATGAACAAATAACAGCTATCACTACATGCATATATGGCTGGTGGAAGCTCTATGGTTATCATTTGCATAAAGCTAGATTTTTCCTACAACAAAGGTATATATTTTATTTAACTACAAAGTTGGTTGAAAACATTGAGAAGGTTCCTCCAACTCAATCCCAAAATAATAATTATAACCCAACAAATTAATTAAGTAAAGTGATGAGATCAAATTAATAATTCAAGTGCCAGATACTCAAGATGTCCATAACCGGGGACACGGCTAACCATGATTAGTTTATACACTCTGCAGAGGTTTGCGCACTTTTCCCCACAAGGCTCAATCTTCTCCGTTGAACTTCTCGCACTGCATGGTGTTTTAGAAACAGATGACCGAGACACAGTCTTTCCGAAGAGGTCCCCTTAACCGATAGATAGGCCCGGTACACCTACAATCCCCTACATCTGCTAGCCCATTATGGAAAGGATTCCCACAACTTAATCAACTATACCAGGGCCCATAATGGCTTGTGGCTGCACATGGAAGTTTCTAGCTTGAATAATATTATGATCCCTTTGAGCCTGGGTGGCATTCCATAGGATGATCACACGGGTACTCCGAGATATCCCAGGACAACACTGGATTGCTCCAGGTGCCTAGAAAACCACTGGGTGCTCCAGGGTGCCTCAACCAATCCACCCAGATGTGTATCAAAGTAGCCACCTTAAGTTTAACCATTAGTAAATAACAACTCTCACATCTGTCGTGGATCACTCAAACCAAACCATTTCTACGAGCATAGCATAGCAATATAAGCATAACATAAAAATACCCAGGGTTTGAATGCAAGACAATAGGTTCTACCTCATCAACTACTTCCCGATACCAACATGTTATCAAGTCCTAACCATGCAGTGTTCGAGGATTGAAACTAATGCATAAAAACTAGGTAATAAAGGGGTATGATCAAGGTGTTACTTGCCTTGCTGACGATCTGAAAACCCTAGTGACTCGTAGTAGCAAACCACGCACTCCGGAAACTCTATCGTGAACAAACAATAGCATACATAAGCACTCAAGCATAAGATGCAAGGGTAAAACTCAAGAGAAAATATCTAAACTGAAAGTACAAGAGAAGAGCTTCGATTTGCAAAAAGAATCAATCGAATCGGAGTTACGAAACTAAAACTACGATCAAAAGAAGTACGAATTCAAATATGATTGAAACAAAATCTTAAATTGTCAAAACCATGTTCAAGTTGATTATTTGGAAAGAAGGGAACAAGACGAAGATTTTGACGTTGGTTTCATTGGATTTGGACGAACGAGCAAAAAGTAGCGAGGGTTTGAAGATCAGGGACTGATATGTGATAAAAGTATTCGCAGATAGGTCACTGGCCGAAAATAAAATAAAAAGAAAAACCTAATGAACGAACATTCGCTAACAGGAACTAACGAGCGAAAACGTTCGCTACCGCGGATTAACGGACGAACATCCGCTAATTAGAACCGATCGGAAAAACCGACAAAAACTCTAACCCTGAAAAGAAAATAAACCGACAGAAAATGGAAGAAACCGAACGGTTTTCTTACCGGTTAACCGGAAAAAAATGACGGCGGCATGTATGGCGAGATCCGGCGCGGCTCGGGCAGTGCGAGCGGTGGTGCGGGCGGCAACGCGGCTCGGTGTGGGGGGGCGGGCTGCAGCAGCGGGTGGTTATAAAGAGGTGGCTTGGAGGAGTTGTCGGCCTCGGGATGCGTGCCCCAGCCGAACTCGGGCAGCGGCGGCGCTCGAACTCTCCCGCGCCGGGAGGCTGCGGCGTGAGCGGGCCGGCCTGGCTCGGCTGGGCCTTCGGCCCAGTCGGGCGACGAAGTCTTTTTTATAAATTTCGCCCGAAAGAAAAATCCTAATAAAATCTAAAAAAAACTAAAAATACCAAAAATAATTTTCACCGTCCAAACATAATATTTAGGACAAGGTGAACATTTTTCTGGCCTAAAACGCAATTTTCAAAAAATGCATACATTTCTAATTCAAATAAAATAGCAAATAAAATATTAATTTGATTTTGAAATTTTCTTCTCAATATATTTCCTCTCTTTTGAAGAAGTCATTTTTATCTTCACTGGTTTCATGTTTATTATTGGAAAAAAATATTGAAATCAAATTGATCCTCTTTTCAAATTTGAGAAAAATCAAATATTAAAATATGTGAAACCTCCAACTCTCTCCTTGGTCCTTGAGTTGCTTATGATTTCTAGGATCCCAACCAAAATGCAAATAAAATATGATATGCATATGATTTCCTATGTATAACATCCAAATTTAAAATTGGGATGTTACATACCTATTCAGTATCACCCATGGGAACATATTAGTATGGACTTTGTGCTCGGTTTGCCTAGAACTAGAAATGGCAAAGATTTCGTATTTGTTGTTGTGGACCGTTTCTCAAAGATGGCACATTTTATTCCATGCAACAAGATAGACGATGCTTCACATGTTGCCAATCTCTTTTCTACGAAGATCTCGTGTCTACGTGGAGTGCCAAAGACGATTGTCTCGGACCGCGACGTCAAGTTCCTAAGCTAATTTTGGAAGACCCTATGTGCCAAGCTTAGAATCAAGCTCTTACTCTCTTCGTCATACCATCCACATATGGACGGCCAAATGGAAGTCACGAACTAGACACTATCCACTCTCCTATGTGTGTTGATCAAGCGGAACATCAAGGAGTGGGAGGAGTGCTTACCCATCGCCGAGTACGCCTACAATCATGCAAGACATTCGACTATCGGCAAGTCCCCCTTCAAGGTCGTCTACGGTTTCAACCTGTTGTCCCCATTGGACATTCTACCACTACCACTACAAGAGCACATCAACATGGGACGCGAGTGCACGTGTGAGTTATCTCAAGAAGCTTGTTGTTTCAATGGTCGGCCTCTTATGTTTTGGATTTTTTTTACATAAACAGTAGGGGACTTATGTGTTTGCTAGTGCACACTAAGTGACAGGTCCCTGAGATATCAAGGAGTTTGATGCAAATGACAAAGATAATCTCCCTGCGTTGCAGCAAAGGTTATCACCCACGATGATGTTAACAAGAGTGACCCCTAAAAATTGCTGAATCTCAAGCGATTGGTTTGGTGTCTGTTCAAAGAAAATGACTGCGCTCAAAGAAGAATGAAGACGAAGTGAAGACGTAGCATTTATTTCATTGTTCTTCTTCTTTCATTCAGTCATACGACCACCATACTATTAAGAGGGGTCTAGCGTTCAAAACTTTGATTCTTTCATGCTAAACCCAAATCCTATGAAAGTTGTGAGGGAAATCTTATTGTGTTCCGAGGAAATACTTGCCAGCAAGAGACTGTGATCTTCTTCACTGCGAGAGATTTGTCTCGGACCAAGGAGTTAGAATTACTTGTTCCTCAAGTAATGTTATCGTTGCTCCAAAATCCAATCATTGCAAACGTGTCTATTTGCCATTGGCTGGACCGTGTGTGCAAAATGTTCACTTCCCATCTGGGAAGGCTGCGGTTATAAATAGCCACCCCGCGCTGGCTTTGTCCGGTGGCTGGTCCATTTGATTTTGAGAAGATTGTTGAGCAACCCACTCTCTGAGCGATTCGAGTTTAAAGTCCACCGAAAGAAAACCCCTAGAGCCGAAGAATTAGATAGTGTTTCAGCATCACTCGAACCTAGTCTAGTACGCACCACCTATTACTCTTGAGAACTGCAAACTCTCTAGACGGTTAGGGGTCAATTTCTTAACAGACCAAGAGTAATTGTGGTTCTCGAAGAATAAGTCTATAAAGGTTCGGAGATCGCCTTCAAGTATCTACCATGAGTAATCGGCATCGGTTGATGAACCGATTGTCGAGGAGAATAGGGTGAAGAGAGTTTACCTTCCATATTAAGTCACAGCCCCTCCAACTAGACGTAGTCCTTGTGCAGAAGGACAAACTGGTCAAACAAATTCCCTGTCGCCATTGAGCACCACTGGTTATCTCTGTTACTCATGTTTTCATTCGATATGTTTTCCATCATGTGATTTGTTTTGATGCATACTTAGTTTACTTCTAGTACTTGTTTTTAGCTTGATGTAGTTTGTTTCTTATTCATTCAACTGCTAGGTTCTAAGAGTTTTGAGTTTTCCAAAGAAAAATTAAAACTCCCATTCACCCCCCTTGGTATACATACTTCGTTCCTACAATTGGTATTAGAGCAAGGTACTTCTTGACTCTGCTCATTTTAGTCTAACGGCTTTGGAGTTTAAGTATGTCTTCAGTGAGCTACAAGTAGCATCTCAAGATCCCCATCTTTGATTGGACGGACTACCCCTTCTGGAAGGTGAAGATGAAGATCTGTCTTCAAGAAATAGATGATCACATGTTGAATGTGGTGCAAGTTGGGTTCACCACTGCTATACCTCAAGCCCCCACTGACAAAGAGAAGAAACTCATTCAGATGGATGCTCAAGCGAAAGATGAAATTGGTGGCCATCTCTCTCGAGCGCAAATTCTTCAATATCACCAATGTGAAACTACGAAGGATTTGTGGGATGTCCTCGAGAAGATCAATGAAGGAGTTTCAACTCACAAAGAAGCTCGAATCGATACGCTTCAAGCGAAATTCAATCGCTTCAAGCACATTGGAAATGAAAGTTGTCAGCAAACCTTTGACCGTCTTGGTGACATAGCAAATGAGCTTCAAGGTCTTGGCGCCAAAGATATCAGACCATGAAGTTGTGAAGAAACAGCTCCGATCTCTTGACAGCTCATTCGACACTCTTGTCTTGATGATTCGTGAATGTTCCGATTTCAAATCTCTTGATACTCCTGATATCATGGAAAGATTGAACACTCACGAAGAACAAGAAGAGAACAGAGATCTCTATGGCTCCAATCGGCGCAAAAATGATGCTCTCAAGGCTATAGCTGATTCTTCCTCTGATGGAAATGCTGAAGAAGATTCAGATGACCCAGGCAGGCTCAGTAAGGATCGGGCATTGATCACGAAAAGATTCCAGCATCTCAACAGGAAGAGGCGATTCCAGAAGAAAGATTCAAGCAACTCTGGCAGTTCAAAATCTTCATCAAAACCTGTTGGAGAATACACCTATTTCAAGTGCAAAAAGCCTGGACACTTCATTTCGGACTGCCCTCCTTGGGAAGCTAAAATTCGTGCAAGGGGAAGATATGATTCTAGAAGCTATCGAGGCAAAAGCAAGACCAAGAACTACGACTCCGATGACGAGAAAAAACGAAGAAATTCTTCAAGAAGAAGGACAGCTCCGCCTC
Source organism: Aegilops umbellulata (assembly GCA_032464435.1). Classification (NCBI taxonomy): domain Eukaryota; kingdom Viridiplantae; phylum Streptophyta; class Magnoliopsida; order Poales; family Poaceae; genus Aegilops; species Aegilops umbellulata. The sequence continues at coordinate 179,562,869 of CP136055.1, read as the reverse complement.
AAAATCTTCGTCAAGATCTTCTTCAAGGAACCCTTCCAAGTCCTCCTCCAACCGCAAGAGTAACTCTCGCAAGGCCAAGGCGTACATCGGCGAGGAAATGGACTCTGAAGAAGAAGAATCGTCAGACTCCATAGAAGTTGTCGATTCCAATGAAGATTCGGACTCTGGCATGGCAGGCATAGCATATGCTTCATCCCATTCGACAAACTTCCTCGGAAATCTGTCAAGTGACGATGAAACTCCTAGGTACTGCTTCATGGCCAAGGAATACAAAGAAAAGGTATCCTCCAAACATCACAAGTCTCACTCCAGTGATCAATATTGTTCTGATGAGGATGACCATGCTAAGTTGATCAAAATTTCCAATATTCAACGAAACTCTCTCGAGAAGATTGAGAAAACCCTCAGGAAGTCTGAAGGGTTGTTGGCTAAGGAGATGGAGAAAAATTAGTTGTTGACCGAAGAGTAATCTACTCTATAGTCATGAATGGAAGAACTGTCAAATCATCATGATTTTCTCTCGGCCGACCATGAAAGATTGACCTATGATTACCTGAAAAGGAAACACGAACTCGAGGCACTGCGAGAGGCTCAAGAGAATTTGATCAGGGAAAATTCTCTTATCACCCAACAACTTAAAGAGAAACCTAAAGTGTTTGTTCCACCATGCTTAAAATGCTTTGAACAAACCAATGTTGAATCATCTGTGAATGCTAACCCCTCGGTCGAGGGAAATGGTTCTGTTTCTGATGAAAATGCTAGGTTGAAGGATCTTCTTTAGACAAGGATGTTCAAATCTCTCAAAGGGCATCAAAACCTTTGTGACGTTTTGAAGAAATCTATTCTTCTAAAAAATCCCAGGAAAGAAGGTATCGGTTTCAAAAGGAAACTAAATGAAAATGGCCCATACTGGGAACCTCATTAGTATCCTCGTACTATGTGGGTACCTGCATAGAAAAAACTCTTGATCCAGCATTACTTTTGGGATATAACGCTCCCATACCTGAATATCCCGATGATGATTCTCTGGACAACTATAAGTTGTTCAAAAATCAACATGGTGAGGCTGTTGCTCGCTATGTTGGACCAAACAGCAGAAATGGCCCTCCCAAAGAAAGCTATTTGGGTACCTAAGAAAACTATTGATGCTTTGCCTATTACTGCTCGACTAACCATGTAGGCAGAAAGAGTTTGACAAAATGAGTATATGCATATACAATCACTATGCCCATTCATCTAGAAGGAATTTCAATGCTTATTCTTTCAACTATGCTCGCACTTCATAGAGCAACAACTATGTTTGCTGAAAGAAATCATATCCTGCGCGTTCATTTGTTTCGAAGCCACCTGCAAAGATATGGGTGGTTAAGAAAGCCTAATTCTTCTGTAGGAATATGTCTCCGGATGTACCGAATGGATAATGGATGGTGGATGCACTAGTCATATGACCGGAGACAAGTCGTTGTTTGTCGACCCCAACTTAACTACTTCTCCTCTCAAGTATATCACTTTGGATAACAACAAAAAAGGAAAGGTAATTGGGCTAGGTAAAATTGCTATATCCAAAGACAAGTCCATTGATGATGTTTTACTTGTTCAATCTCTTGGATTCAATCTCATGTCAGTTGGCAAGCTATGTGATTTAGGCATGCTAGTTTTTTTTTCCATATCCAAATGCATTGTCTTCATGTCCTCTGACAATTCCTTCGTCTTTGAGGGAATTAGAAAAGGTGATATGTATATTATGGATTTCTCTAAGGGTCCCTCGGTCCATGCTTGTTTGCTTGCAAAAGCAACCGAAGGTTGGCTGTGGCATCGAAGACTTGGTCATGTAGTTATGAGGAATTTGCAGACCCTGGTGAAGAAAAATCATCTTTCGTGGCATTCCTGCTGTAAAATTCTACAAGAAACGCCTATGTGTTACATGTGAGTCTGTAAAATTAGCCAAGAAGCATCATTCATCAAAGACACTGATGACTACAACAAGACCTCTGGAAATTCTTCATATGGATTTATTCGGTCCGCAAAATTTGCAACTTCGTGGCAGTCATTATGTCCTGGCTATTGTTGATGATTTCTCTTGATACACTTGGGTATTCTTTCTCGAAGACAAAACCTTCACACAAGAGATCTTCAAAAGCTTCGCCAAGAAGGTCCACAATGAATATGATGTGCGAATCAAACCTGTCAGAAGTGACAATGGAACTGAGTTAAAAAATACTCACACTGATGAATTTCTCGATGAAAATGGTATCACTCATGAGTTCTCTACTGCATACACTCCGCAAAAAATGGAGTTGTTGAGTGAAAGAATATAACTCTCATCGAAATGGCGAGAACTATGCTCAATGAGTATAAAACCCCTATTTGCTTCTGGGCTGATGCTATTAACACTGCTTGTCATGTTATCAATCGTGTTTATCTTCACAAGTTCCTTAAGAAAACTTCATATGAGCTTATCACTGGCAAGAAACCAAATGTTTCTTATCTGCGTGTTTTTGGTGCACCTTGTCACATTCTTGATATGAATAATTCTTCCAGGTTTGCACCTAAGGCACATGAAGGTTTTCTGCTTGGTTATGGCTCAAACGCGCATACCTATCGTGTCTATAACTTTCACCATGGGAAAGTTATTGAAACGGTAAATTTGTGGTTTGATGAAACTAACGGCTCCCAAAAGGAGCACATGCCAAATGTGATAGATAAACCACCGATTTCTGATGCTATTCGGCAAATGGCTATTGGGAGCATTAAGCTTGTCGAAGGAAATGCTCCTGAATCCTTTGATGACGATGCACCCATGACTCAAAGGAGAACTCGTCAAGCCACTGCCGAAGCAAATGCTCCTCCGAATGCAAATGGCAATCAAAATGCAAATGCCGATCAAAATGGCAATCCCGAAGGCAATGATGACACGAATGTTGATGCTGATGAAAATGACAATGATCATCACGAAGAAAATGGTCATCCCCGAATGGCTAATCGAGTAGATCCTTCATTAATTCTCGATGAAGTTGAGAATCCAGGTTACCGACCCGCAACTGATTCACGCACTCGTTTTGCTAACTACTATGGCAATTTCTCCTTTGTTCCATTGTCAGGACCTACTCAGGGAGTCCTGGATTAAGGGGTCCTCGGGCGTCTAACCTATGTGACATGGCCGGACTGATGGGCCGTGAAGATACAAGACAGAAGACTCTCTCCCGTGTTCGGATAGGACTCTCGTTTGCGTGGATGGCAAGCTTGGCATTCGGATATGAAGATTCCTTTCTCTGTAACCGACTTTGTACAACCCTAGTCCCCTCCGGTGTCTATATAGACCGGAGAGTTTACTCCGTAGAGGCAATCACAATCATACAGGCTAGACTGCTAGGGTTTAGCCATTACGATCTCGTGGTAAATCAACTCTTGTAATCCTCATATTCATCAAGATCAATCAAGCAGGAAGTAGGGTATTACCTCCATCAAGAGGGCCCGAACCTGGGTAAACATCGTGTCCCCCATCTCCTGTTACCATCGACCCTAGATGCACAGTTCGGGACCCCCTACCCGAGATCCGCCGGTTTTGACACCGACATTGGTGCTTTCAGTGAGAGTTCCGCTGCGTTGTCACCAGAAGGTTCGATGGCTCCATCAATCATCTACAATAATGTTGCCCTGGGGAGGTTTTCCTCCCCGGCCAGATCTTTGTGTTCGGCGGCTTCGCACTGCGGGCCAACTCGCTTGGCCATCTAGAGCAGATCGACAACTACGCCCTAGGTCACCAGATTAGTTTTGGAAACCTGGACTATGTCGCTGATATCCGAGAAGACTTGATCTTCCAAGGGTTCACAACTCCAACCTCCGCTCAGGCTCTAGATCTAGAGCGCATCACCCTGTCCGAAGACGGGATTTCTGATCCTGCCGGACTATTTGTGGCCACTAAACACAGTACAGGAGAGCCGGAAGCAGTGTCGCTTGCAACCGTCAGGAAGCCGGACTCTTCTCCGGACGCTGGCTCCGAACCTTCAGAGTCAGCATCGTGTGAGTTCGGCCAAGGTGTTTCCTTCCCGCCATACCCCACGGATCCTCTTCTCCCTGGCCAAACCTCGCCTTTAAGTGAGGCTCTGGACTTGATGTGATCCCTCGTCATTATAGAGGAGCAATGTCCGAAATATGACCAGCGCGGACTAGGGGCTGAGAGCGGGGAATTTTACGTCCCACCCACCACCCACCTCATAGCCACTGTCGAGGACTTAACTGACATGCTCGACTATGGCTCCGAAGACATCGACGGTATGGACGACGATCCCGGAGAGGAGCAGGCCAAAAACCCGCCGTTTACCGGACACCAGATGGCCACCTCTTCGTATGATGTGTACATGGTGGACACACCCAAAGATGGTAACGACGATGATAAAGAAGATTGAGTCGAGGATAAACCTCCTAGGACACAAACAAAGCACCAAATTCAGTGGCGCCACTCTAAATCACGCCGTGGAAAAGACAGCAATACCAGCACATAAGAGACAACAACACTCCGGATGATGCCGAAGACAAAGAAAACCTTGTCGAGCCAACTTTCGAACAGGACGACCGGGAAGATGGGCCAGTTAGCCCTGACGAACAAGCCGTAAACGAAGACTTGGAGGACAGTAGTTAGCTCCCACTCTCCATGGACGAGGTGAGCCTCGGTGACGAAGACTTTATCGTACCTGAGGAACCTCTCGAGCAAGAGCGCTTTAAGCGCCGGCTAATTGCCACTGCAAGGAGCCTGAGAAAGAAGTAGCAACAACTTCAAGCTGATCAAGATCTTCTCAACGATAGGTGGACTAATGTCCGGGCAGCAGAGGAATACGGCCTCGAGCGCCCAACCAAAAGTTACCCGAAGCATAAGCCGCTACCCCAATTTGACGACGAGGCCCTCGAGCCCGTGCCATTGGCACGTAATGCGGCTAACCGACCACCTCGTGGCCGGGACAAAACGGCAACTCAAGCCGAACACCAGCCCAAACTACCTCATCGTAAAGGTAGAGATATAACAGCTCGGGGACACGCATATGACCTGCGGCAAGGCCTGGACAGTAGAGCAGGTCAGAGCAGATCGATCTACGGATCGCGGGGGCGGGCCCCAATGCGCGACGACGGCTATCTAGCCAGACGTGACAAGCATAATCACGCCCGGGTAAAAAACCGCAGACGAACTCAAACCGAGCTGCGTCGCGACCTGGCCTGATATAGAGGCGCTGCACACCCCCTCTTCTTTACTGATGAAGTAATGGAGCATGAATTCCTAGAAGGGTTCAAACCTATGCATATCGAATCATATGATGGAACAACCGACCCCGTAGTGTGGATTGAAGACTTCCTTCTCCATATCCACATGGCCCGTGCCAATGATCTACCTCCCACTGAAATTAAAGGGACCAGCCCAGCACTGGCTAAATAGCCTCCCTAAAAACTATATTGGCAACTGGGAAGACCTGGAGGACGCCTTTTGCGACAACTTCCAAGGTACATATGTCCGGCCTCCGGACGCTGATGACCTCAGTCACATCATCCAACAGCCCGGAGAGTCAGCCAGGAAGCTCGGGACTAGGTTCTTAATTAAAAAGAACCAAATCATCGACTGTCCGGACACCGAAGCCCTACCGGCATTTAAACATAGCGTCCGAGATGAATGGCTGGCCCGTTACCTCGGCCAAGAAAAGCCAAAGTCTATGGCAGCTCTTACCGCACTAATGACCCACTTCTACGCGGGAGAAGATAGCTGGCTGGCTTGACGAAACAATAGCACTAGCAATCCTGGCACCTCTGAGGTCAGGGACGGCAATGGCAAGCCTCAACGCAATAAAAACAAGCGTCTAAACAACAATGTAGGAAGCCAAGACACGACGGTGAACGCCAGATTCAGTGGTTCGAAACCCAGCCAACGAAAGAAGCCATTCAAGGCAAACAAATATGGTCCATCCAGTTTAGACAAGATACTGGATCGGCCCCGTCAATCTCATGGCAGCCCTGACAAAACCGCCAACCATACCAATAGAAATTGTTGGGTTTTCAAACAAGCAGGCAAGCTCAACGCCGAACACAAAGGGAAGGGGCCGCCTAATGACTGCGAAGACGAGGAGACTCGTCAGCCAAACACCGGGGGTCAAAAGCAATTTCCCCGAAGTAAAAATAGTAAACATGATATATGCGACACACATCCCTAAAAGGGAACGCCAATGCGCACTACGGGACGACTATGCTATAGAGCCGGTCGCCCCAAAGTTTAACCCATGGGCGGCCTGCCCGATCACTATTGATCGCAGGGACCACCCAACCAGTATCTGTCATGGAGGTTCGGCAGCTCTGGTCCTCGACCCAATTATTGACGGTTTCCATCTTACGGGAGTCCTTATGGATGGCGGTAGTAGCCTTAATCTACTCTACCAAGACACTGTCCGCAAGATGGGCATTGATCCTTCGAGAATCAGGCCCACCACAACTACCTTCAAGGGAGTAGTACCTGGTGTAGAAGCCCACTGCACTGGCTCAATTACATTGGAAGTAGTCTTCGGTTCGCCGAACAACTTTCGAAGCGAAGACTTGAGCTTCGATATTGACATTCCACAGTGGCTATCATGCACTGCTCTGCTCGGACGGACTGCTTTTGCTCGTTTTCATGCGGTCCCACAGTACGCTTCTGTAAAGCTTAAGATGCCCGGTCCACGAGGCGTCAACAGGATAGATGGAAATATGGAACGCTCCCTCCGTATAGAGGAGCATACTGCGGCTATTGCAGCCGAAGTACAAAGCAGCCACATTAAGCCACGTATCTCATCGGCCATTAAGACGCCGGCCTCTACTACACAGGACCGGTCAATTTCAAAGCTGGATTAGTAGTTCGGCCTCCGTCGTTCGCCTCATATACTCGCGAAGTTTGTATCACCCATACATCATTATGCACTTAAAATACCTTGGTCATCAGCGGAGGCACAATATGGACAGGCTTACAATGCAGTTCGCATTCCTATAGCCTTCTTCTTTTTTTCTAACTATTTTTTATGTTTTACTACAGGTGAATAAAAACCTGTTCATCCTACGGACTTACAAGGACTCTTTCTGAGTTCGGCTTCATATAAATAAACAACGACTATTCCTGTTAAGGAAACTTTTAGCTGAGGCAAAGGCAGCGCAGACGTGCGACAAGAGGTCCAAATAATTTTTGTAGACCGCACACTTTATTTCAATCCTGTAAAGTGCCTTTTTCCCCAGCCTTCGACCCCTGGCATGTCATATAGCCTGGGTAGGGGTGGTGTATTCTGTATAATTGCGTTTGATGTATAAATCAGATTCCAGTGGACATAAATCCGTATTCAGTATTTGCTTTTTCGAGAACTGAATTTTGCTTCTCCAGTTGTTTCACACGCTCACCTCGGCTCAAATCGCCAGGGGCTCGATACGGCAACATATGTGTTACCGAAAAGTCCAAACAGCTTTATAGCATAATTCGTTGTCACGAGTTTGGCCTTATATGCATCAGCTTCGAATCATGTCTTTGGTCAATAGTTGGGTTGCCCGGCTCCTGTGCTTACTACCTTATGTTCCGTCCTATCGACTAGGGTAGTAAAGGGAGAACTACTGCGATTGTGTTTCCGGTTCACCTGGTTAAGCACCTCAGTAGAGAAAGCCGAAAACTGACTATCCTCATGCGGCGAGAGCTGGTCAACCGCTCGTTGACTTATTAGAATCTTTTGCAATTTCTTCCGTATTACACGAAGGACCATTCTTCCAGTCACCTATGTAGCACAGCCGTATTCAGATAACCGCGTACATACAAGGGGCTATATCGTAGACCCACCGTCAAACTCCTATGGCTAAGTGAAGGTGTTAAAGCCCTATAGTCTGATTGCCTAGTTCGCCGCACACACACCTCCTTCACGGACCAAGATGTTCGGTCAAGCGTGGTCAGTTGCTATTCCGAACACCCCCGCATTATGTGCGAGGGGGCTGAAGCCGATGACTGGCAAACTTTCAGATTATAAAAAAGGCCGCATAGGAGGAAATGCCTTTCAGGCAACATGCATACATATAACACAGCCTTAATATATCACAATATTGTTATCACGCTACTGATACATTCACTCGAACATAATATCTTTCGAGCATTGACCCTCTATCAAGCGGGCGCCCTCTAGGACATCCTCAAAATATGGCTCCGGCGCGTGATGGTCCTTGCCCTCGGGTGGACTGTTTGCTGCAACATCGGTGGCCTTCATTTTTGCCCAGTACGTCTTGACGCGGGCAAAGGCCATCCGTGCACCTTCAATGCACGCTGACCGCTTAACAGCATCAATACACGACATTGCATCAACAAGCCGCTGCACCAAACCGATATAACTGTTCGGAATTGTATCAGTTGGCCACAGTCGAACAACGACTTCCTCCATGGCAGCTCCGGATACCTTGTGGAGCTCAGCCCACTGGGCCATTTCTTCGTTCAGCAACGGCGGACGCTTCGGCCCGTCGAACTGTGACCAGAAAAGCGTTTCCACTGCACATTCATCCTACGCTTGGTAAAACTGCACCGCATCGGCGACACTCTTCGGCAGGTCCAAGAATGAGTCTGGAGAACTCCACATTTGATTCAGTGGGGCATACTTCAGATCACCGAATTTAGTCTGTAAAAGAAAGGGCTTACCAGCCGCTATCTCCCCAGCTTGCCGAATCTCTTCCCGAGCCGCTCTTGACTCGGATCGTGCCTCTCGCGCCTCCTGTAAGGCCTTGTCGAGATCGGCCGTCTTGGCTTCGTTATCCTTTTCGAGTGATTTGCATTGGGCAATGGCGTACTTTAGCTCTCGCGCCATGGTAGATATTCTCTCCTCGCACTGGCGCCGAGTGGCCTGTTCGGCCTTTAAATCAGCAGCTTCCTTCTTGACAGACGCATTGCTCACTCTGGCTTGCTCCTTGGCCCGGGCAAGTTCAGCCCGAAGGGTCTCAACCGCAGCAGCATCATCTGCAATTATGCATGTCCCGGTATATAATTCTCAGCTTCATGCTTATATTATTATACATGCATAAGCTGACTGCCCCAAAATATACCTTGTGCCTCGTCGAGCCGCCTATTAATAAGAGTAATGTCCTCATCCGCTGACTCAAGTTTTTGCTTTAAATCTACAACTTCCGCGGCGGGGGCAATCGTCATTGACGTAACAACCTATTTTTAAAATTATTCATGTTATTTCCTGAGCATATCTTTTTTGATCCTCTGATCGCCTCCCTTTGGACGCCAACCAGAGTCTCAGGGACTACTATCTATACACACGCACATTTTGCATGTAAAGAGTAGTCAAGATATTACATTGCATACCTCAAAGCCTCTTAGTAGACCCGTGAAGGCTTCATTCAATCTGCTTCTTGTGGACAGAATCCTCTCAACTACCATACCCATTAAGGTACGATGTTCCTCTGAGATGGACGCATTCTGCAACATGCCCATTAATGTATCCGGCGCCTCTGGACTCCTGGAAGCGGCTGCAGGAGTACGAACTCCCTTCGAAGGGATATGTTTACTCGATCCTAGAGTCGCTTTTGGCTATAAACCGGATAGTGCGGGGCCTTTATTGTCGGTCTCCGTAGGGGCTGCACTCCCCGGACCCTTGACGACCGAAGTCTCACCTTCGGGCGCTGCCTTTATTGCCCCTCACGCCACTTGGTGATCGGGGGAGACCCTCCGAGATGACACCTCAAAGTCGTCCGCCCTAAGGGGTGAGGAAGCATGTGGAGGCGTCTCGCTTTCCATCATCTCCGGAAGTAGGTCACCCAAGGAGGAGAACTGTTGAGGAAGACTGCGGGCCGGACTGCAAACATATATTTAAGATGTTACCCTTGTAACCTGGAAAGAACGGGATATGTCTAAAACACCCTTGTTCACTTACGATTCGGCTAAGGGCTTGTCCTTACGGAGAAACTGTGCAGCATCGTCTTCTGAACTGGCTAACAGGGACACCTTCCCTCTCTTGGGATCCTCCACCTTCAGGTCTTCAGATGCAGTCCTTTTCTTCCCATGGGGAGAAGAGATATCAGCTTCTTCCCCTTCGTCTTCATAAGAGGGAGTTCCAATCTCCCCGGACATAGCTTCCGGTGTACCTTTCAAGTGGAGGCCACCTTTGGCCTTTCTGCTCTCCTCCTTGACCTCCTTCACTAGCACTTGATACGGTGCCCGGGCCAGCATCCTTGTCAACATAGGATCAGCTGAGTCTTCGAGTAGTGGAGCAAAACACCTAATTCGTTCCGCCTTCTTTATCTAGCCCTGATCGGAGACAGGTTTCTCAGTATATTGCTACGGGATAATTAACTAAGCTGTGTTCAGGAGTCGAGTGGTTACCGAGGTATCAGGATGTTTGCAGTCAAGGCCGATGTCCTCGGTTGTATCCAACCACTATTTTTGGGTCCCGAAGAATAACTTCCACATCCCTCTGTGTGTTGTGCCAAAGAAGTGTTGAAGGGTCTGTGGTCCTTCCGGATTGAACTCCCACAGACGGAGAGGCTGTCGCTGGCACGGTAGGACCCGACGGACTAGCATTACCTGGATCACGTTGATGAGGCTGGTGTCCTTTTCAAGGAGACTCCGGATACGGCTTTGTAGCGTCTGCACTTCATCAATTGGTCCCCAGTCCAGCCCCTTGTTAATCCATGATGCGAGTCGTAACACAGGGCCAGATCGGAACGCAGTGTAGCTGCCCACTTGGTACCGTGGGGTTCAGTGATGTAAAACCACTCCCACTGCCATAGGTTGGAAGTTTCTATGAAGGAGCCCTTTGTCCAAGAAGTATTGGTGAGCTTGCTCACCATAGCACCGCCACACTCTGCTTGCTCCCCGTCGACTACCTTCGGTTTCACATTAAAGGTCTTGAGCATAAGCCGAAGTGTGGGGGGATGTGGAGAAAGGCCTCGCACATGACGATGAATGCCGAGATGTGAAGAAAGGAGTCCGGAGCTAGATCGTGAAAATCTAGCCCGTAATAAAACATGAGGCCACGAGCGAAGGGGTGGAGAGCGAACCCTAGCCCCCGAAGGAACTGGGAGATGAATACGACCCTCTCGCCAGATCTGGGTGTAGGAATAACCTGCCCCTTAGCAAGAAGCCTATGGAGGATTTTCGCGGTCAGGTACCTTGCCACCCGGAGCTAAGCGATATCCTCCTCTGTGACAGAGGAGGCCACCCACTGGCCTTGGAGGCTAGGTCCGGACATGACTGGGAGGCTTTGATCGATTAAGTTGAAACCTGGGTGCTGGAGCTCGGGGTTGGGAAAGTTGACGAAGAAAAAGACGGGCATGTGCCCCTTTATAAAGGCGATGAATATCGAACGCCTCCTCATAATCCTTGAAACTTGCCTATTCCCAAGGAATCTGGCACGGGGCGGTTGGAATACCCACGCCCATATTGATGAAAATCCTGTAATAAGGGGACACGATCTCTGCTTCGATAAGACGTGCCGATAAAACCGCATCTTGAAACATGGACCGGGAGGCTAAAACGGTTCGAAATAATGACCGGGCGGCGACGTGATGTCACGCTACAAAAGTTGTCAGTAGATTGGACTCGTGAAAATATTATACTCTCTGCAGATATGTGTGGTGTTTGTTTTACAGAGCCGGACATGTTCTCTGTGTTCGAGAGCTGCTTTGGAGTATACGGAGGAGGAACCTGCCTTGCAATGCCGAAGAAATCTGCGCGCCGGACACATCGTCATTGAAGCCTGGTTCAGGGGCTACTGAGGGAGTCCTGGATTAAGGGGTCCTCGGGCGTCCGGCCTATGTGACGTGGGCCGGACTGATGGGCCGTGAAGATACAAGACAGAAGACTCTCTCCCGTGTCGGGATAGGACTCTCCTTTGCATGGACGGCAAGCTTGGCGTTCGGATATGAAGATTCCTTTCTCTGTAACCGATTTTGTACAACCCTAGTCCCCACCGGTGTCTATATAAACCGGAGAGTTTAGTCCGTAGAGGCAATCACAATCATACAGGCTAGACTTCTAGGGTTTAGCCATTACGATCTCGTGGTAGATCAACTCTTGTAATCCTCATATTCATCAAGATCAATCAACCAGGAAGTAGGGTATTACCTCCATCGAGAGGGCCCGAACCTGGGTAAATATCATGTCCCCCGTCTCCTGTTACCATCGACCCTAGACGCACAGTTCGGGACCCCCTACCCAAGATCCACCGGTTTTGACACCGACACCTACCAAGTATGAAGAAGCCATGAATGATCCAGATTGGATGAATGCCGTGCAAGAGAAGTTGGTGCAATTCGAACTAAATGATGTATGGGAACTGGTTGACAAACAGAATCCCAAGAAGCACAATATCATCGGCACAAACAGATTTTCCGCAATACGGATGATGAAAATGGCATTGTGGTGAGAAAAAAAAGCACGTCTAGTTGCTCAAGGGTACACACAGATAGAAGGTATTGATTTCGATGAAACATATGCTCCTGTTGCACGCCTTGAGGCAATTCATATTGTTCTCGCTTATGTGAATTATAATGATATCATGCTTAATCAAATGGATGTGAAAAGTGCTTTCCTCAATGGTGAAATTTATGAAGAATTTTATGTTTGATAACCACCTGGCTTTGAACACCCTAAGTTTCCTAACAAAGTTTTCAGGTTGAAAAAAGCTTTATATGGGTTGAAGCAAGCCCCTCGAGCCTGGTATGACACCTTGAAGAAGTTTTTGCTCGACAAAGGTTTCAAGCCAGGATCCACTGATCCCACACTTTTCACGCGTGCTGTTGATAATGATCTATTCCTTTGTCAAATTTATGTGGATGATATTATCTTTGGCTGTACTAACAATGCTTGTAGCTTAGAGTTCGGGAAAATGATGTCCGATAAATATCAAATGTCTATGATGGGTGAACTCAAGTTCTTTCTCGGACTGCAAATTCGTCAACAGGCAAATGGCATTTTCATTTTCAGGAGAAATATCTGAAAGAATGCCTGAAGAAGTTCAAAATGCAAGATTCCAAAATGAACGCCTATAAAACTCCTATGCCCATGAATGGTAAGCTGGATGCAGATGTGTATGGTAAGGATTACGATCAGAAAGTTTATCGTTCGATGATTGGTTCTCTTCTTTACCTATGTGCATCCAGACCTGACATTATGTTGACTGTTTGCATGTGTGCCTGCCATCAAGTTGCACCGAAATAATCGCATCACCAAGCGGTCAAGCGCATTCTGACATATTTGGCTCACACCCCCACCTTAGGTCTATGGTATCCTAAGGGAGCATAGTTTGATCTCGTTGGATATTCAGACTCAGATTGGGTTGGTGACTTGGTTCTCAGGTAATCTACTTTGGGGACATGACATTTCCTTGGTAGATCATTGGTCTGTTGGTCATCAAGGAAGCCGAATTGTGTATCCCTTTTTACGGCTGAAGTCAAATATATTGTTGGAGGCGCTTGTTGCACTCGATTATTGTGGATGAAGCAGACTTTGAAGGATTATGGCATCAAGGTCAAGCATATCCTTCTATATTGTGATAATGAGAGTGCCATCAAAATTGCACATAATCATGTGCAGCATTCTCGCATGAAGCATATTCCCATCAGACATCATTTCATTCGCGATCATTCTGCTAGAGAGGACATTATCACCAATCATGTCAAGACCGAAGACAATCTCGCTGATATTTTCACTAAACCTCTCGAATAGAAAAGATTATGTGTGTTACGGTGTGAGCTAAATATCCTGGACTTCGCAAACGTGTAATAAGCTTGACTCGACACCCGTGCTAACACTTCCACATCTTAGAAGGAATGGGTGCATAACACTCAAAGAGTTTGAAAATTTCGACAAAGTGAAATATTCTTTCTAAGAGTGAATACATTAACGAAGAACTAGACTAACCGGGTGCCACAATAATTGTGTGATGCTCGGGGTCATATAGTTCTTATACGGTGGGTCACGCCACCACAATTTTCTTTAGTTGAGTTTCTTTTCGATCGAAAGTTTTAGTGTTTGTCCGAATGCATTTCTCTCATCGCTATTTGCTCGAGTGTTTCGGTTTATCTGCCTGAGTGAAATGCCTAGGTCCCTGTTTATCTCTTTGATCTATCTCTTCCAGTTTATGCTATTCCGTTACAAATGCTCAAATTTTATATGGAACGAAACTTTATCTGGTGTCCTTGACCACGATTATGATTCGCTCCGAACATTAATCTATTTTAGTGAAAGCTGTCCAAAATTTGGGGCTTCCCGCCCAAGTCAGGACCATGATCTTTTATAACGATTTCCACGTGCTATCCATCAACTGCCATCCCATCCTGGCCATTGAATCGCAATAGTCTCTGAATAGAGGTCGTTCGATCAAAATTCACTGTGTGCGGTTAATTCCTTTCACATATAAAAACCACTCCCCCTCCTTCTTCCAGCTCACTTCTCTTTCTCCTCGCCTCCACTCCGCCGAAACCCTCGCCATAGAGGTCCACCTTGAGCTCGATGTCGACGACCTCTTCGCCGCTTCACTGTCGGAAAGTGGTCACCGGAGTCTTTCTTCGCCGCCGCGGGACATCTTCTTCCCCGCGTCGCCATATCTGTTGCATGTCACTGAGCTAGGGTACGTGTAGTTTGAACTTGGGCCTCCATCCTTCATGATTCGAGTTCGTTCGTGGTAATTTTCCTCCGATTTTACCGCATATCTTAGATCTATGTTTTCCCTTTACCAGTGCGGATGTGGTTTGTAGTTGTCCCTCGCATCCGTATCAGTTTAGATCTAGGGTTTGTGTTATGTTTCGCTCGAATGGAATGCCTAGCGCGCCGACTAGTATATTCTTCGGACCTACTAGCTTGTTCTATACGTTTCCTTCATTCGAAACATTTCTCAAATTCTGCATCTAATCCTTCTTCAAAATGCTTTTTGTTCAAAAAAATATTCGCTGTTAGCATTTGTAACCCTGTCCCCATTTCCCTTGCATTTATTCTCCTTCACAGGTATATGCAGTCAGTTGAGGATTGGGGCCCGCGGTGCTCCGCCCTTGCCCTTTGGCTTCGCCTCGAAGCCCGAGCGCGCCTTGGGCCCGGGGGCTACTATCGGTGTTCTGGGAACCAGGGTACCCAGACTTGCCTACCTGCGGCCCATAGCATGGCTCCATCGATGACCTGGTATGGCCCACCTACAATACCATCAAGACAAGACCCTCGCGAGGGGCCAAGCCTTACGAGGCAGGCGACAACAAACCTCCGGAGGGAGCGTCCTTCCCTGGCTGCCTCCTAAGGAGCGGAGATTTCTATGCATGTGCCCAACCTCACGAGGTTGGGGTGACGCAAGCCATGACGACCAAGGCTAGGCGGGCGCCAGTGGGCGTAGAGGAGCCAGTTTCCTCTTTGGTGCTAAGGAGGCAAGCGCAGGCATGGGGTCCCGAGGAATTAGGCAAAGGTTTCCATTCCCGTGCAACGAGACCAAGACCGCCAGGACAGCAGGACGACTGTCATCACCGAGCCCACCGCAGCGTCGCGACTAGAAGCTTTGCAGGCGAAGACCACCTTTCGTCCGGATAAGATGTACTACTCCCCTTTCAAATTGGCCTTTGTGGGATCCCTTCCCGCCTACGCTTTGGAGGACGAGGACCGAGGCCACTATAAATATAGGTTAGCCACCCCTGAGAGAGGGGGACGATATGATCTGAACCTCATCGACTCACACCCTCACCAGAGGAGACCTCCCGAGGTTGTTCTTCCCTTCTACTATTTCATCCTCAGCCCCTCATGAGGCTAATCCACCACAAAGCAGGAGTAGGGTCTTACACCGCAAGGTGGCCCGAACCTAGGTAAAACTGATGTGTCCATATTCTTCCTTGTACACCGAGCTAGGCCGTGGGGGTCACGAACTGGTTGGATGAAGAGGTTGAGTTCTTCGCGCACGCCCCAGAGTTCGAACCTTTCTTGGGTCTGCGGAGCCCTAAATCCGATAGCAGTCCGTTCGTCTGCCACACGTCCCTAGCGTAGCGAACATGCAACCTTCTCCCTCTGGTTCAACTGTCCAAAAACATAAAACACCGGGAATACTTTCCCAGGTGTTTCCCCCCCTTCGCCAGTAGCACCTACTACCGCATTAAGGCACACCTAGCACCGCTAGTTGTCATGTCATGCATCGGCATGCATCTGTTTGCATTATATTTATTGTTTCTTCCCCCTCTTCTCTCGTTAGACATCGAGACCGACGCCGCTGCTACCCAGTATGACTACGGTGTTGACGACCCCTCCTTCTCAGTAGATCTTCAAGGCAAGAAAACCCCCCTTGATCAACCAGATATCGCCCACTCTCTTATTCTTGCATTAGGTTTTCTACTGTTGTTGATTCGATAGCTCCTATTTTATTGCATAGCCTGTCATTTTTGCTACTGTCGTTACCTTTACCTGCAATCCTAAATACTTAGAACAGGATGCTAGTATTCCAGGTGGGCCTGATCCCTGGCCGGAGTCCGCGGTTACTTCAAATAACACACTAAACGAGATTGGGTATTTGATCTGAGTTAGCCACTGGCCTATACGCACTAACCACCACGAGGGAACAGTTATGGGCACTCGACATCGTAGTATCAGCCGAAGCCTCCTAGACGTCAGCGAATGAGCAGCGCGCGCTGGGTTGGACTGGAACGCCTGCTCTTGTATAAGGGGGACTAGGTCTGATCACTAGTCGCGTATGCAACATGTAGGAGTGCAAAGGGCGATGGGCCCAAGACCCCTGTGCGCTTAGGATTTAGACCGGCATGCTGACCTCTATGTTAGGCTTAGGTAGGGCTGCGACATGTTGATCTTCCGAGGCCTGGCATGACCCAGGAAAGTGTGTCCGGCTAGAGGGATCGAGCGTGTTGGGTAATGTGGTGCACCCCTGCAGGGAAGATTGATCTATTCGTATAGTCGTGTCCACGGTAACAGGACGACCCGGAGTTGTATTCCAACCTCATGACAACTATAACCGAATACTTAATAAGACACACCCAGATTAGTTCCAGAGACAACCCGAGATGATTGCTCTCTCACAGGGTGACGAGGAAAGGATCGTCGAGTAGGATTATGCTATGTGATGTTACTGGGTTAACCTACCAGCTAGTCTCTTCTACTTCTTCACAATGGAGGCTGCCAAAAGCGTAGTCTTCGATAGGACTAGCTTCTCCCCCTCTTATTCTGGCATTCTGCAGTTCAGTCCACAGATACTACCCATTTCATTGATACCGATGCATATGTAGTGTAGATCCTTGCTTGCGAGTACTTTGGATGAGTACTCACGGTTGCTTTGCTACTTATTTTTTCCCTTTTCTCGGTTATTGCGATCATATGATAGAGTCCAGGAGCCAGAGGATCCCGAGGATGTTTCTACATGGAGTTCGACTTCGAGGAGTAGTTAGGAGGTCCCAGGCAGGAGGCCTTGCCTTTTTGATCGTTGCTACTTTTGTGCTAGCCTTTTTAAGGCAAACTTGTTTAACTTATGTCTGTACTCAGATATTATTGCTTCCGCTAACTATTGTGTATTCGAGCTTATGTGTTCGAGCCTTCGAGGGCCCTGGCTTGTAATATAAAGCTTGTATTATGTTAATTTGTGTCTAGAGTTGTGTTGTGATATCTTCCCGTGAGTCCTTGATATTGATCGTACACATTTGCGTGTATGGTTAGTGTACGGTAAAATCGGGGGCATCATAAGTTGGTATCAGAGCCGACTGCTTGTAGGAACCCCCTTCCACACTCCTTGGCCGAAGTCGAGTCTAGTCATTGCAAAACTTTTACTAACATGGTTGTGTGGCTTACGGACACACGTCGCCATTGGGGGGTATTAGGATCTTTTATTCCTCGTCTATACTCTGGGACTCTGATCTCTCTTATATTCGGGTTAAATCATTTTGCTAATTCTCTTGTAATTACTTCCTCCCAGAGAGCCCCTCACTCCAGATGATTGCTTGGTACACCAGAAGATTCCAAAGATACTCTCTGATGTTCTCTCGAGACTTTTTGCCCGTCGCTTTTGCAATTCCCTAACACCGATATATCCCTATGGATAAATGCATACACCTGTCGTTCTTACTTTTATGCACAGCTGCTCTTGTTATTACAAGATATATAGAATTATTCTCTGTCTTTCAAGATGTGACGCCCAGATAATCAAGCTACAGTAAACCTCTGCTAATGGTGCCATGTCACCTCAGTTACTATTGATAAACTCGAGTTAGTTCGAAATCGATTCAAATTTAAATTCAAAATCAAGCAAACAATAAAAAATTTCAAATATTAAAACTAAAACGTTTGGAGTGAACCAAATATTGTATATGTAATTATGAAGGAAAAACCACACCTTTATAAAATATTTCAATACTATAAGATGCATATAACAGTAGCGAAAACTATTATTTAAATACTTTTAAATATTAAATAATTATGAAGCTATTTTAGATTGGGTAGCCAGTTAGTGTGGTAGTGGCATATTTGGTAACGTCAAAATAGGTGCCATTTTGGTATTTTGCTAAAACAAAATTAAAAGGGAACTAAAAGAAAACAGACAAGCAAAAAAAAATATATATATAAAGTAAAAAAACAAAACAAAAGAAAGGAAACCCCCGGCTCCCCATGGGCCTTGGCCCATCCCACCCATCCGGCCAACCCTACCGAAAAGGCCCACCCGACCCTCCTGCTTAACCCCCTTCCCCAACCCAAACCCTAGCACCACTCCCACTCCCCCCCCCCCCCCCCGCCGCCCCCACGATCTGGATCGGGCTCGACCCCGATCCCGTCGCCCCCATCCCACGATCCCCACTCCCCTCCCCACGTGCCCCCACCTCACGGTCTCGTTCAGGATCGGGGATAGCTGTTCCCCTCGCCGCACGCCCGATGCTGTGACTCCCTGAATCCCGTTGCCGGTGCCATCTCGCCGGAGCTGCCCCGCCGTCCTCTTCGTCGTCGACCTCGTCCCCGTCCTCCTCCCCGACAACCGCTGCCACGTTCCCTACTGGCCCCGTGAGCACGCGTCGATCCTCCTCTTCCCCCCCTCCCGCGCACGTGCTCGAACTCGTGCCGTGCCTCGTGCCCCCTGCTGTCGTCCTACCGCGCGCTCGCCCACGCGGGGCCGTGCCCGTTGCCGCTCGCGGCTCCGGCCGGCCCATGCTGGCCTCACCCCGCCTCGTCTGCGAGCGCGCCCGTTGTGGCCGCAGTCGGCCGTCGCCGACCCCGCGCTGCACCTCCATGGCCTCGCGCGCCCCAGCCTTGCCCCCCGTCGCGGCCCGCGCCTCGCTCCGTCTCGCCTCAGCCGCTCTGCCACGTGCATTGCTCCGCTTTGCCGCGCCACCCGCCTGACGTCGCCGCCGCCTCCGCCGCTGCTTGCGCCGGCGACCGCGCACCCAACTGCCCCGCCCTCGCCGTCCTCCGCCATGCCCCATGCCTTCGCTCGCCCCCGCGCGCCCCGCCGGCTCGCCCGGTGCCGCTTGGCCACTGGCCTCGCCCCGCCGCGCTCCTGCGGGCGAGCGCCCGCTCCTGGCGCTCGTTGCGCCCGACCCGCATTGGCCTATGGGCCACTGACATGGGGCCCCCACCACCAGAACGTTAAAAAGAAAGAAAGAAAAAGAATTAAAAAATATAATAATTAAAATATTAATTAATTAATTAATTAAAGAATTAATTTACTTAATTAATTTGGATTAGATTAACCTAATCGTTTAGTTAAAACAAATTAACCATGTTTAATTAACCTGAGACTATGACAAATGGGCCCCATCTACTAACTAATCTATTAAAGTAAAATGTCCCTATGACAGGTGGGACCACCCCTTTTACTATTTCTGTGGATAAGATCAAACACACCTTTCAATGACATGTGGGCCCATTATGTCAGTTGGCCCAGTCAACCCTCTCATCTTTGACTGTTGACTGCTGACTGGGCAGTCAACAGGGCCCCACATCTCATACACATCCACATGTTGCTGGGTACACTCCTGTGTACCCATAGCAATTTATCTGTTTATTAATTCGAATTAAAGTAAATTCAGAAATTCTAGAAAATATTTAAAACTTAGAAAATTAATAGTAAATAAAACGTAACTCGGATGAAAAAGTATTATATATGAAAGTTGCTCAGAACAACGAGACGAATCCGGATACGCAGCTCGTTCGTCCGCCACACATCCCTAGCATAGAAAACACGCAACTTTCCCCCTCCGGTTAATCTGTCCGAAAATGCGAAACACCGGGAATACTTACCCGGATGTTTCCCGCTTCACCGGTATCACCTATCCCTACGTTAGGTCACCTCTAGCACAACGTATTGCCGCTTCTTGCTTTGTGTTACATTTGATTGCTCTGTTATTTATTGTGCTCCCCCTCCATTACTTCTTTCTGGTAGACCCTGAGACCGATGTCGGTACCCCTGTGATCGACTACATCGACGACCCCTACTTCTTGTCTGAGCAACCAGGCAAGCCCCCCCCCCTGATCACCATATATCGCCTACTCTCTTCTATACTGCTTGCATTAGAGTAGTGTAGCATGTTACTGCTTTCGTTATTCCTATCCTGATGCATAGCATGTCCTTGTTACTACTGTTGATACCTTTACCTGCAATCCTACCTACTTAGTATAGGATGCTAGTTTACCATCAGTGGCCCTACATTCTTGTCTGTCTGTTGTGCTATACTATCGGGCCGTGATCACTCGGGAGGTGATCACGGGTATATACTATACATTATGATACATGTGGTGAACAAAGACGGGTCGGCTCGAGGAGTACCCGCGAGTGATTCACGGATTGGGGGCTGAAAGGACCTTTGTCCCGACGGCCCTCTGGGTGGATCTTTGTGGCGGAGCGATAGGGCAGGTTGGGACTACCTGGGTGAGAGGTGGGCCTGGCCCTGTCGGCGTTCGCGGTTACTTCAAAATAACACGCTTAACGAGATCTTGGTATTTGATCTGAGTCTGGCCATTTGGTCTATACGCACTAACCAACTACATGGGAAAGATATGGGCACTCGACGTCGTGGTATCAGCCGAAGCCTTCATAACGTCAGCGAGTGAGCGGTGCGCGCCGGGTTGGACCGCGTAACGTGACTTCCTTTGTAATGGAGGTTGCTAGGTCTGCTCTCCGGCCGCGTACGCAACGTGCAGGTGCGCTATGGGCGATGGGCCCAGACCCATGTGCGCTTAGGATTAGACCGGCGTGCTGACCGCTCTGTTGTGCCTAGGTGGGGCTGCGACGTGTTGATCTTCCGCGGCCGGGCATGACCCAGAAAAGTGTGTCCGACCAAATGGGATCAAGCGTGTTGGGTTATGTGGTGCACCCCTGCAGGGAAGTTAATCTATTCGAATAGCCGTGTCCCTCGGTAAAAGGACGACCCAGAGTTGTACCTTGACCTTATGACAACTAGAACCGGATACTTAATAAAACACACCCTTCCAAGTGCCAGATACAACCCGGTGATCGCTCTCTAACAGGGCATCGAGGAGGGGATCGCCGGGTAGGATTATGCTATGCGATGCTACTTGGAGGACTTCAGTCTACTCTCTTCTACATGCTGCAAGACGGAGGCTGCCAGAAGCGTAGTCTTCGACAGGATTAGCTATCCCCCTCTTATTCTGGCATTCTGAAGTTCAGTCCACCGATATGGCCCTTTACACATATATACCCATGCATATGTAGTGTAGCTCCTTACTTGCGAGTACTTTGGATGAGTACTCATGGTTGCCTTGTTCCCCCTTTTCCCCATATCTCTACCCGATTGCTGCGACCAGACGATGGAGCCCAGGAGCAAGACGCCACTGTCGACGACGACACCTACTACCCTGGAGGTGCCTACTACTATGTGCAGCCCGCTGACGACGACCAGGAGTAGTTTAGGAGGATCCGAGGCAGGAGGCCTGCGCCTCTTTCGATCTGTATCCCAGTTTGTGCTGGCCATCTTATGGCAACTTGTTTAACTTATGTATGTACTCAGATATTGTTGCTTCCGCTTACTTGTCTATGATCGAGCACTTGTATTTGAGCCCTCGAGGCCCCTGGCTTGTATTATGATGCTTGTATGACTTATTTTATGTTTTAGAGTTGTGTTGTGATATCTTCCCGTCAGTCCTGATCTTGATCGTACACGTTTGCGTGCCTGATTAGTGTACGATTGAATCGGGGGCATCACAAGTTGGTATCAGAGCCGAGTGCCTGTAGGAATCCCCTTTCCAACTCCTTGGCCGAAGTCGAGTCTAGACTTTACAAAAACTTTTACTAACATGTCTGTGCGGCCCATGGGCCCACGTCGCCATTGGATGGTATTAGGATCATTTATTCCTCGTCTATACTCTGGGATTCTAATCTCTCTTCTATTCGGGTCAAATGATTTTCTAAAATCTAACTTTAGGTTCTCGTAAACACTTTCTCCCGGAGGGCCCCTTCAGTCCAGATGATCGTTGGCTGCACCATAAAATTTTGAAGTTACTCTCCGATACTCTTTTGAGACTTTGTGCCCGTTGCTTTTGCAATTCCCTACCATCGAAATATCCCTATGGATAAATACATACACTTGCCGTTCTTACTTTTATTCCCAGTTAATCTTGTTATTACAAGCTACCTTGAAATCCTTTCTATTGTTCCGAGAATATTTTGTGCCTACTGCCTTGCAGTTCCTTGCCACCTGAATACCCCTAGGAATAATTTCTCGCCCTTATCGAGTATCCGTTCATCCCCAGTTGTTCATGTGTTTCACAATGGTATTCGAAATACTATTCGATCCTCCAAAAATCCTTAGTAGCTTATTGCTCTACAATACTTGTCTGCTTGCATTATGGATGCTTTCCATATGTTTGACAATATTCGTTAGTATCCTTAGGCACCGTCATTTTGATCCTATTGATTCAACATGAGTGCGAATGCACACAATCATCAGTTGATCCTTTTAAATTATCTTTCCGGCTCAGATGTCATTTTAAACATGAGCTTGTTCTCGACCAATCTATTTGCCATCAATTGTACCCTTAGGTCTATTGAACTTATCCACCCTTGATCAGAGCGTACTCTTTTGATCCTTCGATTTGGGAATCATAATTCCTTTGATAGATAAGCATCGAATCATTCAGATGTTCTATAATATGATACCCTTGCATTCTTTCTTCATTTGGTTGTGTGTCGATGCTCACATCAGCTTCGCTATCGACCGTCAAATCCTTTGTTGGATTATTATTCGGCACTGTCCTTCATATTGAATAACCTTGAGAGCCTTTCCATGGGTATATAATGCCTTTGGTAAATTGTATCAACTGCTTTTGAACAATGCTCAGCTTGTATTATTTACTCCAAAGTTTGTGGTATATGTTCCTAAGAGGCCCTGATGGGTTGAACCTATGCCTTTTTCTAATCTGTGTGAACCCGGAAACTACTACAGGTCATACTCTATTGGTGTTATGACAGATAAAATTTCAACACCACAACTTCGTTGAAGGCGAGAAATGAATGAAAGGTTATGCATTAAAGAAGTGGGAGTCGACCTTGAACTTTGTGTTCATGCCCATGGAAACGATGTTGAGCTTATCATGATAGTTTCTTGTAACTATAATTATTCACTTGGCATAATTTGATCTGGTATCTATGATTTTGTCCTTTGCAATCGTGGTTCCGACCGTGATTGTTCTTCTTTGATCCCATTCTCAGACAAGTTAAAAAGTACTTGCCTTCTGCAGATCATTACGCCTGCCCAACCTCTATTTTGATCTACCTTCGAGTATTACCCCTTGGTATCTCGAGAATATCACCGAACCACATAACTTCTTGTGAGTTATTCATCAACTATTATTTTTCGGTGATTCCAATTTTCTTCGGGTTTTGAGTTGTTTGTCACTAAAACACCGATAACTGGATCGAGTCTGTTCTACGGTTCAACTACTCTTTGTAATCCTTATTACCTGCGAGTTGTACTCGCTGATGTCATTCCCAACTGATTGGCTACATCATCATCGTCATGTTAAAGCTTAAACTGTGCTACCTGGTCCTTATTCCCAGAGCACAACTTTCGATGATGAGCTAAGCTTATGTCGATCTTCCTTGTCTAACCGTTTCACCTCAAACAACAAGCTTGATTCCGAGTTTGTGTCGTATCCGTGGTTTCAATATTTTTTTTGCTCCATCCTTCCTTTTGCTTGATGTCGTCGATGAGCGATTATATCTTCATGAAACCTCTCGAATATTGTGTCATGATCATCATCAACATTCCGAGCTCTTCCAGGATACCAATCGAATTCATGATGAGAAATACCATCCTTGCCCTCGATGATTTGTGTTGTCATCGACCACGTTATTGCCTTTCGTTCAACACAAACTTGTTCATGTTTAGTGTTATACCTTGAGTTCCTTGCTACCCAGCATTGATCTTCTTTACCTTGGATATTACCACATTTTAAGTTAAGAATGTCGTGAGAATTTCACCACCTCCTGAGAATTCTTGATACAAGTAATACTTATCACCATCACCATTCCTTCTGGGTCCTCGTGTTGTTCCTAACCGGTATACTGACAAATGAACTA
The DNA here is from genome assembly GCA_032464435.1 of Aegilops umbellulata. Lineage (NCBI taxonomy): Eukaryota > Viridiplantae > Streptophyta > Magnoliopsida > Poales > Poaceae > Aegilops > Aegilops umbellulata. The sequence goes on along the minus strand of CP136055.1, from coordinate 179,538,348 downwards.
TGATGTGTGAATTCAAAACTTCCAGCAACCCTGTTGCTTTGAACCAATGTTTAATTGTGTATGTTTTCCTCGAGCATACATCATTATACCATTTTGAATTGACAAATGTTATCTCCTTGTTCACATAATTTGGGAGATCCATCTTTTGAGAATCTCGATGGATTGTCACCGAGTCCATCAGCCATCTCCTGACCCTCTCCCTATTTTAATGATGAACTCTTGCTTTCGAACTCGTTTCCATAGTTCATTTCCCTGAGAACCTTACAATGTCATCTCGACAATTTGTGTTGCACCTCTCTTCTCAGGCATCCTGAATCTGAGTTATCATAATACCAATCAGATCTGAATCTTGGTCAGATATGATGATTGGAACATATTTCCAAGAGTTATAACATCGGTCTTTATGTGAACCGGTAAGTTGATGTCGTGCCTAGCACACCCGGCCGAAGGCCCTATTGTTATAGATTCCTTTTCAGCAAGGTTATCAATTCTTCCATTAGGAAACTGTAAGACTTATTCAATAAGTTGTTTTTGATGGATCCTTTGTATCCAAAGCCTGACCTTTGCTTGAAGACCATGTCAATACTGTCTCGAAGCATGTTTGTGTTACTCCGATTTTCAACAAGGACATTTGAATCCCAATGCTAAATGTTCTTGCTCAATTATCCGAACACCGTTGTATGGGTAATGTCATGAATTTTTTCTCACCTTACCTAAAGGGTTTTCTACATTATATCATGTCATGGATATCATGCCCCGCTTGTCCTTGGGAAGGATATACCCCTGAAATATGTGTGTATACACATTTTCCTCCACATTGTTCTAATTAAACCTGGTAATCACCTTTCCTTCCATTGGTTTGCTTAACCCTTCTTGTAATCTATATTATATAAGCAGTAGTATTCTTCTGCTTATGTAAAACACCTTGGTGTACAACCGTGTCAGTAAGACCCTGTTGCTTTTGTTGATAGAATTCCGGTAACCACCGATGGACGAGAAATTTGCCTATTGGTCCGCCTCGTTCAACGAGCAGGAAACTGGTTCTCTTCATCCCTCGCCCTTGGTACGGATGTTGTTGCCGACATAACTAACAGGCTATCCCCCGACATGCCTTGCTTACATGATCGTGCAAGACATCACCGTCCTTCCTAAATTTAACACACATGGTGGGCCCATAACCCACAGTTCCACAGGATCGAAACCTGACTCTCCTGTACAACCCTGTTTCTAAAGTTATTCCTCATGTTTGGCTTCGTATGTAATTCACGAGCTACCTTCCGTGTGATCATCAATTCTGGTATTAAACACAATACCTATACCCGTTGCCTGGTTTCAGGCAACGACGATTGTCTATCGGCTTCAAACTTCTTATGGTACCATCTTACTTTGCTCTCGATGTGTTTTATTTGTTCAACTCGAGAGATACTCTTATGATCATTCTTGGAATACCCCCGCCCAGATGATTTTCCTTTATAACATTCAATTGTTGTAAAGTTGCCCTTTACCTATTCGTAAGTATGATGGAGTTCCCGAAGAAAGGACGACAACTTCATCATGATGACCAGAAACAGCGAAATGAAGACATCAAGGTAATGGATCAACCTCTTCGAGAAGAACAACCAAGCCCAAGAACACTCCCTGGAATTTCGTAACCCGAACCTTCCCCCCTTTTACTTCCCTCTTAAATCTCGGGACGAGATTTCTTGTAGTGGAGGAGAATTGTGACGCCCAGATAATCAAGCTACAGTAAACCTCTGCTATGGTGCCACGTCACCTCAGTTACTGTTGATAAACTCGAGTTAGTTCGAAACCGATTCAAATTCAAATTCAAAATCAAGCAAACAATAAAAGTTTTCAAATATTAAAACTAAAATGTTCGGAGTGAACCAAATATTGCATATGTAATTATCAAGGAAAAAACACACCTTTATAAAATATTTCAATACTATAAGATGCATATAACAGTAGCGAAAACTATTATTTAAATACTTTTAATTATTAAATAATTACGAAGCTATTTTAGATTGGGTAGCCAGTTAGTGTGGTAGTGGCATATTTGGTAACGTCAAAATAGGTGCCGTTTTGGTATTTTGCTAAAACAAAATTAAAAGGGAACTAAAAGAAAACACAAAAGCAAAAAAAAATAGATAAAAAGTACAAAAACAAAACAAAAGAAAGGAAACCCCCGGCTCCCCATGGGCCTTGGCCCATCCCACCCATCCGGCCGACCCTACCGAAAAGGCCCACCCGACCCTCCTGCTTAAGCCCCTCTGTTGGGGAACGTAGTAATTTCAAAAAATAAAATTCCTACGCACACGCAAGATCATGGTGATGCATAGCAACGAGAGGGGAGAGTGTTGTCTACGTACCCTCGTAGACCGAAGCGGAAGCGTTGACACAACGTAGAGGAAGTAGTCGTACGTTCTCCTCGCGATCCAACCGATCACAGCACCGTTACTCCGGCACCTCCGAGTTCTTGGCACACGTTCAGCTCGATGACGATCCCCGGGCTCCGATCCAGCAAAGCGTCGGGGAAGAGTTCCGTCAGCACGACGGCGTGGTGACGATCTTGATGTGTTACCGGCGCAGGGCTTCGCCTAAGCACTGCAATGATATGACCGAGGTGGAATTTGGTGGAAGGGGGCACCGCACACGGCTAAGGAACGATCTCAATGATCAATTGTGTGTCTCTGGGGTGCCCCCTGCCCCTGTATATAAAGGATGGAGGAGGAGGAGGCCGGCCAAGCCAATTGGTGCGGCCAAGCTATGGAGTCCTACTAGGACTCCAAGTCCTAGTAGGAGTCCACCAAGAGGGGAGGAAGAGAGAAGGAATAGGAGGAGAAGGAGAGGTGGCCGGCCCCCTTTTCCCTAGTCCAATTCGGACTAGAGGGGAGGGGGGGCGCAGCAGCCTTTTTTTCCTCTTCCCACTAAAGCCCATCAAGGCCCATTACTTCTCCCGTAATCCCGTAACTCCCCGGTACCTCCGAAAATACCCGAACCACTCAGAACCCTTCCGATGTCCGAATATAGTCGTCCAATATATCGATCTTTACGTCTCGACCATTTCGAGACTCCTCGTCATGTCCCCGATCTCATCCGGGACTCCGAACTCCTTCGGTACATCAAAACTCATAAACTCATAATATAACTGTCATCGAAACCTTAAGCGTGCGGACCCTACGGTTCGAGAACAATGTAGACATGACCGAGACACGTCTCCGGTCAATAACCAATAGCGGGACCTGGATGCCCATATTGGCTCCTACATATTCTATGAAGATCTTTATCGGTCAGACCGCATAACAACATACGTTGTTCCCTTTGTCATCGGTATGTTACTTGCCCGAGATTCGATCGTCGGTATCCAATACCTAGTTCAATCTCGTTACCGGCAAGTCTCTTTACTCGTTCCGTAATACATCATCTCGCAACTAACTCATTGGTTGCAATGCTTGCAAGGCTTTATGTGATGTGCATTACCGAGAAGGCCCTGAGATACCTCTCCGACAATCGGAGTGACAAATCCTAATCTCGAAATACGCCAACCCAATATGTACCTTCGGAGACACCTGTAGAGCACCTTTATAATCACCCAGTTACGTTGTGACATTTGGTAGCACACAAAGTGTTCCTACGGTAAACGGGAGTTGCATAATCTCATAGTTTAAAGGAACATGTATAAGTCATGGATAAAAGCAATAGCAACATACTAAACGATCGGGTGCTAAGCTAATGGAATGGGTCATGTCAATCAGATCATTCAACTAATGATGTGACCTCATTAGTCAAATAACAACTCCTTGTTCATGGTTAGGAAACATAACCATCTTTGATTAATGAGCTAGTCAAGTAGAGGCATACTAGTGACACTCTGTTTGTCTATGTATTCACACATGTATTATGTTTCCTGTTAATACAATTCTAGCATGAATAATAAACATTTATCATGAATTAAGGAAATAAATAATAACTTTATTATTGCCTCTAGGGCATATTTCCTTCAGTCTCCCACTTGCACTAGAGTCAATAATCTAGTTCACATCGCCATGTGATTTACCAGCAATAGTTCACATCACCATGTGATTAACACCCATAGTTCACATCGATATGTGACCAACACCCAAAGTGTTTACTAGATTCAGTAATCTAGTTCACATCGCTATGTGATTAACACCCAAAGAGTACTACGGTGTGATCATGTTTTGCTTGTGAGAGAAGTTTAGTCAACGGGTCTGTCACATACAGATCCGTAAGTATTTTGCGAATTCTATGTCTACAATACTCCGCACAGAGCTACTCTAGCTAATTGCTCCCACTTTCAATATGTATCTAGATTGAGACTTAGAGTCATCTAGATTAGTGTCAAAACTTGCATCGACGTAACCTTTTACGACGAACCTTTTTGTCACATCCATAATCGAGAAACATATCCTTATTTTACTAAGGATAATTTAGACCGATGTCCAGTGATCTACTTCCTAGATCACTATTGTACTCCCTTGCTTAACATAGTGTAGGGTATACAATAGATCTGGTACATAGCATGGCATACTTTATAGAATCTATGGCTGAGGCATAGGAAATGACTTTCATTCTTTTTCTATCATCTGCCATGGTCGGGCTTTGAGTCTTACTCAATTTCACACCTTGTAATACAGGCAAGAACTCTTTCTTTGACTGTTCCATTTTGAACTACTTCAAAATCTTTTCAAGGTATGTATTTATTGAAAAACTTATCAAGCGTCTTGATCTATCTCTATAGATCTTGATGCTCAATATGTAAGCAGCTTCACCGAGGTCCTTCTTCGAAAAACTCCTTTCAAATACTCCTTTATGCTTCACAGAATAATTCTACATTATTTATGATCAATAATATGTCATTTACATATACTTATCAGAAATGCTGTAGTGCTCCCACTCACTTTCTTGTAAATACAGGCTTCACCGCAAGTCTGTATAAAACTATATGCTTTGATCAACTTATCAAAGCGTATATTCCAACTCCGAGATGCTTGCACCAGTCCATAGATGGATCGCTGGAGCTTGCATATTTTGTTAACACCTTTAGGATCGACAAAACTTTCTAGTTGCATCGTATACAACTCTTCTTTAATAAATCCATTAAGGAATGCAGTTTTGTTTATCCATTTGCTAGATTTCATAAATGCGGCAATTGCTAACATGATTCAGACAAACTTAAGCATAGATACGAGTGAGAAACTCTTATCGTAGTCAACACCTTGAACTTGTCGAAAACCTTTCGCGACAATTCTAGCTTTGTAGATAGTAACACTACTATCAGCGTCCGTCTTCCTCTTGAAGATCCATTTATTTTCTATGGCTTTGCCGATCATCGGGCAAATCCATCAAAGTCCATACTTTGTTCTCATACATGGATCATATCTCAGATTTCATGGTCTCAAACCATTTCGCGGAATCTGGGCTCATCATCGCTTCCTCATAGTTCGCAAGTTCATCATGGTCTAGTAACATGACTTCCAGAACAAGATTACCGTACCACTCTGGTGCGGATCTCACTCTGGTTTACCTACGAGATTCGGTAGTTACTTGATCTGAAGTTACATGATCATCATCATTAGCTTCCTCACTAATTGGTGTAGTAGTCACAAGAACAGATTTCTGTGATGAACTACTTTCCAATAAGGGAGAAGGTACAATTACCTTATCAAGTTCTACTTTCCTCCCACTCACTTCTTTTGAGAGAAACTCCTTCTCTAGAAAGGATCCATTCTTAAGCAACGATTTTGCCTTTGGATCTGTGATAGAAGGTGTACCCAACATTTTCCTTTGGGTATTCTATGAAGACGCATTTCTCCGATTTGGGTTCGAGCTTATCAGGATGAAACTTTTTTCACATAAGCATCGCAACTCCAAACTTTAAGAAACGACAGCTTAGGTTTATTGCTAAACCATAGTTCATACGGTGTCGTCTCAACGGATTTAGATGGTGCCCTATTAAACGTGAATGCAGCTGTCTCTAATGCATGATCCCAAAACGATATTGGTAAATCGGTAAGAAACATCATAGATTGTACGATATCCAATAAAGTACGGTTATGACGTTCGGACACACCATTATGCTGTGGTGTTCCAGGTGGCATGAGTTTGTGAAACTATTCCACATTGTTTTAATTGAAGACCAAACTCGTAACTCAAATATTTGTCTCCGCGATCAGATCGTAGAAACTTTATTTTCTTGTCACGATGATTCTTTGAACTTTTCAAATGTTTCAGACTTATGTTTCATCAAGTAGATATACCCATATCTGCTCAAATCATCTGTGAAGGTTAGAAAATAATGATACTTGTCGCGAGCCTTAATATTCATTGGACCACATACATCAGTATGTATGATTTCCAACAAATCTGTTGCTTGCTCCATTGTTCCGGAGAACGGCGTTTTAGTCATCTTGCCCAAGAGGCATGGTTCGCAAGCATCAAGTGACTCATAATCAAGTGATTCCAAAATCCCATCAGCATGGAGTTTCTTCACGCGCTTTACACCAATATGACCTAAACGGCAGTGCCACAAATAGGTTGCACTATCATTATTAACTTCGCATCTTTTGGTTTCAATATTATGAATATGTGTATCACTACGATCGAGATCCAATGAACTATTTTCATTGGTGTGTATGACCATAGAAGGTTTTATTCATGTAAACAGAACAACAATTGTTCTCTAACTTAAATGAATAACTGTATTGCAATTAACATGATCAAATCATATTCATGCTCAACGCAAACACCAAATAACACTTATTTAGTTTCAACACTAATCCCGAAAGTATAGGGAGTATGTGATGATGATCATATCAATCTTGGAACCACTTCCAACACACATCGTCACCTTGCCCTTTAACTAGTCTTTGTTCATTCTGCAACTCCCGTTTCGAGTTACTAATATTAGCAACTTGAACTAGTACCAAATACTGAGGGGTTGCTATGAACACTAGTAAAGTACACATCAATAACATGTATATCAAATATACTTATGTTCACTTTGCCATCCTTCTTATCCGCCAATCACTTGGGGTAGTTCCGCTTCTAGTGACCAGTCCCTTTGCAGTAGAAGCACTTAGTCTCAGGCTTAGGACCATACTTGGGCTTTTTCACTTGAGCAGCAACTTGCTTGCCGTTCTTCTTGAAGTTCCCCTTCTTTCCTTTTGCCCTTTTCTTGAAACTAGTGATCTTGTCAACCATCAACACTTGATGTTTTTCTTTGATTTCTACCTTCACTGATTTTTAGCATCGCGAAGAGCTTGGGAATATTTTCCGTTATCCCTTGCATATTATAGTTCATCACGAAGTTCTACTAACTTGGTGATGGTGACTAGAGAATTCTGTCAATCACTATCTTATCTGGAAGATTAACTCCCACTTGATTCAAGCGATTGTAGTACCCAGACAATCTGAGCACATGCTCACTAGTTGAGCGATTCTCCTCCATCTTTTAGCTATAGAACTTGTTGGAGACTTCATATCTCTCAACTCGGGTATTTGCTTGAAATATTAACTTCAACTCCTGGAACATCTCATATGGTCCATGACGTTTAAAACGTCTTTGAAGTCCCGATTCTAAGCCGTTAAGCATGGTGCACTAAACTATTAAGTAGTCATCATATTGAGCTAGCAAAACGTTCATAACGTCTGCATCTGCTCCTGCAAAAGGTCCGTTACCTAGCGGTGCATCAAGGACAAAATTCTTCTGTGCAGCAATGAGGATAAACCTCAAATTACGGATCCAATCCGCATCATTGCTACTAACATTTTTCAACACAATTTTCTCTAGGAACATATCAAAATAAACACAGGGAAGCAACAATGCGAGCTATTGATCTACAACATAGATATGCTAATACTACCAGGACTAAGTTCATGATAAATTAAAGTTCAATTAATCATATTACTTAAGAACTCCCACTTAGATAGACATCCCTCTAATCTTCTAAGTGATCACGTGATCCAAATCAACTAAACCATGTCCGATCATCACGTGAGATGGAGTAGTTTCAATGGTGAACATCATTATGTTGATCATATCTACTATATGATTCACGCTCGACCTTTCGGTCTCCGTGTTCCGAGGCCATATCTGTTATATGCTAGGCTCGTCAAGTTAAACCTGAGTATTCTGCGTGTGCAACTGTTTTGCACCCGTTGTATTTGAACGTAGAGCCTATCACACCCGATCATCACGTGGTGTCTCAGCACGAAGAACTTTCGCAACGGTGCATACTCAGGGAGAACAATTCTTGATAATTAGTGAGAGATCATCTTATAATGCTACCGTCAATCAAAGCAAGATAAGATGCATAAAAGATAAACATCACATGCAATCAATATAAGTGATATGATATGGCCATCATCATCTTGTGCTTGTGATCTCCATCTTCGAAGCACCGTCATGATCACCATCGTCACCGGCGCGACACCTTGATCTCCATTGTAGCATCGTTGTCGTTTCGCCAATCTTATGCTTCCACGACTATCACTACCGTTTAGTAATAAAGTAAAGCATTACATCGCGATTGCATTGCATACAATAAAGCGACAACCATATGGCTCCTGCCAGATGCCGATAACTCGGTTACAAAACATGATCATCTCATACAATAAAATTTAGCATCATGTCTTGACCATATCACATCACAACATGCCCTGCAAAAACAAGTTAGACGTCCTCTACTTTGTTGTTGCAAGTTTTACGTGGCTGCTACGGGCTTAAGCAAGAACTCATCTTACCTACGCATCAAAACCACAACGATAGTTTGTCAAATAGACTCCGTTTTAACCTTCTCAAGGACCGGGCGTAGCCACACTCGGTTCAACTAAAGTTGGAGAGACAGTCTTCCGCAAGCCATCTATGTGCAAAGCACGTCGAGGGAACCGGTCTCGCGTAAGAGTACGCGTAAGGTTGGTCCGGATCATCTCGTCCAACAATACCGTTGAACCAAAGTATGACATGCTGGTAGGCAGTATGACTTGTATCGTCCACAACTCACTTGTGTTCTACTCGTGCAAATAACATCAAACCATAAAAACCTAGGCTCGGATGCCACTGTTGGGGAACGTAGTAATTTCAAAAAAAAATCCTACACACACGCAAGATCATGGTGATGCATAGCAACGAGAGGGGAGAGTGTTGTCTACGTACCCTCGTAGACCGAAGCGGAAGCGTTGACACAACATAGAGGAAGTAGTCGTACGTTCTCCTCGCGATCCAACCGATCACAGCACCGTTACTCCGGCACCTCCGAGTTCTTGGCACACGTTCAGCTCGATGACGATCCCCGGGCTCCGATCCAGCAAAGCGTCGGGGAAGAGTTCCGTCAGCACGACGGCGTGGTGACGATCTTGATGTGTTACCGGCGCAGGGCTTCGCCTAAGCACTGCAATGATATGACCGAGGTGGAATTTGGTGGAAGGGGGCACCGCACACGGCTAAGGAACGATCTCAATGATCAATTGTGTGTCTCTGGGGTGCCCCCTGCCCCTGTATATAAAGGATGGAGGCGGAGGAGGCCGGCCAAGCCAATTGGTGCGGCCAAGCTATGGAGTCCTACTAGGACTCCAAGTCCTAGTAGGAGTCCACCAAGAGGGGAGGAAGAGAGAAGGAATAGGAGGAGAAGGAGAGGTGGCCGGCCCCCTTTTCCCTAGTCCAATTCGGACTAGAGGGGAGGGGGGGCGCAGCAGCCTTTTTTTCCTCTTCCCACTAAAGCCCATCAAGGCCCATTACTTCTCCCGTAATCCCGTAACTCCCCGGTACCTTCGAAAATACCCGAACCACTCAGAACCCTTCCGATGTCCGAATATAGTCGTCCAATATATCGATCTTTACGTCTCGACCATTTCGAAACTCCTCGTCATGTCCCCGATCTCATCCGGGACTCCGAACTCCTTCGGTACATCAAAACTCATAAACTCATAATATAACTGTCATCGAAACCTTAAGCGTGCGGACCCTACGGTTCGAGAACAATGTAGACATGACTGAGACACGTCTCCGGTCAATAACCAATAGCGGGACCTGGATGCCCATATTGGCTCCTACATATTCTACGAAGATCTTTATCGGTCAGACCGCATAACAACATATGTTGTTCCCTTTGTCATCGGTATGTTACTTGCCCGAGATTCGATCGTCGGTATCCAATACCTAGTTCAATCTCGTTACCGGCAAGTCTCTTTACTCGTTCCGTAATACATCATCTCGCAACTAACTCATTGGTTGCAATGCTTGCAAGGCTTTATGTGATGTGCATTACCGAGAAGGCCCTGAGATACCTCTCCGACAATCGGAGTGACAAATCCTAATCTCAAAATACGCCAACCCAATATGTACCTTCGGAGACACCTGTAGAGCACCTTTATAATCACCCAGTTACGTTGTGATGTTTGGTAGCACACAAAGTGTTCCTACGGTAAACGGGAGTTGCATAATCTCATAGTTTAAAGGAACATGTATAAGTCATGGATAAAAGCAATAGCAACATACTAAACGATCGGGTGCTAAGCTAATGGAATGGGTCATGTCAATCAGATCATTCAACTAATGATGTGACCTCATTAATCAAATAACAACTCCTTGTTCATGGTTAGGAAACATAACCATCTTTGATTAATGAGCTAGTCAAGTAGAGGCATACTAGTGACACTCTGTTTGTTTATGTATTCACACATGTATTATGTTTCCTGTTAATACAATTCTAGCATGAATAATAAACATTTATCATGAATTAAGGAAATAAATAATAACTTTATTATTGCCTCTAGGGCATATTTCCTTCACCCTCAACCCAAACCCTAGCACCACTCCCACTCCCCCCCCCCCCCCCCGCCGCCCCCACGATCTGGATCGGGCTCGACCCCGATCCCGTCGCCCCCATCCTAGGATCCCCACTCCCCTCCCCACGCGCCCCCACCTCTCGGTCTCGTTCAGGATTGGGGACGGCTGTTCCCCTCGCCGCACGCCCAACGCCGCGACTCCCCGAATCCCGTTGCCGGTGCCATCTCGCCGGAGCTGCCCCACCGTCCTCTTCGTCGTCGAACTCGTCCCCGTCCTCCTCCCCGACAACCGCTGCCACGATCACTACAGGCCCCATGAGCATGTGTCGATCCTCCTCTCCCCCCCACCCCCCGCGCACGTGCTCGAACCCGTGCCGCGCCTCGTGCCCCCTGCTGTCGTCCTACCACGCGCTTGCCCACGCGGGGTCATGCCCGCAGCCGCTCGCGGCTCCGGCCGGCCCGTGCTGGCCTCACCCCGCCTCGTCTGCGAGCGCACCCGCTGTGGCCGCAGCCGGCCGTCGCCGACCCCGCGCTGCACCTCCATGGCCTCGCGCGCCCCGGCCTTGCCCCCCGTCGCGGCCCGCGCCTCGCTCCGTCTCGCCTCAGCCGCTCTGCCGCGTGCACTGCTCCGCTTTGCCGCGCCACCCGCCTGACGTCGCCGCCGCCTCCCCCGCTGCTTGCGCCGGCGACCGCGCACCCAACTGCCCCGCCCTTGCCGTCCTCCAGCATGCCCCGTGCCTTCGCTCACCCCCGCGCGCCCCGACGGCTCGCCCGGTGCCGCTTGGCCACTGGCCTCGCCCCGTCGCACTCCTGCGGGCGAGCGCCCGCTCCTGGCGCTCGTTGCGCCTGACCCGCATTGGCCTATGGGCCACTGACATGGGGCCCCTACCACCAGAACGTTAAAAAGAAAGAAAGAAAAAGAATTAAAAAATATAATAATTAAAATATTAATTAATTAATTAACTTAATTAATCTGGATTAGATTAACCTAATCGTTTAGTTAAAACAAATTAACCATGTTTAATTAACCTGAGACTATGACAAATGGGCCCCATCTACTAACTAATCTGTTAAAGTAAAATGTCCCTATAACAGGTGGGACCGCCCCTTTTACTATTTCTGTGGATAAGATCAAACACACCTTTCAATGACATGTGGGCCCATTATGTTAGTTGGCCCAGTCAACCCTCTCATCTTTCACTGTTGACTGCTGACTGGGCAGTCAACAGGGCCCTACATCTCATACACATGCACATGTTGCTGGGTACACTCCTGTGTACCCATAGCAATTTATCTGTTTATTCATTCGAATTAAAGTAAATTCAGAAATTCTAGAAAATGTTTAAAACTTAGAAAATTAATAGTAAATAAACCGTAACTCGGATGAAAAAGTTTTATATATGAAAGTTGCTCAGAACAACGAGACGAATCCGGATATGCAGCTCGTTCGTCCGCCACGCATCCCTAGCATAGCAAACACGCAACTTTCCCCCTCTGGTTAATCTGTCCGAAAACGCGAAACACCGGGAATACTTTCCCGGATGTTTCCCCCTTCGCCGGTATCACCTATCCCAATGTTAGGTCACCTCTAGCACAACGTATTGCCGCTTCTTGCTTTGTGTTACATTTGATTGCTCTGTTATTTATTGTGTTTCCCCTCCATTACTTCTTTCCGGTAGACCCTGAGACCGATGTCGGTACCCCTGTGATCGACTACATCGACGACCCCTCCTTCTTGTCTGAGCAACCAGGCAAGCCCCCCTTGATCACCAGATATCGCCTACTCTCTTCTATACTGCTTGCATTAGAGTAGTGTAGCATGTTACTGCTTTCGTTATTCCTATCCTGATGCATAGCCTATCCTTGTTACTACTGTTGATACCTTTACCTGCAATCCTACCTGCTTAGTATAGGATGCTAGTTTACCATCAGTGGCCCTACATTCTTGTCCGTCTGTTGTGCTATACTATCGGGCCGTGATCACTCGGGAGGTGATCACGGGTATATACTATACATTATGATACATGTGGTGAACAAAGACGGGTCGGCTCGAGGAGTACCCGCGAGTGATTCACGGATTGGGGGCTGAAAGGACCTTTGTCCCGACGGCCCTCTGGGTGGATCTTTGTGACGGAGCGATAGGGCAAGTTGGGACTACCTGGGTGAGAGGTGGGCCTGGCCCTGTCGGCGTTCGCGGTTACTTCAAAATAACACGCTTAACGAGATCTTGGTATTTGATCTGAGTCTGGCCATTTGGTCTATAGGCACTAACCAACTACGTGGGAAAGATATGGGCACTCGACGTCGTGGTATCAGCCGAAGCCTTCGTGACGTCAGCGACTGAGCGGCGCGCGCCGGGTTGGACCGCGTAACGTGACTTCCTTTGTAATGGACGTTGCTAGGTCTGCTCTCCGGCCGCGTACGCAACATGCAAGTGCGCTATGGGCGATGGGCCCGGACCCCTGTGCGCTTAGGATTAGACCGGCGTGCTGACCGCTCTGTTGTGCCTAGGTGGGGCTGCGACGTGTTGATCTTCCGCGGCCGGGCATGACCCAGAAAAGTGTGTCCGGCCAAATGGGATCAAGCGTGTTGGGTTATGTGGTGCACCCCTGCAGGGAAGTTAATCTATTCGAATAGCCGTGTCCCTCGGTAAAAGGACGACCCATAGTTGTACCTTGACCTTATGACAACTAGAACCGGATACTTAATAAAACACACCCTTCCAAGTGCCAGATACAACCCGGTGATCGCTCTCTAACAGGGCATCGAGGAGGGGATCGCCGGGTAGGATTATGCTATGCGATGCTACTTGGAGGACTTCAGTCTACTCTCTTCTACATGCTGCAAGACGGAGGCTGCCAGAAGCGTAGTCTTCGACGGGATTAGCTATCCCTCTCTTATTCTGGCATTCTGAAGTTCAGTCCACCGATATGGCCCTTTACACATATATACCCATGCATATCTAGTGTAGCTCCTTGCTTGCGAGTACTTTGGATGAGTACTCACGGTTTCCTTGTTCCCCCTTTTCCCCATATCTCTACCCGATTGCTGCGACCAGACGATGGAGCCCAGGAGCCAGACGCCACTGTCGATGATGACTCCTACTACCCTGGAGGTGCCTACTACTACGTGCAACCCGCTGACGACGACCACGAGCAGTTTAGGAGGATCCCAGGCAGGAGGCATGCGCCTCTTTCGATCTGTATCCCAGTTTGTGCTAGCCATCTTATGGCAACTTGTTTAACTTATGTCTGTACTCAGATATTGTTGCTTCCGCTGACTCGTCTATGATCGAGCACTTGTATTTGAGCCCTCGAGGCCCCTGGCTTGTATTATGATGCTTGTATGACTTATTTTATGTTTTAGAGTTGTGTTGTGATATCTTCCCGTGAGTCCCTGATCTTGATCGTACACGTTTGCGTGCATGATTAGTGTACGATTGAATCGGGGGCATCACACAAGAATCCCTTGAGCCACTGCCTAATAGATATTTGCTACATGAATACCCCTATGAATAATTCCTCACACTTATCAAGGATTCTTCATTCCTAGTTGTTCATGTGCTTTACAAAATTCTATGAAATACTATTCGATTTTCTGGAAATCCTCAGCAGCCTATTGCTCCTGAGTTCCTTGCCTTCCTTCATTATGGTTAATTCCATATTTCTAGTAATATTTGTTGACATTCTTTGTCACTATCACTTCGAGTCCCTTGATTCAATATGTTGCGAATGCTCGCAATCCTCAATCAGATCCTAGAATTCATCCTTCCGGCTCAGACGTCATTTTTAACATGAGCTGGATCTCGGCCAATCAAATTACCATCGATTGTACCCCTAAGCTTACTCAACTTATACATCCTTAATCAGAGCGTTTGCTTCTGATCCCTTGATTTGGAAATCATAATTCCTTTGCATTTGAGCTTTGAATTAGTCAGTTGTTTCTATAATCCAATGCCTTTGCATTATTTCTTCCTTTGGTTGTGTGTCGATGCTCACATCAGCTCCATTATGGACTGTCAGATCCTTTGTTCAATTATCATCCAACAATGTCCTTTGTGTGCAAAAACCTCGAGTAGTTCTTCCCTGATACATAATGCCATTGGAAAATCCTATTCTCTGATTTGGCAAACCATGTTTTGCTTTCGAGCTAGTGATATTTACTCTTGAAGATTGTGGTATATGTTTCTAAGATGCCCCGATGGGTTGAACCTATACTTTCCCTAAAACCAAATGAACCCGAAAGTTTTCACAAGACATACCCTTCTAGTGTTTTACCAGATAATTTTCTACTGTACAACTTCTTCGAAGAAGAGAAGCGAGTGAAAGGTTAGGCACTGGAGAAGTGGGAGGCGACCTTGAACCTATGAGTTCATGCCCATGGACCCGATGTGGAACTTATCATGGAAGCTTCTTGCAAAAATATTTAATCATTTGAATAATTATTCAGGTGTTCATGCCCATTTGAATAATCATGTGGGAGGCGACCTTGAACCTATCGCTCTAACCATGCTAACTTTATTTAATATATTTTTGAAAGGAAACCATTCCAGTGCCTCGTCTATTTTTGACAAGGTTAAAGTATCTGCTATCGCAGGTCAACGATCCATTTCAGTTGCTATCCTGATCTACCTTTGGTTCTTGCCTCTATTAACTCGAGAATATCACCGAACTGCATAACTTCTTATGAGTTCTTCATCAACTATTAGTTCTCGCCGATTCCAGTTTTCCCCGGATTCTGAGTTTTAGACGCTCGAGGACCCCATAACGGAATTGAGCCCGCCCCACAATTAAACAACTCTTAGTAATCTTATTACCTATGAGTCTGTACTCGATCATGTCATTCCTAGCCTGATTGGCTATATCATTATCGAGCTGATTTTAACTAGCTACCTGGTCCTTATTCCAGGAGTGCAACTTTCAATGATGAGCTAAGCTTACATCGATCTTCCTCGTCATATCGTATAGCCTTGAACAACAAGCTTGATTCCGAGTTTGTGTCATATCCGTGGATCCATTAATCTTTCGCTGCATCAGTCCTTTTGTTCGATGCAGCCGTTGTTCGATTGCTTCTTCGTGGAGCCTCTCAACAAAATTTGTCGAGATCATCATCAACATTTTGACTCCTCCCAGGATATCAATCGAATTCATGATGAGAAATACCATCCTTTCCCCCCGATGGTTCGTGTTGTCATCGACAACATTATTGCCTTCCCTCCAACACAAACATGTTCATGTTTGTGATGTACCCTTAGTTCCTTCCTATCCAACGTATGGTATGTTCTACCTTAGAGTATTACCGTATTTATGTCAAGGATGTTGTGAGAATTGCCTCACCTCTTAAGAATTCTTGGTATAGTGATACTTCTCACTGATGTCAAGGATGTTGTGAGAAGTGCGGAGTTTTGTAGGACAGTAGCAAATTTCCCTCAAGTGGATGACCTAAGGTTTATCAATCAGTGGGAGGCGTAGTATGAATATGGTCTCTCTCAAACAACCCTGCAACCAAATAACAAAGAGTCTCTTGTGACCCCAACACACCCAATACAATGGTAAATTGTATAGGTGCACTAGTTCAGCGAAGAAATGGTGATACAAGTGCAATATGGATGGTAGATATAAGCTTTTGTGATATGAAAATATAAAAACAGCAAGGTAACTAGTAACAAAAGTGAGCGAAAACGGTATTGCAATGCTTGGAAACAAGGCCTAGGGTGATACTTTAACTAGTGCAAGTTCTCTCAACAATGATAACATAATTGGATCACATAACAATCCCTCAACGTGCAACAAAGAATCACTCCAAAGTTTCTATCGGAGAACGTAGGACGAAAATGTGCATCAACCCCTATGCATAGATTACCCCAATGTCACCTCGGGAATCCGCGAGTTTAGTGCCAAAACATACATCAAGTGAATCAATAGAACATCCGATTGTCACCACAGACATCCCATCGCCAAACATACATCAAGTGTTCTCAAATCCAGTACTCAATCCAACATAACAAATCCTCAAAGAGAAAGACTCAATTCATCACAAGAAGGAAGAGGGGAAGAAACACCATATGATCCAACTGTAATAACAAAGCTCACTATACATCAAGATCGTGCCAAATCAAGAACAAGAGAGAGAGAGAGAGAGAGAGAGAGAGATCAAACACATAGCTACTAGTACATAACCTTAGCCCCGAGGGTGAACTACTCCCTCCTCATCATGGAGACCACCGGGATGATGAACATGGCCATCGGTGATGATTTCCCCCTCCAGCAGGGTGTCGGAATGAGCTCTCGATTGGTTTTCCATGGCTACAGAGGCTTGCGGCGGTGGAACTCCCGATCTAGGTTTCTTTCTGGGGGTTTCTGGATTTATAGGAATTTTTGCGTCGGTTTCAAGTCAGGGGGTCCGTGAGTCAGCAACAAGGCAGGGGCGCGCCGTAGGGGGTGGGTGTGTCCTCCGCCCTTGTCATTGACTCGGGACTCTTCTGGCCCAACTCTTGTGCTTCGGGAGCTTCTTCTGGTCGATAAAAAATCACCATAAAATTTTAGCTTGTTTGGACTCCGTTTGATATTCCTTTTCTGCAAAACAGAAAAACAAGGAAAAGACAGAAACTGGCACTGGGCTCTAGGTTAATAGGTTAGTCCCAAAAATAATATAAAATAGCACATTAATGCATATAAAGCATCCAAAACAGATAATATAATAGCATGGAACAATCAAAAATTATAGATACGTTGGAGACGTATCAAGCATCCCCAAGCTTAATTCCTGCTCGTCCTCGAGAAGGTAAATGATAAAAAAAGAATTTTTTATGTGGAATGCTACCTAACGTATTTATCCATGTAATTTTCTTTATTGTGGCATGAATGTTCAGATCCATAAGATTCAAAACAAAAGTTTAATGTTGACATAAAAACAATACTATTTCAAGTATACTAACAAGGCAATTATATCTTCTCAAAATAACATGGCCAAAGAAAGCTATCCCCACAAAATCATATAGTCTGACTATGCTCCTTCTTCGTCACACAAAATATTCAAATCATTCACAACCACGATGACAAGCCAAGCAATTGTTTCATACTTTTGATGTTCTCAAACCTTTTCAACTTTCACGCAACATGAGCGTGAGCCATGGACATATCACTATAGGTGGAGTAGAATATCGTGGTTGTGGAGAAGACAAAAAAGAAGGAGATAGTCTCACAACAACAAGGCTTATCAACGGGCTATGGAGGTGCCCATCAATAGATATCAATGTGAGTGAGTAGGGATTGCCATGCAACGGATGCACTAGAGCTATAAGTTTATGAAAGCTCAAAAGAAAACTAAGTGGGTGTGCATCCAACTTGCTTGCTCACGAAGACCTAGGGCAATTTGAGGAAGCCCGTCATTGGAATATGCAAGCTGTCGAGGGAAACCATGGCCACCTATGGGACCAAGAGGCCACTTGCTGGTTTGGCAGGGGGGCGACGGGTTGCAGAAAGAGCAGACGAGCGTGGGGCAGCGCGGCAGGGATCACACAAGCAATTTACCCAGGTTCAGGCCGCAGTGAGGCGTAAAACCCTACTCCTACTATGGTGGATTGATGGTGGAAAAGATGGTGGTGGAGCGCAGTACACTTGCCTGGCAGGGGTTGCCTTTAGGCAGTAGCGACTACGCGCGTATGGGGGTGTGAGTTATCCAACCTTCTAACCTATTCTATGGTTGCCATGAGCCTCCTTTTATAGATCAAGGGGTCACCACAATGGCAAAGTAGTCATTATGCACTGATATGATAGCAAACAGTGCTATCATACCTAACTCTGCAGGCTGACAGGGCGCATTAAATACACCGCTTAGTGTCACATCACTGATTCCCCGGCAAGGCCTACCGAGCTATCTTGCCAGCTCCGCGCCTGCTTTCTTGACACGTCGCAGGATGGGTGTCATATGTGGGTTTTTCGTGTAAGGAGAGGCAGCCATGTGGCGAATGACTGCCACTCAGTAACTTTGCGGCTTGACACCCCACTGATCAACGACATGGGTCGTGATGGAGTGGTTGGTGAGGTGGTTTGGCTTCCGTGAGCCCCGGCAGGCGGTGGCCTTGCTCCTTGCCGGGCTCGCCTGCCCGGCAAGGGAGGCCTTTCTCTTGGCGATAAGATGCTTCTCTGGTTCGATCTTGGTCTCCCAGATCTACATGTTGGTCCTTCTAATCCCTTGGTCCCTTGCACATCTTGGTTCAATCTTGGCTTGTCCATGCACGAGTCAGGGGAAAACGTATGCCCCTGTCTTATTTCCCGACATAAGCCCCAGGGCCGGAGCAACACGTGTCGCGGGGCACATTGGGTTAGGCCCCAAAAGTGCATGGACACATGGCAGGAGATGGTTGTGCACGCTGGTTCGCCATGATGACTAGTCAATCCAACGTCCATTTTGCGCCATTACTGCATGTCGTCGGGTCATGGGACTATTGCAGTTAAGGTAAAACGGTAACTTTCTGAAGCATTGCGCCTCTGCCCTGCTTTTCCCCCTTAAGAGCAGGGATAATCCGAGCGGCACGATTCACCTGTCTCTTGCCCCGTTCCGCCACCTTCTTCCTCCGCACGCCAAATGGCAGTTCCTCTTCCCGCTCTCCCTTCTGCCTCTACTCTTCCATCAAATTTTTCCCCTTTCGCAACGCCGCCGCCAGAATGGGGAAGAAACTCGCGGCGAAGAAGAAGCAGGCAGCCGCGGCGAAGGAGGCCGCCGCCGAGGGAAGCAAAAAGGGGGCGGAGCTGAGCAGGAAGCGGAGTGAAGACGTCGTCTTCATCCCGTCAAACTTGAGCTTCCCAGTTCTTCAAGCGAGGTACGGGTATCTGTGGGGCAAGCCTGTTGAAAAAGGGCATGGAGCGTCGCTTGTCTATGTGGCAGGGAAAGAGGATCCGCCGAACTCTTGTCATTTCTTCTGCGCTTATTTCATCTGCGGCCTCTGTCCCCCCTTCTCTGAGTTCTTCGAGGCCATCATGAACCTCTATGGATCCCACCTCCTTGATTTCACGCCGAATGCAATGGTGACCATGGCCATTTTTGCGCATTTGTGTGAGAATTTTGTCGGATGAAGCCCAATGTGGATCTGTCTCGGCATTACTTCATCCCACGGGTGGAGAGCAAAGTCAACCGCTCCGAAATCATCAGCTGGATGCCACGCTGATACGTCTCCAACATATCTATAATTTTTTATTGTTCCATGCTATTATATTAACTGTTTTGGATGTTTAATGGGATTTATTATGCTCTTTTATATTTTTTTGGGACTAACCTATTAACCGAAGACCGAGTGCAAATTGTTGTTTTTTGCCTATTTCAGTGTTTCGCAGAAAAGGAATATCAAAAGGAATCCAAACGGAACGAAACCTTAGCGAGGATCTTTTTTGGAACAAACGCAATCCAGTAGACTTGGAGTGGAAGTCAAGGAAGCAACGAGGCGGCCACGAGGCAGGAGGGTGCGCCCAGGGGTAGGCGTGCCCCCACCCTCGTGGGCCCCTCGTAGCTCCACCGACGTACTTCTTTCGCCTATATATACTCTTATACCCTGAAAACATCCAGGGGAGCTACGAAACCACTTTTCCACCACTGCAACCTTCTGTACCCGTGAGATCCCAACTAGGGGCCTTTTCCGGCGATCTGCCGGAGGGGGATTCGATCATGGAGGGCTTCTACATCAACACCATAGCCTCACCGATGATGTGTGAGTAGTTTACCACACACCTTCGGGTCCATAGTTATTAGCTAGATGGCTTTTTCTCTCTCTTTGGATCTCAATACAAAGTTCTCCTCGATGTTCTTGGAGATCTATTCGATGTAATACTTTTTGCGGTGTTTTTGCCGAGATCCAGTGAATTGTGGGTTTATGGACTTGATTATCTATGAATATTATTTGATTCTTCTCTGAATTCTTATATGCATGATTTGATATCTTTGCAAGTCTCTTCGAATTATCGGTTTAGTTTGGCCTACTAGATTGCTCTTTCTTGTAATGGGAGAAGTGCTTAGTTTTGGGTTCAATCTTGCAGTGCTCGATCCCAGTGACAGAAAGGGAAATGACACGTATTGTATTGTTGCCATCGAGGATAAAAAGATGGGTTTATATCATATTGCTTGAGTTTATCCCTCTACATCATGTCATCTAGCCTAATGCGTTACTCCGTTCTTATGGACTTAATACTCTAGATGCATGCTGGATAGCGGTCGATGTGTGGAGTAATAGTAGTAGATGCATAATCATTTCGGTCTACTTGACACGGACGTGATGCATATATTCATGATCATTGCCTTAGATATCATCATAACTATGCGCTTTTCTATCAATTGCTCGGTAGTAATTTGTTCACCCACCGTAATACATGCTATGTTGAGAGAAGCCACTAGTGAAACCTATGGCCCCCGCGTCTACTTTACATCATATATACAATTCTAGTTTACTATTTACTTTGCAATCTTTATTTTCCAATCTATACAACCAAAAATACCAAAAATATTTATCTTATTATCTTTATCAGATCTCACTTTTGCAAGTGGTCGTGAAGGGATTGACAACCCCTTTATCGCGTTGGTTGCAAGGTTCTTGATTGTTTGTGCAGGTACTAGGCGATTTGCGTGTAGTCTCCTACTGGATTGATACCTTGGTTCTCAAAAACTGAGTGAAATACTTACGCTACGTTGCTGCATCACCCTTTCCTCTTCAAGGGAAAACCAACGCATGATCAAGAGGTAGCAAGAAGGATTTCTGGCGTCGTCGCCGAGATATCTACGCTCAAGTCAAGACATACCAAGTACCCATCACAAACTCTTCTCCCTCGCACTACATTATTTTCCATTTGCCTCTCGTTTTCCTCTCCCTCACTTCACCTTTTCCTTTTCTTCGCCCCTCTTCCGTTCGTTTGCTTGTGTTTCCATGTGCCTTCTATGTGCTTGCATCTTTGCTTGCTAAAAATCTATTGATATGGATCCTCATCCCCTTGCTAATCTTTTTAAGAGATCCAATTATGATGAACCAATTGCTAGTGAGTTGTGTGCACTAGATTATCTATATGAGGTTTTGCTTGAAATCCGTGAATCTGGAAATTGTGATGAAGTACTTTATGAAGTGATTCATGGTAGATCTTTGAATGAAAACCATGATTGCAATGATGGTATTATAAATTCTATTAATGCCAGTTGTGCTAATAATATGCAAAACCCTAATCTTGGGGATGCTAGTTTTGCTATATCCTCTACTTGTTGCAATGATCATAGATTGGGGTGATTCTTCTTATGATCTTGAAAATTTATTTAAGCCTCATGATCAATATGAGATAGGTAACAATGTTTGCAATAATCTTGAAAGTGGGTTTGGAAGAGTGTCAACTTTAGATCCCACATATTTGGAGAATGTTCAATCTTATGAAGTTTTTGATAAAGTGGGTTTGGAGAGGTCATGACTTTAGTTAATGTCATTCCCACTATTTTGGAAGAGTGTCAACTTTGCATACACGTGGATCATGTTAAGAATATGTTTTGTGATAGCTATATTGTTGAATTTGCTTATGATCCTACATGTAATTATTATGAGAGAGGAAAATATGGTTGTAGAAATTTTCATGTTACTAAATTACCTCTCGTTATGTTGAGATTGCTATTGTTTCTTTCCGCTTCCTTGCCTATGCTAGTTTTTGCTTGCCTTGATAATTTGTTTGCCTATAAGATGCCTATGCATAGGAAGTATTTTAGACTTAGATATGTTTGTCACGTGTTTTAAGATGCTCTCTTTGTGCTTCAAATCATGTCTTTCATGTGAGCATCATCGAAATCTCAATGCCTAGCTAGGGGCGTTAAACGATAGCGCTTGTTGGGAGGCAACCCAATTTTATTTTATGTTCCTTGATTTTTGTTCCTCTTTAGTAATAAATAATTAATCTATCCTCTGTTTATATGTTGTTTTATGTTTTAATTAGTGTTTCTGCCAAGTAGAACCAATAGGATCTTCTTGGGTGATAGTTGTTTGATCTTGCTGAAAAAGACAGAAACTTTGCGCTCACTAATATAATTGTTAAAATTCACCCAAATGTGATAAAATACAATTATTTTTGCAGTAGATCAATATACAAATTATCCAGGTTTTCCTAGTTTATCAGAAGTTTTGGAGTTCCATAAGCATTCTAACAAATCAAATTGCTACAGATTGTTCTGTTTTTGACAGATTCTGTTTTTCGTGTGTTGTTTGCTTATTTTGATAAATCTATGGCTAGTATCTGTCGGCGTTCTGGGAACGGGGGTCCCCAGACTTGCCTGCCTGCGGCCCGCGGCGTGGCTCAAAGGAGGCCCAGCGCGGCCCAACTTCATCTACACAAGACCCAAGACCCTCGCGAGGGGCCAAGCCTCGCGGGGCGGACGACACGGCACTTCCTCAGGCACGGCCTCGTCAGGCTGGCTCACGAGGAGGCGGAGAGATCAAGGCAGGGTACCTCGCGAGGTGCCCATGACGCAAGCCATGACAACCAAGGGCGCCAGACGGGCGCCAGCCCGCGCAGTGTCCTCCCTTTCCTCTTTGGTGCAAAGGGGGCAAGCGCAGGCGAGAGGATCAAGCAAAGGCATCCATTTCGGTGCAACGAGACCAAGACCGGTCCAATGGTGGGAAGGAGGTCATCGTGGAGCCCAGAACGGCGTCACCACAGGGCCTTTGCAGGCGAGGACCAACTTTAGTTAGGATAAGTGTACCAGATGTTCCCCTTCGAATTGGCCAATTGTTGGCACCCTTCCTGCTCAATATTTGGGAAGAGGCCCAGGGCCTTTGCCTATAAATAGGACTAGCCACCCCCAGGGCAGGGGGACGGGGCGATTTAGCATCGAGCAAACAGGCCAGCAGAACCCAGGATCAGAGCAAGCCGAGAGCGAAGAGAGAAAGAAGAGAAGGGCGGGTGAACTCCCCCTAGCAGTGCACCCCCCCTAGCCAGGAGCAGACCCTCGCGAGGCTGTTCCCCCCTTGTATTGTTCATCATCATCAGCCCAAGAGGCAATCCATCCACCACAAACTAGAGTAGGGTATTACACCACAACGGTGGCCCGAACTAGTATAAACTCTGCGTTCCTTGTGCTGTTCTTTCGGTAGTTAGATCCTTGCGAGACGGAGAGGTAGAGGGCGTGATCTCCGCGCGCACCCCAGAGTTCGAACCTTAAGGGTCTGCCGGAACGCGAAATCCGACATTTGGCGCGCCAGGTAGGGGTGCGCCGGAGTCCACCTCTCTACCGCTCCGCGTCCCGTCGCACCGCCATCGCCATGTCTGGCGACCAGGCAGGCAACCAAGATCCATGGGCGGCGTGGCCCGCTCGCGCGGAGCCGCCCGCCTCGGGCGACCCCGCGCCCCAGGCAGCTCGCGGTCCGCAGGGCGCTGCGGGCCGCGGGCGGCGCGGATAGGCTTCAGCAACCCTTACGCCGCGGCAAGCGCGTTCGGCAGCAAGGGCTTCCAATCATGCCGCGGACACGACACCGTACACCCGCCGGGAGCAAGCGAACTCGAGGGCCGCGCTCACGGTGGCTCGTGAGTTGCTGCAGTGTAGCCTGCTGGAAGGCGGCCGCGACGTGCTGCTGGAGAGGGTCGCCGAACTCCTAGGCTTTGCCGCTTCGGGGGCTCACCCCTTCTGCATCCAGCTCCCGTCTCAAGCTAAGGGAGGCACACGCGGGGGGCCCGCGCGCTCCCGCGGGCCTCAGGGCTACCCCAACACCAGCGAGCCTGTCGGTGCCGAGCTGGCAGTAGCGCTACCCCCGCCCCCGGCGCGTGAGGGAGGGGGGCTTGGCGCAGTCCACGGTGTCGGCTGGCAGCCGCGCTACCACACCGCGGTGGGCACGTCAAGCAGCGCCGCATGGCGCACGGAGCACTACAGCACAGCCTTCGGGGTGGCGGCGCCAGAAGAATACGTGCCCCGCATGATGGACCAAGTGCACGCTCACGAGGGCGAACAAGGCTCGCTTCTCAGCCAAGCTGGGGAGATGAGACACCAGAAGCTGAGCTCTTCCAAGAGCCCCGGGAAGGCTCCATCGGCCACGCTGGAGGCGACAATTATCGGGTACCACTAATCCCTCAGGAGCAGGCATACACTAATCATGGATCGCAGGAGGTGCAGATCGCCGCAGCGAGCATCTGCCCCGCTCCCAGAGTCTCCTACCCCTCGGGAGGAGGGCGCAGGGGGCTGCAGGAGAGGGGCAAGGACCCTACATCACCACCGCGGTGTCCGGAGCAAGGTGTTCTCAGGAGGTAGGCCCTCCGCTGGGGAGGTGCCTGAGGGCCTGCCCCTGGCGGAGGACCCGTGGTCGTCGGGGGAACCGCTGGCGACCGCTCTACCCCACCGGCGGTGTCCTGGTTTCCGGTCGTCGTTGGTAGCACTAGAGTGTGGCGCAAGGCGGGGCCCTCATCTGGCGATATGAAGCAAGGCCGGTACCTGTGAAGAAGGCCCAGTGCCTGTGAAGCTCGCCGCCCCGTGACACTCTCACGTAATAATGAGTGGGGCTGTACACGCCCCCGAGTCTCAGGGGTGCCGGCCTCAGGCCCTGGGGCTCCCTCCCACGCCCAGTGGACAGCACTTAGCTCCGCGCTGGTGAGAAGACGTCCAAGACTAGATTAGGTGCCGGACGCGGCCATTTGCCTCTTTTCATTTCCTTCTTTTTGGTTGTAACTTTTCCCCTGCTGGATTTAAGTTGGATTCTAACTTGAGATTTGCGTGCGTTCGGGGAAGGGGTGCTTAGTCTCGTTCGAGCTATTTCTCGCATTCTGGTTACCGCTTCATCACAGATGCCTCCCCTCGCGAGCCCCTCGCGAGTCGGGCCGGGCCAGGCTCGTGCGCATCCCAGCCTGCCGTTATTGCTCCTTCTCGGGAGGACTTTCCAGTACCTGCGGAGGCTACCGCGTTCATAAAAAGGCCCGAAGCCTGTGAAGAAGGCGAATGCCTGTGAAGCTACCGCGTTCATAAAAAGGCCCGGAGCCTGTGAAGAAGGCGAATGCCTGTGAAGCTATCGCGTTCATAAAAAGGCCCGGAGCCCGTGAAGAAGGCGAATGCCTGTGAAGCTATCGCGTTTATAAGAAGGCCCAGAGCCTGTGAAGAAGGTGAATACCTGTGAAGCTATCGCGCTTATGAAAAGGCCCGGAGCCTGAGAAGAGGGCCAGCGCCTGTGAAGCCCCTCGCTAACACCACATACGCGCCCTATGATATCAATTGGAGAACACTCGGGACACCACGTCCTCCCACGAGCTGCCTCGGGGCTTGCGCGAAACAAAGGTAAACCAGCCAGCCGCCAGGCGCGGATGCTCGCGCAACACAGTAGCTGCTAATACGATCTACACAAGTTTTACATAAGGGGCTTCCCCTCCTAAAATGCTCTCACGACCATCAGGTCGAACACCTGAGTTCTATCCATGCAGGGCAAAAGACAGGAGCAACACACGGTCAGTCTGGCAAATCCCCCAAGGCATCCTCGGGAGCACCTTCCGAGCCGCCGCTGGCATCGCTGGATTCGCCACCGCTACCTGCATCATCGCCAGCGGCGCCAAGGCCATCCACCACACCGCTTTCGTCGGCAGCCACGATCACGTCGTCGTCATCTGAAGTGAAGGCCTTCACAAGAGCGTCCACGTTATTTTCCACCCAGTCCGCCAAGTTGCCTCGGACGGCCTAGGGGACTGGGGCGATGGCGGCATCGAAGTCGAAGTGGGGATCCATGTCCTGAAGATGGCTGAAGACACGGGAAAAGGCACGCCCGAGCAGGGCGCGGCTCCTCTCCTCCACCAACCTGTCGGCCCTGACCGACCGCGCCTCCAGATGCGTCACCACGGCGGTGAAGAACTGCAGGTTGCCGGCATAGTTGATCGTGTGCGGCTTGCCGACTGTCGCCTCGCAGATGTTGCCCAAGGCTGCGTTAGCCCTCTCCCTGAGCGTGGCCAACATGGGGCCGTGCACGTGCTCCAGGACGTGCCGCTGGCGTATCTCATCAGCGTTCTGGCGCTTGACGGCCTCAGCCTCTTCCACCCGCTGACGAAGACGGAGTACCTCGGCCTGAAGGGCAGCCGACTCCTTTTGCGCTGCCTCAAGGGCGGCCCGGGAAGCGTCGGCCCGCCGCGTCGCCTCATCCCGTTGGGCCCTCAGGGCTGCGGTTCTTCCCTCAGCCTTGATCCGGATCAACTCCAGCTTCCTCTCGAACTCGCGCTCGAGGCCTTGGCGCGTTGTCGCCACCCGACAACCAACCTCCTCCAAGACGCGTGCCTCCCGCGCAGCGACTTCATCTTCCGCCTGCGTCACCAGGCGCTCCCTCGTCTCCAACCACTCGTACTCGCGGGTGCGTTCGGCGGCCTCCAGCGTCAGCGCCTCTTCGCATCTCTGGAGCCCAGCTGGGTCGCCAGAGGCCACCCTCATCGACTCAAGGGCCGCCTCGTGCAGTTCCACTTGCTCCTCTAGCAAGTGGCATCGGGCCAGGAGCTCCCGAGCCCGCTCCTCCACTGCCTCTCGCCGTCGGTCGGCTCCCAGGGCCTCTTCGGCGGCCTGGGATCAGGCCATCCGGGAGGCCTCCAGCGACGCCTTCGCTTCTTCGTCTTCAAGGTCGCGCTGGTGGCGCGCGAGGGCAACGGCGGTCTCCAGCTCGCGCCTCTCCGCGGCCAGGCGCAGGCCCTCGGCCTCCAGGCACGCGTCTTCCTCAGCGAGATCCTCCCCAAGGAGGTCTACCGTGCCGCTCGCCCTTCGAAGGAATTCGTGGCGGCGAGCGCGGCGCTCCCGAGCACACTCGAGCACGTCTCCCACACCATCGTCTGCCCCAGGCAAGCGCCTGGAAGCACGAATCATCGCTCCCCCTCCGGGCAGGGGGCTGGCGCCCCGATGACGGCCAGGCGCGCCACGCCAGAAGCTCGGCCTGGGGCCGGCACGTCTCCAGAAGAAAGGCACCGGGGGCGCCTCAGCCAGTCGCAGCCCGCGACCAGATGAGAAGCCCACGGCAGGCTGGCCATGCCAAGAGAGGGCCCATGAAGGAAGATCGCAGGAAGAGAAGGGCTGCGGGGCACCTCAGGACGGTCTGCCCCTTCGTTCGTCCTCACCACAAGAGTCGTGCT
This sequence comes from Aegilops umbellulata, assembly GCA_032464435.1. Classification (NCBI taxonomy): domain Eukaryota; kingdom Viridiplantae; phylum Streptophyta; class Magnoliopsida; order Poales; family Poaceae; genus Aegilops; species Aegilops umbellulata. Next base: position 179,510,455 of record CP136055.1, on the reverse strand, counting down.
GCTCGGGATGTCTTGGGGCGACGGGGGAGGTGAAGCCAAAGGAGGCGGCACCTCAGCGGCTTCCACGACCTCGGCAGGAAGAGGCCTGCAGAGCAAGAATCAGTAGACGCAACAAGGGGATCAGGAGCCAGGAAAGGAGAAGGCTTATTCGTCGGTGGCGAAGTACTTCCGGCGCTTCAGCAAGCGACAAGGGAAGTCATCACCTAGGGCCTCCCTTTTCCTCCGGAGGGCCTCAAAGTCCACACGAAAGCGGCCCAGGAGAAGAGCGCAAGGATCAACCCGCGACGAAGGCGAAGTGGCAGCGCTATCCACGTCAGGGGCGCCTGCCTGGCGCGCGCTGCCAGTCACCTCGGCAGAAGACGTGGCCGGGCGCTGGGAGCGACAGCTTGCCACCCACAGCCTCTGCAGCATGGGCCTCAGGAGCTGCTTCCTCAAGGGCATCGCCAAGCGCAGTCTCCCCTTCGGGAGCCTTATCGGTCTCCGCCATCTCACGCCTCCCTGCCCCGCCACTCGAGGAGGATTCGCCCTGACCGGCCGGAAGGGCGGTCACCACCACAGGATTCTCGCGAGGCCCTTGGAGGCCGGCGGGGCGAAGCCCCCACTCATCGAAGGAGGGCATCTGCTTCACGAAGTCGTCCCTGTTCTGGCAGAGGTAAAGCAGGGCCCCTCCTCTCTGGATGCTGCCCGGATTGGGGTCGCCAGTCAGGACCAAGAGCACGGTCCTTAGCACCGCAGGCGTCAGGTCTTCTTCTTGGAGCCTCATGCGATCACCATGCCCGCTCAAAGCCCACATTCGGCAAGAATGGCATTGGAGAGGGGCGATGCGGCGTAACAAGAACTCCTTCACCACTTTGGGTGCCGTCACGCCGAGCAACCTCAAGGACGCGAAGCGGCGCCAGATGAAGGCGAGCCGGGGGCTCACGAGCGTCTCCTGGCCCCAGCCCGAATTGGGTGCCGCAGGGGAAGTTGGCTTCGCCAGCAGGGGGCTGGGCACCCTGACATCAACGTACAACCAATGCTCGCGGAACCCAGCTGAAGGCGGAGGGAGCTTGAAGTCAATCCCCGAGGCCGCAGTCTCGGGAGCGGCAACGAAGCTCACACACGCTGAGCATTGAGTGGGGTCAGTAAGGCGCAAAGAGAAGAAGTGGCGCGACAAGGCAACGGAAGGAGGGATGCCCATTATCGCCTCGCAAACAAAAGCAAAGACCGAAAGGAGGGTGATGGATTCGGGACCCAAATGCATCATGTGGATCTGATAATGAGAGAGGACGGCCTTGAAGAAATCAGAAAAGGGGGGAACCAGACCCGCCCACAAGGCATCGGCGAAATAATGGACCTTGGTAATTATCCTGTCAGTGGGGAGGTGAGACGTAGACCAGGCCGTCGTCCTCCCACACTCGTTGAAGGTGGTGGCTAGAGACGGGCTAAGCTTACCCAGGCACTCTTGATTGAGTATGATCGATCTGCCGACGGCGGGATTCACCGACAGCGGCGAGCGGGACGGAGTCATGGGTTTCTTCCCCTTCTCCTTCTTCGTCGGACCCATGGCGATGGAAAGGAGGGGGAAGATGAGAAATGGGATTGGAGACAAGAGTCGGAGGTCGAAGAGAGGAAGGATAGGGGACGGTCGAGCAACAGGAAGGGGGGCGGCTGCGTACAACTACGAGTCCGCATGGCAAGGCGCAAAATAAGGACGTGTGGGGGAACAGTGCCGCCCACGTCCAATCAGCCGCCACGCAGCGCCCGAGGCCGCAGGCTGTTAGGGCCCGCGGCGCTTCGCCCTTGCCCTTTCGCCTCTCAGCACGGCCAAGTCCAGGCGCACCTTGGGCCCGGGGGCTACTGTCGGCGTTCTGGGAACGGGGGTCCCCAGACTTGCCGGCCTGCGGCCCGCGACGTGGCTCAAAAGAGGCCCAGCGTGGCCCAACTTCATCAACACAAGACCCAAGACCCTCGCGAGGGGCCAAGCCTCGCAGGGCGGACGACACAGCACTTCCTCAGGCACGGCCTCGTCAGGCTGGCTCACGAGGAGGCGGAGAGATCAAGGTAGGGTACCTCGCGAGGTGCCCATGACGCAAGCCATGATGACCAAGGGCGCCAGACGGGCACCAGCCCGCGCAGTGTCCTCCCTTTCCTCTTTGGTGCAAAGGGGGCAAGCGGAGGCGAGAGGATCAAGCAAAGGCATCCATTTCGGTGCAACGAGACCAAGACCGGTCCAATGGTGGGAAGGAGGTCATCGTGGAGCCCAGAACGGCGTCACCACAAGGCCTTTGGCACGCGAGGACCAACTTTAGTCAGGATAAGTGTACCAGATGTTCCCCTTCGAATTGGCCAATTGTTGGCGCCCTTCCCGCTCAATATTTGGGAAGAGGCCCAGGGCCTTTGCCTATAAATAGGACTAGCCACCCCCAAGGCAGGGGGACGGGGCGATTTAGCATCGAGCAAACAGGCCAGCAGAACCCAGGATCAGAGCAAGCCGAGAGCAAAGAGAGAAAGAAGAGAAGGGCGGGCGAACTCCCCCTAGCAGTGCACCCCCCTAGCCAGGAGCAGACCCTCGCGAGGCTGTTCCCCCTTGTATTGTTCATCATCATCAGCCCAAGAGGCAATCCATCCACCACAAACTAGAGTAGGGTATTACATCACAACGGTGGCCCGAACTAGTATAAACTCTGCGTTCCTTGTGCTATTCTTTCAGTAGTTAGATCCTTGCAATACGGAGAGGTAGAGGGTGTGATCTCCGCGCGCACCCCAGAGTTCGAACCTTAAGGGTCTGCCGGAACCCGAAATCCGACAGTATCGGGGGGTATGAACCATAGAGAAGTTGGAATACAGTAGGTTTAACACCAATATAAATAAAGAATGAGTTCACTATAGTACCTTATGGTGGTGATTTGTTTTCTTATACTAACGGAGCTCATGAGATTTTTTGTTGAGTTTTGTGTTCTGAAGTTTTCAAGTTTTTGGGTAAAGATTTGATGGATTATGGAATAAGGAGTGGAAAGAGCCTAAGCTTGGGGATTCCCAAGGCACCCCAAGGTAAAATTCAAGGACAACCAAAATCCTAAGCTTGGGGATGCCCCAGAAGGCATCCCCTCTTTCGTCTTCGTCTATCGGTAACTTTACTTGAGGCTATATTTTTATTCACCACATGATATGTGTTTTGCTTGGAGCGTCTTATATGATTTGAGTCTTTGCTTTTTAGTTTACCACGATCATCCTTGCTGTACACACCTTTTGGGAGAGACACGCATGAATTAGAATTTATTAGAATACTCTATGTGCTTCACTTATATCTTTTGAGCTAGATAATTTTGCTCTAGTTCTTCACTTATACCTTTTTAGAGCACGGTGGTGGTTTTATTTTATTGAAATTATTGATCTCTCATGCTTCACTTATATTATTTTGAGAGTCCTTTAGAACAGCACGGTAATTTGCTTTGGCTATAAAATTAGTCCTAATATGATAGGCATCCAAGATGGGTATAATAAAAACTTTCATATAGAGTTTATTAAATACTAGGATAAATTTGATACTTGATAGTTGTTTTGAGATATAAAGGTGGTAATGTTAGAGTCATGCTAGTTGGGAAACTATGGAATTGAGAAATACCTGTGTTGAGGATTGCAAGTTCCGTAGCATGCATGTATGGTAAACGTTGTGTGACAAATTTGAAGCATGGGGTGTTCTTTGATTGCTTTCCTTATGAGTGGCGGTCGGGGATGAGGGATGGTATTTTCCTACCAATCTATCCCCATAGGGGCATGCGTAGTAGTACTTTGCCTCGAGGGCTAATAAACTTTTTCAATAAGTATATGAGTTCTTTATGACTAATGTGAGTCCATGCATTATAAGCACTCTTACCTTTCTGCAATTTGCTAGCCTCTATGGTACTGTGCATTGCCCTTTCTCACCTCGAGAGTTGGTGCAAACTTTGCCGGTAAATCCAAACCCCATGATACGATACGCTCTATCACACGCAAGCCTCCCTATATCTTCCTCAAAACAACCACCATACATACCTATTATGGCATTTCCATAGCCATTCCGAGATATATTGTCATGCAACTTTTCCATCGTTCCGTTTATTATGACACTCTCCATCATTGTCATATTGCTTTGCATGTAGTTGACATCACATTTGTGGCAAAGCCACCTTCATAATTCTTTCATACATGTCGTTCTTGATTCATTGCATATCCCGGTACACTGCCGGAGGCATTCACATAGAGTCATATTTTGTTCTAAGTATCGAGTTGTAATTCTTGAGTTGTAAGTAAATAGAAGTGTGATGATTTTCATTATTAGAGCATTGTCCCATGTGAGGAAAGGATGCTGGAGACTATGATTCCCCCACAAGTCGGGATGAGACTCCGGACGAAAAATAAAAAAAATATAATAATAATAAAAGAGGCCAAAGAAGCCCAAAAAAGAGAGGCCAAAGAAGCCCAAATAAAAAAATGAGAAAAAAAGATAGAAGGGACAATGTTACTATCCTTTTCCACACTTGTGCTTCAAAGTAGCACCATGTTCTTCATGATAGAGAGTTTCTTATTTTGTCACTTTCATATACTAGTGGGAATTTTTCATTATAGAACTTGGCTTGTATATTCCAATGATGGGATTCCTCAAAATTCCCTAGGTCTTCGTGAGCAAGCAAGTTGGATGCACACCCACTTAGTTTCCTTTGATGAGCTTTCATATATATATAGCTCTAGTGCATTCGTTGCATGGCAATTCCTACTCCTCGCATTGACATCAATTGATGGGCATCTTCATAGCCCGTTGATTAGCCGCGTCAATGTGAGACTTTCTCCTTTTTTGTCTTCTCACATAATCCCCATCATCATATGCTATTCCACCTATAGTGCTATATCTATGGCTTGCGCTCATGTATTGCGTGAGGGTTGAAAAAGCTGAAGCGCGTTAAAAAGTATGAACCAATTGCTCAGCTTGTCATCGGGGTTGTGCATGATGGGAGCATTTTGTGTGACAAAAATGAAGCATGGCTAAACTATATGATTTTGTAGGGACAAGCTTTCTTTGGCTATGTTATTTTGATAAGACATAATTGCTTGGTTAGCATGCTTGAAGTATTACTATTTTTATGTCAATATTAAAACTTTGTCTAGAATCTTTTGGATCTAAACATTAATGCCACAATAAATAGAATTACATTGAAATTATGTTCGGTAGCATTCCACATCGAAAATTCCGTTTTTATCATTTACCTACTCGAGGACGAGCAGGAATTAAGCTTGGGGGTGCTTGATACGTCTCCAATATATCTATAATTTTTTTTGTTCCATGCTATTATATTATTATTTTTTCGATGTTTAATGGGCTTTACTATGCTCTTTTATATTATTTTTGGGACTAACCTATTAACCGAAGGCCCAGTGCAAATTGCTGTTTTTTTGCCTATTTCAGTGTTTCTCAGAAAAGGAATATTAAATGGAACCCAAACGGAATGAAACCTTTGGGAGGATATTTTTTGGAACAAACGCAATCTAGAAGACATGGAGTGGAAGTCAAGGAAGCAACGAGGCGGCCACGAGGCAGGAGGGTGTGCCCAGGGGCTAGGCGCGCCCCCATCCTCGTGGGCCCCTCATAGCTCCACCGACCTACTTCTTTCGCCTATATATATACTCTTATACCCTGAAAACATCCATGGGAGCCACGAAACCACTTTTCCACCTCCGCAACCTTCTGTACCCGTGAGATCCCATCTTGGGGCCTTTTTCGGCACTCTGCCGGAGGGGGATTCAATCACGGGGGGCTTCTACATCAACACCATAGCCTCTCCGATGATGTGTGAGTAGTTTACCATAGACCTTCGGGTCCATAGTTATTAGCTAGATGGCTTTTTCTCTCTCTTTGGATCTCAATACAAAGTTCTCCTCGATGTTCTTGTAGATTTGTTTGATGTAATAATCTTTTGTGGTGTGTTTGCCGAGATCTGATGAATTGTGGGTTTATGAACTTGATTATCTATGAATATTATTTGATTCTTCTCTAAATTCTTGTATGCATGATTTGATATCTTTGCAAGTCCCTTCGAATTATCGGTTTAATTTTCCCTACTAGATTGATCTTTCTTGCAATGGGAGAAGTGCTTAGCTTTGGGTTCAATCTTGCGGTGCTCGATCCCAGTGACGGAAAGGGAAACGACACGTATTGTATTGTTGCCATCGAGGATAAAAAGATGGGGTTTATATCTTATTGCTTTAGTTTATCCATCTACATCATGTCATCTTGCCTAATGCGTTACTCCGTTCTTATGAACTTAATACTCTAGATGCATGCTGGATAGTGGTCGATGTGTGGAGTAATAGTAGTAGATGCAGAATCGTTTCGGTCTACTTGACATGGACGTGATGCCTATATTCATGATCATTGCCTTAGATATCATCATAACTATGCGCTTTTCTATCAATTGCTCGGCAGTAATTTGTTCACCCACCATAATATATGCTATGTTGAGAGAAGCCACTTGTGAAACCTATGGCCCCCGGGTCTACTTTACATCATATAAGTTTCCAATCTACAATTCTAGTTTACTATTTACTTTGCAATCTTTATTTTCCAATCTATACAACCAAAAATACCAAAAATATTTATCTTATTATCTTTATCAGATCTCACTTTTGCAAGTGGCCGTGCAGGGATTGACAACCCCTTTATCGCGTTGGTTGCAAGGTTCTTGATTGTTTGTGCAGGTACTAGGCGATTTGCGTGTAGTCTCCTACTGGATTGATACCTTGGTTCTCAAAAGCTGAGGGAAATACTTACGCTACTTTGTTGCATCACCCTTTCCTCTTCAAGGGAAAACCAACGCATGGTCAAGAGGTAGCACGCACGTGGCGAGGAAGATCTGGGATTACCTCCCCGGGTACCAGTGCGAGAGGTGGGATGAATGGAGAGGGTATTGGTGTTGGATCCAGGATAAACACTGGTACACGTCGGTGCTATACAAACGGTTTTTAACCCCTTTCCGCGACGGCATTTGGAACCGTCGCCTAGTGAGTGACGGCGATAGGGGGTCCTTCCCACACGACCCAGAAACCGTCAGGGATAGGGACCCTACAGTACTCCTTCTCGTTTGTGCTCACATTGCCATCGCAGTCGGTATTCTGTGGTGCTACGTTTACGATGCACGGTCCATCACAAATAGTTCCCTATTATAGAATGTGTATGATAAGCATACAATCACACACATTCTCTTTTCCCAAACCGTTTGCGATAACTAATCAAGAAGATTATCTAATCGTCGTATGAGTGTCGGACAGGATTACGAAACGTCGGACTGTTGTAACATCGTCGTACACGACAACTATCGCACACGCTATTCTGTGGTGCAATGTTTACGATGCATACTTCATCAGAAATAGTTCATGGTTGCGAATCGTGTACGATAAGGCAACTAACACAAATGTTTAGTTTGCCCACACCGTTTGTGATATTGTCTGACATCGCACACGTTTTGCAAACGGCAACTGTGTGCATGCTTGCACACGTTTCCTCTCTTTGAACCATCTCGGATTATGGTGTATATCGCAAATGTTTGTGTTTTACCAACCATGTGTGCAGTAACGACCTGGAGAGCATAATTTCACCGTAATTTAATTGCTGCTATTTCAAATTGTACCGGATTTGAATTTGAATTTGAATGTATGCTACAGCCTTATTCAATCCATCAGGTTCAAACAACCAATGCATTGTTCGATTCATAGGTACATATGTTCAAGAATTACATAAGAACCAAATAAAGAATGATGAACCACGGTTGTATACTTGTACTATTAAAGACGGTAAAGAAAGAGGCAAAATACATTCTGGTTGCTGAACAAGGTGAACCGGAATGCCCATATTGTGCCCTCCTCCATGCAGAAGGCATGCACAACTCTAGTCCAACCCCTTGTGATGGCCGACCGCCAATACTTCACGGTCTTTATGAAAACATTGAGATAATCATCGTGTTCTGGTAGAAATACTTTAACCTTTGCATGCCCACCAATCATGTATTTTGAGAGGTAATCTTGAGTAAACTGCTTTGGCAACCACTGCAAAGGAAAAAAGATTCGGACATTGTCATCTAACACAACTCATTATGGGCAGTAAAAAGAAGGTTGCAGAGTTCTTATACTCACCATCATGTAGTTCACTATTGTCTTGGATAAAGTGTAAACAAATAGTTTAATTGCCATCTTTGGACCCATTTTACTAACAATCCTTATCAGCTTCCTCACTTGATGTTGGTTCATCGATATCTCATTGCCCCATACGAAGAAAGGGTCAAAGCGCGGATCTTTACCAATGACATATGTACCTAAAAGCACCAAGTTAATATTAGAAGCTAAATAGCGATTGTACAATGATGTAGTACAACACTCTTTTATAATATCTTATAACATCCAATATACTCACATATTAGATGAATTAACATCTTATATTATGGGCCGGACGGAGTTTAGTGTATTCTTAAAAATTATCGGCTCATTAACTATTGTTGTATCCATGGGTTGCAGTTAGTTTGAGCTAGTTCGGGCTCAAATAGCCCTAAAGAATATCTAAACATGAGGGCTAGTTTGAGCTAGTTGCATCTATAACCCGCCCAAAAAAACTGTCCATCCCAAGAGGTGCTAATTGGAGCTAGTTCTCCTAGTGCATTTATTGTCAATCTAACCCTGCCATCCAAACAACTCTTTTGATGGAGTTAGTTCAGGGTTAGTCATGAGCTAGAAACTAACTCTAACCTCTAGCTAAGTTGAGTATCCAAACAGGGTTGTGTTGTTGTTGTTGTTGTTGTTGTTGTTGCTGCTGCTGCTCTTCTACGTATATCTAGACATCATTAGAACGTTAATGTAACACTCTTCCTGTTGCTATGTAGCCTAGGATTGCATATTTAGACATTAAGTACAGTGCATGTTGCTATGTAGCCTCAGATATATTACATATGGCCCTAGTTAACCTAACGATAAATGGGTTGAAGACATATTTAGTTGAAAGTCTGATTCACCGTTTAGTCCTTATCTGCCCTCGGCCTATATGGTACCAGCTACCGATATCCTGAACAGTGAGCATACATTAGCCATGGGATGAAACTAACCTCAATGGAAAACAGCAGTCATTCCCAAAATTGTCCTGTGTAGGTACATCGAGAAGCATGTTAAGCACAACAGGCTAAACATCAACCAAAATTATCCATGGCAGACAAAATAATCTCCAAAAGATAGCTTCAGTGTGCAGGTTTAAGCACGCTAGTAAAGCAAAACAAATGGAAAGGTGTGTTACCTTCAACATGCCTAAGATTTAACAACAAGCAAACATAGTCATTCAAACTGGTATTGTGTCGGTCTAAGTACACTGGTTATTGTTAAAAAAATTGGAAAGGCGTGTTAACTACAAGATGCAGCAACCAAATGTAGTCATTCATAGTGGTATTTTTGAAACTGGTACTCATGAAATTGAACTGCACAGTTCATACTTGCACATATAGAACATCAAGTTGTGAATAACTAGAATAAACAAGGCATACTACAAACAACCAAAGATAGCATTTGAAACTGGACATATGCTAAGTACAAACAACCGAACAATCAAAAAACACTAAAGAGGCATATGCTAGCTATAACAGGCTTAACAACAAGAAAATATATGCATTCCTATCGGTATGTTTAAAATTGGATTGATGAAATGTATTGCACAGTAAATAATCGCACATATAGAACATCACATTATGAACAACTGAAATAAACAAGGCATACTGCAAACAACCAGATATAGCAATTAAAACTGGACATGTTCTCACTACACTACAAAGGTACTCGACAAAACATATCATGGGTTTCCCCCTATGAAGAGGCATGGCAAAACAAATCATTGGTTTCCTCACTTGTCACAGATGGGCTCATTCCCGTGGGAAGAGCATGGACCCTGGATGCGCTCCATGTTGTCGCAGATGGGATCATTTCCCTTGGAAGAGCACGGCTGTAGGGTGCCCTCCCTGATGTCGTAGACGGGCGCTTTCCCCTTGGAAGAGTAGATGGGATCTTTCCCCTTGGAAGAGCCGGAGAGGGTGCCCTCCTCATGGTCACCGTCGATGAGGTCTGACTTGGAAGCTGTGGATCCCAAGCCAGCGTCGCAGAACATGTCCTTCAGAAATGACAAAAGGGGTTCGATGGCAATGTAGGATGGCAAATTGTTGACAGCGAGGTAGAGGAGATCAGCGGCGGGGCCATGGATGAGATCGATGGTGGGGCCATGGATGAGATCGACGGTGGGGACATGGATGAGATCGACGGCGGTTGAACCGGAGGGGTTGGGGAGGGCCACTTAACCTGTGACATAGCCCGCCTCAGGTCGTCGTTGTTGATGACCTCGATGTCGTAGCCGACGGCCGAGACATGCCCGCATACTCTAGCCCGCTGCATGAGTGCCTGCCGCCAGTAACGGTCGTCAGCTTCCTCGGCGACATCGGGCGAAGAGACTGCGATACACCTCTTTTCGGCCAGCCGCTCCTCGAGCTCCACGGGAAGCGTAGCCGTGATTAGGCTGTGATGCTTTGGAGTGGGGGATGGGGATGGGGATATGTGGGAAAGGGGGCGTTTGGCAGGCGTCATCTAAGAAACTCAGGGCATCCTAGGTATGGAGATCGGTGGGTAAGCTGCACGGGCAAACCGGCAGATGTTGACAATGGAGACCTTGTGGCAGCGATGGCAGCGGCGGGGACCTTGCTAGGGTTTCGAGCGAGGGAGGGGGTGTGTGTGCGCATGACGGAGGAGGTTTTTGTGTGTGTGTGTGTGTGTGTGTGTGTGTGTGTGTGTGTGTGTGTGTCTGTGTGTGTGTGTGGAAGGCAAGCTTCAAAATATCGGATATCGGGTTCGTATCGGTTTGGCTTCGACATATCGGATGTCGGATATCGGGTGATATATCGGACGATATGTAGATATATCGGAGGAAACATGTCTAATTTTTTTTTGTTATTCTTGTTCAAAACATGTATTTTTAGTAAAACAAAATGTATGATGTCAATGCTTCAACATAACACATTTCGATTCCTAGTTTATTAACTTGTTGATTAAGAAACTATTAAGGAAAGATTCACAAAATTCTTACTCTATGATTAAAAAAATACGATATGTATGCATTTGTATGAAACATTGTGCATGACTTTGATAATATATGCTGAAGTTGTAAATGCACAATCTTATTTCACTGTTATTTAATAAAGACCTATTGTTATCTACGTATCTTGCTATATCAGTGGACATATCGGGCTAGATATCGGCCATATCGATTGATATTTCGGTCCATATCGGGTGATATGTTTGAAAATGATATTTACAAAATGATATGTTATCTATATATCGGTAGAGCCCCAAAAGTGATATATCGGCCTTTATATCAGTCATATCGGCCTTGATTTAAAAGCTTGGTGGAAGGGGGGTATTTGAGGAAATGACGCGGGTACTGAAAATTTTACTACGCAGGAGTCAAACGCGGGAATGAAATGCCGGGGCTATTGAAATTTTTTATGATGGTGCATCACACACGGTCCGGAAATAACAACCGTGTGTTATGAAACAGAAAAACCCTCGAGTCGGGCAGATATTTTTGAGGGATGCCGGCGGGATTGGGAACAAGAAACAGCACACATGGTCGAAACACAATAACCATGTGTTATCAAACAGAAAAAAGCTGCAGGCGGGTAGATATTTCTGAGAGGGAAGCCTCATGGAGCCCAATGCACACGGTTAGTTTGAGTGAACCGTGTCTGTTGCGTCATCCGACTTGTCTAATGTTCATAAATTTGATGAAAAATGATGCGGGAGAGGATCAGAACATGAACACACTTGCATGTGGACCAAATTTATGTATGAAAAGGGTGGTTTGATTTTCAAATACCAAATGCAACTTCGATGTGGCACCTCTCTCGCAAAGCGCACGTTATTGCTTGCCCCACCCCCCTCGTGTCGGCACGAGGGGAATCCTAAGCTATGAATGCATGCCCCCTCCCCCCCCCAACCGAGGTTCACCTAGCAAAGTGCGAAGTTGCTAGAATCCCCCCTCCCTCGTGTCGGCACGAAGGGAATCCTAAGCTATGAATGCATGCTCCCCCCAACCGAGGTTCACCTAGCAAAGTGCGAAGTAGCTAGCAGCCCCCCCTCCCTCGTGTCGGCGCGAAGGGAATCCTAGGCTATGAATGCATGACCCCCCCAACCGAGGTTCACCTAGAAAACTGCGAGGTAGCTAGCAGCCCCCCTCTTGTCGGCGCGAAGGGAATCCTAAGCTATGAATGCATGCCCTCCCCCCCAACCGAGGTTCACCTAGCAAAGTGCGAAGTAGCTAGCAGCCCCCCCCCCCCGTGTCGCCACGAAGGGAATCCTAAGGTATGAACGCATGCCCCCCCAACTGAGGTTCACCTAGCAAAGTGCGAAGTACGTAGCAGCCCCCCCCCACACACACACACTTTCAGTCGGCGGGCCAGAGAGGCATATCTCACCAAGATGGATCGTAAAACGGACCAAGAATAATCCAACTTGGTCGTACAACCTCTCTCTTGTTGTTAGTGAAAGTGATGGTCGTCCATGCGACCTCGGATATGGCCAATAATCACGCAAGTAGCTAGTTCCCATAGACAACCACTGCATGCGTGTAGCCCAAACATATGAATGGAGAGGTGTGTTTTGAGTAACAATGGAACAACTTTGATGTGGCACCGTGATTTCGAACTAGGAATCCCCACACCGAGTGAGGGTTAGGTTCACGATGCATATGTATGTTACACCACACTTCAAGCCAACGACAGGGATTCATGCATGCATGCGTGCATAGTATATGCGCTCAAACTTAATTAGGTCTGAACCTCACCATGACCTATACTACGATAACACGAACCAAATGAAGAATCCGCCATGGTAACATATCTTGTAGTCGGTCAAGGTGACCATGGATGTCCACGCGGGCCCACAAATATATAGGCTTGTCGCTGATAACCACGTGAGGGAGTGTACCGTTCGAAGGCAACCACTACATGCATATGTATGGAGGTGATGCGTGCATGCATGTTTGAATACCATTTCACAACATTGACGTGGCGTGTGCGTCAAAAATCGTACACTAGCTCCCCACACAGAGCGAGATCGGTTCATGATGTGTCGTTGTACTAGCCACTTCGACTCGATGGGAGGGATTCATGCGTACACATGCATGTGTGTGTGCGCTCAAATTGTATCATGCATATATACCGTATTACAAGCCAAAAAATAATCCCCTCCTAAGTCAAATTAACCTCTCTTGTTGTCAGGCAAAAAGTAGTGATGGACCAAGCAGGCCCACTGATGGAAAGCATCGATATCGCTGATAACCGCTTAAGTGGGTGCGAGAGGACAACCACCACCGCTTTGCATGTGGGCCAAACATATATATATATATGTTGAATACCTAAAATGCACAACTTTGATGTGCCACATGCCTCAAAAACCGTAAAGCATGCACCTACACAGAGCGAGGTTCATGAAGCGTACTACATATGATGGTCCCCTTCCCCCCTCTTCACCGCATACTATATGCTCCTGCCGTAATATGTACAACCCAAAAGAATCCTCATTGATGGTCAAATTAACTAACCTCTCCCGATGTAGGTCAAAGTGATGCATGCATGCATCGACGATGGCCTCGTGGGCCCTCAGATGGAAGCGTCACACGTGAGTGTCCTAGCTAGGAAAACCACCACGTGCATGCATGTGGCCCAAAGAGGTGTTGTGTGATGTTTGAATAGCCAATTTCAAAATTTTGATATGGCACGTGCCTCGGAAACAAAAAATTCCTGACACTGAGTGAGGTGTACTTATTCACGGACGCGTACGTATAGTATATATGCTAGTCCCCTCCCACCTCTTTGACGCGTACTATATATGTGACGCCCGGATAATTAGACTACAGTAATTTCCTGCTAATGATGCCATGTCACCCCGGTTACTGCTGCTAATCTATCGTTAGATCAAAACCGGTCCAAAATTCAAATTCAAAATTTGGTAAATAATAAAACTTTTCAAACGTTAAAACAAAAATGTTCGGTTGGTACTAAATATTACATAGTTAATTATGGTGAAGAACTCACAATTTTATATAATGCTTAAGTGCCCTAAATTAAATAAAACAGAAAAGGTAAATAAATAAAAGAAAATCAAACACAAAGAAAAATAGAAACAAAACGAAAATAAAAGGTAAACAGAACCCACCCCCATTGGGTCGTGGCCCTGCTGGCTACTCCAGCCGGCTGGGCCGACCGGCCCACTCGCTACCCACTGGCCTATATGGCCTAACCCCCCATACCCCAAACCCTAACTACCCCCCACTCGCACCCGGTCACCCCACTTCCTCCCCCACTCTCCCAAGTCGCTCTCCTCCCTTCCCGATCCAATCTGGATCGGGGGAATTGTGCTCGGCGCCCCGCGTAGCTCACCCGACCCTGTCGCCCCCGACAACCCCGCCGCCCGGATCGACCGCACCTCGCCGCCTCGACCACTCCTCCTCGTTGGATGCCTCGTTGTCCTCTCCGCCATGCGCCGCACCCCCGTGCCGCCTCCCCGTCGGACTGCCACCCCGTCGCCGTCGTCCCCGTCTACCTCCCCGAGCACCGCTGCCCTTGGACCCTACGCCCCGCCGTGAGCTCCGACCTCTCCTCCGTCCCTCGCACGCCATGGCACCCATACGCGCTCCGCCTGCCTTCCGCTCAAGCTCGCCGCACGCCGCCTTGCTTGCTCGCACGCTGCTCCCCCCCCCCCCCCGAGACCCGGGACGGGCGCGTCCGCGCATGGCCGCACCCTTGCGGCTGCTCCGCATCACCCCGTCACCACCTGCTGGTCACCGCCCCTTCCCCCTGCTTGTCGCGAAGCCTCGCGCCACGGGCCTTCCCCTGTTTACCACATCCGCGCTCGGTGCGTGGCCATGCCCTGCGCCTCGCCTGCGCGCACGCCCGCAGCCTCCCGTCGTGCACTGCCTAATGGCCGTTGCGTCGTCCGTCGTCTGCTCCCGCTCACCCACTGCTGCTACTTCTTGTGCGGTCACCGCCGGCGCTGCTGCGCCCGCGGGCGCCTAACCGCGCCGCGGCTCACCTCGGTCGGCCGGCCTCATCCCCTCCCGTGATGGGCGCCTAGATGCGCCCCGCCCCGGCGCCCGAAACCCATTGCCCGCTAGCCCCTCTGGGCCGCAGACACATGGGCCTCGCCTAGAACGTTTTTAGAAAAATAATATAATTAGTAATTAAATTTAATTAATTAATTAACCAAGTTAATTAACTTAACTAATCATGTTTAATTAATCTAATTAAGTTTAATTAACCTAATAACTACTTAAACAAATTAAACGGTTGGTTAGTCCATGTTTCAATGAAAATGGGGACCCACTGGTCAATTTGACCAGTCAACGGTCAATGCTGACTAGGCTGTTGACTTTGGCTGGCCCCACCAGTCAGTCTCTGCTGACTAGGCAGTTGACCAAGTCAACCGGGCCTACTGGTAAGCCACACAAGCCCATCTCTTCTGTGTACCCATAGCAATTTAACATTTAATTTTTCAATTAAAATAATTTAGGAAATGATTAAAACTTTAGAAAATCATATAAATTAATCCGTAGCTCGGATCGAAAAACTTTCTACATGAAAGTTGCTCAGAACGACGAGATGAATCCGGATACGCAGCCCGTTCGTTCGCCACACATACCTAACCTATCGAACTCACAACTTTCCCCCTCCGGTTCATCTGTCCGAAAATGCGAAACACCGGGGATACTTTCCCGGATGTTTTCCCCCTTCGCCAGTATCTCCTGCTACCACGTTAGGGCACACCTAACACCGTTGTTTGCTTTGTCATGCATCGTTATGCATTTGTTTGCTTTGTATTCATTATTTCTTCCCCCTCTTCTCTCCGGTAGACTACGAGACCGACGTCACTGCTGGTGCCCCGACCGACTACAGTCTTGACGACCCTTCCTTCTTGCCAGAGAAACTAGGCAAGCCCCCCCCCCTTTGATCACCAGTTATCGCCTATTCCTTCTCTCTACTGCTTGCATTAGAGTAGTGTAGCATGTTACTGCTTTCGATTAATCCTATTCTGTTGCATAGCCTGTCATTGTTGCTACAGTTGTTACCCTTACCTGCAATCCTAACTGCTTAGTATAGGATGCTAGTATTCCATCAGTGGCCCTACACTCTTGTCCGTCTGCCATGCTATACTACTGGGCCGTGGTCACTTCGGGAGGTGATCACGGGCATATGCTATATACTTTATACTGTTACATTACTTATGATACAGTTCGGAGATGGGGGCTGAAGGGGCAGGTGGCTCCATCCCGGTAGAGGTCGGCCTGGGTTCCCGACGGCCCCCGATTGTAACTTTGTGGCGGAGCGACAAGGCAGGTTGAGACTACCCAGGAGAGAGGTGGGCCTGGCCCTGGTTCGGCCTGGGTTCGCGGATGCTTAACACGCTTGACGAGATCTTCGTATTTGATCTGAGTCTGGCTACTGGCCTATACACACTAACCAACTACGCGGGAACAGTTATGGGCACTCGACGTCGTGGTATCAGCCGAAGCACTTCGTGACGTCAGTGACTGAGCGGCGTGCGCCGGATTGGACTGGAACGCCTGCTAGGCTAGGTCTGCTTCCTGCCGCGCTCGCAACGTGCAGGTGTGCAATGGGCGATGGGCCGAGACCCCTGCACCATAGGATTTAGACCGGCGTGCTGACCTCTCTGTTGTGCCTAGGTGGGGCTACGACGTGTTGATCTTCCGCGGCCGGGCATGACCCAGAAAAGTGTGTCCGGCCAAATGGGATCGAGCGTGTTGGGTTATGTGGTGCACCCCTACAGGGAAGTTTATCTATTCGAATAACCGTGATCTTCGTTAACAGGACGACTTGGAGTTGTACCTTGACCTTATGACAACTAGAACCGGATACTTAATAAAACACACCCTTCCAAGTGCCAGATATAACCCGGTGATCGCTCTCACACAGGGTGACGAGGGGAGGATCGCCGGGTAGGTTTATGCTATGCGATGCTACTTGGTGAACTTACCATCTACTCTCTTCTACATGCTGCAAGATGGAGGCTGCCAGAAGCGTAGTCTTCAACAGGACTAGTTATCCCCCTCTTATTCTGGCATTCTGCAGTTCAGTCCACCGATATTGCCCCTTTACACAGATACCCATGCACATGTAGTGTAGATCCTTGCTTGCGAGTACTTTCGATGAGTACTCACGGTTGCTTTTCTCCCTCTTTCCCGCCTTTCCTTTCTTCCTGGTTGTCGCAACCAGATGCTGGAGCCCAGGAGCCAGATGCCACCATCGACAATGACTCCTACTACACCGGAGGTGCCTACTACTACGTGCAGGATGCTGACGACGACCAGGAGTAGTTTAGGAGTATCCCAGGCAGGAGGCCTACGCCTCTTTTGATCTGTATCCCAGTTTGTGATAGCCATATTATGGCAACTTGTTTAACTTCTTTCTGTACTCAGATATTGTTGCTTCCGCTGACTCGTCTATGATCGAGCACTTGTATTCGAGCCCTCGAGGCCCCTGACTTGTATTATGATGCTTGTATGGCTTATTTATGTTTTAGAGTTGTGTTGTGATATCTTCCCGTGAGTCCCTGATCTTCATCGTACACGTTTGCGTGCATGATTAGTGTACGATTGAATCGGGGGCGTCACAAGTTGGTACCAGAGCCGACTGCCTGTAGGAATTCCCCTTTCCAAATCCTTGGCCGAAGTCGAGTCTAGACATTGCAAAACTTTTACTAACATGGCTGTGTGTCTTACGGGCACACGTCGCCATTGGGTAGTAGGATCTTTTATTCCTCGACCTATACTCTAGGACTCTGACATCTCTTCTACTTGGGTTAAACGATTTTACTAACTCTAACTCTAGGTTCTCGATAATACTTTCTCCCGGAGAGCCCCTTATTACATATGATCGTATGCTGCACCAGAAGAATCTAAAGATACTCTCCGATGTTCTCTTGAGATTTTATGGCGTCGCTTTTGCAATTCCCCTCCATCGATAAACCCCTATGGATAACCACGTATACTCGCCATTCATACAATGCTTCCCAGTTGATCTTGTTATTACAAGATACACCGAAATTCTCTCTATTGTTTCAAGAATACTTTGTGCCTACTGCCTTGCAGTTCTTTGCCACATGAATACCCCTACGGATAATTCCTTGCTCTTACCGAGTATCCGCTCATCCCTAGTTGTTCATGTGTTTCACAAAATTCTTCAAAATACTATCCAATCTTTCGAGAATCCTCATTAGCCTATGGCTCTTGAAATGCTTGTCTGCATGCATTTTGGTTAATTCCAAATGACTAGCAATATTCATGGATGTCCTTTGCCTTTATCATCTTGGGTCCCTTGATTCAATATGTTGCGAATGTTGCAATTGTTAGTCAGATGCTAGAATTCATCCTTTCGGCTCAGACGTCATTTTAAACATGAGCTGGATCTCCACCAACCAAATTGCCATCGATTGTACCCCTAAGCCTACTCAACTTATCCATCCTTGATCAGAGCGTTGCTTCTGATCCCCTGATTTGGAAATCGTAATTCTTTTGCATTTGAACTTTGAATTAGTCAGTTGTTTCTATAATCAGATCTCCTTGCATTCTTCTTCCTCTGGTTGAGTACCGATGCTCACATCAGATCCCTTGTGGACCATCGGTTCCTTTGTTGGATTTTATCCGACAATGTCCTTCATATTGAATAACCTTGTGAGCCTTTCCATGGGTATATAATGCCTTTGGTAAATTGTATCATCTGCTTTTGAACAATGCTCTACTTTCGAGCTGGTGATGTTTACTATTGAAGCTTGTGGAATATGTTTCCACGATACCCCGATGGGTTGAACCTATGCCTGGCTTATTATGTGTGACTCGAAAGTTTTCACAAGTCATACACTTCTGGTATTTTGCTAGATAAAATTTCTACACTACAGCTTCATCAAAAGCGAGAAGTAAAATGAAAGGTTATGCATGGAAGAAGTGGGACTCGACCTTGAGCCTTTGCGTTCATGCCCATGGACCCGATGTGAAACTTATCATTGAAGCTTCTTGTAAATGATATTAATCCCCTTGTTATAAGTTCGTCTTGTATATATGTTTGGTCCTTTGCAATCATGGTTCCAACCATATTTTCTCATTAATACCATTTATTGGACAAGTTAATTACTTGTCTTGTGCAGATCATTGCACCTGTCCAACCTTTACTTTGATCTACCGTCGAGTATTACACTAGGATATCTTGATAATGTCATGGAACTGCATAACTTCTTATGGGTTCTTCATCAACTGTTATTTCTCAACGATTTCAATTTTTCTGGGTTCTGGGTTGTCGTCAACGGAGAACACCGATATGTGAACCGATACCTCATTCCGGTTAGATAACCCTAATTAATTTTTGTTGCTTATGAGTTTAATAATCCTTCCCGTCATTCCTAGCCTGATCGGCTATACCATTATTGGGCTAATTTTTAACTGTGCTTCCTGGTCCCCGGAGCACCACTTTTTACGATGAGCTAAGCTTACGTCGATTTTCCTCGTCATATCATTCGCCTTGAACAAAATCTTGATTTCGAGTTTGTGTCGTACTCGTGGTTCCAATAATTTTTCGCCTCATCATTCCGTTGACTTGATGTCATCGCCGTCCGGTTACATCTTCTTGAAACCTCTCGACAACTGTGTTGTGATCATCATCAACATTCTGAGGTCTTCTAAGATATCGGTCGAATTCATGGTGAGAGGTACCATCCTTGCCCCTTGATGATTTGTGTTATCACCGACAACATTATTGCTTTCACTCCAACACAAACTTGTTTGTGTTTTGTGTTACACCTGGAGATCCGTGCTATCCAGTAATTATTCTTCTTTACCTTGGAGTATTACCATCTTTAATGTCAAGAATGTCATGAGAATTTCACCACCTCCTGAGAATTCTTGATACAAGTAATACTTATCACCATCACCATTCCTTCTTGGTCCTCGTGTTGTTCCTAACCAGAATACCGACAATTGAACTATGATCTGTGAATTCAAAACTTCCAGCAACCCTGTTGCTTTGAACCAATGTTTAATTGTGTATGTTTTCCTTGAATATACCTCGTTATATCATTTGATCTGACAAATGTTATCTCCTTGTTCACATAAGTGTGGAAATCCATCTTTTGAAAATCTCAATGAATTGTCGCCGAGTCAATCAGCCACCTCCTCGCCTCTCCTTGATTTAATGATGAACTCTTGTTTCGGAACTCGCTCCCATAGTTCAATTATCGAGAAATCTTACAATGTCATCTCAACAATTTGTGTTGCACCTTTCTTCTCAGGCATCCTAAGTCGGAGGTATTCTGACACCAATCGGATCTGAACCTCGGTCAGATATGATGGTTGGGACATATTTCCAAGAGTTATAACATTGGTCTCTACATAACCCGGTAAGGTGGTGTCTTTGCTTAGCACCCCTGGCCAGAGGACCTATTGTTATGGTATATGTATCCTCTTATCAAGGTTAGCCATTCTTCCATGAGGAAATTGTAAGACTTATTCTATAAATTGTTCCTGATGAATCCATTGAGTATCAAAAGTCCGACCTTTGCTTGAAGACCATGTCAATGCTATCTCGTAGCATGTCTGTGGTACTCCGAATTTTAATAAGAACATTTGAAGTACAATGCTAAATTTCCTTTATCATTTATTCAAACACTGTTGTTTGGGTAAAGTCATGAAATTCCTCTCCCCTTACGTAATTGGTTACATACTTGGAGCCCTACCCTTAATATCTTGCTCTGCCTTTCTTTGGGAAAGATATACTCTAATACTTGAGTATAAACACCTTTTCCTTTCCATTGGTCTGATTAATGTAATAATCACATTTTCCTTCCCATTGTTTGGTTAACCTTTCTTGTGACCTATATGATATAAGCAGCAATATTTCCCTGCTTATGTAAACACCTCGGTGTACCATCTTGTCTGGTGTAACCCTGTTATTATTGTTGATGACATTCTGGTAGCCATCGATGGACGAGAACTTTGCATATTAGTCCGCCTCGTTCAACGAGCAGGAAATGGTTCTCTTCGCCCCTCGCCCTTGGTACCGATGTTGTTGCCGACATAACTGACAGGCTATCCTCTGACATGCCTTGCTTACATGATTGTGCAAGACGTCATCGCCCTTCCTACTTTTAACCCACATGGTGGGCCCATTACCCATAGTTCCACTGGATCGAAACCTGACTCTCCTGTACACCCCATGTTCCCAAGTTTGTTCCTCGCACATGGCCTCGTATCTAATTCACGAGCCACCTTCCGATGAGATCATCAATCTGGTGTCAGACGCAATACTTATTCCCATTGCTCTGAACCCCTTTCACACTTGCTTCAAGCAACGAACGATTGCCTATACGCTTGAAACTTCTATTTTGCACCTTCTTACTTTGCTCTCGATATTGTCTTAAATTTCAATTCGAGAGTTACTTTCCGCCACCTTCCTCATTCTTGTCTACCAGATAGTCTACCCTGCAGAGGTCCATTCTTCCGGTATACCCCCTTAATCTTTCGTTAGTATGATGAAGACTCCGAAGGAAGGATGCCCACTTCATCATGATGACCTGGAGCAGAGAAATGAAGACATCACCAAAAGGGATCAACGACTTCGGGAAGAGCAACCAAGACCGAGAAGAATCGTCGAATTTCATAACCAGAACTTCTCCCCTTACTCCCCTCTTAAATCTCGGGACAACATTTCTTGTAGTGGAGGAGAATTGTGACGCCCGGATAATTAAACTACAGTAATTTCCTGCTAATGTTGCCACGTCACCCCGGTTACTGTTGCTAATCTATCGTTAGATCAAAACTGGTCCAAAATTCAAATTCAAAATTTGGTAAATAATAAAAGTTTTCAAACGTTAAAACAAAAATGTTCGGTTGGTACTAAATATTACATAGTTAATTATGGTGAAGAAGTCACAGTTTTATATAATGCTTATATGCCCTAAATTAAATAAAACAGAAAAGGTAAATAAATAAAAGAAAAGCAAAGACAAAGAAAAATAGAAACAAAACAAAAATAAAAGGTAAATAGAACCCACCCCCACTGGGTCGTGGCCCTGCTGGCTAAGGCTGGGCCGGCCGGCCCACTCGCTACCCATTGGCCTATATGGCCTAACCCCCCATACCCCAAACCTAACTACCCCCCACTCGTACCCGGTCACCCCCACTTCCTCCCCCACTCTCCCAAGTCGCTCTCCCCCCTTCCCGATCCAATCTGGATCGGGGGAATTGTGCTCGGCGCCCCGCGTAGCTCGCCCGACCCTGTCTCCCCTGACAACCCCGCCGCCCGGATCGACCGCACCTCGCCGCCCCAACCACTCCTCCTCGCTAGACACCTCGCCGTCCTCTCTGCCGTGCGCCGCACCCCGTGTCGCCTCCCCGCCGGACTGCCACCCCGTCGTCGTCGTCCCCGTCTAATTCCCCGAGCACCGCTGCCCCCGGACCCTACGCCCTGTCGTGAGCTTCGACCTCTCCTCTCTCCCTCGCACGCCACGGCACCCGTACGCGCTCCGCCTGCCTTCCGCTCGAGCTTGTCGCACGCCGCCTTGCTTGCTCGCACGCTGCCCCCCCCCCCCCGAGACCCGCGGCGGCCGCGTCCGTGCACGGGCGCGCCCTTGCCGCTGCTCTGCATCACCCCATCACCGCCCGCTGGTCACCGCCCCTTCCCCCTGCTCGTCACGAAGCCTCGCACCACGGGCCTTCCCCTGTTCGCCGCGTCCGCGCCCGGTGCATGGCCGTGTCCTGCGCCTCGCCTACGCGCACGCCCGCAGCCCCTCCCCCCCCCCCCCGTGCGCTGCCTAACAGCCGTTGCGTCGTCCGCCGTCTGCTCCCGCTCACCCACTGTCATTGCTTCTTGTGCGGTCACCGCCGGCGCTGCTGTGCCCGCGGGCGCCTAACCGCGTCGCGGCTCGCTCCCCTGCGCTCGCCCGCGCCACACCCCGGCGCCGCTCCGTCGTGGCCTCGCTGCTGCCGGGCACGGCCCCGGTCGGTCGGGCTCATCCCCTCGCGTAATGGGCGCCTAGATGCGCCCCGCCCCGGCGCCCTAAACCCATTTCTCGCTAGCCCCTCTGGGCCACAGACACATGGGCCCCACCCAGAACGTTTTTAGAAAAATAATATAATTAGTAAATTAATTAATTAATTAACCAGGTTAATTAAATTAACTAATCATGTTTAACTAATCTAATTAAGTTTAATTAACCTAATAACTACTTAAACTAATTAAACGGTTGGTTAGTCCATGTTTCAATGACAATGGGGACCCACTGGTCAATTTGACCAGTCAACGGTCAATGCTTTTTTTTGACAAAAACAGTGGGGAAGACCCCCACTATGATTCTCATTTTCATTTATAAGAGGGGAACAGTTACATATGGATTTACATGATGGGTATAGTACAAGAAAATAAAGATGTCTACAAATGATCTAGCCAGCTTTGCATGCCCTCCTTCAATCCAGGTATTGCCTTCTTTATAATCATGGTGAAGTGCTCCTTGAAAGTGGCAATGCAGTATGCCATATTCTTGACTTTGTGATCAAATATAATGCTATTTCTGTGTTTCCAGAGACTCCAGCATCCAGCAATCAAACATTCTTTAAAGCAGCCATGGGTATCTTGCTTCCTTCCCTCCAAGAGCATTTCCATAAGGTTATGATCAGTGTTCCATTGATAACCAATTTTCATCCAGAAGATTTGGCTGAAATCACAGCTAAAAAAGAGATGCATTAGATGTTCATTAGGTTCATCGTCACATAATTCACACTTACTAGTCTCAATGTAGAAATTCTTCCTGTTGAGTAGGTCTCTAGTGTTTAATCTGTCTTGTAACAGAAGCCATAAGAAGAATTTATGCTTGGGTAATGAGCATGATTTCCATATCCATTGATAAGGTTTAGGCACATCAACAGGATTTCCCATTAGTTCAAGGTATATTCTCTTATTAGAGTACTTTGTGTCACCCCAATAGAATTTCCAAGAATCTGATAGCTGCTGGTTCTCTCTGTTGTTGATCAGCTCTCTAAGATTGATACTCCATTGTACTGCAATAGAAGACATAGGCAAGTGGAACAATTCATAAAATTCACTATCCCCCATGTTGCTGACAGATGCAAGAGTTGTGTCAGCCTTCTTTGCATAAGAAAATAGTTGAGGCATTGACTGTGATATTGTATGAGAACACCATTTATCTGACCATAGCTTAATTGTATCACCAATCCCAGCATAGCATATAGTCATATTTTTGAAGTCTTGCAAATTAGAGCAACAATCTCTCCACCAAAAAGATCCCACCATGGTAGGGAAACTAGGCACCTCATCATTGTCATAGTAATTGTTCCATATAAGGTTAACCCAGGGAATATCATGCTTGTTGAAGAATTTGTAAAGAAATTTAATAAGCAGAGTTTTGTTTTGTGTTCTCAGATCTAACACTCCCAGGCCCCCTGCCTTTTTTGGCAAGCAAACATTATCCCATTTAACAAGACAATTTCCTTTTTTGATGACATCCTTACCATACCAAAGAAAATTCCTTCCAGACTTTTCAAAGTGGTCCAATATGGAGAAAGGTACTCTGATACAACACATAGCAAAAATTGGCAGAGCAGCAACTATGGATTTAAGATGAACAAGTCTCCCAGAGTATGACATTAAGGAAGCAATGCCAGAAAGTCTATGGTCAAGTCTTGATACCATGGGCATCAAATCTGCTACTTTAGGTCTTGTAGATCCCATTGGTAGACCAAGATATGTGAAAGGCATGGCTTCTTTTTTACAGTTGAAGGTATTTGCCAGCTCCTGAGCTTTATCATCAGTCATATTGATTGGTACCATGGAAGATTTACTATAGTTTACAACAAGCCCAGTGAATTTTGAGAAATTGTCAAGTATCTCAACGAATCTTCTAATTTGTACCTCATCAGCAGGTAGGATAACCAGGGTGTCATCAGCATATTGTATGATGGGGTAGCATTCAGTAAAATTAGTCTCAATGGGTAGAGATAATGTTCCATTTCTCCAAGCATCATTAACCATGATTTGCAATAATTCTCCAACCATAACATATAGAAGAGGGGGAAAAGGATCTCCTTGCCTGACACCACACTTACATTGTATGCATTTACCTGGAACACTATTAAGGATGACAGATGTAGAAGCAGTAGATAGGATAGTTGAGACCCATCTAATCCATTTGTTGCTAAATCCCAGATGCTTCATCATGAATAAGATAGCCTTATAGTTCACTTTATCAAAAGCCTTAACAAAGTCAATCTTAAATGTAATGATTTCTTTCTTGGACTTGTGGCACATATGTATGTATTCAAAACTCCATGCAAGGCAATCCTGAATATTCCTTGTCTTAATAAACCCATATTGAATCTTGCTAATTCTAGATATAATAATCTGTTGCACTCTATTAGCAAGGAGTTTAGTAAGAATTTTGATAGGCATACTTACAAGGGAGATAGGCCCGTAATCATCAGGAGTTTCAGGATTGTCATTCTTGGGTATCAAAGTTATGTAAGCAGTGTTAACAGGAGCTAGGGAAACAATTTTATTGTAGAAATCATTGATGAATTTGTAGAAGTACTGCTTGATTATGTGCCAGCATTTCTTCATAAACAGGCCATTAAAACCATCAGGTCCAGGAGATTTGTCATTGGGCATTTTATTGATGATATCATCAATTTCATCATTAGTGAAGGGCCTATCTAGATCATAAAGATCCTCCTCCATAGAAAGATGGGATATGTCAAAGTTTTGTGTGCAGATTGATTCAGTACCAATCCTATTTTTAAAAGAAGCCCATAGTATAGCAGCTTTATGATCATGATCAAATACTTGCTGTCCACCCATAGTCATAAGATATGCGATGTAGTTGTGCCTAAATACATAGGTAGCAATTGCATGAAAGAAAATGCTGACTGGGCTGTTGACTTTGACTAGCCCCACCAGTCAGTCTCTGCTGACTGGGCAGTTGACCAAGTCAATCGGGCCTACTGGTCAGCCACACAAGCCCATCTCTGGGTACACTTCTGTGTACCCATAGCAATTTAACATTTAATTTTTGAATTAAAATAATTTAGGAAATGATTAAAACTTTAGAAAATCATATAAATTAATCCGTAGCTCGGATCGAAAAACTTTCTACATGAAAGTTGCTCAAAACGACGAGACGAATCCGGGTACGCAACCCGTTCGTCCGCCACACATCCCTAACCTGTCGAACTCGCAACTTTCCCCCTCAGGTTCATCAGTCCGAAAATGCGAAACACCGGGGATACTTTCCCGGATGTTTTCCCCCTCCGCCAGTATCTCCTCCTACCGCGTTAGGGCACACCTAACACCGCTGTTTGCTTTGTCATGCATCATTATGCATCTATTTGCTTTGTATTCATTATTTCTTCTCCCTCTTCTCTCCGGTAGACTACGAGACCGACGTCGCTGCTGGTGCCCCGACCGACTACGGTGTTGACGACCCTTCCTTCTTGCCAGAGCAACCAGGCAAGCCCCCCTTTGATCACCAGATATCGCCTATTCCTTCTCTCTACTGTTTGCATTAGAGTAGTGTAGCATGTTACTGCTTTCGGTTAATCCTATTCTGCTACATAGCCTGTCATTGTTGCTACAGCTGTTACCCCTACCTGCAATCCTAAATGCTTAGTATAGGATGCTAGTATTCCGTCAGTGGCCCTACACTCTTGCCCGTCTACCATGCTATACTACTGGGCCGTGGTCACTTCGGGAGGTGATCACTGGCATATGCTATATACTTTATACTGTTACATTACTTATGATACAGTTCGGAGATGGGGGCTGAAGGGGCAGGTGGCTCCATCCCGGTAGAGGTGGGCCTGGGTTCCCGATGGCCCCCGACTGTTACTTTGTGGCGGAGCGGCAGGGCAGGTTGAGACTACCTAGGAGAGAGGTGGGCTTGGCCCTGGTCGGTGTTCGCGGATACTTAACACGCTTAACGAGATCTTGGTATTTGATCTGAGTCTGGCTACTGGCCTATACGCACTAACCAACAATGCGGGAATAGTTATGGGCACTCGATGTCGTGGTATCAGCCGAAGCACTTCGTGACGTCAGTGACTGAGTGGCGCGCGCCGGATTGGACTGGAACGCCTGCTAGGCTAGGTCTGCTTCCGGCCGCCCTCGCAACATGCAGGTGTGCAATGGGCGATGGGCCCAGACCCCTGCGCCATAGGATTTAGACCGGTGTGCTGACCTCTCTGTTGTGCCTAGGTGGGGCTGCGACGTGTTGATCTTCCGCGACCGGGCATGACCCAGAAAAGTGTGTCCGGCCAAATGGGATCGAGCGTGTTGGGTTATGTGGTGCACCCCTACAGGGAACTTTATCTATTCGAATAGCCGTGATCTTCGGTAACAGGACGACTTGGAGTTGTACCTTGACCTTATGACAACTAGAACCGGATACTAAATAAAGCACACCCTTCCAAGTGCTAGATATAACCCGGTGATCGCTCTCACACACGGCGACGAGGGGAGGATCGCCGGGTAGGTTTATGCTATGCGATGCTACTTGGTGAACTTACCATCTACTCTCTTCTACATGCTGCAAGATGGAGGCTGCCAGAAGCATAGTCTTTGACATGACTAGTTATTCCCCTCTTATTCTGGCATTTTGCAGTTCAGTCCACCGATATTGCCCCTTTACACAGATACCCATGCATATGTAGTGTAGATCCTTGCTTGCGAGTACTTTGGATGAGTACTCACGGTTGCTTTTATCCCTCTTTCCCCCCTTTCCCTTCTTCCTGGTTGTCGCAACTAGATGTTGAAGCCCAGGAGCCAGACGCCACCGTCGACGACGACTCCTACTACACCGGAGGTGCCTACTACTACGTGCAGGCCGCTGACGATGACCAGGAGTAGTCTATGAGTATCCCAGGCAGGAGGCCTACGCCTCTTCCGATCTGTATCCCAGTTTGTGCTAGCCATCTGATGGCAACTTGTTTAACTTATGTCTGTACTCATGAATTTCCCATGCAAAGCAACAAACATATTCTTTCAATAGCTCGATCAACTTAGCTTTATGATCGGCTCATAAATTTTCGTTTACAAATGTCGGCCTAGGAATTGAACTAGCTCCTATATATATATATATGTATATATATATATATATATATATATATATATATATATATATATATATCTTCTAATGGATCGGCCGATGTAAAACCTTGTCCCAATTTATCCATATCATCTAACTCTTCTATGGACTCATACATATCGTTCTCATTGGACCGATATTCTACAAAACATTTTTGTAACCACTCTAAGTTAGGATCCATTTAAATACATCATAACTTGGAGCCGATTATCGCCAACCGGCTTTAAAGAAACGGACACGGAACCACTTTTTTTAGTGCTAAGAAAATCAAATTCTGATAAGTCACGCCCCGTCAAGCAAGTAGCGTTGGGATGTTGCCAGTCCACCGATGCATCGGCCAAAGCAACACCAGCCGAATTATCCGCATGAGTGACTTCTACTTCATCATCAACCCGCTGAATTAAAAACTGGTGCATAGTACTGGCACGCACTAGTTCACATGAACCCAATCGCGGCCTAATATCACATTGTAGTTACCTTGCACCTCGGCGACAAAGAATGCGGTAGCCAAGGTTTTGCTTCCCACCGTAAGCTCCACATACATTACACCTTTGGCTTCAGTTTTCTCTTTGCCTTCAAATTCATTAAGCACCATGTTGGTCTTTATAAGTCTTCATCACACAACCCCAATTTTTTGAAGAACGAATATGCCATAAGATTCACCACAACAACACCATCGACAAGCATTCTACCAACCGGTGATCCATTAATATGACCTTTAAGGAACAATGGCTTCAAGTGTGTCACTGGTTCTTTTGGATTCTCGAATATAGCATTTTTAGGACCAAAATCTAGCTGATCTACTTCCCCTTCTTCATCTATAGCACGAAATTCAGCGGGTAAGTAATACACCATATTAATATCCACACCTTCATGAACCGGTGTAGACTCATAATCAAGCATTTCATCTCCTTCCGCAAGCATCTCCGCTGACTCCGAAATATCTCCAAGGGAAGAGGAAGTAGTAGGCAAAGTGGACGATGTATGTTTTAAAAAGGGCGTCTGGGGGCGACCCTGGGGGCGGCGGCTGGGAATCCGATCGCCCCCAAGCCAATTTTAGCGCCGGTTCGCCCCCAGGCGGTGATTATTCGAGCCCCCTGGGGGGGCAACGGCTGGAGATGCTCTTACAAGCCACGGTCACGAGGACCCATAATACATAAGTCATCAAAGCAAATATTATCTGAGTACAGACATATATAGACGAGTTTGCATTAAGAAGGCTGAGCAACGACACTAGATCGAAAGGCGAGGCCTCCTGCCTGGGACCTCTAGACTACTCCTAGTCGTCAGCCTCCACGTAGTGGGCACCATCGGGGAAACCTACATCCGCGATGCTACCAGTTGTTGCAGCAACCGGGTCGAATGAAAAGGGGTGAAAAGCAACCGTGAGTACTGACCTGAAGTACTCGCAAGACTTACATTGGATCTAAACAACATATGCATCGATATCAAAGAAATGGGGTAGTATCTGTGGACTAAACTGCGGAAGTGCCAGAATAAGGGGGAGAAGCTCATCCTATCAAAGACTACATCTTCTTGCAGCCATCATCTTGCAACAGTAGAAGAGAGGAGCTTGTATAGTAGCATCATGTAACAATGTATAGCAATAAACCTACCCGGAGATCCTCTCCTCGTCTCCCTGAGAGAAAGCGGTCATTGGGTGTATTTATCTCTTATTTGGGTGTATTTTAACAAGTATCCGGTTTAAGTAGTATAAGGTCAGGATACATCTCCAAGTCATCCCGTTGCCATGGACACGGCTATTTGAATAGATTACTTCCCTGCAGGGGTGCACCACATTACAAGATACACTCAATTACCTCTGGCCAGACACACTTTTCTGGGTAATGCCCGACCTCGGGCAGTCGACACGCCGTAGTCCAACCTAGACTTCCCAGAGAGGTCAACACTCCGGTCTAAATCCTAAGCGCGAAGGGGCCATGGACCTATCACCCTAAGCGCTCCTATGTCTTGTGAGACTGGCCAGGGACCAAAGCTCACCTCTGTATACACAAGCAGGCGGTTACCGCTCACCCCAACAAATCAGCCCACCTCTCTGAACTGTGACATGAGGAGCTTTCGTAAGAATCGTACGACGCCGAGGACCCCATAAACCATTATCCTGCACGGTGGTTAGTGCGCATATGCCAGTGGCAGTCTCAATCAAATACCCAATCTCGTTAAGCATGTTATTGTTAAGTAACCGCGGACACCGACCAGGGACCTAGCCCACCTCTCGCCTAGGTGGTCTCTACTTGCCCTGTCGTTCCGCCACAAAGAATCACTCAGGGGGCCGTCGGGAACCCAGGCCACCACTACCTGGATGGAACCACCTGTCCTTTCAGGCCCCACATCCGAACAATATCATAAGTATTATAGTAGTATATAGTATATTCGTGATCATCTCCCAAATGGATCACGGCCCAATAGTATAGCATGGCAAACAGACAAGGATGTAGGGCCACTGATGAGACTCAAGCATATCTATACTAAGTATATGGGATAAAAGGTAAAGTATCAACAACGGTTTAACAAAATTAGGCTATGCAACATAATAGGATCTACCGATAAAGCATCAACTGTAACGACTCTCTAGTGCAAGAAGTAGAGGGAAAGAATAGGCGATATCGGAATGACCAATGGGGTTTTGCTTGCCTGGAAGATCTTCCGAGAATAAACCCGGGCATGGGCAGCCCGGCCCGAGCCCGGCCCAAAAAACCTGGGCCGGGCTCGGGCTTTGTTTTGCAGCCCGAAAGATAGTTCGGGCTAGGCTCGGGCTTCATTTTTTTGTATTTCGGGCCAGGCTTTCGGGCTTCGGGTTGGTCTTGCATGTGCGCGTACTAAAAAACAACATTCGGGTCGGGCTCGGGCTTGAAAACAGGGAGTATTTCGGGCTTCAGGCCGGGCTCAGGCCTGAGAAATGAAGGTCGGACTTTTACAAGCCCGGCCTGACGTTTGCACGAGTTTATCCGAGAAGGAAGGGTCGTCGTCGACGTAGTCATACTATGGCTCACCGGCAGTCTCGGGGTGTACCAAAAGAATAGGGGAGAGGGGGAAACAGATAAATAACGAAGCAAACAAATGCAACACAATGCATGTCAGGTCAATATGTGATGATGGTATGCCTTAATGCATCACTAAGTATTTTAAAAGAAGAGGGAAAATATCTGGTAATATTTTCCCAGCTCCAGGTATTATCCGGTATATTGATCCAGGGGCATGGTAGGTATGTGGATGGTATATTCGGATTCGTTATATTTTTCTGATCAACTTTGATATATAAATTACTTTCATCTGACTTGCGGTTTATTTTATATGAATTTCTAAAGTTTAAAGGATTTTCTAAATTTCCTAGAATAATATTAATTCGAAATTAAATAGTAGAAAGCTATGGGACCCAAAAGTGTACCCAACCAGAGTGTGTGTGAGGCTGACAGTGGGGCCAGACAGGCCCAGTTGACCCAGTCAGTAGTCAACTAAGTTGGTTGTTGTCCAGTCAAATATGACAGGTGGGGCCCATATGTCATTGGGTATATTTTAACAGGGTTTTATTTAGTCAGCTTATCTAATAGGGCCCACTAGTCATACCATGGAAGTGATAGGGGTTAGTACTAAACTAATTAGGTAGGTGATTAGTACTAATTGGGTCAGCCACTAATTAAGCGAGCAGGGTCCGCTGGATAGGGACACAAGCCAACCCCTCCGGTTGTGCACACGAGCAGAGGGCTCGCCCATGGCTCCGGCGAGCGAGGGGCAGCGGCGGCGTGGGCAAGTGGCACCGGCGCGGACGGGCTGAGGCGGGCGCGGCTGGACGGAGGCGGCAACGACGCAGCAGTAGTGCTGAAGAACAGGAGCAGCAGTGAGCAGCAGCCGTGGCAAGTAGCAACAGCAAACCAACAGCAGCGGCAGCAGCAACAGCCAGCACACAGCAGCGACAACAGGCAGCAGAAGCAACGTGCGCGCACTCAGAAGAGCACGGTGCAGCCAGCAGGCACGGGCCATGGCATGGAACGGTGGGGCGCAGCCAGGCGAAGGTGGGCGCTGGCAGGAGCAGGTGGGTTGCAGGCGCACGGGGGCAGCAGCGGGCGCCAGCACGCAAGAGCGCGACCAAGGCGAGCTCGGAAACGACGGCTACCGCATGGTCGTGCAGCAACAGGCGCGGCGAGCGAGCAGCGGTAGACGGAAGCGAGGCCACGCGCGGACGCGCATGCATGAGGGCGTGGGCAGGGGGTGGCTGGAGCGACGACGGCGACGGCGTGCAGCGGCGGCCGGAGTCGGACATGATGGCGAGCGGCGATGCAGGGCATGGAAAAGCAAATGGGTTGTGGCCTTGGGTCCCAACAGTTGCGTTGAGCACGACTGCGAGGTCGGACGCGAGCTGCGGGTGTTGTGCCTACGGCTGCTCCATTACCGGCAGCAACAAGCTTCGGCCGCGCCGGGAGACGGGGCTAGAGGATGCGCGCGACCAGGAGAGGTGAGGGTGAAGGAAGAGGATCTCAATTCTCACATAGAGCCTGTAGGCGTGCAAAGCGGGCTCGGGGATGGCTCAGAGGCGGTGCATCGTGTTGAGTAACGTGATTGTATTGGATACATAGGATAGACTAGGAAAGTATTCTGGTTTGTCTTGTACTCCAAATAGATGATATACTCCTATATATATGCCCACGAGGCTCAAGCAATACAAAAAAGAAAGATTCCACCAAATCCCTCTCTCCCTTCTAATATGGTATCAGCCTAATCGATCCAACCCTAGCCGCCTCCCGACGCTTCCGCACCCGCGTGCCGCCCCTAGGGCATCGGCCTCCATGACCGCTGTCGGGGGCCGCGCCGCCCGTACCTAGGATTCGTCTGCCGGTCATGTTGACCGGCTGCCCTAATGAGTCTTTTTCCCAAGCCCTTGCTCTGGGTTTTTTTGCTCTCTCATCGGTCGTCTTGATCGGCGTTTTTCTTTATGGATTTCCGATCTATGCTTGATCGGTTTGCATCGCCCACCGCCACCGTCGACCCGTGCGCCTCTACTCCGACACCGGCATGACCGTCTGACCTAATCACCAACCCGGCGGCCTCGCGCGACAGGCGTCCCCTCATGGCCGTCGTCCGCGCGCCGGCCTGCCCGTCGATCTACGCCGACCATCTCCAGCCTCTCCGACTGGGACACCTGCATCACCTCCACCAGGCAGCCTCGAGCCATGCGGCGACCAATCATAGCCGTCGCTCGCGCGTTGGTCCGCCAATCGATCCACGGCACCCGCCTCTGTCGCGTCTACACGGCGGCCCTGCGGGTTGCTTCACCGGCCTCGTCCCCGGCTGCATCGGGCCGGCTGCGTCAGGCCCGTCGGCTGCCTCGAGCTCGGGCGCCGCTTCTCTGTTGGTTGCTCGGGCCTCGCTGCCCGGGCGCCGCCACTTCTTTGGTGGCCCGGGTGCCGGTGCTGACGCGCTTGTCCACACGTCATCCCCCTCCGTCCATCGTCGTTGGCTTCATCTCGGACTCCGCCGCCACCCCATCTCCACTGAGCGGCGTCCCCGACCTCGCGCGCGATCGGATTGATCACCCGCCCACCGCCCCGATCCGCCTCATCTACGTCGGGCGACCGACTTGGTCCGTCGGTTGCACGCGCCTTCGCAGGCCCCGTGAAGACTGTTCCGAGTTTAGCGCGCCCCTCTACCAATCGAGCAACGGGCTGCCGCTGCGTCGCCCCATCGGGCCGCAGTGCCGCCACCCCGTGATTCTTCTCCCAGCTGCACTGACCCACGTCACCGCTGTGTCGCCCCTTTGGGCC
Organism: Aegilops umbellulata; assembly: GCA_032464435.1. Lineage (NCBI taxonomy): Eukaryota > Viridiplantae > Streptophyta > Magnoliopsida > Poales > Poaceae > Aegilops > Aegilops umbellulata. The sequence goes on along the minus strand of CP136055.1, from coordinate 179,476,439 downwards.
GTCGTGCCGCAGCCCGTGGTCCACCGCCTCCCCGGGTCGTCCTCTCCAGGCCGTCCCCGTGGCTGCACCGACCCTCGCACTGCCACTGCATCGCCCCGTCGGGCAGTAGCGAGCGTGGCACGCGGTCCATGCCGCCGTCCCGAGGTCGTCCCCGCGGTTGTACCGACCTGCGCTCCGCCGCTGCGTCGCCCCTTCGGGCTTTAGTGTCGCGGCCCGCGGTCCCTGCTGTTAGAGTTATATATATATATATATATATATATATATATATATATATATATATATATATATATATATATATATATATATATATATATATATATATATATATATATATATATATATATATATATATATAGCCATGTAACCTTTCGTATTTACCCTATTGTATAAGGGGGTTCCTGCATATATTCCACACCTGTACATGTATATATACTAGCCTATGGCCACCTGGAAATACAAGTTGCATATTTCCTAACATGGTATTAGAGCTAGGTCAATTTTTTGCACGCCGCAACTCGTGTTGATTGATCCGCCTCGCGACGCCACCGTCCTCTGTGGCCGTCGCTCTGTTCTCTATCGCCGCTGGCTCTCCCCGCCAGGCTGGGCCCAACCGTCGCCGCCGTGTGGATCGCCAGGCTGGGCCGCTGCCTTCGCTCCCGCCCGTGCGATTCCTCCCTAACGATCGAGTCAACGACGTGCGCTGGTTCGCTCCCGATCGAGAGTTCCCTCTCCTCCCGATCGCGTCCACACCGTGCTCCTTGATCTGGATCAAGCTGCCAGTCGTTCCCCTCGCTGGATTCTACAGCCGTGATCTCCCTGGTTCTGTCACTCCCGTCTGCAGTTCGACGCGTCTGAAGTAAGCCGTGCCAGATCCCGCCCCCAGCTTGCATCCTCGCCGGATTCCCGCGCCGGATCCCGCTCGCAGCCGCAGTCCTCGCCGGATTCTGCCGCTACCTTCATCCGTTGGCTGACTCTTAGTCGCTACTGCTGTCTTGCTGCCTGTGGATAAAAAAAAGGCAGGCGTGATGTCTCTGTCCTCGGGCTATGTTGCAGTTCCTCGCTGTCCGGTGATTTTTGATGGTACCAACTACATTGAGTTTGTTGGCTTCATGCGCATTCATATGCGTGGACTTCGTCTTTGGGGTGTGCTTTCCAGCGAGGTCTCCAGTTCGTCGTGTCTGGTTCCTCCTGTGGATCCTACTCCGCCGACACCACCGGTTCTTGCTGCTGACGCTGATCAGGTTGCAAAGGATGCAGCTAAGCTGGCTGATGACGCTGTCGTTCTTGCTTATGATGAGCAGATTCAGACCTATGAGGACGCACTTCAGACTTCTCATGCAGCTCTATCTGCTTACACTCAGTGGCTTGATGATGATGCTCGTGCCGCAGCTGTTTTGACTGCTAGTGTTCTACCTCAGTTTGCCTCTGAGTTTCTCGGCCTCTCTACTGTATTTGAGATGTGGACTCGGCTTCGTCAGCGCTATCAGCCCTCTGGTGATGCCTTATACCTGTCCGTGGTTCGTCAGGAGCATGCTCTTCAGCAGGGTGACTCCACTGTTGATGAGTTCTATGCACAGAGTTCTGCTATCTGGCGTCAGCTTGATTCTCTCCGCACTGCTGGTTGTCGTACTTGTCCGTGTTGCCAGGCTGTGCAGGCTGATTTGGAGCTTCATCGTGTCTACGAGTTCTTGTCTCGACTCCGTAAGGAGTTTGAGCCCAGACGTGCTCAGTTGTTTGCTCGTGGTCGTATCTCCCTCATGGAGGCGCTTTCTGAGATCCGTGCTGAGGAGACTCGCCTCCGTGGCGCTGGTTTACTTGAGGTTCCCTCTGTGCTCGCTACTCGAGTTCCTGCTATGACTGCTGCACCGACTCCTTCCCACTCAAGTGCTCCGCCGCTCTTGCCTACTCCTACGGGCGGCCAGGGTCGGTCTCGTCCTCACTGCGGCTATTGCAACATGGATGGTCATGTTGAGTCTCAGTGCTTCCAGAAGAAGAAACACCTGCGTAAAGCACGCTAATCAGCTTCAGGGACTTCTTCTACTTTGACATCTTCAGCCACCGCCTTGACTGAGCAGGATATTCTGCGACTTAAGCGTCTGCTTGCCGCTTCAGGTTCTCCTTCGACGGGTACTGCAGGTTCTGTGACTGATGCTTCCCGCACTGAGCAACCACCCTCTACACAGTCAGGTACATCCTCATGGGTTCTGGACTCCGGAGCTTCTTTTCATATGTCTTCTCATTCTTCAAATTTGTCCTCTCTTAAATCGCTTGATTTTCCTGTTCATGTACTCACGACTGATGGTACTCCTCTTTCTGTTGCTAGTCGAGGCAATCTTACCACACCTTCTTACTCTGTTCCTGATGTTGCTCATGTTCCTCGACTTACCATGAATATTTTTTCTGCCGGTCAACTTACTGATTCTGGTTGTCGCGTCATCTTGACGTTGACTCTTGTTCTGTTCAGGATCGTCGAACGCACACTTTGGTTGGGGCTGGCCCTTGCCGCCGTGACTCTCAGGGTCTTTGGGAGCTAGACTGGCTTCATGTTCCTTCCGCTGCCACCACTATCTCCAGTCCATCCGCTTCTGTCGCTTCAGCTACCGGCTCCTTCCAGCAGTGGCATCATCAACTTGGTCATCTTTGTGGGTCTCGCTTGTCGTCATTAGTTTGTCGAGGTCTTCTGGGGTCTGTCTCAGGAGATGTCTCTTTAGAGTGTCAGGGCTGTAGACTAGGAAAACAGATTCAGTTACCTTACCCTACTAGTGAGTCGGTGTCTCAGCGTCCTTTTGATTTGGTCCATTCTGATGTATGGGGTCCGGCTCCCTTCGCTTCGAAAGGGGGCCATCGATACTATATTATTTTCATAGATGATTTCTCTCGTTACACTTGGCTTTATTTTATGACTTCTCGAAGTGAGGTTTTTTCCATCTATAAGCGTTTTGCTGCCATGGTTCACACTCAGTTCTCTTTGCCTATTCGTGTGTTCCGTGCTGACTCCGCTGGCGAGTATATTTCCAAGATGTTGTGTGGTGTTCTTGCTGAGCAGGGCACTCTTCCTCAGTTCTCTTGTCCTGGTGCTCATGCTCAGAATGGTGTGGCTGAGCGAAAGCATCGCCACCTTCTTGAGACAGCTCGTGCGTTGATGATCGCCGCTTCACTTCCACCTCATTTTTGGGTCGAGGCTATATTCACCTCCACCTATCTCATCAACCTTCAGTCGTCCGCTGCTCTCCAGGGTGGCGTTCCTTTCGAGCGTCTCTTTGATCGTTCTCCTGATTATTCGACGCTTCGCTTGTTTGGTTGTGTTTTCTATGTTCTTCTTGCCCCTCGAGAACGCACCAAACTGATCGCTCAGTCTGTTGAGTGTGTTTTCTTAGGCTATAGTGATGAGCATAAGGGCTATCGTTGTTGGGATCCTATCGGTCGTCGGATGCGTATTTCTCGGGATGTGACTTTTGATGAGTCTCGTCCCTTCTACTCGCGTCCATCTTCCTCGACCTTTTCTGTAGAGGATATCTCTTTCCTTACTTTTCCCGACACACCTATCACTCCAGTTGAGCCCTTGTCTCTCCGTCCTGCTCACTCTACTTCTCCACCTCTTGCCAATTTGCTGCCACCATCTCCCACGGTTTCCTCACCTCGCATGTCCCCAGATTCTGTACCTTCATCCCCGGTGATTTCTTCGTCTTCACCTCCTGATTCTACCTCGGCTATTCCTCCTCGTATTCTTCCATCTTTGCCTCAGTATTACACTCGTCGTTCACGTAATCTGGATGTGTCTGCTGGCGTGTCGTCCTCCTCGTCTCAGCCTACCTATGGCTTGCGTCCTCGTCCGCTTCCGCCTGTTGATCGCCTTGGTTTTTCAACCGCTGGTGCTGTTGTTCTTGAGCCGACTTCTTATCGTGAGGCTGTTGTTCATCCTGAATGGCAGTTTGCGATGGCAGAGGAGATTGCTGCTCTTGAACGCACTGGTACATGGGATCTTGTTTCTCTTCCTCCCGGAGTTCGTCCGATCACTTGAAAGTGGGTTTACAAGGTTAAGACTCGCTCCGATGGTTCTCTTGAGCGTCACAAAGCTCGTCTTGTGGCTCGTGGCTTTCAGCAGGAGCATGGTCGTGATTATGATGAGACATTTGCTCCTGTGGCCCATATGACCACTATCCGCACACTTCTTGTCGTGGCCTCTGCACGCCACTGGTATATATCTCAGCTTGATGTTAAGAATGCCTTTCTTAACGGTGAGCTACGTGAGGAGGTATACATGCAGCCACCACCTGAGTATTCTGTTCCTGATGGCATGGTATGTCATCTTCGTCGCTCTCTCTATGGCCTTAAGCAAGCCCCCCGCGCCTGGTTTGAGCGTTTTGCCTCTGTGGTGACTGCCGCTGGTTTTTCAGCGAGTGCTCATGATCCAGCATTGTTTGTCCACCTTTCTCCTCGTGGTCGGACTCTTCTTCTTCTCTATGTTGATGACATGATCATCACTGGCGACGGCCCCGAGTATATTGCCTTTGTCAAGGCCCGTCTTAGTGAGCAGTTTCTTATGTCCGATCTTGGACCTCTTCGCTACTTTCTTGGGATTGAAGTCACTTCTACCTCTGATGGCTTTTTTATATCCCAGGAAAAGTATATACAGGATCTTCTTGTTCGTGCTGCTCTTACCGATGAGCGCATTGTTGAGACTCCAATGGAGCTCAATGTTCACCTCCCTGATACTGATGGTGACCCCTTGCCTAATCCGACGCGTTATCGTCATCTTGTTGGGAGTCTTGTCTATCTAGCTGTCACTCGTCCGGATATCTCTTATCCGGTTCATATTCTGAGTCAGTTTGTCTCTGCTCCCACTTCGGTTCACTATAGTCACCTCCTTCGTGTTCTCCGATATCTTCGGGGCACGATCTCTCACCGTCTATTCTTTCCTCGCTCTAGTTCTTTGCAGCTTCAGGCCTATTCGGATGCTACGTGGGCTAGTGATCCCTCTGATCGCCGTTCACTTTCTGCTTACTGTGTTTTTCTTGGTGGTTCTCTCATTGCCTGGAAGACAAAGAAACGGACTGCAGTTTCCTGTTCGAGTGCAGAGGCTGAGTTATGAGCTATGGCTCTTTTGACGGCAGAGGTGACTTGGTTACGGTGGTTACTTCAGGATTTTGGTTTTTTTGTTACTACACCTACTCCGCTCTTGTCTGACAGTATAGGTGCTATTAGCATTGCACGCGATCCTATGAAGCATGAGCTCACCAAGCATATTGGTGTTGATGCTTTCTATGTGCGCGCTGCTGTGCAGGATCAGGTTATTGCTCTTCAGTATGTGCCTTCCGAGTTACAGTTGGCGGATTTTCTGACGAAGGCCCAGACTAGAGCGTAGCATGGCTTCTATCTTTCCAAACTCAGTGTTGTTAATCCACCATGAGTTTGAGGGGGGTGTTAGAGTTACATATATAGCCATGTAACCTTTCGTATTTATCCTATTGTATAAGGGGGTTCCTGCATATATTCCACACATGTACATGTATATATACTGGCCTATGGCCACCTGCAAATACAAGTTGCATATTTCCTAACACCTGCGACCGCCTGAGGTCTTCTGCCGTCGCCCTGACCCGCCCGCCACCACTGTGTTGCCCCTTCGGGCCGTAGCGCCGCGGCCCGTGGTCCAACGCAGTCGTTGCGTGTTGACTTCTCATGGTATGCACCGCGCCGCCTCCCTTGGCGCGGGAACGCCATCGTCCGTGCCGGTCTTCGTCATGCTGTCGGGTTCTTCGCCTCCTTCAAGCATCGTCGCCGCGCTCCTAACCTAGCCGCAGCTGCCGTCAGGCCGCCACCGCCGCTCTTCTTCGGCCGCCGCAGCGGCCCGTCCACCCCGTTCGTCTTCGTCCAGCACCAGCTCGTCGCTAGCGTCATCGTCATCTACCCAGACCACTTCTTCTACTCCGACAACCACGGGCGACATCGGCCCCACGCTGATTGGCGCCGCAACCATCGTCAAGTCCTTCTCTACTGGCCTCTCTGACTTCTTCGACATGGCGTACAGCTCGTGCAGGTCCCAGTCTACGCATGTCCGGTGCTGGCAACACCGTCGCGTGCCTTCGTCCACGACGTGTCCCCGGGCCTGGCAAGCATGGTGCGGCGCTTTGTCAACTTTGTCTTTGTCCGTCTATGCATGCCCGGTGCTGGCAACACCGACGCGTGCCTTCATCTCCGATGTGTCCCCGGGGTTGGCAACCCCGGCGCGGCGTGTCGTCAACAACGTCTTCTTCCCGGTGCACCACTACTTCGACATCACCGCGCCCATGCTACTCGGCGCCCCCTTGCGCCCGCGGCTCCACGGCGACTTCCTCGATCCCGGCTACCCCGACTCGACATCGACCACGGCGTTCTTCGCACGGCAACCTCTACCATAGCTACACCACACATGCTCTCGGCTACATCGACAAATGGCACAAAGGGCTACCACCTTACTATTGGAAATATGCCCTAGAGGCAATAATAAATAGGTTATTATTATATTTCCTTGTTCACGATAATCGTTTATTATCCATGCTAGAATTGTATTGATAGGAAACTCAGATACATGTGTGGATACATAGACAACACCATGTCCCTAGTAAGCCTCTAGTTGACTAGCTCGTTGATCAATAGATGGTTACGGTTTCCTGACCATGGACATTGGATGTCATTGATAACGGGATCACATCATTAGAAGAATGATGTGATGGACAAGACCCAATCCTAAGCCTCGCACAAGATCATGTAGTTCGTATGCTAAAGCTTTTCTAATGTCAAGTATCGTTTCCTTAGACCATGAGATTGTGCAACTCCCGGATACCGTAGGAGTGCTTTGGGTGTGCCAAACGTCACAACGTAACTGGGTGGCTATAAAGGTACACTACAGGTATCTCCAAAAGTGTCTGTTGGGTTGGCACGAATCGAGACTGGGATTTGTCACTCCGTGTGACGGAGAGGTATCTCTGGGCCCACTCGGTAGGACATCATCATAATGTGCACAATGTGATCAAGGAGTTGATCACGGGATGATGTGTTGCGGAACGAGTAAAAAAGAGACTTGACGGTAACGAGATTGAACAAGGTATCGGGATACCGACGATCGAATCTCGGGCAAGTATCGTACCGATAGACAAAGGGAATTGTATACGGGATTGATTAAGTCCTTGACATCATGGTTCATCCGATGAGATCATCATGGAACATGTGGGAGCCAACTGAAGGAAATATGCCCTAGATGCAATAATAAAGTTATTATTTATTTCCTTATATCATGATAAATGTTTATTATTCATGCTAGAATTGTATTAACTGGAAACATAATACATGTGTGAATACATAGACAAACAGAGTGTCACTAGTATGCCTCTACTTGACTAGCTCATTAATCAAAGATGGTTATGTTTCCTAGCCATGAACAAAGAGTTGTTATTTGATTAACGAGATCACATCATTAGTTGAATGATCTGATTGACATGACCCATTCCATTAGCATAGCACCCGATCGTTTAGTATGTTGCTATTGCTTTTATCCATGACTTATACATGTTCCTTTAACTATGAGATTATGCAACTCCCGTTTACCGTAGGAACACTTTGTGTGCTACCAAACGTCACAACATAACTGGGTGATTATAAAGGTGCTCTACAGGTGTCTCCGAAGGTACATATTGGGTTGGCATATTTCAAGATGAGGGTTTGTCACTCCGATTGTCGGAGAGGTATCTCAGGGCCTTCTCGGTAATGCACATCACATAAAGCCTTGCAAGCATTGCAACCAATGAGTTAGTTGCGAGATGATGTATTACGGAACGAGTAAAGAGACTTGCCGGTAATGAGATTGAACTAGGTATTGGATACCGACGATCGAATCTCGGGCAAGTAACATACCGATGACAAAGGGAACAACGTATGTTGTTATGCGGTCTGACCGATAAAGATCTTCGTAGAATATGTAGGAGCCAATATGGGCATCCAGGTCCCGCTATTGGTTATTGACCGGAGACGTGTCTCGGTCATGTCTACATTGTTCTCGAACCGTAGGGTCCGCACGCTTAACGTTACGATGACAGTTATTATGAGTTTATGCATTTTGATGTACCGAAGGAGTTCGGAGTCCCGGATGTGATCACGGACATGACGAGGAGTCTCGAAATGGTCGAGACGTAAAGAATGATATATTGGAAGCCTATGTTTGGACATCGGATGCATTCCAGGTGAAATCAGGATTTTACCGGAATACCGGGAGGGTTACCGGAACCCCCCGGGAGCATAATGGGCCAACATGGGCCTTGGAGGAGAGGTGAGAGGGCTGCCCTCATGGGCTGCGCGCCTCCCCCCCTTCCCCTAGTCCTATTAGGACTAGGAGAGGTGGGCGCCCCCTCTCTCTCTCTCTCCCCCTTGGAGAATCCTAGTCCAACTAGGATTGGGGGGGGGGGGGAATCCTACTCCCAGAGGGAGTAGGACTCTCTGGCGCGCCAGGCTTGGCCGGCCAGCCCCTCCCCCTTGGCTCCTTTATATACGGGGGCAGGGGGCACCCCAGAGACACACAATTGATCATTGAGATCTTTCCTTAGCCGTGTGCGGTGCCCCCTTCCACCAAATTCCACCTCGATCATATCGTTGCAATGCTTAGGCGAAGCCCTGCGCCGGTAACACATCAAGATCGTCACCACGCCGTCGTGCTGACGGAACTCTTCCTCGACGCTTTGCTGGATCGGAGCCCGGGGATCGTCATCGAGCTGAACGTGTGCCAAGAACTCGGAGGTGCCGGAGTAACGGTGCTGTGATCGGTTGGATCGCGAGGAGAACGTACGACTACTTCCTCTATGTTGTGTCAACGCTTCCGCTTCGGTCTACGAGGGTACGTAGACAACACTCTCCCCTCTCGTTGCTATGCATCACCATGATCTTGCGTGTGCGTAGGAAATTTTTTAAAATTACTACGTTCCCTAACAGTGGTATCAGAGCCTAGGTTTTTATGGTTTGATGTTATTTGCACGAGTAGAACACAAGTGAGTTGTGGACGATACAAGTCATACTGCCTACCAGCATGTCATACTTTGGTTCAGCGGTATTGTTGGACGAGACGATCCGGACCAACCTTACGCGTACGCTTACGCGAGACCGGTTCCCTCGACGTGCTTTGCACATAGATGGCTTGCGGAAGACTGTCTCTCCAACTTTAGTTGAACCGAGTGTGGCTACGCCCGGTCCTTGAGAAGGTTAAAACGGAGTCTATTTGACAAACTATCGTTGTGGTTTTGATGCGTAGGTAAGATGAGTTCTTGCTTAAAGCCCATAGCAGCCACGTAAAACTTGCAAGAACAAAGTAGAGGACGTCTAACTTGTTTTTGCAGGGCATGTTGTGATGTGATATGGTCAAGACATGATGCTAAAATTTTATTGTATGAGATGATCATGTTTTGTAACCGAGTTATCGGCAACTGGCAGGAGCCATATGGTTGTCGGTTTATTGTATGCAATGCAATCGCGATGTAATGCTTTACTTTATTACTAAGCGGTAGTGATAGTCGTGGAAGCATAAGATTGGCGAGACGACAACGATGCTGCGATGAAGATCAAGGTGTCGCGCCGGTGACGATGGTGATCATGACGGTGCTTCGAAGATGGAGATCACAAGCACGAGATGATGATGGCCATATCATATCACTTATATTGATTGCATGTGATGTTTATCCTTTTATGCATCTTATCTTGCTTTGATTGACGGTAGCATTATAAGATGATCTCTCACTAAATTATCAAGAAGTGTTCTCCCTGAGTATGCACCGTTGCGAAAGTTCTTCGTGCTGAGACACCACGTGATGATCGGGTGTGATAGGCTCTACGTTCAAATACAACGGGTGCAAAATAGTTGCACACGCGGAATACTCAGGTTTAACTTGAAGAGCCTAGCATATAACAGATATGGCCTCGGAACACGGAGACCGAAAGGTCGAGCGTGAATCATATAGTAGATATGATCAACATAGTGATGTTCACCATTGAAACTACTCCATCTCACGTGATGATCGGACATGGTTTAGTTGATTGGATCACGTGATCACTTAGAGGATTAGAGGGATGTCTATCTAAGTGGGAGTTCTTAAGTAATATGATTAATTGAACTTAAATTTATCATGAACTTAGTACCTGATAGTATCTTGCTTGTCTATGTTGTGTAGATAGATGGCTCATGCTGTTGTTCCGTTGAATTTTAATGCGTTCCTTGAGAAAGCAAAGTTGAAAGATGATGGTAGCAATTACACGGACTGGGTCCGTAACTTGAGGATTATCCTCATTGCTGCACAGAAGAATTATGTCCTGGAAGCACCGCTGGGTGCCAGGCCTGGTGCAAGAGCTACGCCAGATGTTGTGAACGTCTGGCAAAGCAAAGCTGATGACTACTCTATAGTTCAGTGTGCCATGCTTTACGGCTTAGAACCGGGACTTCAACGACGTTTTGAACACCATGGAGCATATGAGATGTTCCAGGAGTTGAAGTTAATATTTCAAGCAAATGCCCGGATTGAGAGATATGAAGTCTCCAATAAGTTCTATAGCTGTAAAATGGAGGAGAACGGTTCTGTCAGTGAGCATATACTCAGAATGTCTGGGTATAACAATCACTTGATTCAACTGGGAGTTAATCTTCCGGATGATTGCGTCATTGACAGAATTCTCCAATCACTGCCACCAAGCTACAAGAGCTTTGTGATGAACTATAATATGCAAGGGATGACCAAAACTATGCCCGAGCTCTTCGCGATGCTGAAAGCCGCGGAGGTAGAAATCAAAAAGGAGCATCAAGTGTTGATGGTTAACAAAACCACTAGTTTCAAGAAAAAGGGCAAAGGGAAGGAAAAGGGGAACTTCAAAAAGAACAGCAAGCAAGTTGCTAATCATGAGAAGAAACCCAAGTCTGGACCTAAGCCTGAAACTGAGTGCTTCTATTGCAAGCAGACTGGTCACTGGAAGCGGAACTGCCCCAAGTATTTGGCGGATAAGAAGGATGGCAAGGTTAACAAAGGTATATATGATATACATGTTATTGATGTGTACCTTACTAATTCTCGCAGTAGCACCTGGGTATTTGATACTGGTTCTGTTGCTAATATTTGCAACTCAAAACAGGGGCTACGGATTAAGCGAAGATTGGCTAAGGACGAGGTGACGATGCGCGTGGGAAATGGTTCCAAAGTCGATGTGATCGCGGTCGGCACGCTACCTCTACATCTACCTTCGGGATTAATATTAGATCTAAATAATTGTTATTTAGTACCAGCGTTGAGCATGAACATTATATCTGGATCTTGTTTGATGCGAGACGGTTATTCATTTAAATCAGAGAATAATGGTTGTTCTATTTATATGAGTAATATCTTTTATGGTCATGCGCCATTAAAGAATGGTTTGTTCTTACTTAATCTCGATAGTAGTAATACACATATTCATAATGTTGAAGCCAAAAGATGCAGAGTTGATAATGATAGTGCAACTTATTTGTGGCACTGCCGTTTAGGTCATATCGGTGTAAAACGCATGAAGAAACTCCATACTGATGGACTTTTGGAGTCACTTGATTATGAATCACTTGGCACTTGCGAACCGTGCCTTATGGGCAAGATGACTAAAACACCGTTCTCCGGTACTGTGGAGAGAGCAACAGATTTATTGGAAATCATACATACTGATGTATGTGGTCCAATGAATGTTGAGGCTCGTGGCGGATATCGTTATTTTCTCACCTTCACTGATGATTTAAGCAGATATGGGTATATCTACTTAATGAAACACAAGTCTGAAACATTTGAAAAGTTCAAAGAATTTCAGAGTGAAGTGGAAAAACATCGTAACAAGAAAATAAAGTTTCTACGATCTGATCGTGGAGGAGAATATTTGAGTTACGAGTTTGGTCTACATTTGAAACAATGCGGAATAGTTTCGCAACTCACGCCACCCGGAACACCACAACGTAATGGTGTGTCCGAACATCGTAATCGTACTTTACTGGATATGGTGCGATCTATGATGTCTCTTACCGATTTACCGCTATCTTTTTGGGGTTATGCTTTAGAGACGGCCGCATTCACATTAAATAGGGCACCATCAAAATCCGTTGAGACGACGCCTTATGAACTGTGGTTTGGCAAGAAACCAAAGTTGTCGTTTCTTAAAGTTTGGGGCTGCGATGCTTATGTGAAAAAGCTTCAACCTGATAAGCTCGAACCCAAATCGGAAAAATGTGTCTTCATAGGATACCCAAAGGAGACTGTTGGGTATACCTTCTATCACAGATCCGAAGGCAAAAATTTTGTTGCTAAAGTCGGAAACTTTCTAGAGAAGGAGTTTCTCTCGAAAGAAGTGAGTGGGAGGAAAGTAGAACTTGATGAGATAACAGTATCTACTCCCTTATTGAGAAGTAGTACATCACAGAAATCTGTTTCTATGACACCTACATCAAATAGGGAGGAAGCTAATGATAATGATCATGAAACTTCAGATCAAGTTTCTACTGAACTTCGTAGATCAACCAGAGTAAGAGCCGCACCAGAGTGGTACGGTAATCCTATTTTGGAAGTCATGTTACTAGACCATGATGAACCTACGAACTATGAAGAAGCGATGGTGAGCCCAGATTCCGCAAAGTGGCTTGAGGCCATGAAATCTGAGATGGGATCCATGTATGAGAACAAAGTGTGGACTTTGGTTGACTTGCCCGATGATCGGCAAGCAATTGAGAATAAATGGATTTTTAAGAAGAAGACTGACGCTGATGGTAATGTTACTGTCTATAAAGCTCGACTTGTTGCAAAAGGTTTTCGACAAGTTCAAGGGATTGACTACGATGAGACTTTCTCACCCGTAGCGATGCTTAAGTCTGTCCGAATCATGTTAGCAGTTGCCGCATTTTATGATTATGAAATTTGGCAAATGGATGTCAAAACTGCATTCCTGAATGGATTTCTGGAAGAAGAGTTGTATATGATGCAACCAGAAGGTTTTGTCGATCCAAAGGGAGCTAACAAAGTGTGCAAGCTCCAGCGATCCATTTATGGACTGGTGCAAGCCTCTCGGAGTTGGAATAAACGCTTTGATAGTGTGATCAAAGCATTTGGTTTTATACAGACTTTTGGAGAAGCCTGTATTTACAAGAAAGTGAGTGGGAGCTCTGTAGCATTTCTGATATTATATGTGGATGACATATTACTGATCGGAAATAATATAGAATTTCTGGATAGCATAAAGGGATACTTGAATAAGAGTTTTTCAATGAAAGACCTCGGTGAAGCTGCTTACATATTGGGCATTAAGATCTATAGAGATAGATCAAGGCGCTTAATAGGACTTTCACAAAGCACATACCTTGACAAAGTTTTGAAAAAGTTCAAAATGGATCAGGCAAAGAAAGGGTTCTTGCCTGTGGCACAAGGTGTGAAGTTGAGTAAGACTCAATGCCCAACCACCGCAGAAGATAGAGAGAAAATGAAAAATGTTCCCTATGCTTCAGCCATAGGCTCTATCATGTATGCAATGCTGTGTACCAGACCTGATGTGTGCCTTGATGTAAGTTTAGCAGGCAGGTACCAAAGTAATCCAGGAGTGGATCACTGGACAGCGGTCAAGAACATCCTTATGTACTTAAGAAGGACTAAGGATATGTTTCTCATTTATGGAGGTGACAAAGAGCTCGTCGTAAACGGTTACGTCGATGCAAGCTTTGACACTGATCCGGACGATTCTAAATCGCAAACCGGATACGTATTTACATTAAACGGTGGAGCTGTCAGTTGGTGCAGTTCTAAACAAAGCGTCGTGGCGGGATCTACATGTGAAGCTGAGTACATAGCCGCTTCGGAAGCAGCTAATGAAGGAGTCTGGATGAAGGAGTTCATATCCGATCTAGGTGTTGTACCTAGCGTATCGGGTCCAATGAAAATCTTTTGTGACAATACTGGTGCAATTGCCTTGGCAAAGGAATCCAGATTTCACAAAAGAACCAAACACATCAAAAGACGCTTCAACTCCATCCGGGATTTGGTCCAGGTGGGAGACATAGAGATATGCAAGATACATACGGATCTGAATGTTGCAGACCCGTTGACTAAGCCTCTTCCACGAGCAAAACATGATCAGCACCAAGACTCCATGGGTGTTAGAATCATTACTTTGTAATCTAGATTATTGACTCTAGTGCAAGTGGGAGACTGAAGGAAATATGCCCTAGAGGCAATAATAAAGTTATTATTTATTTCCTTATATCATGATAAATGTTTATTATTCATGCTAGAATTGTATTAACTGGAAACATAATACATGTGTGAATACATAGACAAACAGAGTGTCACTAGTATGCCTCTACTTGACTAGCTCATTAATCAAAGATGGTTATGTTTCCTAGCCATGAACAAAGAGTTGTTATTTGATTAACGAGATCACATCATTAGTTGAATGATCTGATTGACATGACCCATTCCATTAGCATAGCACCCGATCGTTTAGTATGTTGCTATTGCTTTTATCCATGACTTATACATGTTCCTTTAACTATGAGATTATGCAACTCCCGTTTACCGTAGGAACACTTTGTGTGCTACCAAACGTCACAACGTAATTGGGTGATTATAAAGGTGCTCTACAGGTGTCTCCGAAGGTACATATTGGGTTGGCATATTTCAAGATGAGGATTTGTCACTCCGATTGTCGGAGAGGTATCTCAGGGCCTTCTCGGTAATGCACATCACATAAAGCCTTGCAAGCATTGCAACCAATGAGTTAGTTGCGAGATGATGTATTACGGACGAGTAAAGAGACTTGCCGGTAACGAGATTGAACTAGGTATTGGATACCGACGATCGAATCTCGGGCAAGTAACATACCGATGACAAAGGGAACAACGTATGTTGTTATGCGGTCTGACCGATAAAGATCTTCGTAGAATATGTAGGAGCCAATATGGGCATCCAGGTCCCGCTATTGGTTCTTGACCGGAGACGTGTCTCGGTCATGTCTACATTGTTCTCGAACCGTAGGGTCCGCACGCTTAACGTTACGATGACAGTTATTATGAGTTTATGCATTTTGATGTACCGAAGGAGTTCGGAGTCCCGGATGTGATCACGGACATGACGAGGAGTCTCGAAATGGTCGAGACGTAAAGAATGATATATTGGAAGCCTATGTTTGGACATCGGATGCATTCCAGGTGAAATCAGGATTTTACCGGAATACCGGGAGGGTTACCGGAACGCCCCGGGAGCATAATGGGCCAACATGGGCCTTGGAGGAGAGATGAGAGGGCTACCCTCATGGGCTGTGCGCCTCCCCCCTTCCCCTAGTCCTATTAGGACTAGGAGAGGTGGGCGCCCCCCCTCTCTCTCTCTCCCCCTTGGAGAATCCTAGTCCAACTAGGATTGGGGGGGGGAATCCTACTCCCAGAGGGAGTAGGACTCTCTGGCGCGCCAGGCTTGGCCGGCCAGCCCCTCCCCCTTGGCTCCTTTATATACGGGGGCAGGGGGCACCCCAGAGACACACAATTGATCATTCAGATCTTTCCTTAGCCGTGTGTGGTGCCCCCTTCCACCAAATTCCACCTCGATCATATCGTTGCAGTGCTTAGGCGAAGCCCTGCGCCGGTAACACATCAAGATCGTCACCACGCCGTCGTGCTGACGGAACTCTTCCTCGACGCTTTGCTGGATTGGAGCCCGGGGATCGTCATCGAGCTGAACGTGTGCCAAGAACTCGGAGGTGCCGGAGTAACGGTGCTGTGATCGGTTGGATCGCGAGGAGAACGTACGACTACTTCCTCTACGTTGTGTCAACGCTTCCGCTTCGGTCTACGAGGGTACGTAGACAACACTCTCCCCTCTCGTTGCTATGCATCACCATGATCTTGCGTGTGCGTAGGAATTTTTTTGAAATTACTACGTTCCCCAACACCAACATGGGTATCCAGATCCCGCTGTTGGTTATTGACCGGAGAACGTCTCGGTCATGTCTGCATGTCTCCCAAACCCGTAGGGTCTACACACTTAAGGTTCGATGACGCTAGGGTTATAAAGAAAGCTTGTATGTGGTTACCGAATGTTTTTTGGAGTCCCGGATGAGATCCCGGACGTCACGAAGAGTTCCGGAATGGTCCGGAGGTAAGTATTTATATATAGGAAGTCCTATTTCGGCCATCGGGACAAGTTTCGGGGTCATCGGTATTGTACCGGGACCACCTGAAGGGTCCCGGGGGCCCACCGGGTGGGGCCACCTATCCCGGAGGGTCCCATGGGCTGAAGTGGGAAGGGATCCAGCCCAAAGTTGGCTGGGTCGCCACTTTCCCCTAGGGCCCATGCGCCTAGTGTGGGGGAAACCCTAAAGGGAGAGTCCCACAAGGGGAAGGCACCCCCTAGGTGCCTTGGGGGGGAGGGAAACCTCCCTTGGCCGCCCCCCCCCCTAGGAGATTGGATCTCCTAAGGCCGGCGCCCCCCCCTTGGCCCTCCTATATATAGTGGGGGAGATGGAGGACTTCATACCTGATCCAAGGCGCAGCCCCTCCCCTCCCCAACACCTCTCCTCCTCCGTCACGTGCTTGGCGAAGCCCTGCTGGAGTACCACGCTCCTCCATCATCACCACGCCGTTGTGTTGTTGCTGGATGGAGTCTTCCTCAACCTCTCCCTCTCTCCTTGCTGGATCAAGGCATGGGAGACGTCACCAGGATGTACGTGTGTTGAACGCGGAGGTGCCGTCCGTTCGGCACTTGGTCATCGGTGATTTGGATCACGACGAGTACGACTCCATCAACCCCGTTCACTTGAACGCTTCCGCTTAGAGATCTACAAGGGTATGTAGATGCACTCTCTTTCCTCTCGTTGCTAGAAGACTCCATAGATTGATCTTGGTGACACGTAGGAAATTTTTTAAATTTCTGCTACGTTCCCCAACAGTGGCATCATGAGCTAGGTCTATTGCGTAGATTCCATGCACGAGTAGAACACAAAGTAGTTGTGGGCGTTGATTTTGTTCAATATGCTTACCGTTACTAGTCAATCTTGATTCGGCGGCATTGTGGGATGAAGCGGCCCGGACCGACCTTACACGTACACTTACGTGAGACAGGTTCCACCGACTGACATGCACTAGTTGCATAAGGTGGCTAGCGGGTGCCAGTCTCTCCCACTTTAGTCGGATCGGATTCGATGAAAAGGGTCCTTATGAAGGGTAAATAGCAATTGACTTATCACGTTGTGGTTTTGCGTAGGTAAGAAACGTTCTTGCTAGAAACCCATAGCAGCCACGTAAAACATGCAAACAACAATTAGAGGACGTCTAACTTGTTTTTGCAGGGTATGCCATGTGATGTGATATGGCCAAAAGGATGTGATGAATGATATATGTGATGTATGAGATTGATCATGTTCTTGTAATAGGAATCACGACTTGCATGTCGATGAGTATGACAACCGGCAGGAGCCATAGGAGTTGTCTTTAATTTATTTATGACCTGCGTGTCAACATAAACGTCATGTAATTACTTTACTTTATTGCTAAAGCGTTAGCCATAGTAGTAGAAGTAATAGTTGACGTGACAACTTCATGAAGACACGATGATGGAGATCATGATGATGGAGATCATGATGATGGAGATCATGGTGTCATGCCGGTGACGACGATGATCATGGAGCCCCGAAGATGAAGATCAAAAGGAGCAAAGTGATGATGGCCATATCATGTCACTATTTGATTGCATGTGATGTTTATCATGTTTTTGCATCTTATTTGCTTAGAACAACGGTAGTAAATAAGATGATCCCTCATTAAAATTTCAAGAAAGTGTTCCCCCTAACTGTGCACCATTGCGAAAGTTCGTCGTTTTGAAGCACCACGTGATGATCGGGTGTGATAGATTCTTACGTTCACATACAACGGGTGTAAGCCAGATTTACACACGCGAAACACTTAGGTTGACTTGACGAGCCTAGCATGTACAGACATGGCCTCGGAACACAAGAGACCGAAAGGTTGAGCATGAGTCGTATGGTAGATACGATCAACATGAAGATGTTCACCGATGATGACTAGTCCGTCTCACGTGATGATCGGACACGGCCTAGTTGACTCGGATCATGTAATCACTTGGATGACTAGAGGGATGTCTATCTGAGTGGGAGTTCATAAGATGAACTTAATTATCCTGAACATAGTCAAAAGATCTTTGCAAATTATGTCGTAAGCTCGCGCTTTAGTTCTACTGTTTTAGATATGCTCCTAGAGAAAATATAGTTGAAAGTTGATAGTAGCAATTATGCGGACAGTAGAAGGCTTGTGTCCTTAATGCACCGCTCGGTGTGCTGGACCTCGAACATGGTCTGTGGATGTTGCGAACATCTGACATACACGTTTTGATGACTACATGATAGTTCGGTAATGATAAATGGTTTAGAATTGAGGCACCGAAGACATTTTTGAAATGTCGCGGAACATATGAGATGTTTCGAGGGCTGAAATTGGGATTTCAGGCTCGTGCCCACGTCAAGAGGTATAAGACCTTAGACGATTTTCTTGGCCTGCAAACTAAGGGAGAAAAGCTCAATCGTTGAGCTTGTACTCAGATTGTCTGAGTACAACAATCACTGGAATCGAGTGGGAGTTGATCTTCCAGATAAGATAGTGATGTTTCACCAAAGTCATTGCCACCAAGCTGCTAGAGCTTCGTAATGAACTATAACATATCAGGGATAGATATGATGATCCTTGAAATATTCGCGATGTTTGACACCGCGAAAGTAGAAATCAAGAAGGAGCATCAATTGTTGATGGTTAGTGAAACCACTAGTTTCAAGAAGGGCAGGGGCAAGAACGGATACTTCATGAAACGGCAAATCAGCTGCTGCTCTAGTGGAGAAACCCAAGGTTGAACCCAAACCCGAGACTGAGTGCTTCTGTAATAAGGGGAACAGCCACTAGAGCACAATTACCCTAGATACTTGGTAGATGAGAAGGCTGTCGATAGAAGTATATTGGATATACATTATGTGAATGTGTACTTTAATAGTACTCCTAGTAGCATCAGGGTATTAGATACCGGTTCGGTTGCTAAGTGTTAGTAACTCGAAATAAAAGCTACGGAATAAACGGAGACTAGCTAAAGGTGAGCCGACGAGATGTGTTGGAAGTGTTTCCAAGGTTGATATGATCAAGCATCACACGCTCCCTCTACCATCGAGATTGGTGTTAAACCTAAATAATTGTTATTTGGTGTTTGCGTTGAGCATAGACATGATTGGATTATGTCTATCGCAATACGGTTATTCATTTAAGGAGAATAATGGTTACTCTATTTATTTGAATAATACCTTCAATGGTCTTGCACCTAAAATGAATGGTTTATTGAATCTCGATCATAGTGATACACATGTTCATGCCAAAAGATATAAGATAGTAATGATAGTACCACCTACTTGTGGCACTGCCATGTAAGTCATATTGGTATAAAACGCATGAAGAAGCTCCATGTTGATGGATCTTTGGACTCACTCATTTTTGAAAAGGATTGAGACATGTGAACCATGTCTATTGGTATATACGCATGAAGAAACTCCATGCAGATGGACCGTTTGGACTCACTTGATTTTGAATCGCTTGAGACATGCAAATCATACCACATGGGCAAGATGACTGAAAGCTTCGGTTTCAGTAAAATGGAACAAGAAAGCAACTTGTTGGAAGTAACACATTTTGATGTGTGCAGTCCAATGAGTGCTGAGGCACGCAGTGGATATCGTTATGCTCTTACTTCACAGATGATTTGAGTAGATACTGAGCATATTTACTTGATGAAACACAAGTCTGAATTATTGAATGGTTCAAGTAATTTCAGAGTGAAGTTGAATATCGTCGTGACAAGAGGATAAAATATCTATGATATGATCATAGAAATGAATATCTGAGTTACGAGTTTGGCACTGTGGAAATTGTTTCACAACTAATACCGCCTAGAACACCATAGTGTGATGGTGTGTCCGAACATCATAACTGCACCCTATTGGATATGATGCATACCATGATGTCTCTTATCGAATTACCACTATCGTTCATGGGTTAGGCATTAGAGACAACCGCACTCACTTTAAATAGGGCACCACGTAATTCCGATAAGATGACACCGTATGAACCATGGTTTAAAGAAACCTAAGCTGTCATTTCTTAAAAGTTTGGGGCTGCGACGCTTATATGAAAAAGTTTCAGGCTGATAAGCTCGAACCCAAAGCGGATAAATGCATCTTCATAGGACACCCAAAATAGTTGGGTATACCTCCTGTCTCAGATCCGAAAGCAATAGGGATTGTTTCTAGAATCGGGTCCTTTCTCGAGGAAAAGTTTCTCTCGGAAGAATTGAGTGGGAGGATGGTGGAGACTTGATGAGGTTATGGAACCGTCACTTCAACTAGTGTGTAGCAGGGCACGGGAGTTGTTCCTATGGCACCTACACCAATTGAAGTGGAAGCTTATGATAGTGATCATGAGACTTCGGATCAAGTCACTCCCAAACCTCGTAGGACGACAAGGATGCATACTGCTTCAGAGTGGTACGTAATCCTGTCTTGGAAGTCATGTTGCTAGACAACAATGAACCTACAAGCTATGGAGAAGCGATGGTGGGCCCGGATTCCGATGAATGGCTCGAGGCCATAAAATCCGAGAGAGGATCCATGTATGAAAAACAAAGTGTAGACTTTGGCAGAACGGCTCGATGGCCTTGAGGCTGTTGAGTACAGATGGATTTTAAAAGGAAGACGGACAATGATAGTAAATGTCACCATTAAGAAAGCTCGACTTGTCATTAAGATGTTTTCTGACAAGTTCAAGGAGTTGACTGCGATGAGGCTTTCTCACTCGTAGCGATGCTAAGAGTCTGTTGGAATTATGTTAGCGATTACTGCATTATTTATGAAATTGTGCAGATAGGATGTCAAAACATTGTTTCCTCGACGATTTTCTTGAGGAAAGGTTGTATGTGATACAACCAGAAGATTTTTGTCAATCCTGAAAGATGCTAACAAGTATGCAAAGCTCCAGCAATCCTTCTAAGGACTGGAGTAAGCATCTCGGAGTTGGAATGTACACTTTGGTGAGATAATCAAAGATTTTGGGTTTATACAAAGTTTATGAGAAACTTGTATTTCCAAAGAAGTGAGTGGGAGCACTATAGAATTTCTGATGAGTATATGTTGTTGACATATTGTTGATCAGAAATGATGTAGAATTTCTGGAAAGCATATAGGGTTATTTGAAAAGTGTTTTTCAATGGAAAACCTGGATTAAGCTACTTGAACATTGAGCATCAAGATCTATAAGGATAGATTAAAATCGCTTAATAGTACTTTCAAACGAACACATACCATGACAAGATTTTGAAGGAGTTCAAAATAGATCAGCAAAGAAGGAGTTCTCGGCTGTGTTACAAGGTGTGAGTATTGAGCAAGACTCAAGACATGACCACAGCAGAATAGAGAGAAAGGACGAAGGTTGTCCCCTATGCTTTAGTCATAGGCTCTAAAGTATGCTATGTTATGTACCGCACCTGAAGTGTGCCAAACCATGAGTCAGTCAAGGGGTACAAGTGTGATCTAGAAATGGATCACAGGACAACAGTCAAGGTTATCCTTAGTAACTAGTGGACTAAGGAATTTTCTCGATTATGGAGGTGGAAAAAGAGTTCGTCGTAAAGGGTTACGCCGATGCAAACTTTGACACTAATCCAGATTATTCTCAGTAGTAAACTGGATTCGTATAGTAGAACGGTTATTTGGAATAGCTCCAAATAGAGCGTGGTAGATGCATCTAGGAGATGACATAGATATTTGTAAAGCACACACGGATCTGAAAGGTTCAGACCTGTTGACTAGTAACCTCTCTCACAAGCGAGATATGATCAAACCCCATGGGAGTTGGAATCATTGCAATCACATAACGATGTGAACTAGATTATTGACTCTAGTGCAAGTGGGAGACTGTTGGAAATATGCCCTAGAGGCAATAATAAATAGGTTATTATTATATTTCCTTGTTCATGATAATCATTTATTATCCATGCTAGAATTGTATTGATAGGAAACTCAGATACATGTGTGGATACATAGACAACACCATGTCCCTAGTAAGCCTCTAGTTGACTAGCTCGTTGATCAATAGATGGTTACGGTTTCCTGACCATGGACATTGGATGTCATTGATAACGGGATCACATCATTAGAAGAATGATGTGATGGACAAGACCCAATCCTAAGCCTAGCACAAGATCATGTAGTTCGTATGCTAAAGCTTTTCTAATGTCAAGTATCGTTTCCTTAGACCATGAGATTGTGCAACTCCCGGATACCGTAGGAGTGCTTTGGGTGTGCCAAACGTCACAACGTAACTGGGTGGCTATAAAGGTACACTACAGGTATCTCCGAAAGTGTCTGTTGGGTTGGCACGAATCGAGACTGGGATTTGTCACTCCGTGTGACGGAGAGGTATCTCTGGGCCCACTCAGTAGGACATCATCATAATGTGCACAATGTGATCAAGGAATTGATCACGGGATGATGTGTTGCGGAACGAGTAAAAAAGAGACTTGCCGGTAACGAGATTGAACAAGGTATCGGGATACCGACGATCGAATCTCGGGCAAGTATCGTACCGATAGACAAAGGGAATTGTATACGGGATTGATTAAGTCCTTGACATTGTGGTTCATCCGATGAGATCATCGTGGAACATGTGGGAGCCAACATGGGTATCCAGATCCCGCTGTTGGTTATTGATCGGAGAACGTCTCGATCATGTCTGCATGTCTCCCGAACCCGTAGGGTCTACACACTTAAGGTTCGATGATGCTAGGGTTATAAAGGAAGCTTGTATGTGGTTAACGAATGTTGTTCGGAGTCCCGGATGAGATCCCGGACGTCACGAGGAGTTCCGGAATGGTCCGGAGGTAAAGATTTATATATAGGAAGTCCTATTTCGGCCATCGGGACAAGTTTCGGGGTCATCGGTATTGTACCGGGACCACCTGAAGGGCCCGGGGGGCCCACCGGGTGGGGCCACCTATCCCGGAGGGTCCCATGGGCTGAAGTGGGAAGGGATCCAGCCCAAAATGGGCTGGGTCGCCACTTTCCCCTAGGGCCCATGCGCCTAGTGTGGGGGAAACCCTAAAGGGAGAGTCCCACAAGGGGAAGGCACCCCATAGGTGCCTTGGGGGGAGGGAAACCTCCCTTGGCCGCCGCCCCCCCTAGGAGATTGGATCTCCTAGGGCCGCCCCCCCCCCCTTGGCCCTCCTATATATAGTGTGGGAGAGGGAGGACTTCATACCTGATCCAAGGCGCAGCCCCTCCCCTCCCCAACACCTCTCCTCCTCCGTGACGTGCTTGGCGAAGCCCTGCTGGAGTACCACGCTCCTCCATCATCACCACGCCGTTGTGTTGTTGCTGGATGGAGTCTTCCTCAACCTCTCCCTCTCTCCTTGCTGGATCAAGGCATGGGAGACGTCACCGGGCTGTACGTGTGTTGAACGCGGAGGTGCCGTCCGTTCGGCACTTGGTCATCGGTGATCTGGATCACGACGAGTACGACTCCATCAACCCCGTTCACTTGAACGCTTCCGCTTAGCGATCTACAAGGGTATGTAGATGCACTCTCTTTCCTCTCGTTGCTAGAAGACTCCATAGATTGATCTTGGTGACACGTAGGAAATTTTTTTAAATTTCTGCTACGTTCCCCAACACTTACTTGAGCAACCTCGTCGGGTCCACTCCAGCCACGACTTCCGCGATGCATCAACTATTACGACTGTGGGGGGTGTCCATCGGTTTGCCTTTGGATTCTTCTCCAGTCTCACCGTCTGCGTCGCTACCATTGTGACTACGGGGGGATGTTGAGTAACGTGATTGTATTGGATACATTGGATAGACAAGGAAAGTATTCTGGCTTGTCTTGTACTCCAAGTAGATCATGTACTCCTATATATATATATATATATATATATATATATATATATATATATATATATATATATATATATATATATATATATGCCCACGAGGCTCAAGCAATACAAAAAACGAACGATTCCACCAAATCCCTCTCTCTCTCTCTCTTCTAACACATTGAAGCGGTGAAGCTCGATGGCCGAATCTTGAAGAAGACGGTGTCGACGTCGATGCAGAGGCGCCGAGCTCCAACTGACGGGCGAAGTCGACGGAGTGGACGATGGCGAAGCAAACGGGCGAGGTCTCACAGCTCGGGGATGGCGGTCGTCGTGAGTTTCACAAGCCTTGTGGCGGCCATCCACCCGCCATGGCCGAGGCTGGGCGACGTGTCGGCCATCCACCACTCCCTCGCGTCTACTTGACACCCTCGACCTCGTCGTCGAACCCTAGGTGCTCCATTTCTTCCCCTCTCGCCCAGACCCGCCGCTACAAGCACCGTCCGAACGCCTCCCTCCCTCTGCTCCTGTAGCGAGGAGAGACACGATTGGGTTAGGTTCGGCGAGCCACTGTACTTGATTGGGTTAAGTGCACGGTGCCCCTTACCTTTTCTTCTGATATTTTTCTGTGTCTTTTATTTCTCCTCCGATTTGCATTTTATTTTAATACCAAATGAATTTTGGTGAACATGAAATTTGGCACATAAATATTAGGCAATATTTTGAGCTGGCACACAAAGTTTGGGGTCTAACTGAATTCATTTAAATTAAGATTGTATTTAAATGGGATAGAAAGGTTCCGATGGTCCACTGTTTTAATATCCAGGGCATTTTAGGAATTTTTGTGAAGTTATTTTTCTTAACATAATTACTTAAGAATTATTTGAAA
The DNA here is from genome assembly GCA_032464435.1 of Aegilops umbellulata. Taxonomy (NCBI): domain Eukaryota; kingdom Viridiplantae; phylum Streptophyta; class Magnoliopsida; order Poales; family Poaceae; genus Aegilops; species Aegilops umbellulata. The sequence goes on along the minus strand of CP136055.1, from coordinate 179,451,584 downwards.
AATTACGAACTATTTTTTTACATGTTTAAAGATGTAAGTATTTGACTTGCATTTGAATTTTAAATTTGAAGTTGGATTATTCCATAATTGTAGTTGGGCTTTATTAATCATGATGACATCCCGAGTTAATTAGCCTAGTGTTTAGTAATCTGGGGATGTCACAGCGCTGCTATAGAGCGTCAGTGCCGCATTCATGCCGGCCCAGAGCGGACGCGGCCTCTCACTGGAGCCGGCATTGAAGCGCGCCCCGCCCAAGAGCGCCGCACATGCCGCTTCCCCGGTGCGAGCATCGTCTCTCCGCATTCAAACGACACCAGTCCGTCTGCCTGCCTCCATTAAACGCATGTAGTTGGCGTGGAACGGCGAGCCGGCGCCAACCGTCTGTCCATCTGCCGCCCGCCATTAATCACGTCGCTGGTCACACCCTGCCCCCCCCCTCCCCGTGCTATATAAACCACAGGCCCGGCCATAGCCGCATCCATCATCCTCCGGTCCCTTCCTCCTCTCTACACCACAACCCCCTTGGCCTCCTCGAGCTCTGGGACAGCCTCTCATCCGAGTAGAAAAGGAGATTGTCAGCATTGCAGCCGACTGGTAGGCAACGAGGCTGGAGCTGCAAACATCCTAATGGAGTACGCGGAGGAGGACGAACCGACGCCACCCTCACCGGTTGTAACACCCTCGATGCGATTATATCTCCCACGTGTCGAAGCACGACTTAGAGGCATAACCGCATTGAAGGCAATGTCGCAAGTGAGGTAATCTTCACAGAACCCATGTAATACATAAGGGAAAGAGATACATAGTTGGCTTACAATCGCCACTTCACACAATTACATGAATAAAGCATTACATCATACAGTTACAATCAGGGCCCGACTACGGAGCCAAAATAAAAGAAGAAACCCCAAAAGCGACAAAGGTCCACGATCGACCCCAACTGGGCTCCACTGCTGATCAACTGAAACGAAACAACACAAAGAACAAGGTCTTCATCGACCTCCTCCTTGAGCTCGGGTGTGTCACCTGCTCGGACTCATCGGCACCTGCAAACTGGTTTTGGAAGTATCTGGTGAGTCACGAGGACTCAGCAATCTCACACCCGCGAGATCAAGACTATTTAAGCTTATAGGTAGGGTACAAGGTATGAGGTGGAGCTGCAGCAAGCGACTAGCATATATGGTGGCTAACATACGCAAATGAGAGCGAGAAGAGAATGCAAAGCACGGTCGAACAACTATGATCAAGAAGTGATCCTGAACTACTTACGTCAGACATAACTCCAACAACCGTGTTCACTTCCCGGACCCCGCCGAGAAGAGACCATCACGGTTACACACGCGGTTGGTGTATTTTAATTAAGATCAACTTCGGGTTTTCTACAACCGGACATTAACAAATTCCCATCTGCCACATAACCGCGGGCACGGCTTTCGAAAGTTCAAACCCTGCAGGGGTGTCCCAACTTAGCCCATTATAAGCTCTCGCGATCAACGAAGGATATTCCTTCTCCCCGGGAAGACCCGATCAGTCTCGGAATCCCGGCTACAAGACATTTCGACAGTAATAAAACAAGTCCAGCAAAACCGCCCGATGCGCCGACATCCTGATAGGAGCTGCAGATATCTCGTTCTCAGGGCAACACCGGATAAGCGAAGCGTACAGGTACCAACATAACCCAAGTTGCCAAGGGACGGTCCCGCACGGTGCTCTAGTTTGGACCAACACTTAGACAAGCATTGGCCCGGGGAGGCTAAATAAGATGACCCTTGGGTTAATTACTCCCAAGGGAAAAGTAGGTGGTGGTGAGGCAAATGGTAAAACCAATGTTGGGCCTCGCTGGAAAAGTCTTATTCAAAGCGAACTATCAAGGGGGTCCCATAAATCACCCAACCGCGTTAGGGACGCAAAAATCCGAGAACATAATACCGATATGACGAAAACTAGGGCGGCAAGAGTGGAACAAAACACCAGGCATAAGGCCGAGCCTTCCACCCTTTACCAAGTATATAGATGCATTAATTAAATAAGATATATTGTGATATCCCAACAAGTAAACATGTTCCAACAAGGAACAACATCTCCATGTTCCAACAAGGAACAAACTTCATCTTCACCTGCAACTAACAACGCTATAAGAGGGGCTGAGCAGAGCGGTAACATAGCCAAACAACGGTTTGCTAGGACAAGGTGGGTTAGAGGCTTGGTTTGACAATATGGGAGGCATGATAAGCAAGTGGTAGGTATCGCAGCATAGGCATAGCAAAAGAGCGAGCAACTAGCAAGCAAAGATAGAAGTGATTTCGAGGGTATGGTCATCTTGCCTGAGATCCCGCAAGGAAGAAGAACGAGTCCATGAAGAAGATAAACGGACGTAGTCGAACGGATCCTCACAACTCCAGAACGAAACCGAAGCTAACGAGAGAAACAACCCGGAAAGAAACAAACAACATAGTAAACAACCAACACATAAACATGGCATGATGCACAATCAAGTATGATGCATGTCCGGTTTAATGATTCATGGCAATATGGCAAAAGCCACAAACAACACTACAAATTAAGTGGAGCTCAATATGCAACGAGTTGCATATTGACGAAACACCACATTTAATTACTTAGTTCTCTCCCGTTTAATCTACTCAACAAAATTAAATGTTATTAAACATGGCAAGGGGTGAAGCAAAAGAATACTACCTATCTAGGCAAGTTTAAATGAGGCCGGAACAACAAACAACAAGTCCGGAAAAACCTCATGTGCATATTTTAGATTTGGTACTGATCTGTCCTAACGCATATTTTAATGGTGTTAAACAGGAAAATAAAGTGCATCATGTTAAACTAGGAATTTTTCTACCCCATTTACATATATAATTTATTTAATTTGGAGTTACGGTTATTTAGTTATGGAATAAATCATTTTAACATGGCATTTAGCAAAATAAATGCAAACAACTATTTTAATCATTTTAAATGTTGTTATCATGATGCGGATGACAATTTCAAGTTTTCTGCAATATTTATGAAAATGTTGACATGAGCATGTTATGAAGTATTTGTCACCGTGGTGGAAGAAAGGGGCGCCACGGCAACGAATCCGAAAATGATGCCACGGCAACATATCGGTTCCGGTAGCTCATGGAGATAGCGGTGCAAAAGGAGGCGTGCGGATGCGAGTTGGGCAAGATGGTGGGGTGATCCCGGATACCGGGTTCCCACGAGACGATGGCATGGCAACGAGTGACAATTCAGACACGGTGAAAACGGTGCATCTCATTCAACACATGCATTCGGTCCACGGCGGTCGTTCTCGGCGGTATACCTTTGAAGCGTGCATTCGGGACGGTTCAAGTTCGTCGAAGGAAGTAGTGGAAGTAGTTATTCCGCGATGGTAGTAGTGGAAGTAGACGTTCTCGCGGGCGTAGTGGAAGTAGTTGTACACGACGACGGTAGAGGTACTCGCGACGGTAGTCGTTCACGTTCACGTTACACGGGTCTTCGGCGACGGTCGTCGTACATGGTTCGGAGTGGTACTTGCATCTTCGGACTTGACGAATCCGAGGGCTTCGGGGTCGACGGTGGTGGTACACAGTGTCGAAGAGGTACTTGACGAATCCAGTGTCTCCGAGGCCGACGGTAGTGGTACTTGGCGAAATGTACGTCGGCGGTAGTGGAACTTGGCGCATCCAACGTTTTCGAGCGTAGAGGTACACGTTACATAGACGTTCGAATCACCGGAAGAGGTACTTGACGTCCACGGAAATTAGCAGCGGAGGCCACGGGTCTCAGGTCTCGGGTCTTGGTCCTGAACTTGCGGAGGTCGACGGTCGAAGCAGAGGAGGCCCGGCGGGCACGAGGACGGAGCAGGGGTGCGGTCAACACGCGCGGTCGAGCGCTCGTCCTCCTGCTCGAAGCAGAGGAGCAGCAGGCGGCGAGGTGCAGGGCGATCTGGGCATGGAACGAGTCCAAGGCGCGGGGCCGAGCTCGTTCCCGAGCAGAGGACAACGGCGAGGAACTTGACGCGATCCCGGCGACGCGGACGAGGGAGCTTGCGAGGGCCCATGGCGAGGAGGCAGAGCTCGCGGCAGGAGGTGGTGGTGCTCGCGGGGACGGGCTCCGGTGCTGGGGCTCCGGCGAACTCCGACCAAAACGGAGGGGACGAGCCGCGCGAGGCTCCTGCTGGGCGCGGAGGATGACGGATGGGGCGCAGGTGCTCGAGGAGCTCCTCTCCTCGGGCGCTTGGGCGACGGGGATGGCGAGGAGGAGGCGTGGTCGCGGCGACGCTCGGAGGAGAGGGACGACGCGGAGGGATCGGGCGCAGGGAGCTTGTCTCCCTGGCTCGATGCGTGGAAGAAGGAGGGGGTCGAGGGAGAGAGATGGGATCGAGGGGTGAGGGGGTGGCGGCGCTGTGAGGGAACGAGGGGGAGAGGTGCGGGGTCGGGCTGAGCGAGGGGCTAGGGTTGAGCAGGGGGTCGGCTGGGCCTAGGAGCAAATGGGCCGCGGGGAAGCAGGCCGGCCTGGCTGCTGGGCTCTCTCTCTTCCTGCCTCAACTTCTTTTTCTTCTCCATTTTCTTCAAACAGAAACTTGGAGAAAAAGAAAGAAAGGAGTAGACAGGGAATTTGACAGAGATAAAAATATATTAGGCGTTCTGGAAACATGCACAGTTTGAATAAACTAGTTTGGGCATTTTTAAGGATATAAAAATAATTCAAGTTTGAATTAAATTCAAACTTGAGCCATTTTTGAACCCAACCAAAATACTTCCAAAAGACCTGAAAATTGGAGTAGGTGGTCTTGGCATTATTTAGGAACTATAGGGAAAGGTCGAACATTTCCCGAACAGGAAAAGTGTCATAAGAGAAATAGATGGAATAAGAAGAAAGGAGAAGTAGAGGATCATGCAATGGTTCATGGGTGGAGAAGAAGATGAAGAGAAGGAGTTGCAATGCACATGAAGCTCATGGCAACAACATGAATGACCAACCGCAATATGACAAGAGGTAGACATGGCAATGCAATATAACCAATGATGATCATGATGCAAGAAGCAAAATATGACAAGGCACTCAACATGATCATGGCATAAACACATCGGAATGAAATATGAAAAACAATTATGACTATGCCACACACAATAAACACACGACAACAACTAAAATAAAGGAAGGCAACTGAAGCGTCGGTCTCGGGGAGTTACACCGGTGCATGTCGGCATCACCATCGGTGAACCTCCGCCTCCTTGACGAGCACCAGCACACTGATGAGCAACTCGCCGCCGGCACAACCATAGTGTCGGACATGGATGCGGCCAAGAAGAAGGCGTTGGTCGACTCCTACCGCACCGCCCACGAAATCCGTCGCGACCGCTGGCCGTACATCCAGTATCAAGCGGATTTACAGGCCGCCTACAAGGAGATGGGCGAGGAGACAGATAAGGTGTTCAGCAAGAGCGACGAGGAGGACATCGCTAGCTCGACCATGGCCGCGCCCCGCCGCCATGACCATAAAGCCGGCACGTCCGCGAGCGCCACGGGTAACAAGGAAGAGTAGAGCGGTGGGAGGTCCAATACAATAGTTAGCTATAGACTTCTATTGTTTCATCAAGTAGGCCCACCTTGCTCTCTCACAAAGGTTTTTTTAATACTCGTGTTGCAGCCAACTATTTAAATTTTTATAGCTTGCTTACAGATTAATCATGTAAAAATCGGTCGGTCGCTATTAAGACATCCGGATACCAGGGATTATCTATTGCAAGTCCGCATAATGATTATTATTTATTTTTAGAAAGAAGTCTGCATAATTATGGCAGGCAAACTTTTCAAAGTTTCTCCACATTGCTTGTTGTTCTACATATGTCAAGGAAAATGTTTAGATTCAGCCGGATGAAAACTCTCTTCCGTAAGCCTCTCTCTCCGCACGCCACGTGTCCAGGCCCATCGCTTCATTCGCCCCCACCTTATCTTCCCCACGAAGTCTATCTTTCACTAGTTTATGTTTCTTTCCCCTTTCTCGTTCGTCAAGTAGGGAGAGACAAGAAGCAGCACCGCAACAGAGGAGGGGACGACCCGCCGGCCGTGCCTGAATTGAAGCTCCGTCGTGGCTGCATGGTAGCATTCATGTGTTGCATAGCAGCTCCCCCATCGTCACTGCGCTGCATCGCGAGCTTCCACCATGGCCGCCCCGTGCTGCGTCGCACCCCCTGTCGCCGTCGGCGCTGCGTCGCTCCACCCATCGCCGCCGGCGCTGCATTGTAGCATCCCCGCGCTGCAATGCAGCTCCTGCCATGCTCGTCGTGTGTGGCGTTGCAACACCCGTTGTCGTCGGCGATGCATCGCAGCATCCGCCATCGTCGCCGGCGCTGCATTGCAGCTCCCGCCATGGCCGCCGTGTACTGAGCCGTTGTCGCCGCGGCAACCACCGCGCCGCGTCACCGCTTCCGTCGCCATCCTCGTGTGCTGCATCGCAACATCAGCCATGGCTGCCGTGTGCTAATCCGTCGTCACTGGCTGCATCACAGCAACCACCGCGCCGCATCGCCGCTTCCATCGCCATCACAACAGCACGCTGCTCACCGCCGTTGCTACTGTCAGCGACTAGCGGTGAACTGCTACTTGTGCTCAGGAAAGAAGGGAGCCATGGGCTAATCCGTCGTCGCTGGCTGCTTCCGTCGCCATCCTCGTGTGCTGCATCGCAACATCAGCCATGGCTGCCGTGTGCTAATCCGTCGTCGCTGGCTGCATCACAGCAACCACCGCGCCGCATCGCCGCTTCCATCACCATCACAACAGCACGCTGCTCACCGCCGCTGCTACTGTCAGCGACTAGCGGTGAACTGCTACTTGTGCTCAGGGAAGAAGGGAGCCATGGGCTAATCCGTCGTCGCTGGCTGCATCACAGCAACCACCGCGCCGCATCGCCGCTTCCATCACCATCACAGCAGCACGCTGCTCACCGTCGTTGCTACTGTCAGTGACTAGCGGTGAACTGCTACTTGTGCTCGCGGAAGAAGGGAGCCATGGACCTACCGCTTGGGGGAGGGAGGAAGCGACCAAGCAGCGTTGACCAATCTGACGGCTTAGGCACGATGAATCGGACGGCTACTGACCTGACTGATTTCCCCAGCAACCACCATTATCAATCGAAAAGTTGGCAACTAAGAGTTGCATCTTATACCACGTGGAACCCCGTGGTAAGAAATCCAATATATTTGAAAAGAGTTCCATCTTATCGATAAACTTCACCGGTCAGGAGATCATACTCTCAACATTTCATGCACAACGCCATCAAGTCGTTTACAAAAGAAAAGTTTAGTAGCTACATGATTCAGCATCTCAAGATACAGAAGAGGCATGTGCTTCAGAGTATAGAGAGTACTGAAACCCGACTTTCCAGCTCCTGCCATCACATCTCAGTATGACACCAAACCGCCTTTACTACCGGAGGGGCTACTGGATCTTGAGCTGCTGCTGCGCCTGCGGTTATACTTTGAGCTCAACCTTTTGGCTGGGGCAGCATTAGGAGACCTGGACCTCGAGGCATCACGGTTCTTGGACCTGGATCTTGATCTTCCTCTATTAGCAGCAGAGGGGCCACCACCACCACCACGACCTGATCGAGGCCTGTAGGCTGCATCACGTTTATGTTGTTCTGCGGGGCTATGGCTGCGTCTTGGGCTAGGGCGGCGATGTCTTCCTCCGCCGTCACGGCGTCTCACTGGACTGCGTGACCTGCTCCTGCTTCGGTCTCTCCTTGTGTACCTGTGATCATGGACGATAATGTTGATTGGCCTAGGCAAAAGTGTACAAAGTCATCAAATGTTGTTTGACTTCAGCAAAGAGTATGTGACTTTGTTCAGCTAATCATGCTTTAGCTGTATCGAAGGTCTGTCCATGCACAACAATAACATCTACCAAAGACTAAAAATGGCAGGAAACAGAAGGCACCAAATGCACATTTCGGCAAGAATACAAGATAACAAAAGCAACTCTTCTTGTTCAGAATGCTAACAGACTTGGAACATTTATTCAAACCAATTAACTGAACACTTAAAAGTGTCGAAGTAACAGGAGCAATCTTTTATACTGCCTCCGTTTATTTTTTACTCTGCATGTTAGATTTGTCTCAAGTCAGACTTTGTAAAGGTGACCAAATATATTATATATTAAAAAGTATGAACATCTACAATACCAACTAATATATTCTGTAATGAATCTAATGATAATGATTTTGTATTGTAAATGTTGATATGTTTTTCTAACTTCAGAAATTTGACTTAAGACAAACCTAATATGCAAACTAAAAAGAAAGAGGGAGTACCACTACCAATCGCCACATCACATACAGCTTTGATCATCGTTCTCATGTCAATGAAGACAAATTAAACTTCGAAGAAATGCCACATTCATCTAGAATGTATATGATAATGATAATATTTAACTGCGACATGAAAGAATCCTGAAAGATCCATTAGCTGCCCACATGCTCTATCAAACCTTCAAGGCTTTAAAGAGCTACAAGGACAACCTCTGTCAGGAATATAAGGATTATGCATGCAGTTAACAGTATTTGCAAAAGTATATGTGTTGGAAGTGCAGGAATAATATCCTTGTATTTATCTAGCAAAGTTCTTGTATGTTACATATCTTTCTATTATTTTGTAGGCATATTACAAGTGAAAAACATATGTCAACGTTCTGTATTGGAGACTGAAATGTTAAACACGCATTATATTTTGCAAAGGGAGTAATTGCCACCAGCCTCTAACAGACTGAAGTTCCCAGCATTCAACATAGAAATTACTTCCTTCGTCCGGAAATATGTGTCATCGAAATGAATAAAAGGGGATGTATCTAGACGTATATTAGTTCTAGATACATCCCTTTTTATCTTTTTTTATGACAAGTATTTTCGGATGGAGGGAGTATTAAACTAATGCAGAAGTAGAACAACAGGTCAACAGCTGGCTGGCAGAATATGCCACAATTCCATGAGATTAGACAAGTTCTTCAAAGGAATTCACATTTCCAATGAATAAGAAATACGAACCTCAGTGAGCTACTAGCTCTTGGGGAACCTTGGTATCTCCTCACCGGCGATCGTGAACCATAAAGACCATTTCTTCCATACCTGGACATGATGGGGGTTCCAATATAGTATCAAAAGTGTCAAAACGTGGCAAATCAATAATCATGAATCAATACCTATTGAAGTTATTCCATCTATCATTTCTTCCTCCATAGTAGCTAGAACGAACATGTGAACACTCTGGAGACGGTGTTCGGTATCGACGTGCAAATGAGTACTTCTGCGTAAAACCACGCCCTTTCCTGACACGTCCATCCTCTGTAGAGCCCATAGCTAAATCTTGGCCATTGGTGGGTACTGGTTTATTGCTCAAGGGGTTCCTTTCTGCACCAGCTTCAGATATGCCAGTCCCTGCAGCAACAGCAGTGATGTTGCCATCTGCCTTTGACAGAGTTGTATCAGCCCTGATGGGGTTGGTATCATCCCTGCAATTATAAATAAACAGGAAATGTTGCACTCTCGCTGCATAGTAGTAGGAGGATCCAGACAGGACGTGTACTTTCAAGAAATAAAACCTGAATTTACTAGATCTATCTTCGGAATTTTGAGTCCCGACCCTGTCATCAGCCCAACTTTCATCTTTGTGTAACGGCTTGCTTCCTGCAACCGTTTGTTTGCCTTTATCTGCATATTCCAAGGATTTTCCTATCTCCAAATTTATTATTTTGGTATTTTCTTCGTCTGCCATTAAAAAAAGATGATTATTAGATAAAATTGTACACAAGATCTTTAAGTCATGGCCATCTCAGCAATAATCAGTACATTCCAAGAATGTAACCAAACACAAATATAGATAGCCATACATAGCAGGCTGTTTAAATTCAGAAAGAAAGCAGACAGACACAGTTAAAGATCATCATGCTTTCTACTAACATTCTCCAGTGATGAGTAAGAGTAACGATCTTAAGGGTATGGCTAGGTCTCATCTAGATGACAATTAACTATGTCTCATCTAACTGACTCAATCAAACAGAAAAAAGGGGGGAACAGAAGAGAGAGAAATGTCAGCCCAAATCTCCGCATATAATCAATGACATAGGAATTAGATGAGACTTTGTTAATTCTCATCTAGATGATAATTAGCAGATCCATAATCTTAAAGCAATATGCTCCAATCTTTCCACTCTATGGTCCTCAAATGCAACAGCAAGCAAAGACTTCTGGAATAAATTTTCTAATCAAGATTATGTGAATAGCAGTGACAACAAAAACACGAAGTTGGTCATTCAGAATATTTTCCATTCCAGTGATGCTGACTTAATATTATTACTATTATTTCAAGTATGTTGAACAAAATCAAACATGTAACTGCAGAAATACTACACACAAGAAGGTGACGAGCAATAAATTGGCAAGTACACAAAGTGCAAATACGCTGCTCGGAAAAAAACAATGTACAAATGCAGCTTGCCTTCCAGATCACAGCAAACTGAAAGGGGTTAACAAAACAGAGATATAAACTCCTAAATTCAAACAGCACACGGTCTACCAGAGTATGCTGGTAGAAAATAATGAAGAACAGAAAACTGAATGGGAGTTAGCTCTCCTACCTTTCTTCAATGGATGCTTGGTACGGCGGCCTGCACTTTCGTTGTCAGAACTGCTGCTCGAGCTTTTTGAAGCATCACTTGAGCTCCCATAGCTCCTACAAAAGCACCAGCAGGGAATCAATTCAGCTAGTATTAATTCTGAGTGAACATAACAACACAGTTTGTAAAGGTCAACATTTTACCGCTTGGATCTTTTTGTTCCTCTACTCTTGCTCTTACTCTTCTTATGGCTGCTCTTCCTCTTTGCAGGCTTTCGTTTCACTTTCTTAGAACCTTTTCTTCTCTTGTGCCTATGGTCACTAGATGAGCTAGTATCCAATGATGCTGAAGAGTATGATTGTGACTCCGAACCACTATCTGAGGAATAGGACTGTGAGTCAGAAGTTTCTGAGCTATATGAATCAGAACAGTAGTTCTTTCTTTTTTTCCTTCGTTTATCCACGCTAGATGTTTTTTTGGTTTTGACCCTCCCTCCAGCATCGGAGTCATTATATTCTACTGCCCTTTTAAGCTTCTTTTCTGCAAATCAAGTACTGAGAAAGCTTACCAGAGATAACACATGAATTGTATTGGGATCTCGATGTTCATGGCTACTTACCTTTCTCTCCATGTAGCTGATTCTGAGTATCTATGTTAGAGGCTTCACCACAGTCTACAATTTTCACTGGACATGTAGGTTTTCCAGATTCAGAACCCAGTGCTTCAAGCTTCTTAAGCAAAGCTTTGCCATTAAGGACCTTCCCAAAGACCACATGTTTGCTACAAAAATTATAATGTGAAATCAAAATGTTGATAAACCATGGGTAGTGATCCAAAAAAATGGCCACTTCTCCATAAGGAAGCATTAGATAGACAGTAATACTGATGTGGATAATATGCCAGTGGTGTTGGGTCTATCACATACTTGTCGCAGTTTGCCATGAATGGCCACTATCAACCATTACTTGTCGCAGTTTCATCAACATTGTTGAGTTTTAGTTGTATTTGTAGGCAAAGTAACAAAAAGTACAGCTACAAAAAATCGGAAACACTAACGCCCACACGTGTGGGCGTTTGCATCTCGCCCACACGCGTGGATCCGCGTCCGTTTGTGGGTGCAAGAATCTTGGCATGTTTGTGGTGCCACGTAGGACTGGGCTGGTGTGTGGGCATTCACCCGGTCGCCCACACGTCCGTTTCACCACACGGAGGGGCCGGTGTGTGGGCGTTTAGCAGTTCGCCCACACACCAGTTTTCACTCACGCACAAGGGCTGGTGTGTGGGCATTTGCCATCTCGCCCACACGCTCGTCTCCTCTCCCACACCCAAGCTGCCAGTTGCCATGCGTTTTGCAGTGTACATGGCAACTGCCCTAGTGTGCTTGTAAGCAGATGGCAACTCTCTCTTTTTTTTACCCGAACATGTCAGTTGCCATACGTTTTGCAGGGTACACGGCAACTGCCTCTAGTGTGCTTGTAAGCAGATGGCAACTCTCTCTTTTACCCGAACATGTTGTTTTGCCATGTCTCTTTGTAGCACTACACAGTAACTGCCTAGTGTTAGTAGGTGGCAACTCCTAAGGTTTTCAAATCATGGCAACTGTAGTAAACCAGGCCATACATGGCAACTGCGTAGTGTTAGTAGGTGGCAACCTCTAAAGTTTTCAAATCATGGCAACTATAGTAAACCAGACCATACATGGCAACAGCTACAGTTATCCAAAATGGCATCTGACACTTGAACCTGAGATGGCAACTGTAGTTGAGCAACCATGGCAACTGTAGTTGTCCGATATGGCAACTGTAGTTCAGCAACATGGCAACTGCAGGTAAACGGACATTGAAGAGGGTCCGGACCATGGCAACTGCAGGGACGCGTGGTGAATGTCACGCTGGGCGTGCGGGGCCGTGAGGTAGGTGGCTGAGAGAGGTCGTGTGGGCGTTATGCATTTCGCCCACACGTAGGCATGTGAGAGGGACCGCAAGGGGGAAAAAAGCGCCCACACGTAGGCGTGTGAGCTGGTCCTCTTAGGCATCACACAAAACGTGTGGGCAGACCCCTTAACGCCCACACGTGTGGCAGTTATCGGCGTCCCAAAAAATTAGTAAAATGACTAAAGCAAATAAGTAATACCCATCAAGATGTGGCACAGCCTTGAATGTCATAAAAAATTGGGATCCATTGGTGTTTTCTCCAGAGTTTGCCATGGAAAGAATACCAGGTTGATCATGCTTTAACTTGAAGTTTTCATCTGTAGAACACGAGACAGTACATACATTCTTTTAGCAGAAGGCATAATATGACAATAGCACAGTTATCATGGGACTTTAACCTTCAGAGGCTATAACCAATAAAATCATATAACCATACCTAGAAATTTTCCACCATATATGCTCTCTCCACCACGTCCTGGAAATAGCATGCAACGTTGAGCTTATAGAGTACACTACATCAATAAGTCAGTTGAAAGAAGAAGCCTGGGCTAATGAAGCAATACCATCTCCTCTGGAAAAATCACCAGCCTGCAGTTAAGAAATTTGATTGGTCGATTTAGTTTGAACAAAATGGGTGATAAAATAAAATAAAGAGCACATATTCTATACTCTACAAAGCTCGTACTTGCAATCCATAAAAGATCCTAACATGCTGTTACTGGCAACAAAAAATATGCAGCAATCAGATAAGTTGCAATAATTTGGTACCTGAGCCATAAATCCTGGGATAATGCGATGGATGTGTGTTCCTTTAAAATAAAGTGGCTTCTTTGTAGATTCTCCGAGGCCTTTCTCACCTACATGTTAACCAGAAGTAAGGCTAACAGAAAAGGCTATACATACAGCCAATAATTACATGCTAAGGTAGCATTTAAATTACAACTCTCAAGTGGAGGAATCTAGACTCTTGCAATCAACTTGAACAAATGAGACACAAAAAGCTGTGAAGAAAATTAAGTGAACTATATTGTCTTTATATACAAGGAGATATCATGTAAAAGCAGTGGTTCCATGTTCTATTATTAGAAATAATCAAATAATCTAGCATGACAAGAAAGGTGCGGCGAGAAAAGAACAACAAATTCATAATATATCCTCAACAGACAGCATAGTCCTAAGATTTAGTTAAATCAGATCCTACGGAGCCATAGATGAACAGAGGAAGACAACAATACAACACCTATATAGCTTAAACTAACAAATGTGTCCTGCATACCTTTATGTGGAAGTGGGAAAGAGAGAGAAAAAACAACTATACTAGGAAACACCGCCGCAACACTCAAAATCAGCTTCGCCTATTCCACCATTCTACTTATTAATATCATTACCAGGTATAGCATCAAAACTATAAGTACAACTAGATCCCTGTTTAGCATTGTGGTTTGCATTCAAGACTGCCGTGCATTTAGCAACTAAATCCCTTGTGGACAGAGTTAAAATGAAGTGGCTTCTTTGTAGATTCTCCGAGGCCTTTCTCACCTACATGTTGACCAGAAGTAAGGCCAACAGAAAAGGCTATACCTACAGCCAATAATTACATGATAAGGGACATTTTAAATTACAACTCTAAAATGGAGGAGCCTAGACTCTTGCAATCAACTTGAACAAATGAGACACCAATTAGCTGTGAAGAAAATTAAGTGAAATATGATACAAGGAGATATCATGTAAAAGCAGTGGTTCCATGTTCTATTATTAGAAATAATCAAATAATCTACCATGACAAGAAAGGTGCGGGGAGAAAAGAACAACAAATTTATAATATATCCTCAACAGAGAGCGTAGTCCTAAGATTTAGTTAAATCAGATCCTATGGAACAATAGATGAAGAGAGAAACACAACAATACAGCACCTATACAGCTTAAACTAACAAATGTGTCCTGCATACCCTTCTGTGGAAGTGGGAAAGAGAGAAAAAAAAAACTATACTAGGAACCACCGCCACAACACTCAAATTCAGCTTCGCCTATTCCACCATTCTACTTATTACTACGCCATATCATTACCAGGTATCACATTAAAACTATAAGTAAAACTAAATCCCTGTTTAGCATTGTGGTTTGCATTCAAGACTGTCGTGCATTTAGCAACTAAATCCCTTGTGGACATAGACCGTGTCCATACCTTTTCAAGCATTTAAGCGAACTATTGGACATCTTCAACATCAAGGATGCCAAACTTAAGAACTTGCATATAAAAAATGTGTGTTCATCACTATCTGCATCACGCTATTCCACAGCAAAGACTCTGCATTTTACCAGTACAAAGCGCTCGGAAGTTCTCTGCCGTCTTCGGAACTACATCAGCAAAGAGCTGGAACACCAAAGTGGGAAGCTAATCAGGCGCACGCCACCTCTGTACTCAAAGGAGAAACATGCATCACTTAGAACGATAAGATGAAGGTACACTCTTTGCAACCTCAAACGTGATTCTCTCGGCAGGTCGCCCATCGATGGATATTTCCAAGAAGACCTGAGGGTTCAGATTCTTCTTGAACTTGGGCATGATTTCCTCCCTTTCGGTTTACCTGCAGGTGTGTGCAATCATGAGAGCACCTTCAGCAACAAACATCCCAACAGAAAGACACTGGCTGGATAAGCTGGTGCAGATCTAGTTGGGATGTGGCCAAAACTCGTGGAGATGGTCAGTGGGGTTTAACAACTAATCACTGGAGGATGGATGGCGAAAAGGGCATACCTCGAGAAACAGTGTCCGAGGTTGCGGACGGGGTGGAAACTGCAGGCACGCGGGGAGGGCGATGGCAGCGGCGGTAGCGGCCGTAGCGGCGGCGCGTGTGAGAGGCTAAGGGGATTGGGGGTGAGGCGTCGTCGGTGACGCCACAAGCTACGGCACGGCGGCAACTCTAGGTCAGGACTCAGGAGGAAGGAGGTTGCGGACGGCAAGGTGCATATCAGGCCCCGCGAGCCCAGCAATCGGTTTCCTTCCGCGGAGTGGGCCTGAAGCTGTAGCCCACCAGTCTCGGACATCAGTAAGGCCTTGTTCGGTTAAGCCCAGCCCCGCGAGGTTTTGGGTCTAATCCACGCGGGTTCGCAGGGGGAGCGCCTAGTCGGCGCCTTCAACGCCGGTTACACAACTTGGCGCCTGCACGTTTTTCGATTGGGCCGGCTTTCGAATCTGGCCCATTACATGCTAACGAAAGGAAAAGGTGAAAAAAGAGCAGTGGAAGAACAATGGGGTTCGAACTCAGCACCTCAAGTACCCAGAAAAAAGTTCTAGTTATTTCTTTCAGTAAAAGGTAACTTAAATTTAAAAATCACTTGAAAAGTTCATCAACTTTTAAGAAAAGTTCAAGAAAATTGAAAAAAGCTCATCGATTTTAAGAAAAGTTCACAAAAAAAAGTTCAACAATTTTGAAAACAGTTCATCTAATTTGACAAAAGTTAATCAAAATTTGAAAAAATAGTTCATTGAATTTGAAAAGGTTCATCAATGTTTTGAAAAAAGTTCATTGAATTTAAAAAAAGTTCATTGAATTTGATAAAAAGTTCATCGAATTTGGAAATTAGTTCATCCATTGCTTGCAAATGGGCTGGCCCGTACGCGCACTCGTTTCAGCGAAGGCTCAATCGTTTGCCGCTTGCGGGCGGCGAACAGGAGCTCTCTTCGCAGGGACTTCCCCCGCCGGGGAATAAACCCGGCCCACCCAGTTTTTTCCATTCGGTCATGTGGTATTTCCCCGGCCCAAACCCACGCGGAAAAAACATCTCTTCACTCCGTGGAAGCAATCCCCGAGCGAGGTGCTCGTATCGTCTCTCCCGAGCGAGGCGACAGAAGCGGAAGGAGGAGGCGGCGGCGAGTGGACGGCGGCGGCGGCGCAACCTACGCGGAGAGGAGGGCGTCCCCCTGGTTCGACGACCGTCCATGAAGCCATGTCGGGCCCCTAACCTTCGATTGTCCCATCTCTCCCGCCGCCCCCTTGCCACAGCCAGAACCCTCGCTCTGGAGAAGTGGTTGCTGCAGGCGACGAGATCTATGGTTAGTTCTCTTTCTCCCCTCTCCCCTCCCTCCCTCCCTCCCTCCCTCTCTCTCTCTCTCTTTCTCTCTCTCTCTCTCTCTAGCAGCACTGATTCGCCCCCTCCATGAAAACCTAGCTGGATATTGATCTGTCTTCCCGAATGCCAAGGTCGAGACTTTCTTGGGTTTCCTAGGAACTACCATCAACTGTTGTTTAGATAGGCAATGCAGTGGTTGCTTGACGAGTGTTGTCACTGCATACTGAAATGAGAAAGGAAGGTCGGCTAGGTTACCTATGCTGATAAGTTAATTACACATTCATATGGGTTTTGGTTCAGTTAATTACTGAGAAGTATGTGTGGTTGCGTCAGCTAAGAAATGTGTTTTACTCATTCATCAGCTAAGAACTTGTATGCTGTTGTTCATTCTTGCAGTTGTCAACATTTTAGTCTGGTCAAACTGCAACATGCAAATGAATGTTCAAATAGCATGTTCTTCTTTCTGAACATAAGATACTTCTAGTATGATCATTGGCAGATTATATGAGTTGTTCTTTTCATTGTGTAATCATCATATGTTCTTGATCATCTAAATATATATAGTGCAGTTTGGAAATATAGCTAAATCCGTATTTTGTCTCCATTTTCTATAGGCTAGATGATGTGAACTGGGGACCCGATCTTTCGATGAGAGAGGATAACTACGATTTTTGTGGGATTTGACCCTCATGATCCGGCTATCAACCGTACAGGGAGAACCGTACACGACTGATATCCACGGCAATCGCTGAACCAACTCCACGGCGTTATCGACCGAGCCAACGACGCGATCGACCTATCCACGAAGGATTTTTCCTGCAAGCAAATCGAAGAACATGCAAGAAAATAATAGCCAAGCAATCTAAAATTACGAATATGCTAGATGGAATAATTTCACAAGATGGGGTTCCGATAGGATGTCTTGACGGTCGCACTAGCCGCTACAAGCGAAGACAAATAAAAATAGCAATAGCTAAACTTCTCTAAATAAAACCCGAATTTAAACCCTAACTTAAACGCTATTTATTAAGTGCGGAGATGCCCTCGGCCAGTCGGGCGGCGAACTAATCCTGGCGGCGCACGATGTGCTGGACCAGGCCGTGAAGCTCACGCATGCGGTAGCAAAATTGGCCCATGCTAGGGCCCACCTACTGGTTGATGTTTCTTGGACAAAGGATTGCACGCCAGGCCGTTGCACACCGTAGCAAGAATTTCCTGGACGTTCTCATGGATTTGCATGCACATGGTCCCACCTTCTTAACAACGACCGTGGCATCTTGGTAGTGCAAGTGCATGCACATGCACACATGTTTGTGTGAATTTGGAGACACACGTCTTCATACGTGGTGGGTATAGATCTTCTTTAACTCTGCATGCAACAATTAAATGTGTAGTATATTTGTATCCATTAGAAAAATAAATAATTAAACATTTATTACTAGAAATCACCTGAAAAATATGTCGTCTAATATTTGTAGATGTACCCATAATAGCTATGTCCATATCATCCTCCCTTCCTTGAAAACAAAGCCATCCTCGGCTTTCCATAATTTGTAATTTATAAAACCCGAGTCTAAACCCTAACTTAAACGCTATTTATTAAGTGCGGAGATGCCCTCGGCCAGTCGGGCGGCGAACGAATCCTGGCGGTGCACGATGTGCTGGACCAGGCACATCGTAAAATGTACTCTCACGCGACGTGTCACCTCCAACTTACCACAGTCGTTGAACCATTGGATGTAATATGGATGTGGGTGTCTTGTAGTGGTGAGGAAAAGCTTCTCAACCATCTCTATACTCGCCAAATTATTGCAGCTTCCACCATCAATGATCACGCGAATGGCATGTCCTTTGACAACAAACTTAGTTTGAAAAAGATTATGGCGTTGATGCAACTCACTATGCCCCACCTGGGCACTAAGTACTCGCATGGTTACAAGACTTGGGTATTGATCTGCCATCTCAGCATTAATATGTATTGCCTCCGTGCCATGCTCCTCAGTGTCACCTGCATTATTAGTGGCAAGCATAGCACGTGTATCTTCATCCAAATCACCAGCAGAAGAGTACTCACCATCTTCCCGCATAATGAATGTTCGTTTATTTGGACGGTCCTTCATCAAGTGCCGACCACCTTTGCATATATGACACTTCATGTCCCTTGTGCGTCCGAACGAAGTGGTTGGTGCTTGAGAAATTGCTCTCAATGCCGCAGAGGATTGTGGAGCTGATTTTGAACTTGTTGGGAGTGTACCATTGTTCAAAATATGTGGCGTTGCCTCGGTAGTGGGTGGGATAGTGGAAGAGTGTGTCCATGATGAGTGACGACCTGTAGAAAAGTTACCTCGTCCCTTGTTGTGTCGTCCATGTACTTCCCTTTCAGCTTTACAAGCAAAATAAAACAAACGAGTAATAGAATTGTACTCCTTATAGTCCAATATATCCTGAATATCATGATTCAAACCACCTAAAAATCTAGCCATCATAGCATCTTCGGTTTGAACTAAGCCACATTGCACTAAGCCAGTTTGCAATTCTTGGTAATAATCCTCTACAGAACTGCTACCTTGTTTTAAACGTTGCAATTCATTTAGTTTATCATGAGCATAATATGAAGGAACATAACGTTGTCGCATAGCTTGTTACAAAGCATCCCAAGTAGCAGGTATATTTATTTGCATTAATACGACAATATCACTCCACCACATGGAAGCAAACTTTGTAAATTCACTAGTGGCTGCCCTAACTCTTTGGTTCTCAGGAATATCATGACATGCAGATTTTTGTTCAAGAGAAAGTTCCCAGTCAAGATAAACATCTGGATTATATTTACCATTGAAAGCAGACATAGTAAATTTGATTTTGGCACTAGAGTGTTCATAATCTCTAACGCCATACCTGGGTTGACCTCGTGCCATACCTTGACGATTGAAACGTAGTTGTCGATGAGCACGGTCATTGTGGTGGTTGACCATTTGGTCATCTTCGGTGTCACCAGAATAATCTTCGTAGTTGTCCACATGTTGCTCGACGCGGGGAGGAATTTGTTGGTGCTGGTCAATGGTGGGGCATCAGTGGCAGTAGCTGGGTGTTGTGGATGACCCATGGGCACACGCCGAGCTCGTGAAATAGCGGCGCCACCCATGGAGTTGCGAGGATCAGCATTGTTGTTGATGGGGGGTGCAGTCCGCAACTCGTCAAGACGTGACAAGATGTCCTTTAGCTGTGTGTTCACAACACCCTGTGCATCCTCTATGGCCTTGAGCCTCTCTTCGGCCATAATCTGAGCACCCTCAAGTTGGGCGAGACGCTCGCCGGTGACTTTCACATCCGCGGTGAGGCCCTCAAGTGTGGGTTGATCATGTGCCATTGTTAGCGAAAGAGGAAAAAACACAATATATAATCCCTATCAACTAACAGGATGTGGTGGACAAAATTCGCTCACACTCAAACTTAGTATCAAATTCTTACTTGTTCTTACCAATGCAACAGGTGGTGATCGGCGCGTTGGTGTTGGCTTCAAACTACCGATGAAGATTGGATGGAGCGATAACCCGGAATTAGTAGAGCCGGAACCTGTACTTATTGGTAGAAAAAGTGTAGCTTGGCAAAGGCTTCTCAACTCACAATATTAGTGGCACAATTTAGCAAAAAGCAATGCAAGTTGAATAATTGCTCAAACTCCTAACTAGTGCTGGCAGTCGACTAGTTAGAGATAAAACAACCCAATCCCAAATACTGAATAAGGGGAGTGAAAATCGATGAAAATATGATAGCTCCAAATAGCTAGATATAAGTGAAGTATAAACGCAGTGTATAACAAAGCTCAAAAATAGATGATATATGGAGTGGTGATCACGTAGGTACAAAAGTCTTTGTCCTGAAAAACAAACCGAACAAAACGGCTTAAAACATATGCTTGTCGGCCTGAACTATGCACTTTTTTCTCTCTTTTTTCTTTTCTTTCTTTTCTTTTCTCGCTCTTTTTTTGCTCTTTTTCGTCTCGTTTTTTTTCTTTTGATCAAGCCGGTAACAAGTAAGAACTCACATACACGAAAGATGAGCCTGGCACAAAAAAACGTGAGGACACTTGTTGGAACTTGTGTGCTACTAGAAGTTAAAGTAATCACGTACTGATGGTTGACCTGATGGAATTGGGATGCTCCCTCGCTAGCGGCTGGAAGCTGGGAGCGTGCGCGCGGCAGCACCGGAACAATTTTGTACGGCAGATGCGACGTGGGTTACAGGTGCAGCTGGGGCAAACGCGTGGGTGAAACTGAACACACACGAAAAACGGAGAGTTAAATACACTCACAGTACCTGTACTCTCCGTATAAACTCACTTTGATCACTGTATTCTGTCAACTGCAAATTACGGTCATTATGTTAACGTTTGTTGCTCACCATACGGTCACTCGCGTCGAACACGGCCGTATTTGGACAACTAGCATACGCTGACCGCTTTGACCGGCCTATTTTTTGTATTTAGGTCCCTCCTCTCCCAGCACATCGGCCGCGTTCGTTCCCCAATCCCCTCCCCACGCACTCCAAATCCCTAGCCCGCCCCAGCCGTCTCGGCCTCGCCGTCGCCGCCATGCAGCTGCTCGAGCCTCTCTGCATCTTTGCCGGCACGCTTTCTGTCTCCGCCGCCGCCGCTTTCTGTCCCGTCCTCCCCCGCCGCTTTCTGTGCCGTCCTCCGCCGCGAGCTCCTCCGCGCCATGTCCAGCGCGAGCTCGTCCGGTACAAGCGGCGCTGCTGCTGTTGTGCTTCCTCTGATCAAGTGCCCTGACTGTGGCGTGCTTGTGAAGCATACAAACATCTTCTTCTACAAATGCATGAACCATAATGTGAGTAACTTCTGCCACTGCAAATCCATAGTGTTACTGTCTGCATTTGTTCATGGTTTGATATTGTTTCCGGTGCAGCCAAAGAAAGGGGGCTGTAATTTCTGGCATTGGGAGCTCTCATATGTTTTGTATTTGGTGAAATATGGCCATCTGGGGGGGCATGGGCATCATGTTGGACAGGGGCATGGCCAGCAGGAAGGAGATGAGCATCAGGGAGGACATGGAGGGCTGGGGCATGACCATCATATGGTGCAAGATCAAGAAGGGATAAAAGAGATGAGAAGGTCTGTAGTTGCAGTAGGAAATGAGATTGTGGTTGTGTTGAAGATGATAGTTGCTTTGCTGTTTGCACTTGTTGTGTTCTTTGGAGTTGCAGTCTTGAAGATGTGATCTTCAATATGTAAAGACATGTGCTGGGTAATATGTATGCAGGAAATTATGCAATTTATCAAGTGATCTTTGTGTTCTTTGTGATGAATGAATTTATGTTCGACGTGATCTTTGTGTTTCCTATGATATGTGTTTGATAAGATGGATATGAATTTAAGTTTTATTCATGCAAAACATTTATGAATAATAATCTTCTGGCTCGCCTTTGAGCCTCGATGCATTCATCATCAACAATCTCCGGACTTGCCTTCGAGCCTTGATGCATTCATCACAACAATCTTCCGTCTCGCCTTCGAGCCTCGATGCATTCATCATCAACAATCTTCCGACTCGCTTCGAGTCTCGATGCATTCATCATCAACAATCTTCCGACTCGCTTTCGAGCCTCGATGCATTCATCATCAACAATCTTCCGACTCACCTTCGAGCCTCGATGCATTCATCATCAACAATCTTCTGACTCGCCTTCGAGCCTCGATGCATTCATCATCAACAATCTTCCGACTCGCTTCGAGCCTCGATGCATTCATCATCAGCACAACATCACAACATGATCAACATTGTCAAAAACAAAACATCATAACCAGAGACATCTAAAAGAAGAATAGGACACATGAACATAAGCATTGCAAAACATTATAACCAGAATATGACACATAAACAAGGATCAACATGGTCAATATGCTTCATGACATATCAATATCCAATTCAGAAGCATTACAAAGTTGAGATTCATACTGCATTTGGTAAGAGTAGAATGAAGCTCAACTACATGCTCCATCTGAGCATCAAAATGAAGATCATCAGTGCTTTGTTCAACAACAAAATGAAGACCATACTAATCACCATACTTAAGCAACTAAAGTACAGAATGAACATTCATCTCAGTTCATCAAACATGTTCACCCTCTTGGGCTTCTTGGTTGCTGCTTCTTTCTTTTTTGCTTGTGCAGAAGCAGCCCTCTTTGCTGCTGCTTGCTGCTTTTTTGCTTCTGCAGCTGCTAACTTCTCCTCAGCCTCTCTCTGCTTTGCTTGTTCATGTGCTTATCTCCTTGCAATTGCAGCCTTCCTCCTTTCTTCTATCTCTACTGCCATTTGTTGTGCTTTTCTTGCCTTCTCTTCTTCTTTCTTTGCTGTTGCTTCTGCTCTCTTCCTTGCCTTCTCTTCTTCCCTCAGTACTATTGCTTCTGCTCTCTTCCTTGCCTTCTCTTCTTCTTTCCTTGCTAGTGCTTCTTCTCTTTTCTCTGTCTTCTCAACTTCTTTCTTTGCCTTCTCTGCTTCTCTACTGGCAAGCACAGCAGCAGCTTGCAACTCATGGGACTGATACCTTTGCTCCAGTGTTGCATCTCTTTGGGATGCAAATTTTTTTTCCTTAGCAATTCTCATAGCTGCAGCTTTCATAGCAAGGTCCCCTGCAGCTGTAGAGGTGCTTGCTCTTCCTGTACCTAGTGCATCTCTAGCAGCAGCAATAAAAGAGCTATCTGGCAATGGCCTAGGAGTAGAAGTAGATGTTTTTGGCAAAGGTCTCTGCATAAATGGACAATGTCATGTAGCAACAGATATGTAGATGAATAAGCTTTAAAAGAATAAGCTTGTCAAACTAAACTTGATGCATTTTCTATCAAAGCATGGAGAAGACAAATGGTGGAAGTGAGACTGTAAGAAAACAACATAGAGCAGCTGAAATGAACAGAACAGGAATGTACCTGCATCATCATTTCATTCATCATATCATGATTGTAGACAGCAGAGAGAGGAACTTGGTCAGTGAAATCCTGTGTTATGAGTGGCTCATCCTGTGTCTGTTCTGCTTGTTGCCCCTCTTTAGCATTAGCTGCTGACTCTTGTTGCTCTTGTTGACCCTCTTCAGCATTAGCTGCTTGTTGTTCTTCCTCAACAATTTGTGATGTCCTTCTCCTTCTCCTAACTTGCTGCTTTGGGGGAGGAACATAAGGTGGTATTCCAGCTTTAAGATCAGAACATGAAGTCCTATTATGCCCAGGTAGTTTGTAGTGACCACAGTGAATAATTACACCATGTCTTGTCATTCTAGTTCCACCTCTCCCATCTGCAACTTCCTCAGGAGCCCTCCTCCTATTATGGCATGGGTTACCAACTTTTTTGACATAAAGAGGTGGTGCAATAGGACATCCATTCATTTTTGTCCACTCTCTTCTATCTCTACAAGGCACAATAAAATGGGAGTATGCCTTGTGGTAAAATTCAATGGAATAGCACTTGTGAACTAGCTCAATTGGTGATATTCTCTCTCTCCTACAACATGCTATTGAGTGGGGACATGGAATTCCAGATAAGTTCCATCTTCTACAACTGCAGCTGCTGCAATTTATCTCCACAATGTAAGTGTGTCCTTTGTCCTCTACAGAATATATGCCATCTCCAGCTAATTCAGCATAACATGTGTTAGATAATTCTGTGTTCTTGTCCAACCT
Organism: Aegilops umbellulata; assembly: GCA_032464435.1. NCBI lineage: Eukaryota > Viridiplantae > Streptophyta > Magnoliopsida > Poales > Poaceae > Aegilops > Aegilops umbellulata. Next base: position 179,427,272 of record CP136055.1, on the reverse strand, counting down.
TTTATTAATCTTTGGGTAGATTGGGGAAGTCCACTTAAGCATCTCTTCACTTTTTGTGACCATCCTGCTGGTTAATTGTCCCTTAATCCTGTCAATCATAGAGAGGACTGGCAATTCTCTTGCTTCTAGAATGTACCTGCATGCATAAATATAGATAGTGAGTTCACTAATAAATAGGAGTTGTGCATCTGTTTGATATGTAGAATGTCACATTTCACAAAGTCTGGTTGAAATGCTCTCACCCAAGTGTTGGGATCACTTACTTATTAAACACCTCACAGTTGTTATTCAGTAGAATGTCACATTTTACAAAGTCTGGTTGAAATGCTCTCACCCAAGTGTTGGGATCTAGATCATATAGCCAATCATATGCCCTTGTGCTGAGAACCTTCATCTCCTGCATGCTCTCTTCCCAATCAGTAACAGTTGTGCTTCTGGCACATTTCCACAACTGATTTTTTAACACATCACCTCTATGACCAGCTCTTGTGAAGTTCTGCCATAAGTGCCTCACACAAAACCTATGCCTTGAGGGAGGAAATAAAGCTTCCATAGCATTGATCAGTCCCTGCAGGCAGATTTGAAGTAAACAATAACTTAAACTGCATTGCATACTACTAATTCAAAGTGCATTGCTTACTAAAACTGATTTTTTAACACAACACCTCTATAACTGAAAATCAATGAAACTGAATAGTACTTGAAAATAAACTAAAACTGAATACAAACAGGATTTACCTTTTGTCTATCTGACATAATTGTCCAGGGCTCAGTGTTTATAATTGCAAGGTCCTGCTTGACAGCTCCAAGAAACCAAGTCCAGGTGTGGGTGTCTTCCACTTCAACATAAGCAAATGCCAATGGGGAAATACAATCATTAGGGTCCATGCCAATGGCACTTAGCAGTACACCACCATACCTGGTCTTGATATGGCAGCCATCAAGACAAATGTCAGGTCTACAGCCCTCCAAAAATCCTCTTTTACATGCATCAAGGCTGAAATAACACCTTCTAAATCTCTCTTCATTGTCAAGTGAGATATAGAAAGTGCTACCAGGATTACTTCTCCTAACTTCATTAGCATAGTCCCATAGCAGATTATACTGCTCTTCTTCATCTCCATGTATAACTTTCATTGCTAATCTCCTGGCTCTTTGCAATTTGCTTCTGGTGGGTGTCATGTTCCAATCTTTTTGGACAATCCTGCTGAAGTTCCTCATATTCATGTGATCATCAGCCCTGAAATGCTCAACATACTTCTCTGACAGAAATCTTGAAGTAAAAGCTTTCACTTTCCACTTCTTGCAGCAAGTGTGCTCATTTGTCATCCTCTTGATCATCATGCACTTGGTCCTGCTGTCATGAGATGCCCATAAGTACCATGTACATCCTTCCTGACACCTGGCAGAAATTCTTTTCCTATCATTTATTGGTAATGAGATATCAACTCTGTTCTTGCAGCTGTATTCTCTAATTGCTTTCCTTAACATCTCTGGTGATTGGAAGAGTTGTCCAACTTTGAACACAGGGTTATGCATATCTTCTGGCCTGAATGACTTGAAGTTGTGCTTCAACTCATCTTCATCTGAATCTGGCATCTGAAGATCTTCCTCATCAGAAGAAAGTTCAGTGTCAACAACTTTCTTTCCTTTGATATCTACTACCACTTCTTCAACTCGATCTTCCAAAAGATCTGCATCTCCATCAGATATAGCATAATCATTATCCAGAAAGCCTTCCTCATTGTCTGAATCACTACCTTCTCTTGCAGCATGAGAGATACTCCCATCATCTACAGCTGACTGAGCATCTTCCTCTTGTTCCTCTTCCACATAAGCTACCTCATCCTCTTCATCAGCATATTCCTCCTCTTCCTCTTCAAAATCAGGTTCCACATCATCTTCCTCGGCATCTGCCATATACTGTTCCATTTCTTCCTCATTGAATTGCTGCTCATCAGCTAGCCCATCTTCCATGTTCCCAGCCTCCTCTGCATGATATTCACCTTGCACCTCTGCCATATTATGCTCAGCCATCCTCTCTGCAAATTTCTCCTCTTTTACTTTCCTAGGACTGATCACAGGAGGTGAATCATTAACAGGAAAGACCACAACATCATCCCAATCAATGTTCCTGTAACTCTGATCATGGTCAAGATATAACTGAATTTCCTTGTGTCCAAAAACCACACAAGCACTAATATTATCACAAGCATCTTGAGAGTACATTTTCCTAAGACCACCAGTGCTAATTTGTAACCCTGGCAAACACCAATACACATCTAATCTGCCTGCCATCTCATACCCTAAATCTTCAACAATTCTTTCCAATTCAGACATGTTCAATTTTGCAGTCGACACATAATCATACCAAGCAGTTTTCCCACTACAGTAACTCCTGTAGCGGCCTTGACCAACGAAAAAACCACCATGATTTATACCAAGACTGCACGGGTAATCATAGTTGTATTCCTCTGCAAAATCAAAAAACAGAGCAAAAACCCTCTTTTATTTCAGAGCAACAGAGCAAAATCGTTCATCTAACCCTAACAGAGCAAAATCGACGCACTACAAATCGAGACTCCTACAAACAAATCGACAAAGAGTTGAGATATAACTCAAAGAACAAAAGACTCGAGATTGCTCACCGTATGCTGGCGTCCGCGCATGATCAGGTCGACGGAGGAAGGGCTTCTGCTCGCTGCTGCTTCCTCCAGCATCCAGCGAGTCAGCGGCGTCTTTCGCTCCGGCCGACGGACCACCTCCGCCGGTCATGGTAGCCGCCGTGACGGGAAACCCTAGTCGACCTCGATCGCCTCCGCTGTCTCCGCTCCCCCTTTTTTCTCTCCGTACAGATGGGGCAAGAAGTAGAACGAGCGACGCGGCCGATGTGCTGGGAGAGGAGGGACCTAAATGCAAAAAACAGGCCGGTCAAAGCGGTCAGCGTATGCCAGTTGTCCAAATACGGCCGTGTTCGACGCGAGTGACCGTATGGTGAGCAACAAACGTTAACATAATGACCGTAATTTGCAGTTGACAGAATACAGTGACCAAAATGAGTTTATATGGAGAGTACAGGTACTGTGAGTGTATTTAACTCAAAAGCGGCGGATGAGTTACGCGGTGCGTGGACGACGCGGCCGGTGGATGTGGACTTGTGTGGTGCGCAACCGAACAGAGAAAGATTGGTCTTGTGTTTATCTCGAACGAACTTGCGGTGAAAAAATATGGTGGACAAAACAAAGTTCGATCTAGTAGATGATTTTCTCTCGGACTAATCTAGACCATCACTAACTTTAGGATGAATGCAACCAAAAATTCAACAAAGCAAAAACTAGATGCAAAATTGCTAACAGCTAACAAGATAGGTGCAACGGATGAACTAATCTAATTTTTTTTGGCTTTTTTTTTGGGTTGTAGGACTGAAAAATAATCTAACCTGATAAAACAGTAAATCTCTCACCGATGAACCTGAAAACTGATACCACTTGATGTAAGCTGAGGACCCGATCTTTCGATGAGAGAGGATAACTACGATTTTTGTGGGACTTGACCCTCACGATCCGGCTACCAACCGTACACGACTGCGCTGAACCAACTCCATGGCGTTATCGACCGAGCCAATAGCGCGATCGACCTATCCACGAAGGATTTTTCCTGCAAGCAAATCGAAGAACATGCAAGAACATAATAGCCAAGCAATCTAAAATTACGAATATGCTAGATGGAATAATCTCACAAGATGGGATTCCGATAGAATGTCTTGACGGTCGCACTAGCCGCTACGAGCGAAGACAAATAAAAGTAGCAATAGCTAAACTTCTCTAAACAAAATCCGAGTCTAAACCCTAACTTAAACGCTATTTATTAAGTGCGGAGATGCCCTCGGCCATTCGGGCGGCGAACGAATCCTGGCGGCGCACGATGTGCTGGACCAGGCCGTGAAGCTCACGCATGCGGTAGCAAAATTGGCCCATGCTAGGGCCCACCTATTGGTTGATGTTTCTTGGACAAAGGATTGCACGCCAGGCCGTTGCACACTGTAGCAAGAATTTCCTGGACGTTCTCATGGATTTGCATGCACATGGTCCCACCTTCTTGACAACCACCGTGGCATCTTGGTAGTGCAAGTGCATGCACATCAGCACATGCACACATGTTTGTGTGAATTTGGAGACACACGTCTTCATACGTGGTGGGTACAGATCTTCTTTAACTCTGCATACAACAATTAAATGTGTAGTATATTTGTATCCATTAGAAAAACAAATAATTAAACATTTATTACTAGAAATCACCTGAAAAATATGTCATCTAATATTTGTAGATGTATCCATAATAGCTATGTCCATATCACTAGATTCGTCGTCTAACAGCTGCATCAAGACCCTGAATTGGGCAGCATCATGAAGGACAAGGTAGATTAATCATGTTGTTTTAATCTTCTCCTTATTCATATTACTGTTGATTATCATTGCTTGGTCAATAGATGTGTGTTACAAACTTTTTGTTTGGTAAGCTGAGAGCTATGTTAATATCTGATTTTACTAGACATTGTAGTCGTTGAAGAATTTGAGCTCAAGTGCTACCACCTTCCTATTTACATTACTAGACATTGCAGTTGTCCTTTTCTGTAGTGTTGTCCATTCTGTTAGATGATGTTCCGATGCTGGACATCTGAACTGTTTGTTTGTACAACTTGCACTCTTACTATTTCGGTGTAGTAGTAATAACTAGCGGCATTTTTCTTCTTTAGACTTGGAATGGATCCAGAAATGAGGGATCGTGTTAGGAAGATGGAGGAGGAGGATGACAAAATGATGTTATTCGTTTTCCCTGCACTACATTTGATAAAGACCGATGGAGTTGCTCTTAGGGAGTGGAGGATTCCGCGTCATACATCATCACTAACAGGCGAGATGTTTGTTAAAGAGTTACTCGAAGGGCACGTCAAAAACTGTCGGGTAGCATTTAGGATGGAGCCGCATATCTTCAAATCTTTGGACAATTATCTTCGAAGGGAGAAGTTGGTATCTAATACCAGAATTAAAGTCGAAGAGAAACTAGCATCATTTTTGTGGATGTTATCCCATAATTCTTCATTTGAAGACCTTCAAGTTTGGCTTGGTCACAACGGGAATACTTTCCATTGGCAAATGAAGAATTTCTTTGACATCATCCCTACTCTCTCCAAGCATTTTTGAAGCCTCCAAATCCCAGTCAAGTGCATCCGAAGATTCCGTTGGACATGAGATTATTTCCTTATTTTCAGGTTTTTGCTTCACCAACTTTGATCCTCGTCGATAACTTGTCCTTCGTGTTATAGGTGCTAAGTTATAGTATATCATTGCAGAACTGCATTGGGGCAATTTATGGGACACATGTTCCCATAACAATTTCAAGAGAAAAAGCCGCACCATTCAGAAAATAGGAAAGGGGCCCTAAGCCATAATGTTATGGTCGTGTGCGACTTCGACCTCAACCTCACCTTCATTTCTTGTGGCTGGGAGGGATGTGCTACTGATGCTAAAGTTCTTCGGTCAACACTTAACATCGGGTTTCATGTACCTCCGGGTAAGTTTTATCTGGTTGATGGTGGTTATGCCAACACACCTTACTTCATGGCACCGTATCGTGGTGTTCGGTACCATCTGAAGGAGTTTGCATGCGGTCGTCGTCGACCCCAACATCATAGGGAGCTATTCAATCTTTGGCATGTCGTGTTACGAAATCACGTCGAACTGGGATTATGAGTCTTGAAGAAGCGGTTTCCAATCCTAAAAGTGGGCACGCATCATCGAATAGAGAACCAAGTCAAGCTACCAGTAGCGGCGGCAATCTTACATAACATCATCTGATCTGAAAAAGGAGATGAGCGTTGGTTAGATAACCAACCAAACAATATACCTGTCATGAATTTTGTGGATCTTCCTGACGGTGGTATTCCTCAAAATCATCAAATCAACCATGAAGGCGACAACCTTAGGGATCCCATTGCTCATCAAATGTGGGCTGATTATCAACACGCGTAACTTATCTTTTCATTTGTAGTGTAGTAGTAACAAAAGATTATGTTTTTTCTGTTGTTCATGTCATGAATATTGTTCAGAAGTCACTATGATGACTACACGAGGGTCACCAAGGTTGAGCCTCCTAAAAAAAGATGTCAAAAGGGATAGAGCATCACCTCCTACAAAGAGTGTGACAAAGAGGAGGAGAGGGTCTCCCAAAGGTAATAAACTGGTTGTGACTTTATTTCTCTATTCGGGACTTTATTTGCTTAAAACCAAAATAGTTAAGATAGAAAAAGGTACATTAACATGCTATGTGGAAATGCAGAAGATAGAGCACCATGGAATGCAAGCCTTGAGAAAGATCTTGTGGACTTGCTTCATGAGCATGATACACCTGAACATAAGGGTCAAAATGGATGGAGCTCTGAATCATGGAATACGATAGTGAAGAAATTCTACCAAAAGAATCCTTATGCTAGGTACGAGAAGAAGAAAATCCAAGAAAAGGAGAAAGAGTTAAAAAAAATAGAATATAAGATGATCAAAGAGATAAGGAAGCAAAGCGGCGTTTCATGGGATGACCGCCAGTGCAAGATTCTAGTGGATCCACCACTTTAGAAAAACATCATCATAGTAAGAATGTCATTGTTATTCCCTAAAAGTTTAGTTACTTGTTGCATGCTCTAATATCATTGTCTTGTCAACTATGTAGTCACACCCTAAAGCTAGAAAGTTCAAGACAAAAGCATTCCCTCCTTTTGAAGCTTTGGGAGAATTGCACGATGGCTAGTTATCAACTTCATTCATATACTCATGTCATTATTTTATGTTTGTTTACTCTTCTAGTTTGAAATCTTATATTTGATCCCCCTTGGAAAAGATCCGACCTCGGATTGTGATCCTCATCACCATGGAAACGGTTGTCGTGGACGGACTTGTAGTTGGACGAAGTGGAAGTCATGGTGCAATCCAAGTACTCCAAGGTGTCACCGGAGTGGTATACATGCAAAAGGAGCAAACACAAACAACACTCGGAAATACAATGGTTAGCGCACACAAAGTGTCCATCATGTACGAATGAGTCCGCGAGGCAAGATTTTTCGTGACAAAGCGCATGAAGCTTATCAAGGTGATATAGGATGATATGCAAAGCATTCATGGGAGCAAAAACATTCATTGTGCAGACAAAGGTGTTGTGAATATGATCAATGCAACCACGGTGCAAAATGATGTCATAGTGAGACGGTTTATCAAAAGCATGAACATGGTAATTGGTGCTCAATGTGGCTATGTGATCATGCAATTGATGGTGGGCAATATGATCATGATGTAAGAATATGCCATCAAGAAAGATCACAACAAATTTGCTAAGGAAATGCACAAGCTCATATATCATGGATGACATGGTAATACAAGATGCAACAAAGCAATCATAAGGTGAGTCGATCCATGCATAAGATGCAAACTTGTGGTGACTATGATATGTCCATCGAGCATGACATGTGTGAGCACAATCAACAAATATGGAGGTGTTGGTGTACCAAAGCTCAATGTCGTGACATGAGTGGAGTTCCAGAGGTACATCCAATAAGTCCGAGCACTCCTCAATGTGAAGGTCCATAGAGTCAATCTTCAATGCCGGTCCTCCCTCCAATAGATGTATCATGTAGACAAGAAGGAGACAACAATGAAAGAATGACCCATCCAATATGCGTATTTGAGGATGGCTCAAAGGGGATGAATTTACCTTTATGAGAATGTCGAAAATGTTGGTGTTGTGAATCGTGTACGCCTTCACATGACCAAATTCTCTCATTACGGTATCGCCTTGTGAATCCTTCAAAATGAAAGAACATGACAAACACTCGGAAAACAAATGAGGTTAGCGGAAATGCAAAACCTATCATTCATGTGGTAAGATACCCAACAATTGTATGCATCATGCTCATCATAAGAAAGGACAAGGGAGCATTTCATAGTATGGAGGCATACGATGCGATAACAGCCAAATACAATAGGCTCAAGTAAACAAGCATGCATCACAAGTAATATGTCCAAGTCTCCACGATCAATAAGCATAGCAAGTTGGCACTCAATACAAGGGGATATGAGAGATACCACTAATGGAGACAAGAGACAATGATCAAGACAAATCAAGTGAGAGGCATGAACATATATGTCATCAACCCAAGAAAGCGAGTATGAATGGAACATGGGTGATGCAACCAAGCAAGTAATCATAGTGATCAATTAGAGCAAGCTAGTAGTGCGAATATGCAACGAACTAGAAGGAATCATGGCAAGCATGTCATGTGTGCAAATAGTGGGCATGAATAATGCACGTGACATAGCACAAGTATAAAAGCAAGATATGAGGAAAATAACATCCATAGCATGAGGCACATGATAAACATGGCAATAGCAACAAGGATGTCGGTGTGGAACGACACCTATGGGATCACAAGAATCCCTACTACGGTTGTGTGGCGCGGGGTCGTGAGAAGAGCGGATCAAATAGATAGAACACGGTTCCTTTACCCAGGTTCGGGCCGCAAGGATGCGTAAAACCCTACTCCTGCTTTGGTGGATTGTATATCTGTGTTCTTGAGCTAGCTATGGGGCGTGAGGAGCTCCAAAAAGCCGAATCCTCTTCCTGGTCGCCTTGGGCCTCCTTTTATAGGGAAAGGGGTCGCCACAGTGGCACACAGGAGGTGGAAAGGATACAATGATGCGAGGTTATCCCTCGCGTTACATGACAAGGCACATTTAATGCATCTTGCTTAGGTGTCTTTGCTTTATCGGGGACGGGGGAGAGCCCTGTCTTGTCCGTCGCCGCTCCCTCTTGCGTCGACATGCGCCCTGGCCAGCGGTGCCCGCGGTGCCATGTAGGCAGGCAAGCAGCTGAGGTGGCGCAGTGACGGGTCTCCATGAAGATCTGCTTGCCGCCACGCAGGTGCCTGCCCAGCTGGTTGAGTCGGCAGCTGCATGCGAACGGCGGTGGAGGCTTGGTTGGCGTGGGCCTGATGGTGGCCCCACGGGGGTTCATGGCAAGGGCCTTGCCGCGGCCCCGACAAGGGTCTTGCCGTGGCGCCTGCTGTCATCCCCGGCAAGGCTCTTGCCGGGGGCCTTATGGTCCTCCTTGGCGGGGATCCCGCCCAAGGATCATCATCTTCTAAAGTGTGTATCTGATCTTGAATGTCTTCACAAAGATTTGCATGCCACCACGGGGATGTCTCCCGAATCCTTGCCCCATGGGGGCAGTGGACTCAAGGGTGATTCGCTCCATAGGTGGGGGTCGAGCTGCCACGGCAAGGGTCTTGCCGGGTTTGCTAGAACTGCCCCCCGGCAGGGATCTTGCCGGGGGAGTCCGCTTCATCCCCTTTTCTCTTTGTGGTCTTGGTCTTGGCGTCATTCTGCTTCTCTTGAGCTCTGGCCTTACCTTGGCTTACCTCCCTTGCCGTGCTTGGTGCGGCGGTGCCCGTGGCTCAGACTGCCCGTGCACAGTTATAGGGGTACGAAAAGTGTACCCCCCTTTTTGTACACCAACAGGAGCCCCCAGGCCTGGGCCACACATAAGCGCGACGCGTTGTTGGGCTAGGCCCAAAAACGGTGCGCGGGCAGGCGGGGCGGTTTTTACCGTGGTAAGTTCCCTCGCGCGCTGCGCTTCCCATGCGTCCCGCGCGTAGCGTGGCGTGGGGAGGCGTGCGTGACGTGGGCGGCATGCGTGGGGCTGAGCTCTACATGCATGTGTCACGTTGTAGTAAAGGGGGCGGTTCGCGCCTTCCCTATAAACGGAGGGAGGCGTGGAAGCGCGGCCCATTTACTGAACGGGGCCGAGGCGTGGTCTTCAAGGCGTCCACTCCCTGCGATCACGGGGTGGGGAGAGGTCGCCTCACCCGTCGCCTCGGTCCTGCACGCCTGCCACGTGGCTCCCATGCGCTTGGGGTGGCGATCGGTGGAGGCGAGAAACTGGGCCGTCGCGGGCTGGGGCAGCGGGTCGGTCCCAGTTCCCTGCGCCTTCTGCGTCTTGATTGGCGGAGCGGGGCGGCCGAGCACCCACCCCGTTCCTTTATAAAGAGCGGGAGGGGGGATGGCGTCCCGCATTCCTGCATCTCCTTCTTCCTTCAGCTTCTGCTCCCCTCCCTTCCATTCGCCATGGAGAGAGGGAACCCTGGTCCTTCAACGGTGGCGGCGCTGGTCGCCGCTCGACAATGCGTCCCTCCTTCTCCCGCACCCGCGGTGGCAGAGCCAGCCGCAAGGGGAAGGGGGAGGGGGCAAGGCCGTGGGCAAAGCCGAGGCGCTCGGGGAAGAGGAGGACGGGGCGGCGCGCCGGCCTCGCCTCCGCCAGTAGTTCCTCCCCCCATGGAGGGCCACGTTGGGGATGACCCTTGTGAGTTCTTCGTCAGGCTGCGCCGGCCGCTTCGCCGTCGCCTTCGTCTCCCGACCCCATTCGCGCGGGAGATGGAGCTGGATCCACCGGAATCATTGCGGCTGCACATGAGGGGCTGTGGGATCAGCGGTACGCGGGTTCGTGTCGACTTCCCGGCCCCTCACATGATGTATCTTCGTCGGGGATGGAAGATGTTCGCTCATATCCACCGCTTGACGGAGGGGCTCACTCTCCATTTCAAGATGATGGAGGGCGGCCTCCTCTCCGTTAAGGTCTGCGGGTGCTTCGGGACCCGGGCAAGGTGCTGCGTGGAGAGCTCTTCTGATAGCGAAGACTCCTCGTCGGGCGGGAGTGACGAGGAGGACAGCGGCAGCGACGACGAGGGTAGCAGGCGGCAGGATGACTGGTCCGACTAGGTGTCGGGCACCGCTCCGTGCAGCACCGGCGACCCCATCATCCGTGTCGCCGGCTCCTTGAACTTCTCGGGGTCGTCTCCTTGGGCGGCTGGCGTTGGGAGACTGCGGAAGAGGAAGAGGGCGGGCGGCAAGGCCGTCAACTCGGAGTACGCGGGCACCGACGCCTTCGACGCGTGCTGACGTCCTGCCGCCTCATCTTCGAGCTCTGCTTCCGGCGCCGCCATCACCATCCAGCCTCCGGATGGCCACCGAGATGTTCTCTTGGTGTCTTCTGCCACCCGTAGCTCGCCTAGGCGCCCCTTTTGCCCTTTTTGCCTCCTTGACCTGCCTCCTGAGGAGAGAGACAAGAAAGGGATTACGGGCACCTTATCTCTTTTTAGTTTGTAAGCCTTCGGGCCTTAACTGAGTTTAAAACTTGTAATCCCATCATTCATGTTTTTCATTCCCTATGGACTGTACCTGAGTGGAATGTTTTTAATGAAAAAGGGATGCTTGCCGGGTCACTTGTTCGCGGGTAGAACCCACATCAAGGAGTAAATCCTTGATATCTCTAAGATAAACATTTCCTTACCCGGCAGCAGGCCTTGCCGTTTTCCCACGTCGCTCGACCTTTCTCACGCTTTTGGCGGAGGCAGGGATGAGGTGGGTTCAGGCTCCTTGTTTCATCCTTTCGCTGCCGCGACTGCGACCAAACCTGGCCCCAGGAACGAGCCCTAGGGCCTAGAGTCTAGGGGAGCACGGTAGCTTTAGGAAGGAACGAGGTTTCACATACCTCAGTCCATAAGGGAATGCATGATAAGGGATGAAGAACTTATCTAAAGTTGTAGCCCCCGGCAACTCTGGTTTGCCGTGGGTGAATCTTTGTACTTGCAGCCCCCGGCAATACTGGCTTGCCGGGGTCTAGATGCTGGTCTGCCCCTCTTCTCTTTTTCATCCTCAAGTGATCCGGCAAGGATATCTGTGAGTCCTACGAACCAAAGAAGACAAAATAACGGCAAAGAGACGCACACTAGACCTCTAAGCTAGGGGTTAGTCGCCGCCAAGCACTACCAACCCTAACCAAGGACGAGACTCGACCTAGCATGCATGCTATAACTTAGGGCGCCAGCGCTTCATTTACTTATGCTCAGGGTCTGCGCCTGGCTTTGTACGAAGGGTTACATGCATCATCGGCAATGCTTGTACAAAAGGTGGCTTGCCGGGGGGCCTGGCAAGCCGCACCTCACGGGTAAAACTTGCGAAGATGCTCAATGTTCCAGGAGTTACTCACCGAAACAGCATCTTCGGTCTCTAGGCGGACTGCACTGGGCCTGGTGACTCGTATTACCCGATAAGGGCCTTCCCACTTTGGCGTCAACTTGTTGGAATTCTTGTCCGATTGAACGCGCCGAAGGACAAGTTCGCCTTCCTCAAGGCTTCGGGCATGAACCTTGTGGCTATGGTAGCGGTGCAAGGCTTGCTGGTAGCGTGCTGCTCTCACAGCCGCCCGAAGACGATCTTCCTCAAGGAGCAGTGCGTCATCTTGCCGCAGTTGCTCTTGCTCAAGCTCATCATAAGAGAGCACTCGAGGTGACCCGTATATGAGTTCAGTGGGGATAACTGCTTCTGCCCCGTATACCAGGGCAAAGGGTGTCTGGCCGATGGCTCGATTTGGCGTCGTCCTGATCGACCAAAGAACCGTCGGCAACTCATCAATCCAGCACCTTCCGCTCTTGTGCAGCCTGTCAAAGGTCTTGGTCCTTAAGCCTCGCAGCACTTCAGCATTTGCCCTCTCAGCTTGACCATTGCTCTGCGGGTGAGCAACGGAAGCAAAACAGACTTTGCTGCCGAGGTCTTGGGTATATTGCATGAAGGTGCGGCTTGTGTACGGTGTGCCGTTTTCGGTGATGACCCTGTTGGGTACACCAAAGCGGCACACTAGTCCCTTGAAGAACTTGACGGCTGACTGAGCTGTGACCTTCCTCACTGCCTCCACCTCCGGCCACTTTGTGAACTAGTCGATTGCAACGTACAAGTACTCAAAGCCCCCGACAGCGCGGGGGAAAGGGCCCAGTATGTCGAGCCCCTAGACCGAGAAGGGCAAGGAGAGAGGAATAGTTTGAAGGGCTTGAGCTGGCTGATGAAGCTTCTTTGAACGGAACTGACACGCTTCACATCTGGTGACTAGTGTCGTCGCATCCTGGAGGGCGGTGGGCCAGAAGAAACCTTGCCGGAATGCCTTGCCGGCAAGGGCCCTTGACCCAATGTGGGATCCACATATGCCTCTGTGTATCTCCGCCAACAGCTCCAGTCCTTCCTCTCGAGGGATACACTTCAATTTCACACTGTTCGGCCTCTTCCTATACAGGACGTCATCGACGAACTGGTACATGGTAGAGCGACGGGCTACTTTTTCCGCTTCTTCCTGCTCCTCAGGAAGTTCCCTTGTCTGGAGGAATCGGACGGTATGCTATGCCCACGCCGGAGCCTGGGGCTCGACGGCGAGGACTAAAGGCATTTCCTTCGCTATAGGAGCGGCTGTCTCGACGGCAAGAGCTTGACACTCCGCCGGAGCTAGCCGTCCCGTGGCAGGCTCAGTGTCCCCGGCAACATCCTTGTCGGTGGCTCCAGGGAGCTCGGCGGGAAGGTACTTGCCGGGCCCTGACTTCCTCCTCTTGTTCTGCTCTATTGATGGATCAACGGATGGCTGAGTCAGCTGAAGCACAAAGGTACCTGGTTCCACAGGTAGCTTGAGGGCAGCGCGTTTTGACAGGTAGTCGGCGATATCATTCTCCGCTCGGGGAACGTATCCAGCCTGTATATCGTCGAAACGCTCTTCCAGCTTTCTCACTTCATTGACGTAGGCCTTCATCAACGGGCTCTGGTAATCCTTGTTGACTTGCTTGACGACAAGCTGCGAGTCTCCCCTGACGATGAGTTTCTTGATTCCGAGGTCCGCCGCGATCCTGAGACCGGCAAGCAGCCCTTCGTACTCAGCCGTATTGTTGGTCGACGCCTCCCCGGGGAAGTGCATCTGGACCACGTACTTGAGGTGCTCTCCGGTGGGCGCGACAAGCAGTACGCCAGCCCCGGCGCTCTATAAGGAGAAAGCTCCATCAAAGTACATGATCCAATCGCAACTTGCCTCCTTGCCGGGGAGAGCAGTCTCTTGGGCTTCTTCGTCAGGCGTCGCGGTCCATTCTGCAATGAACTCCGCTAGGACTCGGCTCTGAATCGTCGAAGTACTTTCAAACTTGAGGCCAAGGCTGGACAGCTCCAGTGCCCATTCCACAATTCTTCCCGTCGCATCTGGATTGTGCAATATCCGTTGCAGAGGGAGGCGAGTGACGACAGTGATCTCGTGTGCCTGGAAGTAGTGACGCAGCTTCCTCGAGGCCATAAGAAGGCCGAAGAGCAGTTTCTGCACGCCGGAGTACCTTGACCTAGCCCCCTGCAGGAGGGAACTAACAAAGTAGACCGGGTGCTGCATCATTTTCTTCTTCGGCGGCACCTCAACTAGTTGTGTCGTCTCTGCACTGGTGGTGTCGGGCTCTGTCGCTGCCATTACCTCGTCGCCAACCTCCCTCTGCGCCACTAGTGCGGCGCTGACCACCTGGTTCGTTGCCGCTAGGTATAGCAGCAACGGCTCCTGTGGCTTGGGCGCAAGTAGTATCGGCGCGGAGGAGAGGTACTTCTTCAAATCTTGCAATGCTGCCTCGGCTTCTGGCGTCCACTCCATCGGGCCCGCCTTTTTCAGGATCTTGAAAAAGGGAAGGGCGCACTCGACAGACTTGGAAATGAACCTGCCCAAGGCGGCGACGCAACCAGCAAGCCGACGTACATCCTTGATTCGCTTGGGTGCTTCAATCTGTTCTACAGCTTCGATCTTGTCCAGATTGGCCTCTATCCCACGCTGTGACACAAAGAACCCGAGAAGCTTGCCGGACGGGATGCCAAAGACGCACTTCTCAGGGTTCAGCTTGAGATTGATCTTGCGCAGGTTTGCAAATGTTTCTTGCAAATCTGGTATGAGGGTTGCCCTGTCCTTGGTTTTGACCACTATGTCATCCATATAAGCTTCCATATTTCTATGGAGCTGGGGTTCAAAACCAATCTGGACCGCCCTTGCAAACGTCGAACCAGCACTCTTCAACCCGAAAGGCATCCGCATGAAACAATACGTACCACATGGGGTGATGAATGCTGTTTTTTCTTCGTCTTCTCTTGTCATGAAGATCTGGTGGTAGCCGGAGTAGGCGTCGAGGAATGACAACAGATCACACCCAGTCGTGGAGTCAACAATCTGGTCGATGCGCGGCAATGGGAAGGGGTCTTTAGGACAAGCCTTATTGATATCTGTGTAATCAATACACAACCTCCACTTCCCATTCGCCTTGCGCACTACGACCGGATTGGCCAACCACGTTGGATGGAGCACTCCTCTTACCAAACCCGCTGCTTCCAGTTTCCGGATCTCTTCTGTGATGAACTCTTGTCGTTCCAAAGCTTGCTTTCTGACCTTCTACTTGACGGGCCGCGCATGAGGACAGACAGCAAGGTGGTGCTCAATCACCTCCCTGGGAATGCTGGGGATGTCGGAAGCTTGCCATGCAAACACATCAACATTCACCCGTAGGAAGGTGACGAGCGCGTCTTCCTATTTGTCGTCAAGGGTGGAGCTTATGGTGAAAGCTCCTCCCATGCCGTCCTCATTGACAGAAACCTTCTTGGTTCCCGGCGGTATGGCCCTGGGCTTCTTGTTTCCGCCGGCGGAGCTCTCTGGCACATCCTCGACGGCAGCACTACACTCCGAAGAGGTGCGCTTGCCGAAGTGGGTGTCCGAGGTCTCACCGGTCTTCTTCTTCTTCTTCCCTCCCGGGGTCCCAGCGACAGGAGCAAGTGCCTTAGTGGCGGCAGCTGCTGCAACTGCTTGCTGGTATAGTTGGTCAGCGCAAATCAGCGCATCTTTCTTGTCGGAGGGGATGGTGATGATCGTCACGGGCCCTGGCATCTTCAGGGTGTTGTATGTGTAGTGTGACGCCGCCATGAACTTGGCCAGCGCTGGGCGGCCAAGGATCCCGTTGTAGGGCAAGGGGATCTTGGCAACATCAAACACGATCCTCTCCGTCCTGAAGTTCAGGTCGCTTCCAAAAGTCACGGGCAGCGTGACCTTTCCCTTGGGTTGGCTTCTTCCCGGATTGACCCCTTGAAACGTGCCCGTCTCTTCGAGGTCTTCGTTATTAATCTGCAGTTTCTCGATCACGGCAGGAGAGATTAAGTTCAGACCGGCCCCGCCATCGACTAGCATCTTTGTCACCTTGAGGTTGCGTATTGTTGGTGAAACCAACAATGGCAAGCACCCGACTGCAGTAGTGCGATCAGGGTGATCCTCGGTGTCAAAGATGATAGGTGTGCTGGACCACTTCAGCGGCCTTTGGGCATCAAACGACGGCTCTGCCGCTATAATCTCTCGCGCCCACTGTTTAAGCCGGCGGTGAGAAGTATGCAGCGAGGCGCCGCCGTCATCGCACATGGCCTCTGTAGCTTTCTGAAACTCTTGGTCGCCGGATTCGTCGTCCTCTTCGTGATTGTCGTCTTCTGGCTTTCTGTCACGGCCCCGGGCGGGCCTCTCCTGTTGCTTATCCTTGCCGGGACAGCCCGCCTGGCCGTCTTGCTTCTTGCTGGACCCCTCAGCACTATCTTGGCCCTTCTCCTTGTCCCTCCTCTCATACTCAGCCCTCTGCTTTTCAGCGAGGAGCTCAACCTGTCGGCAGTCTTGGAGAGCATGGCCTTTGGTGCGATGGATCTTGCAGTATTGCTTGTCGGAGTTTCCTGACTTCTCGGCAGCCGCCAAGGCCCGGCAGGCGACACATCCGGCAACTTCCTTGCCGGGGTCATCTGCCTTGGTTTTTTTGGCGGAGCCGGTGTCATCAGATCCCTCGACGGCAAGCACGGCTTTACCTTTACGCTTCCTGTTGCGGTGCCGGCCCTTCTTCGCCGGGGCGGCAGTATCCTCATCTAAGGAGTCGGTTTCCATGCCGGCATCTTCGCCGGGGTACTTCCTTCCCTCTTCAGCCCGGGCACATCTGTCAGCAAGAACATAGAGTTCTGCTACATCTTTCACCTTGTTCATTGCCAGCTCTTCGCGCATCTTGCGGTTACACACGTTCTGATGGAACGCGCTGATGATGGCGGCAGGGTGAACATCAGGGATATTTTACTGTATCCGGCTGAACCTCTGTATATACTTGCGGAGACTCTCGCCTCCCTTCTGGGGAATGACGTGCAGGTCGCTCGCTTGGCCATGGGCTTGGTGGCCTCCAGTAAAGGCGCCCACGAACTCATGGCACAAATCTGACCAGGAGGAAATGGAGTCCGCCGGCAAGTGCATCAACCATGACATGGCGTTGGGTTTAAGAGCCAACGGAAAGTAATTCGCAAGCACCTTATCGTCACGGGCTCCGGCAGCTTGCATCGTGATGGTGTAGATGCTGAGGAACTCGGACGGATGGGTCTTGCCGCTGTACTTTTCGCCCACGTCGGGTTTGAAGGTGCGATGAGTGGGTCACTGGAACTGCCGCAGCTCACGGGTAAAAGCCGGACAACCTACCTCATAAGGTAGGCCTCCAGGGCTCTCCGGTGCCGGGTGGTTCACAGCAGGCCCTGCTCGCCTATCTGACTGGTAGCGCGCTCCGTGCCGGCGATCGATAGTGGTTCGAGCATCTTCATGTTCTCGTTCCCGAAGAACTTGGCGTTGGTCACAGTGGGTCCGCAACGACGCTATAGAGATTTCGTCGCCCGTAACGTCGCGACGGGCTGGCGTCCGTGGCACCGGGCGAGGAGGAGGTGAGTGCACCATGGTCGCGGCGCCGCTGGCTTTCCTGCCACTGGTACGTGGGACTCCGTCGGAGCGTCGACCCGGGGGCTCCACCGGACTCGGTTCGTCTTTGTTGGCCACCGAAACAAGGCTTCGGATGGTGGCTCTCCATTCGTCGAGTTTCCCCGTAGTGGGAGGAAAATCGAGGAGCAACTGCGCGCGCGCCAGGGCTTCTGCAGGCGTTGGTGGCAGCGAAACCTGCACGGATCGCGACACGCTTCGACTTCTGACCATGTCAGAAGGAGCTCTATCACGACCCCGCGGTCGCATGCCATCTTCACCAGCGCCTCGGCGAGCGGGCAGGTCTTTTACATCCCGGGAGTGGCGCTCGGGGCTCTTCCCGCGGCGACGCTCGGGGTCTTGGGCGTGGTCACACCGTTTGTCGCGCGCCGCTTGAGAGGAGCGCGCCGTCGGCGCTGGCGTGGGAGTCTTGGAAGCCCTCGCGTCGCCTTCGGGGGGGTGGGGGGTGGGGGTGGCAGCGATCTTGGAAGGACCCGCGCCACCCGCAGAGGGCCTGGCTCCGTCTTTGGATTTGGCGGCGTGCGGCCCGTTACCAGGCGCACGAACATCGCCGCCTCCCAAACTCCGGCTACTAGGACGGTGTTGGTGTTCGCGAGCGGCGCCCCGGGTCCTTTCCGCGACCGGTCCGCTGCTCGCTCGCGTCGGGACGGGATGCCCGGCCTCCGACGTGCCAACCGCCACCGTCGTCTTCTTTCTGGGCACCATGACGATGAAGAAGCGTCGAACTAACTGCTAAAGCCGATTCTCGCAACTGCGCCCTCCTACCTGGCGCGCCAAAGATGTCGGTGTGGAACGACACCTATGGGATCACAAGAATCCCTAATACGGTTGCGGGGCGCGGGGTCGTGAGAAGAGTGGATCAAACAGATAGCACACGGTTCCTTTACCCAGGTTCGGGCCGCAAGGATGCGTAAAACCCTACTCCTGCTTTGGTGGATTGTATATCTGTGTTCTTGAGCTAGCTATGGGGCGTGAGGAGCTCCAAAAAGCCGAATCCTCTTCCTGATCGCCTTGGGCCTCCTTTTATAGGGAAAGGGGTCGCCACAGTGGCACACAGGAGGTGGAAAGGATACAGTGATGCGAGGTTATCCCTCGCATTACATGACAAGGCGCATTTAATGCGTCTTGCTTAGGTGTCTTTGCTTTATCGGGGACAGGGGAGAGCCCTGTCTTGTCCGTCGCCGCTCCCTCTTGCGTCGACACGCGCCCTGGCCAGCGGTGCCTGCGGTGCCATGTAGGCAGGCAGGTAGCTGAGGTGGCGCAGTGACGGGTCTCCACGAAGATCTGCTTGCTGCCATGCAGGTGACTGCCCAGCTGGTTGGGTCGGCAGCTGCATGCAAACGACGGTGGAGGCTTGATTGGCGTGGGCCTGATGGTAAGGGCCTTGCCGCGGCCCCGACATGGGCCTTGCCGCGGCCCCGACAAGGGTCTTACCGCAGCCCCGGCAAGGGTCTTGCCGTGGCGCCTGCTGTCATCCCCGACAAGGCTCTTGCCGGGGGCCTTGTGGTCCTCCTTGGCTGGGATCCCGCCCAAGGATCATTATCTTCTAAAGTGTGTATCTAATCTTGAATGTCTTCACAAAGATTTGCATGCCACCATGGGGATGTCTCCCGAATCCTTGCCCCATGGGGGTAGTGGACTCAAGGGTGATTCGCTCCGTAGGTGGGGGTCGAGCTGCCACGGCAAGGGTCTTGCCGGGTTTGCTAGAACTGCCCCCCGGCAAGGATCTTGCCGGGGGAGTCTGCTTCGTCCCCTTTGGTCTTTGTGGTCTTGGTCTTGGCGTCGTTCTGCTTCTCTTGAGCTCCGGCCTAACCTTGGCTTACCTCCCTTGCCGTGCTTGGTGCGGCGGTGCTCGTGGCTCAGACTGCCTGTGCACAGTTATAGGGGTACGAAAAGTGTACTCGCCTTTTTGTATACCGACAAAGGATCTCCACCAAGCATGCAAATACACATAGGAGTAGTAGAATGATGAATCATGGGTAAGTGCAAGCAAGGGTCACAATTGCATGGCAAAGGCATAGAAGCAAGCATAACATGCAAAGTGAACACGATAGTAGAATGGGCATAATGTAACAAGTGATATATAGCCCATAGCCTTGTGAGAGCCAAGTAGAAGAGATGTGCGTAGTTTTTGCGCGAAGGGAATGGTGGTAACGATAGTCCACGGGATCCCAAATCATCATTGCTCTCAAGAGCTCGTTTCATCAACTCATGGGATTTTGAGGTTGACGGTTGTTCATGAGTACCTACACAAAACAATAGCAAAGGGAAAATTGTGTGTGCGTGATATATGTACACATCATCCATCATGATGCACACGTGCTTGTGTCGGTTAGCACAAAATATCCAATGCTCAAATAAATGGGATGCATGATATAGAAACATGTCATCCATCATGATAGGTTTGTTATTATGTATAGCATAATGGAGACTCAAATTGTGTAATACATCATGGGAAATATCTAGAGTATTGTTATTCAAGGAATGCATATGGTGCAAGCAATTTTGGGAATCATGCAAAGTATGGAATGCATCAAAATATCCTAGTATGTATGAGGAAACTATGGGGGTGTCCTCATGAGCCTTAATGGGAACATCACATGGAGAATATTGAAAACATCCAAAACAAAGCATATTTGGAACAACGTGATCATGTCATGGAATAGTAGATGGATTGCGCAAATCATGTAAAGGAAGCATGGCAATATAATCACATGAAAAACAAAAGCCAATGACCATCATCTCGTCATCTATGCCATAAGTGCAAATGGGATTTATTTTAATGGGGCATGCATAGTTACTATGTTGAGATTGAAATGATGCAATATGGGAGATCTCACTCATAGCATATGACAAGGTCAATCGATTGTCAAACATGATGTGACCAAAAGAATTTTCACATGATATCCTATGGAGCATAGCATCAGAACTAGGCAACTCAACATGCTCATCATCATAGTCATCATAAATTGGTAAGTCATGACATGAAGAAGTCGCACTAGCATGAAGCATGGGAATAGGTGTGTCAACATCATGCAAGCAATCGTTGGTAAGATAGTCCGCTAGTGGGACAAGAGAAGCACCATCACCTATGTTACCTTTGGAGCATCGCTCATGTGTTGTAGGTGAGGTTGCAACTTGATGGTACCATGTGGGGGGTTCATCTTCTTCCATCATGGCCATCGTCGTCTCCATTGGAGGTTTGGACTTGTCAAGGATAGGCATGTTGTCATGTAGGAGACCTAGCACCAAAGAAGAAAACACACTAGGAGTAGAGGTTAAGTCATTAGAAATCATAGTGGCTTCACATGCCGGGTCAACTACCTCACTCACTAAGTGTTGTGGCTCACTCACTCCCTCTTGTATGTTCTCACTCATATGGTTGGTGGAGTCACTCAAATGGCTCTCAACCTCACATAGGATGTGTGGAATGCTCTCATGTGTGGGGCTAGTGGTGGTCACACTCATCCTCTCATAGGAAATGCACTCAGTGTCATATATGGTGGAGTCACTCATATGGTGGTGGCTTTCCTCACATGGCAATTGGGTCATCTCATGATATGTGTGTGTCAGAGAGATGTTGGTGCAAACGTCTCCATGCTCAATCATGTCGTAGTCGTAGTCATGGATGAAGGCCGAAGATGGCACATCATCACTCTCCTCTAAGACCAAAGATAAGGTCTCATGTGCGCTCGCGTAGCTTGACTCGGAGTATGAGTCCAATATGGGCGCCGTCTTCGTGTTGTTGAAGAGGTTCATGCTCGTCACCGTGGTCGAAGGGGATGGCCCTTGCTCGACCTTCTTGTCACCGTCTTGTTGTTGGAGGCCCATATGATGTGCCACCTCGTAGCTCGTCTCCATGACCGAAGGGAATTTCCCATACAAGGCCATCTTTCTTGAGGGGCTTCCGAAGATGGAAGTGTCGCCCTATCTTTCTTGAGGGGCTTCCGAAGATGGAAGTGTCGCCCTCGCTCATAGGTGGTCGCCTTGTTGTTGAAGATATCGATGTAGGCGAACTTGTGGGAAGTAGGCGAAGATGTCGTATGTCCAAAGGTGAAGATGCCTTGAGAACACTAGGCGAAGATGCCGAAGTGGTTGGTGTAGCCGTAGCTCCGTCTTGGTGGTGCTCGTCTCGCGGTCTTCTCGTTTGCTCTTGAAGCTTGGACTTGGCGTGAATTAGAGCTTGTTGGGACTTGCACATTTGCGCTTGTGGAGCATCTTCATGATGATGGTGTCGTTGTCGCACTTGAGCTCGTAGTAGATGTCGTTCGTCGTCGTCGTGCACATGATGCTTGGAGGTGACTTGCTCTTCATGACGATGTAGATCACGAACGTGATGGTGGACGCCATGTAGATGTGGATGACTTGCGCTTGTATCGCATGGGCGCTCCGAAGATGATCGACTTGCTCGCCGCCGCCTTGAGGATGATGAAGGGGAAGAAGACTTGTAGTCGGCCACCATGTCTCGTAGTTGATCCTTTAGCTCTCCCAACTTGGTGTCGATGTAGTCCCTTTTCCTTGCTTAGAAGTGGTATATGCCGAGGGCGAGGTTTTCGAGGCGCTCTCGCAAGGTAGATTGTGTGCCTTGCATTTGTCGTTGTAGATCGAAGATGGACGCTTTGGTGATGTAGTTGTTCACGCCATCGTTGTTGTCAAAGACTGGAGATGAAATGCCTTGCCTATCCATCACAAGACTCGAGCAAATATGAGTGGGAGAAAGAGAAGAACTTATACCAAATGTACCTTGACCGATGTTGAAAATGGATCAATGATCACTCAATGTGTAATAAGGAAATAGCACAATTGGTACCAATTCTTGTCGGTTTCTCACACCTACACAAGTAAGGCTTATGGTGGAGCTCGGTGAGGATAGTGGCACAGAAATTTGATGCAAAATGTTAGCAAGAGTCAATAATGTTGAAAGAGATTCACAAATTCGCAAGTGTAACAAGTAGACCAATATCAATGAATGGCACACGGAAACACACACACTGATAGATAAATGGGGTCGTGCAACCAAGGAATGATCACAAAATGTGGAATCCACGGAAAAGGCTCGTGTTGCACAACTCAAGAGAGACGCTAGCACGATTGCTCTATAGGCGGATACGACACTTGTGCACAACCTATAAGATGCAAAATGTATGAGCTTTCTATCCCAAGTATGCTATGTGTATGATGTTGTGACGCCCGGATAATTAAGCTACAGTAAACCTCTGTTAATGATGCCACGTCACCACGGTTACTGTTGCTAATCTCGCGTTAGATCGAAACCGATTCCGATTCAAATTCAAAATCAAATCAAAAAATAAAAGTTTTGAAATATTAAAACTAAAATGTTCGGAGTGAGCCAAATAATACATAGGTAATTATGGTGGAGAAACCAAACCTTTATTAAATATGTAAACACTATTAGATGGATAAAACATCAGCGAAAACAATTATTTAAGTACTTCTAAATATTAAATAATTACGAAACTATTTTAGTTTGGGTAGCAAGTTAATGTGGCCGTGGCATATTTGGTAACAACAAATTAGGTGCCATTTTGGTATTTTGCTAAAACAAAATAATAGGAAACTAAAAGAAAACGGAAAATAAAATAAATAAAAAGTAAAAAAAAGGAAAGAAAGAAAAGAGACAACCCTCCCGTGCTGGGCCCCTGGCCCATTTAGGCCAACCAGGCCAGTGGATGGCCCACCCTAGCTTTCCCTTATCCCCCGTAACCCTAGCCCACCACCCGCAACACCTCCCACTCCCCCCACGATCCCCACGCTCCTCTCCTCCTACCCCCCGATCTAGATCGGGATCGGGGCAATCGCACCCAACGCCGCCGGCGCTTGCCCCCGATGACCGCGTCGCCGTCGCCGCGCTGGCCCCGTCGTTGCCGACGCCCGCCTCCTCAAAGCCTCCGCCCCGCGCAGATTCAGTCTGGGCAGCCGACGCCCCGCGCCTCCCGTCGCCTCCCCGACCCCGTCGCTGGACCGACCCCGTCTTCCTCCCTCGACGGTCTGCCTCCTCTCCGACGCCGTCGTCCCCGTCGCCCTCCTCGCGCCTTGCTGCCCTGTTCCCTGCGTTCCCCTGTGAGCCGCTGTCTCCCCTCCTCTCCTTCTGCTTCTGCAGTCCCCGCCGCTTGCCGCATCCGCCTGGCCTCGGCACGCCGTCCTCGGCCTCCCCGATTTGCCCCGGCGTCGTGCCCGTCCGGCCCTGGCCACGTCGTGATGCCCTCGCCTCGCCTTGCTCTTGCACGTGCTCACCACGGCCCCGCACCGGTCATGCCCGCTCTGCCGTCGCCGGCATGCCCGCGGCCTCGCCTCGACGCGTCCTGCATTCGGGCGACGCCATGCCTGGGGCAACGCTCACACCCGCTGAGTCTTGGCGCCCGTTACCCGTGCCCATTCGCCCGCTATGGTCTCTGGACCATTGACAGCTAGGCCTCGGCCCCTGGGCCACTTACACGTGGGGACCAGCACCCAGAACGTTAAAAATAAGTAAATAAATAATATAATAATTAAAATATTAATTAATTAACTTAATTAAATCGGATTAGATTAACCTAATCATTTAGTTAAAGCTAATTAACCCTGTTTAATTACTATGAGTCAATGACATGCGGGACCCACCGTCAGATTATCCCAGTCAACACCTATTGACTGGTGATGTTAGCATGACATCATGCTGATGTCATAAATCCAATTTCGAATTAACATAAATAGATAAATGCTAAAAATGATTTAAATATTTTAAAATCAATATAAAATAAACCGTAGCTCGGGTGGAAAAACTTTGTACATGAAAGTTGCTCAGAACAACGAGACGAATCGGGATACGCAGCCCATTCGTCTGCCACACATCCCTAACATACCGAACTCGCAACTTTCCCCCTCCGCCTCCTCTGCCCGAAAACGCGAAACACCTGGGATACTTTCCCGAATGTTTCCCCCTTTCACCGGTATCACCTCATACCGCGTTAGGGCACACCTAGCATCACGCTTTGTCAAGTCATGCATCGCCATGCATTTGTTTGCATTGTATTTATTGTTTCTTCCCCCTCTTCTCTCGCTAGACACCGATACAAACGCCGCTGCTACCCAATACGACCACGGTGTTGACGACCCGTCCTTCTTGCCAGAGCAACCAGGCAAGCCCCCCCTTGATCACCAGATATCGCCATGTTATCAATCTCGGCCAGAGATCCTTTCTCGACTCCCTGCGAGAAAGCAATCCCAGAGCCATACTATCCAGTTATCATCAAAATCCATTACTCATCACCATCCAGTCTCATCACAAGTATCTAGTTCCAGTTGTATCGATCAGGATACAACTCCAAGTGTCCGTGGACACACTTTCCTGGGTCATGCCCGGCCTCGGCCAAACAATACGCCGCAACCCGACCTAGGCTTAATAGAGAGGCCAACACGCCGGACTAAACCTATGCCCCCAGGGGTCATGGGCCATCTCCCCGGGAACTCCTGCACGTTGCGAACGCGGCCGGTGAGCAGACCTAACTACCTCCTTCAACAAGGCAGGCGCTTACGCAGTCCAACCCGGCACGCGCCGCTCAGTCGCTGACGTCTATTAAGCTTCGGCTGATGCATACGACGCAGAACGCCCATGCTATGTCCACGTGATGGTTAGTGCTATCAGGCCAGAGGCCCCTCGGATCAAATATCCAAATCGTAGTGGATTAGGAACGTGCGTAACAAGCAGAGACTCACGAAAGATGTGACCCCGTTGCCCCGTCTCGAGGACTTGCGGCAAGGTCTAGGAATGCCCGGCCATGCCTCGTAATTATCTCGCGGGCACCCTCCAGGCCAACCCGTCTCCACATCACTCGCAATTAAGCTCGCGCGGGTACCCCTCAGGGCCGACCCGTCTTTCCAAGTAAAGTGGTAAAGTACAAGTATCCGTGTGTCCAAACATCAAGGGAAAACCCGAGGAATCACCCCCGATGAATTCCATTAGATGTAATCATCAAGGTGAACGTAAGAGGAAACACCCCCGAGGTTCACACTTGAGGGGTTGCACGACAGAGTCGTATCGGAAGTGGTTAAGGAGGAAATCACCCTCGATGACCACAACCGAATGACTACACTGCAGGGTTAACATCAGAAGTGCTGAAGAGGTTCACCCTCGGTACTCGATAGTAACCCAGTAGTGTCGAGCAACTAAGGGGAAGTGATGTGCGGTGTCGGGGCCTGGTCTTCGATCACGTAGATCGAGTCGTCGATGAGGAAGCAGGGGCAACAAGGACAAGTGGGGGTCACTGATGGATCACTAACCAACCTATACTAAGCAGTTTAGGATAAGCAGATAAGGTACAACAGCAGATACAAAAGCAGGCTATGCATCAGAATAGGAGCAAACAATAACAGTAGCAAAATCTAATGCAAGCATGAGAGAATGGAATGAGCGATATTGGGATGATCAAAAGGGGGGCTTGCCTGGTTGCTCTGGCAAGAAAGGGTCGTCATCGATGTAGTCGATCACAGGGGCATCAGCCTCGGTCTCGAGGTCTACTGGAGAGAAGAGGGGGAAGAAACAGTAAATATAAAGCAAACATAGCATCACAAAGCATAACATGATGATACGTAGCGCGAGGGTCGACCTAAAGCAGTACTACACATTGCAGACGGAGGGAATAAACATTCGAAGATGATTTCCCAGCGGTAGACGGATTCCGGACAGAGGAAAAGAGGGGGAAAGTTCCATGTTCAACATTCTAGGGGCATGTGACAGATGAACGGACCGCATATTCGGATTCATTGGATTTTTCTGAGCAACTTTCATGTAGAAAACATTTTCATCTGACTTACGGTTTATTTTATATGACTTTTCAAAGTTTAATTGGTTTTTTTTAAAACCTGGGTTTATTAATAAACCAAAATTTAAAACAGAACATGCTAAGTGTACCCAGAAATATACCCATCGAGGGGCTGACTGGTGGGCTTGGGCAACTGTTGATTCAGCAGTTGACTAGTCAGCTTTGACTAGTCAAAGGGGTGACTGGGGCCACTTGGCAGTGACTAGACTTAGATAGACTTTAAATATCTTAGATTAATTAGAAGTGGGGGCCGCTTGTCATAGGCCCATCTAACTAATGAAGCTAAAATAAAAAGAAGGCTAATCCCCAAATAGCCTAGCGGGCCCCAATCATGAAGTGGCCAGAGGCCACGGCTGGGAGCACGCCCGGCCGCTCACAGGGGAGCGCCGGCGGCCGGTGCCCAACGCGAGGGAGGGGGGCGCAGGGCGTGGCCCTGGCCAGCAGGCGTGGCTGGCAGGGGCGGCGGCGGCAACCGAAGCTACAACAAGGCGAGGCGGACAGGGCCAGTGACGGGTGGCGCTTCGACCGGGGCGGGCGAAGCGGCCGAAGGCGGCGCCCGAAGGATTGTCAGGAGTTCACGATGTGTTCCATGTTTCTCAGTTGAAGAAATGCCACGCAGAGATGGCTGATATTCCTCTGAGATATACAATGCCGCTCAAAGCAATACAGTTGGATAGCAACTTAACCTACGAGGAGAAACCAGTCAAGATTCTTGAGTTTGCCAGCCGAGTTACACTCAGCAAGGTTATCAAGTTCTGCAAAGTTCAGTGGAGCCACCATACCGAGGATGAAGCCACCTGGGAACGAGAGGAAGACCTACGGAAGGATCACCCTCACCTATTTGCTAGCCAACCCGAATCTCGAGGGCGAGATTCATCTTAAGGTGGTTAGGTTTGTAACATCCCAAATTTTCAATTTGGAATGTTATACATAGATCATTCATGCTTATTTTATTTTATTGCATTTTTCGTTTTTCGATCCTTGAAATTCTAAGCAACTCAAGGACCGACGAAGAGAGTTGGGGATTTCACCATTTTCGTATTTGAACTTTATCAAATATCGAAATAAGGATCATTGGTTTTAATTATTTTTCTCTCCGAAAATATTTCACATTAAAATAGAAGAGAGGAGATAATATGACTTCTCCAAAATGAATGAAGTATTGGAGGAAAAATGTTAAAATCAAATATTTGATTCTATTCGGATTTTATTGCTATTTTCTTTGCGTAGGAAAAATATGCGTTTTTCAAAATTGCATTAGAGTCCCAAATAAATGTTCACCTTTTCCGGTAGATTTTTAGAGGATGGGGAAAATTTATTTTAGGACTTTTGGAGTCCGTTTAGTATTTCTTTTCTTCGTTTTTCCGCCCGGAATAATTTTAGAAAAAAGGAAACCAACTTTGGGCCGTATCCGCCCGGGACTTCGCCCGGGGGGGGGGGATTTATAAGCCGCGAGGCCGAGGCCGCAGCCCACCAGCCCGACCTGGCCAAACCCTAGCCGCCGCGCCGCCACCCGCCGCGTCTCCGCCGCCCGTCGCCGCCCGACCCCGCCGCCGGAGCCGCTCGCCGCCGCCGCCGCTCGCCGGACCTCGCCGGAGGTAGTCGCCGCCGCCGCCTCAAATTTCGCAAGAAAACCGATCGGTTTTTTTAGAACCTTAGATCTGTTTTTTTAGATCTGGTTCGTTTTTTTCCGATGTAGTTATTTAGCGGATGTTCGTCCGTACGTTCATTTTAACGAACGGTTTTCGCCCGTTAGCCGCAGATAGAGAACGTTCGTTCGTTAGTCTGTTCGTTATTTTTTCTTTTTCTAGGATTTTTCGCGATTATTTCCGGTCGCGATTTCTGATCCGATTTTTGTTCTAGTATAATTTTTCGCTCGTTTATCAGAATCAGGCGAGTCAAGCGCCTAGATCTTTGTCTCGAAGCCCTCTTTCTGTTTAACCAACTTGAACAAGATTTTGCTACTATAAAATTTGACTTTAGTCCAGATTAGTAATCAGATCATGTTTCTTTCGTCGTTTGAGTTTTGTTGCTTCGTTTGATTTGATTCTTTTTGCAAACCGGAGTTCTTAAGTTGAACTTTCTGGTTAGATCTATTATCTGAGTTTTACCCGTGCTCTTGCTTGATTTGCTTATTGTTTGTTTGTTTGTTTGTTTGCGATAGAGTACCCGGAGTGCTAAGCGTGTTACTACGAGTCTCTAGGTTTCGTGGATCATCAGCAAGGCAAGTAACACTTTGATCATATCTCTTTACTACCCAGTTTTATTGCATTAGATCAATCCTCAAACAATTGCATGGTTAGGATCTGATTAAATTTTGGGTTTGGGAAGTAGATGAGGTAGTACCTATTCACATGTTTATCATCAAACCTTTGGGAGTTACTTCTACGTTGCTTATATTGCTGTGCCATGCTCGTAGACGTGGATTGGGTTTGAGTGTATCCATGACAGTTGTGATTTTGTTAATTAATGGTTTAACTTAAGGTGGCAACTTAAATTCACATCTGGGTGGATTGTTTGTGGGCACTTGGAGAATCCAGTGTTTTCCTAGGATATCTCGGAGGACCCGTGTGATCATCCTACGGCTCGCCACCCAGGCTCAAAGAGATCATAAGACTATTCATGCTAGAAACTTCCGTGTGTAGCCACAAGCCATTATGGGCTCTGGCATAGTTGAGTAAGTTGTGTGAAGCTTTTGAAGAGGTAGACTAGCAGATGTAGTGGGTTGTAGGTGGTACTGTCTATCCAGAGTAGAGAGTTAATGCTTCAGAAAGACTGTGTCTCGATCATCCGTTTCTCAAACACCATGTAGTGCGAGAAATCCAATGGAGGAGATCGAGTCTTGTGGGGAAAAGTGCGCAAACCTCTGCAGAGTGTATAAACTAATCATGGTTAGCCGTGTCCCCGGTCATGGACATCTTGAGTATCTAGTTCTTGGATTATCATGTGGATCTGATCACTCTTATTATAAATTTGATTGGATTTAATGATGATGCTTAGTTGGGATTGAGTTGGAGGAACCTTCTCAATGTTTAACAACTACCATGATAGTTAAATAAAATTTATTCCTTTGTTGTAGGAAAAAATTGGCTTTTCGCAAAACATGATAACTTTACAGCCTCCACCAGCCATATATGCATGTAGTGATAGCCTTATTCTGTTCATTACTCTTTTGTGTTACATTACCAGCATATTCCATGTGCTGACCCGTTTTTGGGCTGCAACGTATCATGTTGCAGACTTTTCAGATGATGAGTAAGGAGCCTTAGGTCGTGGTATTTCACTCAGTGATGTCGTTGGAGTTGATGGACTCGCTTTATCTTCCAAGCCTTCCGCTGTTATCGTTTTAGATGGCCTTAAGCCATATTTATTGTAATAAGTTCTTTTTTTGAGACATTCGATGTAATAAGTGTGCGATTGCTACTCTTCTATAAATCCTTCAAGTACTGTGCGTGTCAGCATTACCGATCTAGGGATGACACTGATGCACAGAGATCAGACTGTTTGAGGTCTGGTTGCTACATAGTTACCTTGTTGTTTTTATATTTTCAGATTACAAAAACCTTTATTTACCATCCATATTGCACTTGTATCACCATCTCTTCACCGAACTAGTGCACCTATACAATTTACCATTGTATTGGGTGTGTTGGGGACACAAGAGACTCTTTGTTATTTGGTTGCAGGGTTGCTTGAGAGAGACCATCTTCATCCTACCCCTCCCACGGATTGATAAACCTTAGGTCATCCACTTGAGGGAAATTTACTACTGTCCTACAAACCTCTGCACTTGGAGGCCCAACAACGTCTACAAGAAGAAGGTTGCGTAGTAGACATCAAGCTCTTTTCTGCCGCCGTTGCTGGGGAGGTGAGTGCTTGAAGGTATATCTTTAGATCTTGCAATCGAATCTTTTAGTTTCTTGTTTTATCACTAGTTTAATTTATAAAATAAAATTACAAAAAAAAGGAATTAAGTTTGTCTCATACGCTTCATCTTTTTAATATCTTTTGTAAGTATGATGAAAAGGAAAATTGTGCTCAAGTGCTAGAAGAAGAAGTCTACAAAGTGTTTGGCACTAAATCTTTGAATGATGAGCATGATTGCAATGTTGTTAGTATGAACTCTTTGAATATCCATAGTACTAATGATGATTGCACTAGTTATGATGAAAATGTCTCCTATAAACATGTCAATTTTTGTGGAGTGCATTGGGTTTGCAAGTACACACCAAATATGGAAGATAGATATTGCAAGAGGCATAAGCGTTTAGAAACTAAATTGTTGCAAGAAAGGCTAGATGTGTGTGCTGAAAATTTAAATTTTCTTAGCCGTACTTGTGAACTTTGCAATGAACGGGGTCATTTAACTATCCGATGCAAATTGTTTCATGATCTAATCGTGTCCAAAAATTGTGATGACTTGATTTCCCTTGCACATTATAATGAACTTAGTTTGCTTATGGGTTACGAAGAAATGAAACTTATAACTAAGCATCTTCCAGATTTTGCCCGTTATAAACTTCTTAATTTTGATCTAGAGAAAATTTATATGTATTGTGCGGTGAATTGCATTGAAAATCCTTATATTGCCAATTACATAAAGATAAGAAAACAAATAGAAGATGAAGAGAATACTAATGAAAGGGAAGGGACTTCCCAATATCCTCCTATTATTTCTTATGATGAATCAGGTAACGAGGAGGAGCCTTCTATTCAACCAATCTCATTAATAAGGATCTCCAAAAAGAGGATTGAACCCACACATGATGTGGCGAAGAAGAAGAAAAGAAAAAGGAAGAGAGTTAAAAGATATCTCTCCCAAATAATGTTGCTCCTATTATTGTTGTGCCTCATGAAAATGAATCAAAAATAATTGTGGAAGATAATGCACTTGATGATGATCTTGTTATGCCTATTGCTTGTTGTGATGATTATGATTGGGAAGATAATGATACTTCTTATGATCTTGAAAATCATTTTGGCACTTGCTTGGAAGAATATGATAATAATGTTTGCTATACTATTGGTGCTATCCATAATATTAATGATGAGAGTGATTATGCTTATGATATGAAAAGTCCCAAGCTTGGGGATGCTATGTTGGATGAAGATGATGTTTTTGAGAATATATTTGCTTCAATTAATGTTTGTCCCAAGCTTGGGGATGCTACGTTTAATGAAGACGATATTTTTAGTCTCGCAAGTTTTGGTATGCAAATTTATAATGATGATAGCATGCCTTCTTATTATGATAATTATGAAAGTGGATTTGGAGAGGTCATGACTTTATTTAGTAATGATTCCACTATCTTGGAAGAGGTTTCAATTGATTATGATGAGAAAAAAGTTGGTACTTATGATGATTATTGTGATGAAACTTATGCTATAAAAAGTAGTGATGATTATATTTATAAAACTTGTCATGATTATTATTACCCTTTTTCTGAATATTACTCTTTTAATGTGGAAACAATTTATAGTATTCGAGTCTCTTATGATACTCCCACTATCCCGAAATAGAAGAAATTTGCTTATGTGGAGAGTAATAAAAATTCTATGCTTGTAGATCATGAAAAGAATGCTTTAGGTGCTGGTTATATTGTTGAATTTATTCATGATGCCACTGAAAATTATTATGAGGGAGGAACATATGCTTGTAGAAATTTCAATAATATCAAGTTTCCTCTCTATGTGCTTAAAGTTTTGAAGTTATGCTTGTTTTGCCTTCCTATGCTAGTTGATTATTGTTCCCATAAGTTGTTTGCTCACAAAATCCCAGTGCATAGGAAGTGAGTTAGACTTAAATGTGCTAGTCATATTCTTCATGATGCTCTATGTTTCAATTCTTATCTTTTATGTCAGCATCATTGAAATCATCATGCCTAGCTAGGGGCGTTAAAGATAACGCTTGTTGGGAGGCAACCCAATTTTATTTTAGTTTCTTGCTTTTTGGTTATGTTTTAGGAATAAATAATCTATCTAGATTTAGGTTAGATGTGGTTTTATGTTTTAATTAGTGTTTGTGCCAAGTAGAACCTTTGGGAAGACTTGGGTGAAGTCTTTATGATCTTGCTGTAAAAAACAGAAACTTTAGCGCTCGCGAGATTAACTAAAACTTTTAAGTGGAGAGTGATATTTAGTTGATTATTTTTGCAGATGATTACTAGACAAATTACTCAGGTCCACCAATTTATTTCAGAATTTTTGGAGTTACAGAAGTATTCGAATGATACAGATTACTACAGACTGTTCTGTTTTTGACAGATTCTGTTTTCTATGTGTTGTTTGCTTATTTTGATGAATCTATGAGTAGTATCAGAGGGTATGAAACATAGATAAGTTGGAATACAGTAGATATTACACCAATATAAATTTAGAATGATTTCATTACAGTACCAAAAGTGGTGGTTTATTTTCTTATACTAACGGAGCTTACAGGTTTTCTGTTGAGTTTTGTGTTGTGAAGTTTTCAAGTTTTGGGAAAATATTCGATGGACTATGGAATAAGGAGTGGCAAGAGCCTAAGCTTGGGGATGCCCAAGGCACCCCAAGTTAATATTCAAGGACAACCAAGAGCCTAAGCTTGGGGATGCCCCGGAAGGCATCCCCTCTTTCGTCTTCGTTCATTGGTAACTTTACTTGGAGCTATATTTTTATTCACCACATGATATGTGTTTTGCTTGGAGCGTCATTTTATTTTATTTTGTTTTGCTTGCTGTTTGAATAAAATACCAAGATCTGAAATTCTTAAATGTTAGATAGTCTTCACATAGTTGCATAATTATTCGACTACTCATTGATCTTCACTTACTCCCTCCTTCCATCTATATAGGGCCTAAAGCGTTTCTAAGACCGCCTTTGACTATTGACAAGATTAATAGTACATGGCATGCACAATGTGAAAATTATATCATTGAAAGATTCTTTCACACACGAGTTTAACGGTGTGCTTTGTGTAAGTTGCATGTCATATATTATTGCTCTAATATTTGGTCTAAGTTAGCCTCGAAAAACACATTAGGCCCTATATAGATGGAATAGGGAGTATATCTATCGGAGTAGTTTGTTGTTGCTCTAGTGCTTCACTTATATCTTTTAGAGCACGGCAGTGGTTTTATTTTATAGAAATAGATGAACTCTCATGCTTCACTTATATTATTTTGAGAGTCCTAAACAACATGGTAATTTGCTTTGGTTATGAAATTAGTCCTAATATGATGGGCATCCAAGATGGATATAATAAAAACTTTCATATAGAGTGCATTGAATGCTAAGAGAAGTTTGATACTTGATGATTGCTTTGAGATATGAAGATAGTGATATTAAAGTAGTGCTAGTTGAGTAGTCATGATTTTGAGAAATACTTGTGTTGAAGTTTGCGAGTCCCGTAGCATGTACGTTTGGTAAACATTGTGTGACAAATTTGAAACATGAGGTGTTCTTTGATTGTCATCCTTATGAGTGGCGGTCGGGGACGAGCGATGGTCTTTTCCTACCAATATATCCCCCTAGGAGAATGCGCGTAGTGCTTGGTTTTTGATGACTTGTAGATTTTTTTCAATAAGTATGTGAGTTCTTTATGACTAATGTTGAGTCCATGGATTATACGCACTCTCAACCTTCCATCATTGCTAGCCTCTTCGGTACCGTGCATTGCCCTTTCTCACCTTGAGAGTTGGTGCAAACTTTGCCGGTGCATCCAAACCCCGTGATATGATACGCTCTATCACACATAAACCTCCTTATATCTTCCTCAAAACAGCCACCATACCTACTTATTATGGCATTTCCATAGACATTCCGAGATATATTGCCATGAACCTTTCCACCGCTCCGTTTATTATGACACGCTTCATCATTGTCATATTGCCTTGCATGATCATGTAGTTGACATCGTATTTGTGGCAAAGCTACCGTTCATAATTCTTTCATACATGTCACTCATGAGTCATTGCCCATCCCGGTACACCGCCGGAAGCACTCATATAGAGTCATATCTTGTTCTAGTATCGAGTTGTAATCATTGAGTTGTAAATAAATAGAAGTGTGATGATCATCATTAATAGAGCATTGTCCCAAAAAAAGAGAAAGGCCAAATAAAAAAAGGAAAGGCCAAAAATAAAAATAAAATAAAATAAGGGAAGGCCCCACAAAAAGGGGACAATGCTACTATCCTTTTTCCACACTTGTGCTTCAAAGTAGCACCATGATCTTCATGATAGAGAGTCTCTTGTTTTGTCACTTTCATATACTAGTGGGAATTTTTCATTGTAGAACTTGGCTTGTATATTCCAACGACGGGCTTCCTCAAATGCCCTAGGTCTTCATGAGCAAGCAAGTTGGATGCACACCCACTTAGTTTCTTTTGTTGAACTTTCATGCATTTATAGCTCTAGTGCATTCGTTGCATGGCAATACCTACTCCTTGCATTGACATCAACTGACGGGCATCTTCCTAGCCCGTTGATTAGCCGCGTCAATGTGAGACTTTCTCCTTTTTTGTCTTCTCCACACAACCCCCATTATCATATTCTATTCCACCCATAGTGCTATATCCATGGCTCAGAGTCATGTATTGCGTGAAGGTTGAAAAAGTTTGAGATTACTAAAGTATGAAACAATTGATTGGCTTGTCATCAGGGTTGTGCATGATGAGAGCATTCTTGTGTGACAAAATGGAGCATGACCAAACTATATGATTTTGTAGGGATGAACTTTCTTTGGCCATGCTGTTTTGAGAAGCCATGATTGCTTAGTTAGTATGCTTGAAGTATTATTATTTTTATGTCAATATTAAACTTTTGTCTTGAATCTTATGGATCTGAATATTCTTGCCGCAATAAAGAAGATTACATGGATAAATATGTTAGGAAGCATTCCACATCAAAAATTCTTTTTTTATCATTTACCTACTCGAGGACGAGCAGGAATTAAGCTTGGGGGTGCTGATACGTCTCCAACGTATCTATAATTTTGATTGTTCCATGCTATTATATTATCCATCTAGGATGTTTTATATGCATTTATATGCTATTTTATATGATTTTTGGGACTAACCTATTAACCTAGAGACCAATGCCACTTTCAGTTTTTTCCTTGTTTTTGAGTATCGCAGAAAAGGAAAACCAAACGGAGTCCAATTGAGCTAAAATTTGACGGAGATCATTTTTGGACCAGAAGAAGCCCACGGAGTACCGGAAGTAGGCCATAAGAGTCCCGAGGCCACCACGAGGGTGGGGGCGCGCCCTACCCCCCTGGGCGCGCCTCCGTGCCTCGTGGCCGCCTCGGGGACCCCCCTAACTTGTTCCCGACTCCAACACCTCTTATATAACCCCAAACTTGTAGAAAGAAACCTAGATCTGTAGTTCCACCGCCGCAAGCCTCTGTAGCCAGCAAAACCCAATCGGGGCCCTATTCTGGCACCCTGCTGGAGGGGGGAACCTTCATCGGTGGCCATCTTCATCATCCCGGTGCTCTCCATGATGAGTAGGGGGTAGTTCACCCTCGGGGCTGAGGGTATGTTCCAGTAGCTATGTGTTTGATTTCTCTCTCACTCTCTCTCTCTCTCTCGTGTTCTTGAGGTGATATGATATTGATGTATCGCGAGCTTTGCTATTATAGTTGGCTTTTGTGATGTTTCTCCCCCTCTACTCTCTTGTAATGGATTGAGTTTTCCCTTTGAAGTTATCTTATCGGATTGAGTCTTTAAGGATTTGAGAACACTTGATGTATGTCTTGCATGCGTGTATCTGTGGTGACAACGGGATATCACGTGATTCACTTGATGAATGTTTTGGTGATAAACTTGCGGGTTCCGTGACCTTGGGAATCTATGCATAGGGGTTGGCACACGTTTTCGTCTTGATTCTCCGGTAGAAACTTTGGGGCACTCTTTGATGTACTTTGTGTTGGTTTGAATAGATGAATATGAGATTGTGTGATGCATATCGTATAATCATACCCACGGATACTTGAGGTGACATTGGAGTATCTAGGTGAAATTAGGGTTTTGGTTGATTTGTGTCTTAAGGTGTTTTTCTAGTACGAACTCTATGATAGATCAAACAAAAATAATAGCTTCATGTTATTTTACTACAGACTCTTGAATAGATCGATCAGAAAGGATAACTTTGAGGTGGTTTCGTACCCTACCATAATCTATTCGTTTGTTCTCCGCTATTAGTGACTTTGGAGTGACTCTTTGTTGCATGTTGAGGGATAGTTACATGATCCAATTATGTTATTATTGTTGAGAGAACTTGCACTAGTGAAAGTATGAACCCTAGGCCTTGTTTCCTAGCATTGCAATACCGTTTACGCTCACTTTTATCATTAGTTACCTTGCTGTTTTTATATTTTCAGATTACAAAAACCTTTATTTACCATCCATATTTGTCGGTGTACTAAAGTAGGGGTACCTTAGTACCCCAGACTTGTGCACGGGCAGTTGTAGCACCCTGCGGCAAGGCCCGCCCAGGAAGCGCCAAGAGAAGACCAAGCATTCAAGACAAGGCCCCCGGCAAGAGGAGCTTGCCGGGCCAAGAAGACGAGGCCCCCGGCAAGAGGAGCTTGCCGGGCCACGAAGACAAGACCCCGGCAAGAGGAGCTTGCCGGGACGACTGAGCCCATGTAATGCCATCCAAGAACAAAGTATACGAGACAGAAGATCGAGACCCCGACAAGAGGAGCTTGTCGGGAAGGCCGAACCCAGGCACCACAAGAGAAGCCCGCCACGGCGCGCTATGCGCCCCGGCAAGGCCTGATAGCCGGCAAGCTATCAGGCACAGGAAGACGACCCCCGCGGCAAGCCACTTGCCGCGGCAAATCGCCACCTCAGGACTGCGCTCCAGCTCGCCCGCCCACGCGTCGCTCCGGGGCTTCCCCCAAGGGCACGTGGCGGGGCACCGCGCAGCCTGGGGCATGCGGTGGCATGCAGCCACCATCGTGGCGAGCGGTGGCGCACCTAACGGTCCGCCTCGGTGCTGCCCGGGCGACCGTGACGGGCATTTAATGCCCTTGTCCCCTACCGTCAGAAGTAGGTATGATAACACTGTGCCGCACTGTAGCGCCACTGTTCCCGCTCTGTTACAACTACCACCCCTTTTACACTTTTACCCCTTTCTCTTACGTTGACACCTGTCGGTGACCCCTTTGCGCTATAAAAGGAGGCCCGTGTGCAACGTAGAGGGGGGTCCGGGGGTCCGAGGTTCGGAGACTTGGGATCCAGACAGCCATACGCTCGGCGCAGCTAGCTCTCCAAGCTCCCGAGCTCCCCAGTTCAATACAACCAAGCAGGAGTAGGGTTTTACGCGTCCATCGCGGCCCGAACCTGGGTAAACCGCCCGTGTGCTCACCTCGATCTGCTCTCCGTGCTCCCTCCGCCCCCCTCACCGGACAACGAAAGGGGCTCCGGCCCCATAGGTGCTCGCGGGGGACCCCGTCCGCCCCGACATCTTTGGCGCGCCAGGTAGGGGGGGGGGACGGGGGACAGCCCGCTCCTGCGGATCCCAGGATCCGTCCAGTCGGAGCAGGTGCCCCCGATAAGCCTTGCTCCGGCAAGCAGATCAGCAGTCTGAACGCTGAGGAACAGTCCGCTCCTGCGGATCCGAGGATCTGTCCAGTTGAAGCGGGGGTTCCCGACAAGCTTGGGAATTCTTTCCCACGGGCTCATGTGCGGCCCTCCTCGAGTATCCACTCGCGCAGAGACTGGGCAAGAAGCAGCTGCTCCTTGAGGAGGACCGCCTTCTGGCCGCTGGGCGAACGATTCGCCTCCAGCGAACTCTGCGTCGCTCCCGTAGCCGCAGAAGTTAGCGCCAGAAGTCACGAGAAAGGCGACCTCGTTCCCCGGCTCGCCTCGTCCGCCGGGGTGCCGAACGAGTTGACGCCGACCGTGGGAGGAATCTGGCCAGCGCGGTTGCCGGAACCCGTTTCCGCCAACCATCCTCTCTGCCCAAGTCTTGCCGCAGTTGCATGTGATCCTTGGCGTAGAGAGGGGCGCGGATCCCCAAGCATAGCTATGCCTAGCTCCGGAGGGTCGTGAGGCCCTGCGCCTTTGCTTACCCCCAGGATGGGCCGGATGCTGCCCGAGGAGGTTTTACCCTACCGGGCGGCAAGCGATAAGAAAAGATAAGTTGCCGGAGCTCGAGCAATTGCCTCATCAATTTTTAAGAGTTATCTCCCTCGAACGACCGAGCCTTGGTTGAGAGGCCTGAGCGCGGAAGGACCGGCATGAGACTGGTTGCACCCTCATTTAGTTTCGAGTCCGCTCAACGACTTGAGTGTGCTACACCCCGAGTAGCGTCCTCGCTTTGTTTCGAGCTCGCCCGGCACCCTAAGCGTGCTGCGACCGCAGTCGCACCGCTTACTTTGCCTTGGGCCTGCTCAACAATCTGAGTGAGCGGCAACCAGCTGCGGCAAGGTTTCTTGCCGGTGGTAGCCCCGCCAGCGGGTCGCTGACGTCCCGCACTCGGCGCCCGTGGCAAGGCGGAGGCCTACGCCGGCAAGTCCCCGAAAACGTAGGGCGGAAACAAACAAGGCGCCGGTCAAGTAGAGGAGATAACAGTGCGATGCATTGCCTAAGATAAAAAGTTATATTACAAAATGCCTTACTGCTGCTCTAACCAGCCGTTTCCATGGCATATTTAACAGCGGCAGGGAAAGGAGATAAAAGAAAGGGGCAGGCGGCCTAGTCCGCGCGGTCGCCCTCGATCCTCTTGACCCCGGCCGCCTTCTTGACGATAGGGGCGATGAGGGCCCGGATCCCCGTCAGGTCAGCGTTCTCCGGCAAGGGCCTGAGGACGTTGGTAAGCCTAATGCCGGGGTTGCGGAAAACGATCTTCACCAGCACCCTCTCGAGGGCCCCGGAGATGGCCTCCCGCGTCTCGTCGGCCAGCTCCTTCGGGAGCGACGTTCGGAGGTGCTGGAGCGCCTGCACCACCCCCTGGAAGAAGGAAGTGAGCTTGGCGCTGGGCACGACGTCCTCGTCGGTGAGGGACTGGTGGCCCTCGATCCCCAGCGACGTTAGCTCCTTGTCGATGGTGGCGGCGATGTCGACGAGGCCCTCGGTCCACCGCTCCACCGTATCCCTGAAGGTGTTCTGGGAAACGGCGGCGCGCCTCAGCAGCTCCTCGTTGCCGTCGACCTCCTTCCGTAAAGCCGCCTCCCGCTCCTTAGCGCTGTCCAGCGCCTTGCCGAGCGCCTCCAATTTCAGTTCCAGAGTGGAGTTGGAATTCTTGGCGGCGTCAAGCTCCTCTTGGAAGAGGTGGGGGGGGGGGGACGCTTCGCCTCTCCGAATAAAGAGATCGTGCGCGACGTGACGCGCGCCTGCGCGGTTCAGCCCCGCGCACGCCACCCACGTCACGCTCATCCCGCACGCCCCGCCCCCACGACGCCGCGATAAGCGCGCGCCGCCTGGGGAAGGTGCGACGGGTGCGGAGTTAAGGAGCAGCGCGACCAAGGCCACGCGTGCCCGTGCACTGTTAGGGCCTGGCCCAACGACGCTCGGCACCGTGTGTGGCCCAGGCCCGGGGGCTCCTGTCGGTGTACTAAAGTAGGGGTACCTTAGTACCCCAGACTTGTGCACGGGCAGTTGTAGCACCCTGCGGCAAGGCCCGCCCAGGAAGCGCCAAGAGAAGACCAAGCATTCAAGACAAGGCCCCCGGCAAGAGGAGCTTGCCGGGCCAAGAAGACGAGGCCCCCGGCAAGAGGAGCTTGCCGGGCCACGAAGACAAGACCCCGGCAAGAGGAGCTTGCCGGGACGACTGAGCCCATGTAATGCCATCCAAGAACAAAGTATACGAGACAGAAGATCGAGACCCCGACAAGAGGAGCTTGTCGGGAAGGCCGAACCCAGGCACCACAAGAGAAGCCCGCCACGGCGCGCTATGCGCCCCGGCAAGGCCTGATAGCCGGCAAGCTATCAGGCACAGGAAGACGACCCCCGCGGCAAGCCACTTGCCGCGGCAAATCGCCACCTCAGGACTGCGCTCCAGCTCGCCCGCCCACGCGTCGCTCCGGGGCTTCCCCCAAGGGCACGTGGCGGGGCACCGCGCAGCCTGGGGCATGCGGTGGCATGCAGCCACCATCGTGGCGAGCGGCGGCGCACCTAATGGTCCGCCTCGGTGCTGCCCGGGCGACCGTGACGGGCATTTAATGCCCTTGTCCCCTACCGTCAGAAGTAGGTATGATAACACTGTGCCGCACTGTAGCGCCACTGTTCCCGCTCTGTTACAACTACCACCCCTTTTACACTTTTACCCCTTTCTCTTACGTTGACACCTGTCGGTGACCCCTTTGCGCTATAAAAGGAGGCCCGTGTGCAACGTAGAGGGGGGTCCGGGGGTCCGAGGTTCGGAGACTTGGGATCCAGACAGCCATACGCTCGGTGCAGCTAGCTCTCCAAGCTCCCGAGCTCCCCAGTTCAATACAACCAAGCAGGAGTAGGGTTTTACGCGTCCATCGCGGCCCGAACCTGGGTAAACCGCCCGTGTGCTCGCCTCGATCTGCTCTCCGTGCTCCCTCCGCCCCCCTCACCGGACAACGAAAGGGGCTCCGGCCCCATAGGTGCTCGCGGGGGACCCCGTCCGCCCCGACAATATTGCACTTGTATCACCATCTCTTCACCAAAGTAGTGCACCTATACAACTTACCATTGTATTGGGTGTGTTGGGGACACAAGAGACTCTTTGTTATTTGGTTGCAGGGTTGCTTGAGAGAGACCATCTTCATCCTACGCCTCCCACGGATTGATAAACTGCGACGCCCGGATAATTATGTTACAGTAATCTCATGCTAATGATACCAAGCCACCGCAATTACTGTTGTTAATCTCTCGATGATTCAATCCCGTTCGAATTAAAAATTCATATCTAGTCAAACGGCAAAAGTTTCTAACGTGCAAACAAAAATGTTCAAAGTGTGGCAAATAATCCCTGGATATTTGTCATGTTGGAACCAACCTCTTTTGGATTCTCAAAATGCCCCTGGAAACTTATTTAGTGATTCAGGAGCATTTAAATTTGGCCTTTTTAATTTCTAAAAATGGTTAGACATTCCCTTTGGCCTCAAACTTTTTGTGCCTCCAAGAAATAATGTGCTAGATTTTTGTG
The DNA here is from genome assembly GCA_032464435.1 of Aegilops umbellulata. NCBI lineage: Eukaryota > Viridiplantae > Streptophyta > Magnoliopsida > Poales > Poaceae > Aegilops > Aegilops umbellulata. Next base: position 179,385,646 of record CP136055.1, on the reverse strand, counting down.
ACATGTCTCATTCTAACAAGACTCGTTTAGTTTTTCAATTTACTAGAAAACAATGGGACTGGATGAACCCCCCTCTCCTTCCTGTTCATCGGTCTCAGACCACTACAGGGCGTGTGCTCCCACCGAGCCACCTCGTTGGCGCCGCCCCGGCGAGGGGCTAAGGCCACGCCCCACCCCTGCTTGCCTCATCTCCCCTCATCTCCCCTCATGAGATTATTCAGCATGGCAAGGTGAGGGGATAATTTCGCTTGTTTGTTTGTCTGTGATAGAATACCCGGAGTGTGCCGCCTGTTACTTCGAATCTCTAGGTTTCGCGGATCATCAGCAAGGCAAGTAACACTTTGATCATACCTCTTTTACTTCCCAGTTTTATTGCATTAGATCAATCCTCAAACTTTGCATGATTAGGATCTAATTAAATTGTGGGATGGGAAGTAGCTGAGGTAGTACCTATTATCTGTTTTATTATCAACCTTTGGGAGTTACTTCTACGTTTTCTTATTATTTCATGCTATGCTAGTAGACGTGGATTGGGTGAGTGATATCCATGACAGATGTGATTTTGATAAATTAATGGTTTATCTAAGGTGGCAACTTAAACACACATCTGGGTGGATTGAGGTACCTGGGTATTCCAGGATTGCCTGTTGTTTTTCTTTATGGACCGCCACCCAGGCTCAAAGGGATCATGAGATTATTCATGCTAGAAACTTCCGTGTGCAGCCACAAGCCATTATGGGCTCTGGCATAGTTGATTAAGTCGTGCGAACTCTTACAGGGTAGACTAGCAGATGTAGGGGAAAGTAGGTGTACCGGTCTATCCATCGTAAGGTGCTAGCGCTTTTGAAAGACTGTGTCTTGGTCATCCGTTTCTCAAACACCATGTAGTGCGATAAATCCAACGGAGGAGATCGAGTCTTGTGGGGAAAAGTGCGCAAACCTCTGCAGAGTGTACAAACTAATCATGGTTAGCCGTGTCCCCGGTTATGGACGTTTTGAGTATCTAGTACTTGGGTATCATGTGAATCTCATCATGTTACTCTAAATTAATGTTGTTGGGTTTTAAAGATGATTATTTTAATGGGATTGAGGATGCTGTCAACCATTCTCAATGTTTAACAACCACCATGATAGTTAAATAAATTTATTCCTTTGCAGTAGGGAAAAATTGGCTTTATGCAAAATTGTAACCATAGAGCTTTCCACCAGCCATATATGCATGTAGTATAGACCATTCTTTCATCGCTCTTTATGTGTTACATTGCCAGCATATTCCATGTGCTGACCCGTTTTTGGGCTGCGACGTTTCATGTTGCAGACTTTTCAGACGACGAGTAAGGTGCCTTTTAGGTCGTGGTTCTATACTCAGTGATGCAGTTGGAGTTGATGGACTCGCTTATCTTCCAAGCCTTCCGCTATTATCATATTAGATGGCCTTAAGCCATATTTATTGTAATTAGTTCTCTTTGAGACATTGATGTAATAAGTGTGTGATTGCTACTCTGTAATAAATCCTTCAAAGTACTGTGTGGTGTCAGCATTACTGATCCAGGGATGACACCTGAGCACAGAGGTCAGACTGTTTGAGGTCTGGTCGCTATATATTGTCATAGGTCCTTCAACATGTGGTGCTTGCCCCTATCTTTGCTAGCCAAAAATTTCGTACTAAGTAGAGATACTACTTGTGCATCCAAAAACCCTTAAACCGAAATCTTATTTTCAAGTGTCCACCATACCTACCTAGGGATTGAGCAAGATCCCTCAAGTAAGTTGTCATCGGTGCAAAAGGGTAATAAAAATTGCTTCTAAAAATGTGAGATCATTTAGTGTAATAGAAAATTGAGCGTTGTACGAACTTGGATGACAAAGAATAAAAGCGACAAACTGCATAATAAAGGTTGTCATCTTAAGGGGCAATACAACGTGACATTCTTTTACACTAAGGGATTGAGCATACAAACAAATAAGCGCATGGCAACCTCTGCTTCCCTCTACAAAATCCCTATCTTTTACTTTTTATGTATTTACTTTTATGCAAAGAGTCAAATGTTTCTTCTATTCCCTTTTATTTTTCTCCTTTGGCAAGCATCATGTGGTGAGGAACGATCTAGGCACATATGTCCAGTTGAATATAGATAGCATAAGTTATTATTGTTGACATCACCCTCGAGGTGAATATGTTGGGAGGCGAAAATATAAGCCCATATCTTTCTATGTGTCCGGTTGAAACGTTTTGCTCATGTGTACGCGGTGAGTGTTAGTAATCATGGAAGAATATATGATGGTTGAGTATGTGGACTTGCCTAAAGGCTCCGACACGTGACCCTTCTTGAAAAGATGATGAATTGTAGTTGCAAAGTTGACCGAGAACATAGTTTGTTGGTTTCTAATAGAGTTTTTGCTTTGTACTTCGATTGTGTGACGAACTGTTACCTATTCATGAGAAGTATATGATAAAAGTTCTATTATAAAAGTCCTATGTTTAAATTTGTTGCTGTTATAATAATCAACATGATGCTTCTATGTCCATATTTTGTTTTTATCGACACCTCTCTCTCAAAGCATGTGGACATGTTTTTCGATTTCGGTTTTCGCTTGAGGACAAGCGAGGTCTAAGCTTGGGGTAGCTGATACGTCCATTTTGCATCATGTTTTCTTACTGTTATTTATAATGTTTTTATCCATAATAATGCTTTTTGGAGTAATTCTAATGCCTTTTCTCTCATAATTTGCAAGGTATACACCAAGGGGGAGAATTCTGGCAGCTGGAAATCTGGACCTGGAAAAGCTACGTTAGGCCACTATTCTGCACAACTCCAAACAAGCTAAAACTTCACGGAGATTTTTATGGAATATTTAAGAATTATTGGAGCAAATAACTACCAAAGGGGGCCCACCAGGTGGGCACAAACCACCTGGGCGCGCCAGGGATCCCTGGCGTGCCTTGGTGGGTTGTGCTCACCCACGCCCACCTCCGGTGCCCATCTTCTGGTATATAAGTCATTTTGACCTAGAAAAAAGAAGGGGAGGACTTTCGGGACGGAGCGCCGCCGTCTCGAGGCGGAACTTGGGCAGGAGCACTTTTGCCCTCCGGCGGAGCGATTCCACCGGGGGATCTTCCCTCCCGGAGGGGGAAATCATCGTTATCATCATCACCAACAACTCTCCCATCTTGGGGAGGGCAATCTCCATCAACATCTTCAACATCACCATCTCATCTCAAACCCTAGTTCATCTCTTGTGTTCAATCTTGTTACCGGAACTATATATTGGTGCTTGTGGGTGACTAGTATTGTTGATTACATCTTGTAGTTGATTACTATATGGTTTATTTGGTGGATGATTATATGTTCAGATCCATTATGCTATTTAATACCCCTCTGATCATGAGCATGTTTATCATTTGTGAGTAATTACTGTTGTTCTTGAGGTCACTGGAGAAATCATGTTGCAAGTAATCATGTGAACTTGATATGTGTTTGATATTTTCATAGTATGTATGTTGTGATTCCCTTAGTGGTGTCATGTGAACGTCGACTACATGACACTTCACCATATTTGGGCCTAAGGGAATGCATTGTGGAGTAGCAATTAGATGATGGTTTGTGAGAGTGACAGAAGCTTAAACCCTAGTTTATGCGCTATTCCGTAAGAGACCTATTGGATCCAAAAGTTTAATGCTATGGTTAGAATTTATTCTTAATACTTTCTCGTAGTTGCGGATGCTTGCGGGAGGGTTAATCATAAGTAAGAGGTTTGTTCAAGTAAGAGCAGCACCTAAGCACCGATCCACCCACATATCAAATTATCAAAGTAGCGAACACAAATAGAACCAACATGATGAAAGTGACTAGATGAAAATCCCGTGTACCCTCAAGAACACTTTGCTTATCATAAGAGACCGTTTTGGCCTGTCCTTTGCCTCAAAAGGATTGGGCTACCTTGCTACACTTTTATTACTACTATCCTTACTTGCTCGTTACAAATTATCTTGCTATCAAACTACTCCACTACTTACAATTTCAGCACTTGCAGACATTACCTTACTAAAAACTACTTGTCATTTCCTTCTGCTCCTCGTTGGGTTCGACAGTCTTACTTATCGAAAAGAGCTACAATTGATCCCCTATTCTTGTGGGTCATCACATACTAACAAGGCAATTATTTCTTATCAAAATAACATGGCCAAAGAAAGCTTATCCCTACAAAATCATATAGTCTGGCTATGCTCCATCTTCATCACACAAAATATTCAAATCATGCACAACCCCGATGACAAGACAATCAATTGTTTCATACTTTCGACGTTCTCAAACCTTTTCAACTTTCATGCAATACATGAGCGTGAGCCATGGACATAGCACTATAGTGGATTAGAATATGGTGGTTGTGGAGAAGACAAAATGAGGGAGATAGTCTCACATCAACTAGGCGTATCAACGGGCTATGGAGATGCCCATCAATAGATATCAATGTGAGTGAGTAGGGATTGCCATGCAACGGATGCACTAGAGCTATAAGTTTATGAAAGCTCAAAAGAAAACTAAGTGGGTGTTCATCTAACTAGCTTTCTCAAGAAGACCTAGAGTAATTTGAGGAAGCCCATTATTGGAATATACAAGCCAAGTTCTATAATGAAAAATTCCCACTAGTATATGAAAGTGACAACATAGGAGACTCTCTATCATGAAGATCATGGTGCTACTTTGAAGCACAAGTGTGGAAAAAAGGATAGTAACATTGCCCCTTCTCTCTTTTTCTCTCATTTTTTATTGGTTTGGCTTCTTTGGCCTCCCTTTTTTTCTCCTCACATGGGAAAATGCTCTAATAATGAAGATCATCACACTATTATTTACTTACAACTCAAGAATCACAACTCGATACTTAGAAAAAAAATATGACTCTATATGAATGCCTCCGGCGGTGTACCGGGATGTGCAATGAATCAAGAGTGACATGTATGAAAGAATTATGAAAGGTGGCTTTGCCACGAATACGATGTCAACTACATGATCATGCAAAGCAATATGACAATGATGAAGCGTGTCATAATAAACGGAACGGTGGGAAGTTGCATGCAATATATCTCGGAATGGCTATGGAAATGCCATAATAGGTAGGTATGGTGGCTATTTTGAGGAAGGTATATGGTGGGTGTATGGTACCGGCGGAAGTTGCGTGGTACTAGAGAGGCTAGCAATGGTGGGATGGTGAGAGTGTGTATAATCCAAGGACTCAACATTAGTCATAAAGAACTTACATACTTATTGAAAAAATCTATTAGTTATCGAAATGAATTACTACGCGCATGCTCCTAGGGTGATAGATTGGTAGGAAAAGATCATCGCTCATCCCCGACCACCACTCATAAGGAAGACAATCAAAAAAATACCTCATGCTCCAACTTCGTTACATAACGGTTCACCATACGTGCATGCTACGGGAATCACAAACCTTAACACAAGTATTTCTCAAATTCACAACTACTCACTAGCATGACTCTAATATCACCATCTTTATATCTCAAAACAATCATAAGGAATCAAACTTCTCATATTATTCAATGCACTTTATATAAAAGTTTTTATTATACCCCCATTGGATGTCTATCATATTAGGACTAAATTTATAACCAAAGCAAATTACCATGTTGTTTAAAGAATCTCAAAATAATATAAGTGAAGCATGAGAGTTCATAAATTTCTATAAGACAAAACCACTACCGTGCTCTAAAAAGATATAAGTGAAGCACTAGAGCAAAATTGCCTAGCTCAAAAGATATAAGTGAAGCACATAGAGTATTCTAATAAATCATGATTCATGTGTGTCCCTCTCAAAAAGTGTGTACAACAAGGATGGCTGTGGCAAACTAAAAAGCAAAGACTCATATCATACAAGACGCTCGAAGAAAAACACATATCGTGTGGTGAATAAAAATATAGCCTCAAGTAAAGTTATCGATAGACGAAGACGAAAGAGGGGATGCCTTCCGGGGCATACCCAAGCTTAGGCTCTTGGTTGTCCTTGAATATTACCTTGGGGTGCCTTGGGCATCCCCAAGCTTAGGCTCTTGCCACTCCTTATTCCATAGTCCATCAAATCCTTACCCAAAACTTCAAAAGTTCACAACACAAAACTCAACAGAAAATCTCATAAGCTCCGTTAGTATAAGAAAATAAATCACCACTTTTGGTACTGTTCTAGACTCATTATTTATTTATATTGGTGCAATGTCTACTATATTCCAACTTTTCCATGGTTCATACCCCCCGGTACTGCCCATAGATTCATCAAAATAAGCAAACAACACATAGAAAACAAAATCTGTCAAAAACAAAATAGTCTGTAGTAATCCGTAACTCTCGAATACTTCTGTAACTCCATTTTTTTGAAAAATTAGGACAACCTAAGAAATTTGTTTATTAATCTTCTGAAAAAAGAATCAGTATTTTATCACGCTTCTGTTAAAAATGATAATTGTTTTCTGAGGGCAAAAGTTTCTTTTTTCAGCAAGATCAAATCAACTATCACCATAAGCCATCCCAAAGGTCTTACTTGGCACAAACACTAATTAAAACACAAAACCACATCTAACCAGAGGCTATATGAATTATTTATTCAAAACAGAAGCAAAAAGCAAAAACAAAAATAAAATTGGGTTGCCTCCCAACAAGCGCTATTGTTTAACGCCCTCAGCTAGGCATAAAACACGAATATATCTGGGTATTATCATCTTTGGTATGCAATCCATAAGTAGCTATGACAATAGATTCATATGGCAATTTAATTTTCTTTCTTGGAAAGTGTTCCATGCCCTTCCTCAACGGAAATTGAAATCTAATGTTTCCTTCTTTCATATCAATAATTGCACCAATCGTTCTAAGGAAAGGTCTACCAAGAATAATAGGACATGTAGGATTGCAATCTATATCAAGAACAATGAAATCGGCACATAATTCCTTTTTGCAACAATAAGAACATCACTAATCCTTCCCATAGGTTTCTTAATTGTGGAATCCGCAAGATGCAAATTTAAAGAACAATCATCAAATTCACGGAAGCCTAGCACATCACATAAAGTTTTTGGAATCGTGGAAACGCTAGCACCCAAATCACACAAAGCATGTCACTCATAATCTTTAATCTTAATCTTAATAGTAGGTTCCCACTCATCATAAAGTTTTCTAGGGATAGAAACTTCCAATTCAAGCTTTTCTTCAAAAGATTGCATCATAGCATCAACGATATGTCTAGTAAAAGCTTTGTTTTGATTACAAGCATGAGGAGAATTCAACATGGATTGCGACAAGGAAATACAATGCATTAAAGAACAATTATCATAATTAAATTCCTTGAAATCCAAAAGAGTGGGTCCATTGCTACTTAAAGTTTTGACCTCTCCAATCCCACTTTTATCAATTTTTGCATCAAGTTCTAAAAACTCCGAATCATTGGGACGCCTTTTAACTAAAGTTGACTCATCTCCAGTCCCATATTTATCAAGATTTATATTGGAAAACAAAGATTCAATAGCAGTCACATCAATCACTTTAAGATCTTCATCATTATTTTCACGGAAACTAGAAGAACACGTTTTTACAAACCAATCTCGCTTAGCACGCATCTTAGCGGTTCTTTCTTTGCACTCTGGAAATTATCATAGGTTTGAGAGACTCATTAATATTATGCTTGGGTGGAATAGATCTAAGTTTCAAAGAATCAACATTAAGAGAAATTCTATCCACGTTCCTAGCCAAATCATCAATCTTAAGCTATTTTTCTTCAACAAAACATTAGAATTCTTTTGCGAACTCATAAGTTCTTTTACACTATTCTCAAAATCAGAGGGCGTCTTATGATATTTTTCATAAGAATTATTTTAGGAATTACAATTATTATTAGAGGAATTACTAGGAAACAGCCTAGGATTAAAATTACCTCTATACGTGTTATTACCAAAATTGTTCCTACCGACAAAATTCACATCCATAGTTTCATTGTTATTTTCAATCAAAGAAGACAAAGGCATATCATTAGGATCAATAGAATCACTCTTTCTAGCAAATAATCTCATAAGTTCATCCATCTTTCCACTCAAAACATTAATCTCTTCAATCACATGCACTTTTTTACTAGTGGAAGATCTTTCGGTATGCCATTGAGAATAATTAACCATAATATTTTATAGGATTTTAGTAGCTTCTCCGAAAGTAATTTCCATAAAAGTACCTCCCGTGGTCGAATCTAAAAGATTTCTAGAAGCAAAATCCAATCCAGCATAATTTTTTTGTATAATCATCCACAAATTCAAACCATGAAAAGGGCAATTTTGTATCATCAATTTCATCCTCTCCCAAGATTGTGCAACATGTTCATGATCAAGTTGCTTAAAATTCATAATATCATTCCTAAGGGAGATGATCTTAGAGGGATGAAAATACTTGGAAATAAAAGCATCTTTACACAATCAATACTATTTTTAGGCAAAGATGAAAACCAAGTTTTAGCACAATCTCAAAGTGAGAACGGAAATAGCTTCAATTCAAAAATATCATTATCCGCATATTTTTTCTTTTGCATATCGCACAACTCAATGAAATTATTCAGATGGGATGCAGCATCTTCACTAGGAAGGCCAGAAAATTGATCTTTCATAACAAGATTCAGCAAAGCAGTATTAATTTCATAAGATTCCGCACTAGTGGCGGGAGCAATCGGATTACTAACAAAATCATTGTTATTAGTGTTGGAAAAGTCACACAATTTGGTATTCTCTTGAGCCATCGTAACAAAGCAAGCAATCCAACACACGAGCACAGAAAAAGCAAATGAAGAAGACGAACGGAAAAGGGGCGAAGAAAAGGCAAATCTTTTCAACAATCATTTTAGAAGTGAGGGAGAGGAAAACGAGAGGCAAATGGCGAATAATGTAATGTAAGAGATAAGATTTTATGATGGGTACTTGGTATGTCTTGACTTGGCGTAGATCTCCCCGGCAACAGCGCCAGAAATTCTTCTTGCTACTTCTTGAGCTTGCGTTGGTTTTTCCTTTGAAGAGGAAAGGGTGATGCAGCAAAGTAGAGATAAGTATTTCCCTCAGTTTGAGAACCAAGGTATCAATCCAGTAGGAGACAATGCCAAACAATCAAATAACTTGCACCCAACGCGATAAAGGGGTTGTCCATCTCTTCACGGTCACTTGCAAAAATGACGTCTGATAGAGATAGATAAACGGTAAAGTAAATATTTTTGGTATTTTTGGTTTATAGACCGGAAAGTAAAAGATTGCAAAATAGTAGATCGGAAACTTATATGATCGAAAAGTAGATCGAAAACTTATATGATGGAAAATAGACCAGGGGGCCATAGATTTCACTAGAGTCTTCTCTCAAGATAGCAAATAATACGATGGGTGAACAAATTACTGTCGAGCAATTGATAGAAAAGCGCAAAGTTGTGACGATATCTAAGGTGATGATTATGAGATATAGGCATCACATCCGTGTCAAGTAGACCGAAACGATTCTGCATCTACTACTATTACTCCACACATCGACCGACTCCTGCCTGCATCTAGGGTATTAAGTTCATGAAGAACAGGGTAACACATAGAGTAAGATGACATGATGTGGAGGAATAAAATCAAGCAATATGATGTAAACACCATATTTTTATCCTCGATGGCAACAATACAATACGTGCCTTGCTTCCCCTACTGTCACTGGGAAAGGACACCGCAAGATTGAACCCAAAGCTAAGCACTTCTCCCATTGTAAGAAAAACCAATCTAGTTGGCCAAACCAAACCGATAGTTCGAAGAGAATTACAAAGATATCAAATCATGCATAAAAGAATTCAGAGAAGATTCAAATAATATTCATAGATAAGCTGATCATAAATCCACAATTCATCGGATCTCAACAAACACATCGAAAAATAAGATTACATCGGATAGATCTCCAAGAACATTGAGGAGAACATGGTATCGAGAATCAAAGAGAGAGAACAAGCCATCTAGCTACTAGCTATGGACCCGTAGGTCTGTGGTAAACTACTCACGCTTCATCGGAAGGGCAATAGAGTTGATGTAGAAGCCCTCCATGATCGAATCCCTCTCCGGTAGGATGCCGAAAAAGGCCCCTAGATGGGATCTCATGGGTACAAAAGGTTGTGGCGGTGGAAAAGTGCTTTCGTGGATGCTTCTGCTGGTTTGGGAATATATGTGAATATATAGGCGAAGGAATTAGGTCAGGGGAGACACGAGGGGCCCACAAGGGTGGGGGCGCGCCCTACCACCCTGGGCGCGCCCTCCCCCCTTGTGGCTGCCTCTTAGCTGTTCCGACTTGATCTCCAAGTCTTTGGGGTGTCTTCTGGTCCAAGAAAAATCATCGCGAAGGTTTTATTCCGTTTGGACCCCGTTTGGTATTCCTTTTCCGCGAAAGTCAAAAACAAGGAAAAAACATAAACTGGCACTGGGCTCTAGGTTAATAGGTTAGTCCCAAAATAATATAAAATAACATATTAATGCATACAAAACATCCAAAACAAATAATATAATAACATAGAACAATAAAAAAATTATAGGTACGTTGGAGACGTATCAGCATCCATCTCCGCCGGTTGCAGATGTGCATACTACAATTGCAGGCATTGGTACATCTGGCAGCGATGAGTCAGTATCTGCCAGGATTGCTGAGATAGTGCCTACCCTGATGGCAATGAGAGATGTTGTCGTGACCCATGTCACCCGCTCAGCAAGTATCGAAGTGGACGCTCCCGAGCTCAACCTAAACAAGGAAGATTCCCGCTCATCTGGTACAGATTCCATGCGTGGGGCTGATGGCATTTATGTGGCCACGAAAGAAGAGGCTACGACCACATTTTAGTATCAGAGGAGTTCCATAGATGACTCACATCGCGCAACTGCTACAACAGCTGCCGGCACATAGGCTTCTACTGCAACCGGTTTGCGAGCTGGCCTGCCACCTAGGCATAGCCCTCGCAAGCATCCTGCACAGTCATCCAATGCATCGGAGATACTTAAGAGCAGAGGTGACACCGGTTTTGTGTCCGCTTCCACACTTTTCCCACCTTTTGCCCAAAGCAAAGCAATGGAGAAAATGGAAGTCCATACTACAGCAGATGCAGGTGGTAAGTAGTGTACCAATGAAGGAGATGGACGTTCAGACCAAACGACATCCTTTACTGCCGAGGAGAACCCCAATTTAAATCTGCGTACTTCTAAGCTCCTTGTCAACATCGGGGTCCCGTACAACCCAAAAAAGAAGATAGTCAAGAAGGCTCTGATTGAAATCCCTGACAGCACGCCCCATCCTACCAATAAGCCTGATGATTGTGCAACAGACGAGAGTGACATGTTTGTTGATCTGTCACCTCTAGATTATGCTAAATAACTTGTTTAGGAACCGACTAATCAGCAGGAGAGGCACCCCATGACTTTCACCCACCCAAGCTGCAGCCTTGGGATTGATCGCAGTTAGGCTGAACAAGTCATTGATCATATGCTTGTTGCTTTTGCTTTCCCGGCAGGCACGGTCCCAATGATGGCGCAACCCATTGCTGATGGCAGGAAGGCTGTGAACTTTGCAGAACCAGTAGTGCAAGGTAAACTCTTTTTGTTTCCCCTTTGTTCTCATTTCTAATCTTCATGGCAAGCTCAATTTGAATTCTGATGGCAACTCTTATGTGATGTACATGGACTTTTCAGTTGAGATTTCATGGCAACTTCTATATTTGTTTTTTTCTTGTCCGCCTGAACCTCGACTGTCATGGCAATTGTAATTTATGTAACTTTCGCTGCTTCCACACTATGTAGATGACATTTGAAGTTGCCTTAACTTGGCAGTTGCTGTTCATGTAACATGGCAAATTATATCACTCTGACGTGGCAATTACTGTTTAGCTTGGCACGGTCAAAACACTCTTGATTACACATGGTTTTTGTAGTTGTTGTCACATGGAAACTGTAGTGCATTGCACATGGCAAACTTTGTTTCGAATTGACAACTGAAAACAACATTTCTCTTAGCATGACAAGTCATAGTTTGATCTTTGCACAAGAACTTGTTGTGTCCAATTCTTACCCTCGTGTTCTTTCTTTCAGTAACCCCTGAGGAGATTTCACCGTCCCTTGATGAAGCTTACCGTAGGATTGAGCAGGATGCCTTAAACAGGAGGTCATCGCGCAATCAGGGCCAACCAAGTTCTGACGCTCCTACTGCACTAGTACTTGAAGATATTGTCAGTAGTGCAACCCCTGGTTCTGTGAGGCAGGTGAGGGTAGTTCACCCACGATCAGTGGATGATTTTGAGCCTGATAGTAGGTCTACAAAGGAGTAGCCTCTTCTCTATGATATTGTCAAGCGCTTCGGAAGTCGAACTGCAAATACATGAAGAACCTGAGAGAGTAATGACCACACCCCACACATCCTTACTTGCTTTTCACGATATTGTCTTTTGGCCAAGTTTTGTTTATGTTATTTAGTTTTCTTAGTGGATATGCTTCTTTCATGTTATATCATTTTCATACAGCTCGTGTTTGGATAGAACTAAAATCATTAACTGTGATGCGACGTTCGTTGACCTGGATGATCTAGCCGAGTCTGTGAGGCCCACTGGTAAAATGTCGCTGAATGTAGTTGCGTGTGGGATCGACTACATCAACAAGCATGTGGACATTTGTGCCGACAAGACGATCATGTCCTACAGCGTGACCACCAAAATATGGAATGGTGACTTCCACCGTGCCATCCTGAGGAAACATTTTAACGCGCATGGTGATTTCAAGCTCACACTGAAAAAATTTGTGAGTGTTTCATCTTTCTAGATGTTTATTTTCCATGTTATGTTTGTCCATAGTTATATTCCATTTGTGGGTTAGTTACTTTCATGGCAACCGTTCCCAGGGCTAAAATGTGTCAACTTTAATGAAACTCATGTGGCAACTTAACTGAAAAAGTGATGGCAATTTTATTGAAACATATATGGCAACTTCTGACAATTACACATGGCAACTGAACTCTTCTTTCAAACAAACATGGTACCAACTGCGCTTTTTCATGTGTCCAGTTGACCATTGATGCCTGCTTCATATAGCCATTTTTAATGGAAAGCTTAGTGTTGGGGATCGTAGCAGAAATTAAAATTTTCCTACGCATCACCAAGATCTATCCATGGAGTATTCTAGCAACGAGGGGATAGTAGAGCATCTACATACCACTTGTAGATCGCAACAGAAGCGTCCAAGAAGAACGTGGATGATGGAGTCGTACTTGCCGTGATCCGAATCACCGATGACCTAGTGCCGAACGGACAGCACCTCCGCGTTCAACACACGTACGGTCGGGATAACGTCTCCTCCTTCTTGATCCAGCAAGGGGGAAGGAGAGGTTGATGAAGATCCAGCAGCACGACGGCGTGGTGGTGGATGCAGCAGAATTCCAGCAGGGCTTCGCCAAGCGTCTACGGAGAGAGGGAGAGGTGTAACAGGGGAGAGGGAGGCGCCAAGGATGCAGGGTCCGGCTGCCCTCCCTCCCCCCTTTATATAGGCCCCCTAGGGGGGGCGCCGGCTCTGGAGATGCATCTCCACGGGGGGGCGGCGGCCAAGGGGGAGCCTTGCCCCCCAAGGCAAGTGGGGCGCCCCCTGCCCTAGGGTTTCCAACCCTAGGCGCAGGGGGGAGGCCCATGGGGGGGCACACCAGCCCACTATGGGCTGGTTCCCTCCCCACTTCAGCCCACGGGACCCTCCGGGATGGGTGGCCCCACCCGGTGGACCCCCGGGACCCATTCGGTGGTCTCGGTACAATACCGGTGACCCCCGAATCCTTCCCGATGGCCGAAACGGTACTTCCTATATATAATTCTTTACCTCCGGACCATTCCGGAACCTCTCGTGACGTACGGGATCTCATCCGGGACTCCGAACAACCTTCGGTTTGCTGCATACTAATATCTTTACAACCCTAGCGTCACCGAACCTTAAGTGTGTAGACCCTACGGATTCGGGAGACATGCAGACATGACCGAGACGATCTCCGGTCAATAACCAACAGCGGGATCTGGATACCCATGTTGGCTCCCACATGCTCCTCGATGATCTCATCGGATGAACCACGATGTCGAGGACTTAATCAATCCCGTACTCAATTCCCTTCGTCTATCGGTACGATACTTGCCCGAGATTCGATCGTCGGTATACTGATACCTTGTTCAATCTCGTCACCGGCAAGTCTCTTTACTCGTTCCCATAACACATCATCCCGTGAACAACAGCTTGATCACATTGAGCTCATTATGATGATGTCTTACTGAGTGGGCCCAGAGATACCTCTCCGTCATACGGAGTGACAAATCCCAGTCTCGATTCATGCCAACCCAACAAACACTTTCGGAGATACCTGTAGTGCACCTTTATAGTCACCCAGTTACGTTGTGACGTTTGATACACCCAAAGCACTCCTACGGCATCCGGGAGTTGCATAATCTCATGGTCTAAGGAATGATACTTGACATTCAGAAAAGCTCTAGCATGACCATAAAACATATCACTCATATAAATAGAACAACCATTATTCTCAGATTTAAATGAGTAGCCATCTCAAATTAATCGAGATCCAGATACAATGTTCATGCTCAAACTTGGCACTAAATAACAATTATTGAGGTTCAAAACTAATCCCGTAGGTAAATGTAGAGGTAGCGTGCCGACGGCGATCACATCGACCCTGGAACCATTCCCGACGCGCATCGTCACCTCGTCCTTCGCCAGTCTCCGTTTATTCCGCAGCTCCTTTGGTGTTGCCGGCCTTCTTATCCGCTAAGTACTTGGGGCAATTCCGCTTCCAGTGACCATTTCCCTTGCAATAAAAGCACTCAGTTTCAGGTTTGGGTCCATTCTTTGACTTCTTCCTGGCAACTGATTTACCAGGCGCGGCAACCTCCTTGCCGTCCTTCTTGAAGTTCTTCTTACCCTTGCCTTTCTTGAACTTAGTGGTTTTATTCACCATCAACACTTGATGTTCCTTTTTGATCTCCACCTCCGCAGATTTCAGCATTGAATACAACTCGGGAATGGTCTTTTCCTTCCCCTGCATATTGTAGTTCATCACGAAGCTCTTGTAGCTAGGTGGGAGCGACTGAAGGATTCTGTCAATGACCGCCTCATCCGGGAGATTAACTTCCAGCTGAGTCAAGCGGTTGTGCAACCCAGACATCTTGAGTATGTGTTCACTGACATAGCTATTTTCCTCCATCTTGCAGCTAAAGAACTTGTTGGAGACATCATATCTCTCGACCCGGGCATGAGCTTGAAAATCAATTTCAGCTCCTCAAACATCTCATATGCTCCGTGTTGCTCAAAACGCTTTTGGAGCCCCGGTTCTAAGTTGTAAAGCATGCCGCACTGAACGAGGGAGTAATCATTAGCACGAGACTGATGGGCGTTCATAACGTCCTGGTTTGCTGGGAATGGTGCATCACCTAGCGGTGCTTCTAGGACATAATCTTTCTTGGCAGCTATGAGGATGATCCTAAGGTTCCGGACCCAGTCCGCATAGTTGCTGCCATCATCTTTCAGCTTGGTTTTCTCTAGGAACGCGTTGAAGTTGAGGGTGACATTAGCGTGGGCCATTTGATCTACAAGACATATTGTAAAGATTTAGACTAAGTTCATGATAATTAAGTTCATCTAATCAAATTAATGAATGAACTCCCACTCATATTTGACATCCCTCTAGTCATCTAAGTGATACATGATCCGAGTCAACTAGGCCGTGTCCGATCATCACGTGAGACGGACTAGTTATCATCGGTGAACATCTCCATGTTGATCGTATCTTCTATACGACTCATGTTCAACCTTTCGGTCCTCCGTGTTCCGAGGCCATGTCTGTACATGCTAGGCTCGCCAATCCAACCTAAGTGTATTGCGTGTGTAAATCTGGCTTACGCCCGTTGTATGCGAACGTAAGAACCTATCACACCCGATCATCACGTGGTGCTTCGGAACGACGAACCTTAGCAATAGTGCACAGTTAGGGAGAACACATTTTTGATATTTTAATGAGGGATCATCTTATTTATGCTACCGTCGTTCTAAGCAAATAAGATGTAAAAACATGATAAACATCACATGCAATCAAATAGTGACATGATATGGCCAACATCATTTCGCTCCTTTGATCTCCATCTTCGGGGCGCCATGTTCATCGTCGTCACCGGCATGACACCATGATCTCCATCATCATGATCTCCATCATCGTGTCTTCGTGAAGTTGTCACGTCAACTATTACTTCTACTACTATGGCTAACGCTTTAGCAATAAAGTAAAGTAATTACATGACGATTTAAGTTGACACGCAGGTCATAAATAAATAAAGACAACTCCTATGGCTCCTGCCGGTTGTCATACTCATCGACATGCAAGTCGTGATTCCTATTACAATAACAAGATCATCTCATACATCACATACATGATTCATCACAACTTCTGGCCATATCACATCACAAAGCACTTGCTGCAAAAACAAGTTAGACGTCCTCTAATTGTTGTTGCAAGTTTTTTACGTGGTTGTTATAGGTTGCTAGCAAGAACGTTTCTTACCTACGTTAAAACCACAACATGAATTGTCAATCTCTATTTACCCTTCATAAGGACCCTGTTCATCGAATCCGATCCAACTAAAGTGGGAGAGACAGACACCCGCCAGCCACCTTATGAAACTAGTGCATGTCAGTCGGTGGAACCGGTCTCATGTAAGCGTACATGTAAGGTTGGTCCGGGCCGCTTGATCCCACAATACCGCTGAATCAAGATAGGACTAGTAACGGCAAGAAGAATTGACAATTCGACGCCCACAACTACTTTGTGTTCTACTCGTGCATAGAAACTACGCATAGACCTAGCTCATGATGCCACTGTTGGGGATCGTAGTGGAAATTAAAATTTTCCTACGCATCACCAAGATCTATCCATGGAATATTCTAGCAACGAGGGGATAGGAGAGCATCTACATACCACTTGTAGATCGCAACGGAAGCGTTCAAGAAGAACGTGGATGATGGAGTCGTACTCGCCGTGATCTGAATCACCGATGACCTAGTGTCGAACGGACAGCACCTCCGCGTTCAACACACGTACGGTCGGGATAACGTCTCCTCCTTCTTGATCCATCAAGGGGGAAGGAGAGGTTGATGAAGATCCAGCAGCACGACGGCGTGGTGGTGGATGCAGCAGAATTCCAGCAGGGCTTCGCCAAGCGTCTACGGAGAGAGGGAGAGGTGTAACAGGGGAGAGGGAGGCGCCAAGGCTGCAGGGTACGGCTGCCCTCCCTCCCCCCCTTTATATAGGCCCCCTAGGGGGGGCGCCGGCCCTGGAGATGCATCTCCAGGGGGGGCGGCGGCCAAGGGGGAGCCTTGCCCCCCAAGGCAAGTGGGGCGCCCCCTGCCCTAGGGTTTCCAACCCTAGGCGCAGGGGGGAGGCCCATGGGGGGGCGCACCAGCCCACTATGGGCTGGTTCCCTCCCCACTTCAGCCCACGGGACCCTCCGGGATGGGTGGCCCCACCCGGTGGACCCCCGGGACCCATTCGCCGGTCCCGGTACAATACCGGTGACCCCCGAATCCTTCCCGATGGGTGAAACAGTACTTCCTATATATAATTCTTTACCTCCGAACCATTCCGGAACCTCTCGTGACGTCCGGGATCTCATCCGGGACTCCGAACAACCTTCGATTTGCTGCATACTAATATCTTTACAACCCTAGCGTCACCGAACCTTAAGTGTGTAGACCCTACGGGTTCGGGAGACATGCAGACATGACCGAGACGATCTCCGGTCAATAACCAACAGCAGGATCTGGATACCCATGTTGGCTCCCACATGCTCCTCGATGATCTCATCGGATGAACCACGATGTCGAGGACTTAATCAATCCCGTACTCAATTCCCTTCGTCTATCGGTACGATACTTGCCCGAGATTCGATCATCGGTATACCGATACCTTGTTCAATCTCGTCACCGGCAAGTCTCTTTACTCGTTCCCATAACACATCATCCCGTGAACAACACCTTGATCACATTGAGCTCATTATGATGATGTCTTACCGAGTGGGCCCAGAGATACCTCTCCGTCATACGGAGTGACAAATCCCAGTCTCGATTCATGCCAACTCGACAAACACTTTCGGAGATACCTGTAGTGCACCTTTATAGTCACCTAGTTACGTTGTGACGTTTGATACACCGAAAGCACTCCTACGGCATCCGGGAGTTGCTTAATCTCATGGTCTAAGGAATGATACTTGACATTCATAAAAGCTCTAGCAAACGAACTATACGATCTTTTGTGCTATGCTTAGGTTTGGGTCTTGTCCATCACATCATTCTCCTAATGATGTGATCCCGTTATCAATGACATCCCCATGTCCATAGTCAGGAAACCATGACTATCTATTGATCAACGAGCTAGTCAACTAGAGGCTTACTAGGGACACATTGTGGTCTATGTATTCACACATGCATTATGATTTCCGGACAATACAATTATAGCATGAACAATAGACGATTATCATGAACAAGGAAATATAATAATCCTTTTATTATTGCCTCTAGGGCATATTTCCAACACTTAGTGCATAGCATATGGCAACTACATCCAGCTGTTTTCATGTCAAATCTTTTTTCCCTTTACTTGCAGATCATGTTCCCCATGTTCCAACTGCTTGCACCAGATAATCCAATTTCCTTGACCTGAAGAACCAATGTTTTGATGTGCTTGATTCAGTCAGTTCAGGAGATGACGCCAGCTTACTACTCATGCTGAATTCCTTATCAACAACCTAAAAGAGACGTGGAACCGTCATTACAGAAGCTCAAAGGTCAAGATCAGTCATTTTCCAATCGAGTACGTCACGACTGCCAAGCAAGGAAACGGGTAATGTCCATCTTTTCCTGTGTTTTCTACCTCATTTTGACTTTTCAGGTTTTCTTGAAAGTTTATTATGTTTGCTGGCATGTGTTCACCTGCTTTTTCGTTGTAGGCGTGACTGCGGCTTCTACATGTTGGAATACCTTGCAAAGTGGGTAAGTCAACGGGTTCCTGTCATCACAGACGCAATTGTAGTCGAGCTTCGTAAAATCTTACATGGAACTAGGTGATGAATGGAGATTTCAACAATTGCGCTTCAGCACGAGAATTCATCGAGAGAGCTGCCAAACTGCGAACAAGAAGTACACATGATCACGGGGTGCTCAATACCCATGCCTACCTTACATTCCGTGGCTGATGAATGTAAGGTATCATCTGCTCTTTGGAACCATGCTCGTGTGCCACGTTATGTATTTTTCACCGTAGTTGTAGGCGCTAGTGATGGCTTGGGTGTGCCGTCTAATCTTGTAATATAAGTGCGGAACTAAATCTGTTAGGTATGACAACTACTACTTTTATGTTCATTTCTATGTTGTGAATGTGCGTACTAATGTTTGAAAGGGCAGTATGTGTGCTTGTCCGAAATGTGGTTTGAAATTCTGTTTGTCATATGTTTGATTTGTTTATGTTTTTTGGAGGGGCGTGGCAGATGGTTCGAAACTTCTTTGAAATAATTTGTGATCATTCATCAACTTACTATCTTCAGAATTTGTAAAACTATGAACGGCCCACTAAGTCGAGTTATTTTATATCAGGAATTTATAGTTTGATATGATTTTATTTTTCATCATGGCAACTTTAGTCGCCCTAACATGGCATTTATGATGCATGATACATGTCAAGTATAGTTGAACATGCACAGCGACTACAACTACTTTCTTCATTTTGGGAATTGCAATGCTAACTATGTTGGATTTTCTAAACAACGTCCATGTGGCAACTACAACAAGTATTTTTTTTGAAACTTTCTGGCAAACATAGTGTTGTCCATGTGTCCATTTTTTATGTACACGCCCGTGCTCAAGCATACTAGTTCATAGATTCGCATATGTGGCACCTCTCCCACGTTAATTTCAATACAACTTAGATGGCAGTTGTTTCTTCTCACGATTCGCCCGTGGTCAATTCAATAGTTCTCACATGGTATATATAATACTACATATGTGGCAACTATTACTTTCTCAAAAATGCATGTAATGAAAACTGACAAGCTACCCGATGGCAGATTTAGTAGCAGCTACACGGCAGATTTAGTAGCAGCTACATGGCATATGTAGTAGCATATACATGGTCATTTCAATAGTTCTCACATGGTATATATAATACTACATACGTGGCAACTATTTCTTTCTCAAAAATGCGTGGAATGAAAATAGAGAAGCTACCTGTCGGTGTACTAAAGTAGGGGTACCTTAGTACCCCGAACTTGTGCACGGGCAGTAGTAGCGTCCCACGGCAAGGCTTGCCAGGGGAGCGACAAGAGTCTCCACGACCCTTTATGGACCGGACGAAGGCCAAGTGATCGAGCCTAGAAGACCAGGCCCCGGCAAGAGGAGCTTGCCGGGCCAAGGAGGCGAGGTCCGGCAAGAGGAGCTTGCCGGGCCAAGGCGACAAGGCCCCGGCAAGAGGAGCTTGCCGGGACGACTAAGCCGAAGCACCAAGGCCCCGGCGGGAGGAGCTCGCCGGGACGGCCAAGCCAAGGCACCCCAAGAAAAGCCCGCCGCGGCGCGCCGCGCGCCCCGGCAAGGCCTGACGAGCGGCAAGCTTTCAGGTGCGGCAAGACAACCACCACGGCAAGCCACTTGCCGCGGCAAACCACCACCTCAGGCCTGCGCTCCAGCTCACCTGACCACGCGTCACTCTGGAGCTTCCCCAGAGGCACGTGGTGGGGCGCCGCGCAACCTGAGGCGCGCGGTGGCATGGGACGTTGGCAGAGTCGCCCCCGTGGCAAGCGGAGGCGCCCCCAACGGTCCGCCTCGGTACTGTTCAGGCGATCCAGACGGGCATTTAATGCCTTTGTCCCCCGTCGTCAGAGTTAGGTGCGATAGCACTGTGCGGCCACTGTTCGCACAGTCCCTTGCCATTTTTACCCTCACCTGCGTCGCTACCTGTGGGAAACCCCTTAGCATATAAAAGGAGGCCCATGCGCACGTAGGGGGAAGGAAAAACTGAGTAGACCCTCGTCTACGTCCAACTCCGACTTACTGTAGCTTCTTGCGCTCCAGAGCAAGAACTCGAATCAACCAGACAAGTAGCAGTAGGGTTTTACGCATCCGTGCGGCCCGAAGCTGGGTAAAATCGTTGTGTGTGTGTCGCCTCGATCTGCTCTTTGTGCAACCTCCGCCCCCCGCCGAACCGAAAAGGGGCTCCGTCCCCATAGGTGCTCGTGGAGGCCGATTTCCCCCGACATCTTTGGCGCGCCAGGTAGGGGGTGCGTCGAGGTTGTGTGAACCAGATCCGGCGTCCGCGCGAGCCAGACTCTCATTGTTTGCACCGGCATGGCGCCGAAGAAGAAAGCTCCGGAGGTGACCGGTCCGTCAGCGTCGAACCCACCGCCCATGGAGCAGACGGGTGGTGGGGAGGACGCCTGCGGAGGAACGGGCGCCGTCGAACCAGTTCTTGGTCCCGCGACGTCCGAGCTCGCCCCGCGCCCCTCTCAGGAGGCGCGAAACCAGCAGCGTCATGGTACCCATGGTATCATACGCTCGCTGGACCCAGACCGTGCGGGTGGGTCCCAAGGCGCTCAGGACCAGCATGCGATCCAGCGTGCCGGAACGAGCGTCGCGCGGCTGCCTGGACCGGGTGCTGCTCCTTCTAACATAGTTAGGAGTTCGAGCACATCCCGCTCCTCGCGCCGTTTGCCGCCTCTGCCCGCCACCCCAGCGGAAGCTCTCACGCGAGCTCAGCTACTCCTAGACTACCCTCCGACGGCGGACAAGCTTGACGACTGGAGGGCAACCATCCAGAGCCTCATCGGTTTCGCCAACGGCGACACTCCACGGCAGCACAGCGCGTCGCAGCCGCGGCCAGTCACCCAGGCGAGAACCGATGGCGCCAAGAATGGCGGGGGTGCGACCACCGTGCACTCCCCGCCCCAGAAGCCGCGGTCGCCGACTCGCCGGGCTCACCTCGACAACGACTCCACCGCGTCATCGAACCCGCAAACTCGCCGCGACCAACGCCAAGTCCTTCACGAACGAAGGGAAGAAGACGCTCGAACCCGCATCGAGCGCAGAAGAGAGGCGCGGCGTCAATCAGACCAGCGCGTTGAGCCCTCTAGAAACATGCACGCACCGGGGGAACCAGGCGAACTGCCGTATTCGGTAGGCTGCCCCGCGTTCACCCGCGAGCTGCGGCAAGTCCAGTGTCCCAGCACGAAGAACTTCAAGCCCGACGTGCCCGAGAAGTACGACGGCAAGTCGCACCCGTCGGAGTTCCTCAGCATCTACACCATTGCGGTGCAGGCTGCCGGGGGACGGGACGACAAGATCCTTGCCAACTACTTCCCGCTGGTACTCAAGCCCAACGTCAGATCCTGGCTCATGCACTTGCCGGACGGCTCCATCTCCTCCTGGCCAGATCTATGCCATCAGTTCGTTGGCGCCTTCACGGGCGGCCACAAACCCCATGGCCAGGCAAGTGACCTTCATCTGCTTGTTCAGAAGGAGGGGGAGCCTTTGCGCAAGTTCATCCAGAGGTTCAGCCGTGTGCACTACAACATCCCAGACGTCCACCCCGCCGCGGTGATCAGCGCGTTCCACCAGAACGTGCGCAACCGCAGGATGCGGGAGGAGATGGCGATGTGCAAAATCAAGGAGGTCAGCGAGCTTTACGCCCTGGCCGACAAGTGTGCACGCGCTGAGGAGGGGAGGAAGCTCCCCGGAGAAAGTGTTGGAGAAGGAGAATCTGACAGTGAAGGTACCGCCACGGCAAGGAGAGGCCGGCGGCGGAACGGCAAAAAGAAGAAAAACCCAGAGGTGCTGGTTGTCGAGAAGTCCGGCAGCGAGGGTGTAACGCCCTCGATGCGGCTATATCTCCCACGTGTCGAGGCACGACTTAGAGGCATAACCGCATTGAAAGCAATGTCGCAAGTGAGGTAATCTTCACACAATCCATGTAAATAAAGGGGAAATATACATAGTTGGCTTACAATCGCCACTTCACACAAATACATAAATAACATCCATCATACAGATTACACTCAAGGTCCGACTACGGTACCAAAATGAAAGAAGACTACCCCAAATGCTAACAGATCCCCGGATCACCCAACTGGGCTCCACTACTGATCATCTGGAAAAGAAACATAGTAACGGCCACGTTCCTCGTCGAACTCCCAAGTGAGCTCGGTCGCGTCATCTGCGCTGACATCGTTGGTACCTGCAACTGTGGTGATAATATCTGTGAGTCACGGGGACTCAGCAATCTCACACCCGCGAGATCAAGACTATTTAAGCTTAAAGGTGGGAAAGGGGTTTGTGAGGTGGAGCTGCAGCAAGCGACTAGCATATGGTGGCTACAGCGCAAAAGAGAGCGAGAAGAGAAGGCAAAGCACGGTCGTGAAGCTAGAAGTGATCAAGAAGTGATCCTGAAACGACCTACGTCAGGCATAACTCCAACAACCGTGTTCACTTCCCGGACCCCGCCGAGAAGAGACCATCACGGTTACACACGCGGTTGATGTGTTTTAGTTAAGGTCAACTTTGGGTTTTCTACAACCGGACATCAACAAATTCCCATCTGCCTCATAACCGCGGGCACGGCTTTCGAAAGATAAAACCCTGCAGGGGTGTCCCAACTTAGCCCATGATAAGCTCTCACGGTCAACGAAGGATATTCCTTCTACCGGGAAGACCCGATCAATCTCGGAATCCCGGACTACAAGACATTTCGACAGCAATAAAACAAGTCCAGCAAAACCGCCCGGTTGTGCAGACAAATCCTGATAGGAGCTGCACATATCTCGGTCTCAGGGCACATCCGGATAAGTCAAGCTACGAGTAAAACCAGCCCTTGAGTTGCCACGAGGTGGCCCTGTAGGTTGCTCGGTTCGGGCCAGCACTTAGAGAAGCACTGGTCCGGGGGGGGGGCTAAAATAAAGATGACCCTCGGGCTCGCGAAAACCCGGGGGAAAAAGGGGTAGGTGGTGGCAAATGGTAAAACCAATGTTGGGCCTTGCTGGAAGAGTCTTATTCAAAGCGAACTGTCAAGGGGGTCCCATAAATCACCCAACCGTGTAAGGAACGCAAACTCCGGGAACATAACACCGGTATGACGGAAACTAGGGTGGCAAGAGTGGAACAAAACACCAGGCATAAGGCCGAGCCTTCCACCCTTTACCAAGTATATAGCTACATTAATTAAATAAGAGGTATTGTGATATCCCAACAAGTAAACATGTTCCAACAAGGAACAACAAGATCATGTCCCAACAAGGAACAAACTTCATCTTCACCTGCAACTAGCAACGCTATAAGAGGGGCTGAGCAAAGCAGTAACATAGCCAAACAACGGTTTGCTAGGACATGGATGGTTAGGGGCTGACATGGCAATATAGGAGGCATGATATAGCAAGTGGTAGGTATCGCAGCATAGGCATAGCAAAAGAGCGAGCAATCTAGCAAGCAAAGATAGAAGTGATTTCGAGGGTATGGTCATCTTGCCTGCAAGGTTCTCAGAGTTGTCGAAAGCTTGGTCCTCGAAAGCGTTCTCAACGGAATCCTCGTTCACGTACTCGTCTCCCGGCTCTACCCAAGATAAGAGAACAAGCAAAGGAACCAAAATCAACCACGATGCAATGCGCAAGCAACATGATGCAAAACATGGCATGATATGCGAGAGGTGATATGCAATGCGAATGCATGCTCCGGAAGGACAAGGGTGAACAGGGTATAATCTTGGAAAACCAAGCATGCCACTGGATAGATGAGGTGATTTCGGTTGAAATCGATATAAAATACACCGGAATCGGATGCACGGTTTGCAAATGGCAAGCAATACAAGAATGACACGAAACTGCCATAAACAGCATGATGCTACTTAGCAAGCAACAAATAATTAAGCTACTGCACCCAAACATGGCAACAAAGCATATGACAGTAATCTACTCAAGATGCTCGACAAAAGATGAACACTGAGCTACGGTTAAATCACATCATAACAGGTCCAAACAAGCATGGCAAGAGTGCAAACGATAACAAGTTCTCAGACTTAGTGAAATTAACAATGTAGCAGAAACTAACATCAGGATGACATGTTCAGAGCAATGAAACAACATGCTACAGGTTCAGAACATAGCAAAGTAAGGCATGGCATGAATCTACTCAAAGCACTTGACAAAAGTCCCTTACTAACCATAAGCCAAAAAGGACCAGAAAATAAGATTACACCCATGACAATTAAGCAAGTTTCGTTACAGGTTTCAGACTTAGCAGAAAACTGGACATGGCAGAAAACTGATAACGACTAGGCATGTTCGTGAGCTCGATGCACTCACTACAGAGCAATTCATGATAAACTAAGCATACATACATCAAGAAGACATGTAATAGTAACTAGACATGGCATATTAACTAGACATGGCAAGAATAACATCATATCATGCAAGGATCAACTACACCAAGCTTGGCAAAATCGAATAACATGTAAACAATCTGCCAGCAACATTTTGAAGCAAAAGTAGAGCTCGATTGACTCAAGCTATGGCACTCCATAATTGCAAACAAAGGCATGGATGGATATAGCAAATACTCAAGTTCAAAACTCCCTTACTGATCATGCTCAAATTATGCATGGATCTCTCAGAAACAACATGAATGCATGGCATAAAAATAACAGCAGTCAGGGACTTAGTGAAATCACTAAGTCTCTGAAATCAGCAACATCAGGTGACCTAGTTTGCATGCTTGTGCTAGTCACCACATAGATCAAAAAAATACATGGCAAAATTCTCTGGAAAGTTAACATGGCATATTACAAAACTCATGTAGGACTCAACTTCATAGGAGGTACACATCAATCATGGCAAAAATCACAAAAGTGCATGTTCAGATAAGATCTAGCAACTCCCATCAACTAGCCCTCTTCTAACAGCATTTCGGGCATCAAGATGACTTCAAATGAAAATGATTCAATGGAACGAAATGAGGTACTCTTCGAGGCGATCAATTTGACATATTATACGCGCGAAACGGAGCTACGGATGCAAAGTTATGGCATAATGAAGATGCGATGATGATGATGAAATTAGAGGACTTGGAGAAATATTTGGGCTCGGGGAAGGTCAACCCTGCCGGGCACGCGGATCGAGGCGGCGGCGCGGCTCGCCGGATCCGCGCCGGAGTGGCGCCGGGGACGACGCGGATGGCCGGATCCGGCCCTCCCGCGGCCGGATCTGGCCGGGGCGGAGGAGGCGGGCGACGGCGGCGAGCGGGACGGCGACTGCGGCGGCCGGCGTCGCGCGGGGCGCGGCGGAGCGGGCGGCGGCGACCTCGGGCTGCAGCGGCGGCGCGGCGGCGGAGGCGGGCGACGGCGGGCGCATCGGCGGAGGCGGGCGACGGCGAGCGGCGGCGGAGAGGCGCGGAGCGGGGCGAGGCGCCCGGGCCCGCGGGGGCCGGGGACGGGCCGAGCGGGCCGCGGCGGCGGTGGGCAGCGCGGCGCCACGTGTCGCGCGCTGATTGGCGCGGGCGCGGCGGCGGGTTTCGTCCGGCCGGAGTTGGACACGTCCGGCGGCGGGGAGGAGTTTAGCTAGGGTTTTGACCCGGATTTGAAGGAGGGGTGCACATATTTATAGGTAGAGGGGGCTAGGAAGCTCCAAATGGAGTGCGGTTTTCGGCCACGCGATCGTGATCGAACGGCGGAGGGCATGGGAGTGACTTAGATGGGTTATTGGGCTGTTTTGAAGGGGTGTTGGGCTGCAACACACACGAGGCCTTCACGGTTACCCGGTTAACCGTTGGAGTACCAAACGAACTCCGATTGACCCGAAACTTGACAGGCGGTCTACCGGTGCTATACCGAGGCCACATGTCAAACCTCGGTCCATTCCGGGAATGTTTAATACCCGCTCACGAAGAAATATAAACGAGGACGCCGGGAGACATAGGAGCGCCGGATTGCAAAACGGACAACGGGGAAAATGCTCGGATTTATGAGACAAACACGTATGCGAATGCGATGCACATGATGACATGATATGAAATGCATGACATGACCAAAATGCAAAACGGAGAGAACCCAACCACGGAGGGAATATCATAACACATAGCCGGAAATGGCAAGAGTTGGATTACAAATATGGCAAGTTACATCTGGGGCGTTACAGAGGGCTCCGCCAAGAAAGCCCAGGCGGGAGGCCCCGGCAAGGAGGTTGTCGGGTGCGCCAACTGCCGGGCGGTGGCTGCTGCCGATGAGCGGGACGGTACCGACAAGAAGTACTGCAAGATCCACCATACCAGGGGCCACGACCTCCAGAGTTGCAAGCAAGTCGAGCGACTCCTCAAGCTGCAGAAGGCCGAGTACGCACGACGCGACAAGGAGAGAGCCCAAGCAGGCGGCGGGGGATCCGGCACGAAGCGTCCTGGCCCGGGGGAGCGCCGCGGCAAGGACAAGCAGCGGCAAGCAGACAGACCTCCCCAGGGACGCGACAAGGACGAAGACGATGACGACGACGAAGACATGGAAGACCCCGAGACCAGCGAGCAGGAGTTTCAGAAAGCCACTGAGGTCTTGTGTGTGGACGGCGGTGCCTCCCTGCACGCTTCCCACCACCAGCTTAAACGGTGGGTGCGGGAGGTCAATGCAGCGGAGCCACCCGTCGAGTCACGCAGACCCCTGAGTTGGTCCAGCACGCCTATCATCTTCGACATTGAGGACCACCCTGATCGCACAACCACGGTCGGGTGCTTGCCGATGTTGGTTTCCCCAACGGTCCGCAACCTCAAGGTCACTAAGATGCTAGTTGACGGCGGGGCCGGCTTGAATCTGATCTCCTCTGCTGTTCTCCGGAGACTCCAAGTTCCCGACAGCGAGCTCGAAGAAACCGGCACATTCCAAGGAATCAACCCGGGAAGGAGCAAGCCGAAGGGAAAGATCACGCTGCCAGTAACATTTGGCAGCGAGCTGAATTTCAGGACTGAGAAGGTCACCTTTGACGTCGCCGACTTTCCGTTGCCTTACAACGGGATCCTCGGCCGACCAGCGCTCGCCAAGTTCATGGCAGCCTCTCACTACGCGTATAACATGCTCAAGATGCCTGGCCCGATAAGCGTCATTTCTGTCCCCGGCGACAAGAAGGATGCCCTTATCTACGCCGACCAAATATACCGGGACGCAACAGCAGCAACGGCCCGCGGCCCACTTGCTGCTGGAGCTTCCGGGGGAAAGAAGAAGTCCGGCAAGTGCTCTGGCGCCCACTCCGGCAAGTGCGTCTCTTCGGAGTGCTGCGCTGCCGTCGAGGACGTGCCATCGAGCCCCGCCGGCAAGATGGCCAAGCCCGGCGAATGCTCTGGCGCCCACTCCGGCAAGCGCGCCTCTTCGGAGCGCTGCGCTGCCATTGAGGACGCACCATCGAGCCCCGTCGGTAAACACAAGAAGACGATGGCTGCTCCACCAGCGACCAAGAAGGTGCCCGCCAAGGAGGACGGCACTGGTGGTACCTTCACCATCAGTGCCACTCTCGACCCCAAATAGGAAAGCGCGCTCGTTGCTTTCCTGTGGGCGAATGTCGATGTGTTTGCCTGGCAACCATCTGACATCCCCGGCGTTCCCAGGGAAGTGATTGAGCACCAACTTGCCGTCTGTCCTCATGCGCGGCCCGTCAAGCAAAAAGTCAGGAAACAAGTGGTGGAGCGCCAAGAGTTTATCGCGGAGGAGATCAGGAAGTTGGAAGAGGCAGGCCTCGTCAGAGGCGTGCTCCATCCGACGTGGTTGGCCAATCCTGTTGTCGTGCGCAAAGCAAACGGGAAGTGGAGGCTTTGCATCGATTTCACCGATGTCAACAGAGCTTGCCCTAAAGATCCATTTCCCTTGCCGCGCATCGACCAGATTGTTGACTCCACGGCCGGATGTGGCCTGCTTTCATTCCTCGACGCCTACTCCGGGTACCACCAGATTTTCATGACCAAAGAAGATGAAGAGAAGACTGCGTTCATCACTCCATGCGGCACGTACTGTTTTGTGCGGATGCCTTTTGGACTGAAGAACGCAGGCTCGACGTTTGCGAGGGTTGTCCACACTGCTTTCGAGCCACAGATCCATAGAAACGTGGAGGCCTACATGGACGACATTGTGGTCAAGAGCAGAGACAAGGCAACCTTGGTTCAAGACTTGGAAGAGACCTTTGCGAACTTGCACAAGATCAGCCTCAAGCTCAACCCCGAGAAGTGCGTGTTCGGAGTTCCCTCCAGCAAGCTTCTCGGGTTCTTCGTGTCTCAGCGTGGGATCGAAGCCAACCCCGACAAGATCAAGGCCGTCGAGCAGATTGAAGCACCAACGCGTGTCAAGGACGTGCGAAGACTTGCCGGCTGCGTGGCGGCTCTCAGCAGGTTTATTTCCAGGTCTGCGGAACGCGCCCTGCCGTTTTTCAAAATCTTGAAAAAGGCAGGTCCAGTAAAATGGACTCCGGAAGCGGAGGCTGCGCTGCAAGACTTGAAGAAATACCTGTCCTCCGCTCCTATACTTGTCGCGCCTAGACCGCAAGAGAAGTTGCTGCTCTACCTAGCGGCAACCAATCAAGTGGTTAGTGATGCGTTAGTAGCGGAGAGGGAAGCTGATGACGAGCCAGCAACCACGGCAAGCGCGTCCGACGACAAGCAGGGGGCTTCCCCGACGAGCTCTGGCCCCGGCAAAGGCGAATCCGCGCAGGCGCAAGGGGAAGTGCAGAAGAAGAGGATGGTGCAGCGCCCAGTTTACTTCGTCAGTTCCCTCCTGCAGGGGGCTAGGTCGAGGTACTCTGGTGTGCAGAAATTGCTCTTCGGCCTCCTCATGGCCTCGAGGAAGCTGCGCCATTACTTCCAAGCACACGAGATCACAGTGGTCACTCGCTTTCCGCTTAAGAGGATACTGCAGAATCCCGAAGCAACAGGCAGGATTGTCGAGTGGGCACTAGAACTGTCAAGCTTTGGCCTCAAGTTCGAGATCACATCGACCATCTAGAGCAGAGCATTGGCAGAGTTCATAGCAGAGTGGACGCCGACACCGGACGAAGAAATTCCAGAGACGAGCATCCCCGGCAAGGAAGCAACCAAAGAGTGGCTGATGTACTTTGATGGTGCCTTTTCGCTGGAAGGCGCCGGTGCTGGCGTGCTGCTCATCGCGCCCACCGGAGAGCACCTCAAGTACATCGTCCAGATGCACTTTCCCAAGGAGCAAGCAACCAACAATACGGCAGAGTATGAAGGTTTGCTCGCCGGTCTCAGGATCGCGGCGGAACTTGGGATCAAGAAGCTCATTGTCAGGGGTGACTCGCAGCTCGTCGTCCGCCAAGTGAACAAGGATTACCAGTGCCCGTTGATGGAGGCTTACGTTGATGAAGTGAGGAAGCTGGAAGAGCGCTTTGACGGCCTGCAAATGGAATACGTTCCAAGAGCAGAGAACGACATCGCCGACGGCCTGTCAAAATGCACCGCACTAAAGCTACCTGTGGAACCAGGGACTTTTGTGCTCAAGCTGACTCAGCCATCCGTGACACCATCGACTGGGCCAAGCAAGAAGAGAAAATCGGTCTCCGGTGACTATCTCCCGGCAGAGCTTCCCGAAGCCGCCGCCAAGAGAGTCCCCAAGATCGACGCCAAGAGTGCTGAGGAGCTGCCCGCTCCGGCAAGCCCCAGGGTTTGTCCCGACGAAGCAGGCGCTCCCGGCAAGCCATGCCCCGGCAAGCTTGCCGGGGAACGTCAAGCTCCGGCTGAGCCCCAAGTCCTCGCCGTAGAAGCTGATGTTCCCGCAGCCGCCGACATGCCTTTAGTCCTCGTCGTCGAGCCACAGGCTCCAACATGGGCACAGCAGATCGTCCGTTTCCTCCAGACGGGAGAACTTCCCGAAGAACAAGAAGAAGCGGAAAGAGTAGCCCGGCAGTCCAGTATGTACCAGTTCGTCGACGGCGCACTGTACAGAAGAGGATGCAATGGGGTGAAATTGAAGTGCATTCACCGGGAAGACGGACAGGAGCTGTTGGCGGAGATACACGGAGGCATATGTGGACACTACATTGGCGCCAGAGCACTTGCCGGCAAAGCGTTCCGGCAAGGTTTCTTCTGGCCAACAGCCCTCCAGGATGCAACTGCACAAGTAACCAAGTGTGAAGCGTGCCAGTTCCATTCCAAGAAGATACACCAGCCAGCTCAAGCTCTCCAGACGATCCCTTTGTCCTGGCCCTTCTCGGTCTGGGGGCTCGATATCCTCGGCCCCTTCCCCCGAGCCATCGGGGGCTTTGAGTACTTGTTCGTTGCCATCGACAAGTTCACAAAGTGGCCAGAAGTGGAACCGGTGAGGAAGGTGACAGCCCAGTCCGCGATCAAATTCTTCAGGTCGATTGTTTGCCGCTTCGGGGTCCCCAATAGGATCATCACCGACAACGGTACGCAGTTCACAAGCCACGCTTTCATGCAGTACACCCAAGACCTCGGCACCAAGGTCTGCTTCGCTTTTGTTTCTCATCCCCGGAGCAACGGTCAAGCGGAAAGGGCCAACGCCGAGGTACTGCGCGGGCTCAAGACCAGAAGTTTTGACAGGCTGCTCAAGCGCGGACGGAACTGGATCGAGGAGCTGCCGGCGGTTCTTTGGTCGGTCAGAACGACGCCAAATCGAGCCACCGGCCAGACACCATTTGCTCTAGTCTATGGAGCAGAAGCAGTTACCCCCACGGAACTCGTATACGGGTCACCTCGAGTGCTCGCTTATGATGAGCTTGAGCAAGAGCGGTCGCGTGAAGATGACGCACTACTCCTCGAGGAGGATCGTCTCCAGGCTGCTGTGTGATCCGCTCGCTACCAGCAAGCTCTGCGTCGCTATCATAGCCGCAAAGTTAAAGCCAGGAGCCTCGAGGAAGGCGACCTTGTTCTTCGGCGCGTTCAGTCGGCCAAGATACACAACAAGTTGACGCCAAAGTGGGAAGGCCCTTACCGGGTGAAACGAGTCACGAGGCCCGGCGCCGTCCGCCTTGAGACCGAAGATGGTACTCCGGTGAGCAATTCCTGGAACATTGAGCATCTTCGCAAGTTTTACCCGTAAGGCGCGGTTGTCGGACCCCGTCCGGCAACCAACTCTTTGTACAAAAGTCTTACCGCAGTTGCATGTAATCCTTTGTACAAAGCCAGGCGCAGACCCTGGCAGCAGATAATGAAGCGCTGGCGCCCCCAAGTTTTAGCATGCATGCTGAGTCGAGTCTCGTCCTTGGTTAGGGTTGGTAGTGCCTAACAGTCGCTAACCCCTAACTTAGAGGTCGAGTCCACGTCTTTTTCCCGTCCTTCCCCTTTGGCTCGCAGGAATTGCATACCCTTGCCGAGCCGCTCAAGGACGAAGAAGGGGAGAAGGGCGAGCCAGCACCCGCGCCCCGGCAAGCCAGAGTTGCCGGGGGTTGCAACCTCAGATAAGTCTTTACATCCCTTATCATGCATTCTCTCGTGAGCTGCGGAATGCGAAAACCTTGCTTCCTCCTAAAAGCTGCCGTGCTCTCTTAAGCGACAAACCCCGGAGCGCGTTCCCGGGGCCCGCCTCTGATAGTAGCCACGGTGGCAAGAGGAGGAAGCGAAGGGCCAGAACCCGCCTTCTCCCTGCCTCCGCCAAGAGCGTGAGGAGGGCCAAGGGGCGCGGGGAGACGGCAGGGTCCGTTGCCGGGCGGGGAAGTGTCTATCTTAACGATGCAAAGGGTTCGCTCCCTGCCGCGGGATGTACCCGCGAGACAAATGGTCCGGCAAACACTCCCTTTTCTTTAAAAACATTCCACTCAGGTACAGCTCAGAGAGAATGAAAAACATGAAAGATGGGATTACAAGATTTAAACACAATTAAGGCCAGAGGGCTTACAAGATAAAAAGAGATAAGGTGCCCGTGATCCCTTTCTTGTCTCTCTCCTCAGGAGGTAGGGCAAGGAGGCGAGAAGGGCAAAAGGGGCGCCTAGACGAGCTACGGGTGGCAGAAGACGCCAAGAGAGCATCCGGGGCTCCGCCCGGGGGCTCCGGAGGCCGGATGGAGACGGCGACGCCGGGAGCGGAGCTCGAAAAGGAGGCTGCGGGACGTCAACACGCTGTCGAGGGCATCTAGCCCTCGTACTCCGAGTTGACGGCCTTGCCGCCGGCCTCTTCCGCAGCCTCGCCACTCCGGCCGCCCGAGAAGACGAAGCCCCGGCAAGAGGAGCTTGCCGGGCCGGAGAGAAGACCCCGGTGGTCGTCGCCGTGAGCAGGGGTGGTGACGGCGTCTGGGGCGAAGCTGGAAGACGAGGCAGCGGCCTTGCCGCCCGCCCTCTTCCTCTTCCGCAGCCTCCCTACGCCAGCCGCCCAAGGAGACGACCCCGGGGAGTTCACGGCGCCAGCGACGCGGACGATGGGGGTCGCCGGTGCCACGCGGAGCTGCGACCGCCACCTAGTCGGACCCGTCATCCCGGCGACCGCTCCCCTCGTCGTCGCTGTCGCTCCCCTCCTCGTCACTCTCGCTCGAGGAGGAGCCTTCGCTGTCGGAGGAGCTATCCACGCAGCACCGGGCCCGGGTGCCGAGGTCCCCGAAGACCTTGACGGAGAGGAGATCACCCTCCATCAGCTTAAAATGGAGGGTGAACCCCTCCATCAAGCTGTGGATCCGGGCGAACGACTTCCACCCTCGGCCAAGATACATCACACCGGGGGCTCGGGATTCGACGTGGACTCGCGTACCACTGATCCCGCAGCCCCTCATGCGCAGTCTTAGCGTCTCGTGTTGCTCCGCTTCCAGGACGTCCACGAAGGGAGCCGGGAGGCGGAGGCGACGGCGAGGCGCCCGGCGCAGCCTGATGATGAACTCGCAGGGGTCGTCCTCGAGATGAACCGTCGGGAGAAACGGAGCCGCTGGCGGAGGCGAGGCCGGCGCGCCGCCCCGCCCGCCTCGAGCGCCTCGGCCCCGTCCACGGCCTCGTCCACGACCTCGCCCCCTCCCCCTTCCCCTTACGGTTGGCTCCTTCACCACGGGTGCAAGGGGAGGAGGGGCGCGCTGCCTGGCGGCAACCCTTGCCGCCATCGAAGAAGGACCAGGGTTCCCTTTCTCCATGACAGTTGGGGAGAGGGGACCAGGGATCTAAGAGAAGAAAGAAGGAAGGAGTGCGGACCCTCATCACCCCCTTCCGCTCCTTATAAAGGGGCGGAGTGGGGGCTCGGCCGCCCCGCCCAACCAATCAAAGCAGAGGAAGGGCAGGCGACGGGGCCGACCCTCTACTTCGACCCGCGTCGGCCCGGTTTCCTGCCTCCACCACCGCAACCCCAAGCGCATGGAGGACGCGTGGCGGGCGAGCAGGGCCGAGGCGACAGATGAGACGACCTCTCCCCACCCCGTGATCGTGGGGGCGGGCGCCCCGAAAGCCGCGCCTCGACCCCGTTCGTTCACCAAGCCGCGCCTCCACGTCTCCCCCCCACTTGAAAGTGGGGGCGGACGTTTCGCCTTTCCAAATAAAGGAATCGTGCCCGACGTGACGCATGCCTGCGGGCCTCAAGCCCCGCGCACGCCACCCACGTCACGCACGCCTCGCACGCCTCGCCCCCCACGACGCCACGATAAGCGCGCGCCACTTGGGGAGGGCGCGACGGGCACGGAGTTAAGGAGCAGCGCAACCCAGGCCACGCGTGCCCGTGCACTGTTAGGGCCTGGCCCAACAACGCTCGGCATCGTGTATGGCCCAGACCCGGGGGATCCTGTCGGTGTGCTAAACTAGGGGTACCTTAGTACCCCGAACTTGTGCACGGGCAGTAGTAGCATCCCGCGGCAAGGCTTGCCAGGGGAGCGACAAGAGTCTCCACGGCCCTTTCTGGGCCGGACGAAGGCCAAGTGATCGAGCCTAGAAGACCAGGCCCCGGCAAGAGGAGCTTGCCGGGCCAAGGAGGCGAGGTCCGGCAAGAGGAGCTTGCCGGGCCAAGGCGACAAGGCCCCGGCAAGAGGAGCTTGCCGGGACGACTAAGCCGAAGCACCAAGGCCCCGGCGGGAGGAGCTCGCCGGGACGGCCAAGCCAAGGCACCCCAAGAAAAGCCCGTCGCGGCGCGCCGCGCGCCCCGGCAAGGCCTGACGAGCGGCAAGCTTTCAGGTGCGGCAAGACAACCACCGCGGCAAGCCACTTGCCGCGGCAAACCACCACCTCAGGCCTGCGCTCCAGCTCACCTGACCACGCGTCACTTTGGAGCTTCCCCAGAGGCACGTGGCGGGGCGCCGCGCAACCTGAGGCGCGCGGTGGCATGCGAAGTTGGCAGAGTCTCCCCCGTGGCAAGCGGAGGCGCCCCCAACAGTCCGCCTCGGTACTGTTCAGGCGATCCAGACGAGCATTTAATGCCTTTGTCCCCCGCCGTCAGAGTTAGGTGCGATAGCATTGTGCGGCCACTGTTCGCACAGTCCCTTGCCATTTTTACCCTCACCTGCGTCGCTACCTGTGGGAAACCCCTTAGCATATAAAAGGAGGCCCATGCGCACGTAGGGGAAGGAAAAACTGAGTAGACCCTCGTCTACGTCCAGCTCCGACTTACTGTAGCTTCTTGCGCTCCAGAGCAAGAACTCGAATCAACCAGACAAGCAGCAGTAGGGTTTTACACATCCGTGCGGCCCGAAGCTGGGTAAAATCGTTGTGTGTGTGTCGCCTCGATCTTCTCTTTGTGCAACCTCCGGACCCCGCCGAACCGAAAAGCGGCTCCGTCCCCATAGGTGCTCGTGGAGGCCGATTTCCCCCGACACTACCTGATGGCAGATACATGGCAGATTTAGTAGCAGCTACATTTCATATTTAGTAGCATATACATGGTCACCTCAATAGTTCTCACCTGCTATATATAATACTACATATGTGGCAACTATTACTTTCTCAAAAAATGCATGGAATGAAAACAGATAAGCTACCCGATGGCAGATTTAGTAGCAGCTACATGGCAGATTTAGTAGCAGCTACATGGCATATGTAGTAGCATATACATGGCATATTTAGTAGTAGATACATGGCATTTTCTTCATTTTCTGCAATCCACCACTAGTTATGCTCACATTTCTAACCCATCATCATCTTCATGTCAAAATTGTCACTAACAGCAAAGCTAGAATCTCCCACAGTTGCTTACAGATTGTCAGTTCCTTTCCTTAGTTTCTTGTGCTCTGCTTGAATTTGCAACCCTGATTTGTATCTCACCTCTTTTGGAAGCCCTTTTGTGATGGAACGTGGTGGGGTTCCTGACCTGATTTTGCGTGTTTGATGCTCCAGACCCTACTTCCGAGTTTTCAGAGGACGGACTTGTGGATGAAGGCACACTCAAAGTGCGAGGGAATCTGTGTAAGGCCTCTTCATCCTTCCTTTTCTTGATCCCATCAAGCTCTCTTTTTAGTGCCTTCCTGTGTTTTTCTACCACCCTTGTCGTCTCATTGCTCTTGCATGCTTCATTTATTAGTTCAACATAGTTCTTGGTCAAGACCACGTGCCTCACGGAGTCCATGGTTGCCTCCGGTCTGTCATCATGTACAGCTAAAACTGCATATGATGTTTGTGGCCCCAACGCATTGTCAGCGTCCCAAGTCAATCGCCGACGTATGAAATGGCGGGGCAAACGCTTGACCGCGTGCATCCCCATA
Source organism: Aegilops umbellulata (assembly GCA_032464435.1). Lineage (NCBI taxonomy): Eukaryota > Viridiplantae > Streptophyta > Magnoliopsida > Poales > Poaceae > Aegilops > Aegilops umbellulata. The sequence goes on along the minus strand of CP136055.1, from coordinate 179,348,918 downwards.
ACTTTGAGTATGTGGAAACACACAATCCCGTCCTGTTCGTATTTGCAGCATACGCAATAGTACTCACCTTCATTTACTGCGGCCTTCACAAAGTAGTTTCTTCCCTTGTACGGATCTTCAGGTTCTGAATCGGACATTTCCCTAAGACTACACACCTTGAATTTCCATTCGTCAACCTAATAAGCTACATACATGGTGGACATCTTTATGTCTTCCTGGAACCTGCATGTTTTGTGCTCGTTAATTTCTCATATTATTTTTATCCACTTTTGTTGAGGTAGGCCACAAAATAGCAAGCGTATTGAATTCAACGATGGCAAAGAAAGCATATTTTTTCACATTACTTGTTTTGATGTTTCCACATGGCAACTATAGTTTATTTCACATGGCAGTCAAAGCGTGATACACACTGTAATCAATATGTTGTACAACATATTGTGCTATTGTGAAACTAGCAGTATGTCAAAACATGGCAACTACAGTGCATTCAACATGGCAACTATGGCTATTTTGGCATGGCAACTGCATCATATTCTTCTCATGGCAAAACATGTCATCTTATATGGGAAATACTTTGTATTACACATGGAAACTACACCACATCCCACATGGCAACCACACAACATTCAAAATGACAAGTACACTTTTTGAACAACACACGACAACTATGATTTGTTTTCCAACTACTCATTTTTCTATTCCATTTTCATCTTGCATTTATCTGTTTACTACAGATGGCAGCTTTAAACCAATACCCATGGCAAACGTATTTGATATTTTGTTTGCTTGGTTTTTCAGCACAAGGCATGCAACCTTGTTCTTGTTTTTGCAGTCAACATTTTTGTTTTTTTAATAATTTTCGATGTTGAATGCATTCTGCCATACATGGCAACTAAGACCGCATGAGCATACACTTACTTGTAAAATATTTTGTTCGTGTATATCTTTCTCATCTACCTCTCCGTCGGTAAATATGTTAGGAATTTAGGTTGCTTCAGTGCGGTGTTCGCTTCTTGCTGTAGCTCCGATCCCAGTATTTTCTGTTGCAAAGCTGAATATTGCTTGGCAAACTGCAGCAATGAGTTCCCGGGGCTCGCGTAACGCTTCAAAACAGCATTGGACCCCTCACTGCATTACATAGTCTGTAGAAATGGATAAAAGCAACGCATAAAAAAGGCTGGCACCCAGTACATCCGATTCTTCCAAAGGTTCTTAAGGGTCTCATTGTCTTGGACTTGGTATTTTTCAATCATAGTCGTCCAGCTTCGTTCAAACTCTTCCACTATCAAGCTATGGTCCACACTCAACTCAAATGCCTTGTGTAGATCTGGATGGTCAGCAAAGAATGATCCTAGAGTCTCTTCCGCCTTCTTAATAATATGCCACATGTAGTGCCTATGCACTACCATGGGGAAGACCTCCTCTATGCCTACACGCATGCTAAAGTCCTGGTCTGTTATTATGTTCATCGGAGAAAGTCCACCCATGCACTCCAAGAAGATCTTGAACAACCAAGTGTAACCATCAATATCTTCGTTCCGCACGAGGCCGCAACTGAACTGCAAGGATTGATTGTGGTTATTTATTCCTATGAATGGAGCACATGGCATCTTGTACATATTCACGAGATATGTTGCATCAAAAGAAATGCAATCACGAAAATGCTTGCAGGCTCTTCTTGTTGCACCATCCACCCAATACATGTTTTTGACGCGGTCCTCATCATCTAGTCTTATTCTGTAGAAGAAATCAGGATCTTCTCTTGCTTTCTCTTCGAAGTAGGCAATTGTGCCTTCTATGTCAGCCAACTTTCTCTTTCTGTGGTACTTTGCCTTTAGGTTTGTGATTTCTGCTGGTATGTAGGGCATGCTACCCAGACTACCATCTTTGCTATGGATCAGTGATAGTATTTGGACCATTCTCGAATTACTGACGTTACAATCATGTAGCAATTTTATGAATTTCTTCTCATGAGGATTGAATCCTCTATGGGCGCTCAGAAATCTTACTAGTTCAAACTTCTTTATCAAATCATAGTTGTGTTCTTTGATATACTTGGTGACCACCCACCAGGCTCCATCTGTGTTTAGCTTCATTCTGGCAGGGCATTCCATCTTGATAATGATGCCTCTCCTTTGTTCCGGCACGACCGGCACAACACCTCTAACCTTCTGGTTCTTTTGCACCTTGTAACACCTTAGCTCACCTCTGCTGTACTTACTAGTTTTTTTATTTTCCTATGGTATTCTATGTTTACAGCAAATCCATGGAACAACGCATAGCTCTGATAGTATTGCTTGGCATCTTCAAATGAACTAAATCTCTGTCCAACACAAGGTGGTTGAGTTGGCATGAACTCTCATTGTCCCTCTTCTTCTTCCCCTTGCATTTCGTCATCAGTTTCATCATTCACTTCAGTATTGGTGGCTGTTTCATTTGTTCGAATGTTGCTTGTGCTGGTGCGCACAAGCGTGCTTGTCGTCGTTGCTGCAACGATGGCAAGTTATAACACCGACTCTGCATTGTTCTTGATAGGCTGGTTGACCGACTCGTGGAATGACCCTTTCGTGTGCTCTGAGGTACCCGTAGCAGATGTACGTGCAACACTGTTGAGCGTAGTCGAAGCTCCTGCATTTTTTAAATCAGGTATGTGTGTATTCAGTATTGCTTGAATGGCATCTTTATTAAAATCAAATATGGCAACTACATCTGATTGTGCATGGCAACTGCAGTTTATTCTACAAGGCAATTGGAGGTGCCCATGCATGGATGACGCATTGAACTGAGGCATTGCAAATGTAGTTGTTTCCATTTTGCACAGGTAGATAACCAGGTATGTTAGTTATATGTCTAAAGTTTTTGAATGTGCAATTTTAAAATCATGGTAACTGTAATCCATCTTTGCATGCCAGCATGCAAAGATGCAAGTCTTGTTAGCTACATTTGGCTAGGTATGGCAATTGCAGTTGTCCAGCTATGGCAGCTACAGTTGACCTAATATGGCATCTGCAATTGTCCAGTCATGGCAACCAGCATTTTAACATCCAATGCAAGTTAAGTTTGAGCACACAAGGCAAATGTAGATACTCACAAATGGCAACTACAGTCAGACATTAATTGACAAATCCAAATGTCCAAAGATGACAAATGGGCTAGTACATTGCACTACTAGAAAAAGGGCTATAGATGGGATTGACACTAATGGCGCACCAGACAAGCAGTGCGCCATTAGAGTTGAAACTACTAATGGCGCACCAGGCCCAGGGTGCGCCATTAGTATCAAACAATTTTTTTTGAACTAGTGCGCCTGTCCAAACATACTAATGGCGCATCCAGACAAAGTGCGCCATTACTAGTTGTAACTAGTAATGGCGCACCTGTCGGAAAGTGCGCCACTAATGTTGTTTTTTTATTATATTTTTTATTCCTTTTTTTTTGCAAAACTACTAATGGCGCACTGTTCCGCCGTGCGCCATTACTAGTTTAAACTAGTAATGGCGCACTGTGGAACAGTGCGCCATTAGTATTTTTTTTTGCAAAACTACTAATGGCGCACCACCAGAAGGTGTGCCATTAGTAACCTAGATTACTAATGGCGCATTTAGGGTTGGTGCGCCATTAGTAAGTGGGCAGCAACAAGATATTTTGGACAGCCTCTCCTACCCACACTCACTTTCTCCCCACTTCATTCTCTCCACCTCCTCCTTGTCTCGGGTGCCTCCTCTTTTTCACCTCATTTCCACCATAGATTCATTCAAATTAAGTGGTTAAATTACCTTGTTTTGATAGGTAAGTAAGGGGGGAAGCTATATTTATGTTGTTCTCCCTACAACAATGTGCACATGCACTTTTTATGGCCTAGCTAGATCTATGTATGTTCGTGGTGTTGCATATGTTTGTGGTGTTGCATATGTGTTTGTGTTTGGAGGTGTACCGGTATTTGAAATGCGATAGTTGCCAATATTTTGCCGGAATGTTGATTCATTTCCGTTTCGGCGAGAATTTTGGCATTAAGCATTCTTTTTGGTCCTATTTTTAGGGAAAGTCATACCAAATTTTTTCTTGGTTCTAAAATAACGTTTTGCTCTACCCCGCAGGCGACCATGGTCCGCACGATGACCGAAGGCATCGTGAATAGGTTTTTGAGGTTCGCGAAGGCCAAGATGCTTCAAAAGAACGAGACGGAGATAAGATGTCCGTGTCGAAGATGCAAGCTGAAGAGCCTTATTGCGGACCCGGATTCCGGGCAGGTGCGGGACCACCTGCTCTTGCGTGGTTTCATGGATGGCTATCGGTGGCAAGGTGATGAAGATGACTATGAAGTCGTCCATGGGGGTCGGGCAAGGAATGAGGAAGGGCAGCAAGCAACCACCGCGGCTCGGGCGGGCGAGAAGACGAAGAATCCCCAGGAGATGATCACGACGGTGATGCTGTACATAGTCATCATGTAGAAGATGCAGGACATGATGATGAGGAAGATGCCGGAGCAGACGACAGGCATGATCATGAAGATGATGATGCCGGCAGAGCAGACGACGCTGGACCATCGATGGGCTGGGTGCAGGACCCTCATATTCAAGAGCTGCTTCTCAAGCAGACGGATAACGCAAGAGCTGCCGCCCGAGAGAAAGCCAAGATGGATCAACTTGAGTTAGACGCGGTTACTCCATTGTATGAAGGATGCAGGCTCGAGGATACCCGCCTGAAAGTAACGCTCATGGCTCTGGAGATGAAGGTAAAACACAAAATGACCGACGGAGGCTTCGACGAGAACATGTCATTTTGGCACGAACGTCTTCCCAAGGGGAACAAGTGCCCGACCAGTTTGGAGGAAGCGAAGAAAATCGTGTGTCCTCTGGATTTACCGCATGTGAAATACCATGTGTGCATGAACAATTGCATCATTTATCGGGACGAGCACGCGGAGTCTACCATATGTTCGGTGTGCGGCGTCACTCGATACAAGAAGAGGAAGAAAGCTCCTCGAAAAGTGGTGTGGTACTTTCTGATCACTCCTCGTCTGCAGCGGTATTTCGCGGACCCTAAGGTAGCAAAGCTCCTGCGTTGGCACACGGATAGGGAGGAGAAGAAGCGAGAAGATGACGCAAATGATCCGGAGATAGATAAAAAAGACAAGATGCTGAGTCACCCTAAGGATGCGAGCCAGTGGCAAGCGTTGAACTTCGAAGACCCAGAATTTGGGAACGATCCAAGGAACATCATGCTGGGCGCGAGCACCGATGGAGTCAATCCGTTTGGCAGCCAGAGAAGCACACATAGCACCTGGCCTGTGTTTGTGTGGATGTACAACCTTCCCCCCTGGTTGTGCATGAAGAGGAAGTACATTCACATGAGTATGCTAATTGAAGGGCCGAAACAACCAGGGAACGACATCAATCTGTATCTAGGGCTGCTGAAGGAGGAGCTAGACACGCTATGGAAAACGCCAGCCAATACGTGGGACGCCGCAGAGAAAGAATATTTCCCTATGAGAGCCGCACTGCTCACGACGGTGCACGACTATCTCGGTTACGGATATCTCGCGGGGCAGGTAGTCCACGGATTTTCTGGATGCGTAAGGTGCATGGATGACACAACGTATCGCCAGCTAGATAGAGATCCTGGGTCTTCGAAAACCATGTTCATGGGACATCGAAGGTGGCTTCGCGACAATGACCCGTGGAGGAAACGCAAGGATCTGTTCGATGGTGAAACCGAACCCCGAAAATGCCCGTGTACGAGGAGCGGCGAGGAAATAGACGAGTTGTTGAAAAATTGGAAAGACTGCCCACTACCGGGAAAGAAGCAAAAGGCGCCAGAGCCGGGAAAGAAGCGAAAGGCGCCAAAGCCGCTGCTGAAGGTATGGAAAACGAGGTCTGTTTTCTGGGACTTGCCGTACTGGAAGATCCACCGTGTGCCTCACAGCCTTGATTTCATGCATATCACGAAGAACGTGTGCGAGAGTCTGCTTGGTACCCTGCTCAACATGCCAGAGAGGACCAAAGATGGGCCGAAAGCAAGGGCAGACTTGAAATCAATGGGCATCAGGTAGGAGCTTCACGCTATATATGATGATGATGATGAGGCGAAGCAGGACACAGAAAGTCGTCGCAAAGGCAAAAAGGCCAAGAAGACCGGAAATGACTACCCTCCCGCGTGCTTCACTCTAAGTCAGGAGGAGATCGAGCAGTTTTTCACCGGCCTCCTAGGAGTAAAACTTCCTTACGGTTACGCGGGGAAGATAAGCAAATACCTAGACCCAGCGAAGCAGAAGTTCAGCGGGATGAAGTCTCACGACTGTCACGTGCTGATGACGCAGATACTTCCAGTTGCAATCCGTGGGATCATGGACGCGCACGTCCGTGAAACGCTATTTGGCCTATGCAACTTTTTCGACGTCATCTCTCGGAAGTCGATTGGCGTGAGGCAACTCAGAAGGCTACAGGAAGAGATCGTGGTGATACTATGTGAGCTTGAGATGTACTTCCCGCCCGCATTCTTCGACGTTATGGTGCATCTGCTAGTCCATATAGTGGAGGATATCATCCAACTCGGGCCGACGTTCCTGCACAGCATGATGCCGTTCGAAAGGATGAATGGTGTCATCAAAGGATACGTTCGCAACATGTCACGTCCAGAGGGAAGCATAGCTAGGGGCTTTCTGACCGAAGAGTGCATCTCCTACTGCACGAATTATCTAGGCATCGAGAACCCCGTTGGTCTGCCCGTCAACAGGCACCTCGGCAGGCTTGCTGGATGGGGTCACCGTGAGGGTCGCCGCGAAATGCATGTCGACTTCGAGGGTCGACTCGCCGACTTTGAAAGAGCAAACCTAGTCGCGCTACAACACATAGACGTGGTCGATCCTTGGGTGGTAGAGCACAAAACCTTTATTAAGAAGACGTACAATGGCCGAGGCCAACAGAGGACGGACGGAGATATACTCAAAGAGCACAACTCATGTTTCACGCGTTGGTTCAAGCAGAAGCTTCTGTCGTACCCTTTACATGAGGATTCTTCCGCGGAAGAACAACTCATAATCGCCTTGTCACAGGGCGCCGAGCACAACCTGATGACCTATGAGGCGTACGATATCAACGGCTACACATTCTACACCGAGGCCAAGGACATGAAGAGCGATGGTTATCAGAACTCCGGGGTAATGATGGAATCCTACACCAGTAATGACAAGGACAGATACTACGGAAGGATCGAGGAGATCTGGGAGCTGAGCTACGCTAGAGAGAAGGTCCCGATGTTCCGTGTCAGATGGGCCAAGAGCGTCCTAAAAGAAGACCGGTATTTCACCACCATGGTTATACCCGAAGCCAAATCCAAGACCGCGGGCGCAAACGTCACCGCAAAAAATGAGCCATGGGTACTGGCTTCCCAAGTGGACCAATGCTTCTTCATTACCGACCCATCAAAGCCCAGTCGTGTTGTCGTGAGGAGAGGCAAAAGGAAGATCATCGGAATGGATGGAGTAGCCAATGAGCAAGACTTCGACAAGTACGGCGACCCGAGGATCGAACATGACGACAATGATGAAGTAGCAGCATACACCACAAGAAGAAGCAGGACCACCCTACCTAAAGGACGTCCGTTCCACAGAAGAACTCCATTTGCGAAAAACAAGGGCAAGAAGATTGTGAACAGATAGCTAGCTAAGATCGATTGTATTTAAATCGTAGCCTTCATTTCTCGATTGTATTTCATGGGCACTTTTTGAACTATCATGAATATTTTTAAATTTCATGGACACTCAATCTCGATCCCCCTCCATCTCGATCGCTATCCCACCTTGCCAGATCCGGTCCCCCTCGCTGCCGAGCACCCCCCGGTCCACCGGCCGCCGCCGCCGACCCCCCGCACCCTCGATTCCCCTACTCAACCGCCGCCGCCGACCCCCCGCACCCCTCCCCTACTCAACCGCCGCCGCCGACTCCCCGCACCCCCACACCCTCCCCCGCTCCACTGGCATTACTGTTTGATGATATTTTTAAAAAAATTATTACTGTCTTATAAAAAATATTACTTTTATGATTTAAACAAGTTTGAACATATTTAAACACAAATAAGTATCAAACAACATTTTAAATGCATAAAAAAATTGTGGAGCCTAGGAATCGAACCCAGGACCTCCTGGTGTGAGAACTGGCTACTGACTAGTCGAGCTAGTAGAGGGAACTTGATGTGGATTAGGTCAGGTGGAAGATAACCTGTTGGCTCGAGCAGAAATAAAAAAAATACTAATGGCGCACCAGGGTGAGGTGCGCCATTAGTATGGATGTACTTATGGTGCACCGAGGGGTGGTGCGCCATTAGTATTGTGCCGCCCCCATCCATATTCCCTCCCCGGTCCAAACCTATCCCCTCTCTCTCCCTCGCCCTCGCCCTCGATCCCCTTCCCCTCTCCTCTCCCGACGCCGCTGCCCCGCCGCCTCGACGCCGCCTCGACGCCTCGATGCCTCGACGTCGCTGCCTCGCCGCCTCGACGCCGCCCCGGCGCCGCTGCCCCGCCGCCTCGACGCCGCGCGCTCGCGCCCCACTACACCGCCGCCGCGGCGCACCTCGCCGAGCAGGGCGTTGACGTGGCGCTGGCCAAGGTGGACGCCACCGAGGAGCACGACCTGGCGCAGGCGCACGGCGTGCAAGGCTACCCCACCCTCCTCTTCTTCATCGATGGCGTGCCCAGGGACTACTCCGGCGAGAGGACCAAGTGAGCAATTTCTGCAGATCCCCAATTCCCTCCCTGTTCCCGCTCCGCAGCTGCTGAGAATTTTGTTTTTGCTTTGCTGCAGGGACGCCATTGTCGCTTGGATTGGCAAGAAGCTGGGCCCTGCGGTGCAGAACCTCACCGCCGTCGACGAGGCCGAGAAGATCGTCACCGGCGACGACGTGGCTGTGCTCGCCTTCCTCGACCACCTCTCGGTATGCAATGCGCCTTCTCCTGTGGCAGCAAAGTCAAACAAACCCAAAATTGGTTCATTGCAAACCATGTTACCCACATTGACCCAAAATTGGTTGAATTGCAAACCATGTGACCTAGATTGACCCAAGAATACAATGCTTGAATTGTGGCCAAACCGAGAACATGTGGCCATGTTATCCAAAATACAGTGCACCTAGTTTTCCCAATGCCTTTATTCTTCTGCTTGCTCACTACTAGATGAAATGTCAACCTGCATTTTCCATTTCCATGTTCTGAGAACAAATCCGAGATGTGCTCGTATGTTTAGCTCTCGGTACGCAATGCACCTTCTCCAAGCACAGCAAAGTCCAGCAACCCAACCTGCTTCAATTGCATCCATTACAAGCATAGTAGAGCATAGTATGGAGTGATGGCATCAAATTGAAACATGGATAGAAAAAAAATTGGCAACGCCGTATGCATAGTGTTCCTTTGTAGCCGGAAAATATGCCTGTCATATATATGCCTTTCATTCAGCTATTAGTTCGTGATCACATTGTGGCGTCACCCTCGCCCGCGAGGTGATGCTCACCACTAGTTTTTCTTCAGTTTTGGCCACTATTGATGTTTAATACTTCATACAAAACACATGATAAAAAAATGACTCGATTTACTATAAAAACTACCTTTCCTGAATAATGCCATTTTTTTATTTTTACTAGCATGTTACCATTAAAATAGTGGTGAAAGTATTGCTTGTTACTTATAGAGTAGTATAAAAGACATTTTGGACCAAAACAAGTTTCTGGTATAGTTAGAAGACGCCTGACCCATTGCTTGAGCCTTGTATTGCAAGTTGATGAAATTCGATTTGTTAGTGACTAGCTAGCTCATTCATTTCTAAAAAGCATGCGATGAGCTAGAACCCAGACATAGCTGAGGGTTCTACTTTGGGGCTTTTTGATTCCAAGCAAACCTAGCTGATTTTTATCAAGAGGCCAAACATTCATCTAGTTTTGCTATGAACTGCTGCTAATGTATGATGTTTTCCTATGAATTTGCTATGTGGTACTGCTTATATATGCTAGAACTAATTTTGATATGGATGTGCTGATTGTGTCAAGTAGTAGTAGAAGGTTGTTGCCCTCTGGATGCTACCATTGTATTTGCATAGAGGAAATATTGATGGCCTATCTGTCCTGCATATTGTGCTTTGGATGTGCTTTGGCCTGATTGTTCACAGCAATATATATATACTGTGGTAATACTAGTGTAGGCTTCTATAGTTGTATAGTTTCAGATGTCTCCTGTTCTGGGTCATGGACTTTGTGCCATGGCCACATTGGTTTTCTGTTTGGCCTCAATTTGGCCTGACAAATGATGGTCTACTAGCTGGTCTACTAGCTGGCAAGATGCTTTGGCAGAAGTTCGGAATTGTTATGCAGTGTTGGTTGTTAGTCTGATATGAATCTAGAAGTGTTGATTTAACTTGGTATATATATGTTGTGTTCAGTTTTGGCAGGAGTTCAGAACTGTTAGGCAAAGGTCATGTCTCCGACCATCGTGTCGTGATGATTTTGCAGGTACCCCGGGAGGCCCTTGAGTTTGCTGGAATGTCGATTAACTTCCGTTCCGGAAAATTCGGGTACTCCATATGTCCTATTTTCAGCAAAGGTCATGCTGAAATTTTCCGTGAATTTTAGCATGACTTTGCTAAAAATAGGACATATGGGGTACTTGTGACTAATGCATGGGCCGGGGTATCTTAGTAGTTAATTAAGTAGGATCAAGTGCCCCTTTATTCTAGCTGCATTAAACCATAGGCGGCAATAGAGCCAAGTGATTAGGCCCAACTTAGAATTCTCCTTCCCAGCTTAGCTTTTAGGATGCCTCGGTGTCGACAAACCATTAATTATACAACCTTGGCTTTTAGGGTGCCTCGGTGTCGATAAAAACCGAAATGATGAAAGCTTAGGCTTTTAGGGTGCCTCGGCGTCGAAAAACCCTCAATGATAAAAGCTTAGCTTTTAGGATGCCTCGGTGTCGACAAACCCTAAATGATGAGACCATGATCTTGTTCCTTGACAATAACCAACTTTTTGACCAAACTTTGTTCCTATTTAGAGAGAAACATGGCCAACAACGATGAGGGCGGGGGTTCGGGCGGCAAGGCATTCTGGGACCCGTCCCAGGAGATGGAGGAACAACCTCACTTGTATGAGGACGCCGCCTTCCCCACCGATCCTGAGACCACTGATGGTGCCGCCGAGGATGACGCCACTGATGCCACCACTGATGGTGCCGCCGAGGATGCCACCACTGATGATGGCGGCGCACGCACAGATGGTAGCCAACCGAAGAGGCAACGGAAGGACCGGCGCCCGACCGTGCTCCGCACCCTCAAGGAGGAAGTTACTGAAGTGGACTCCGACGGGAATCCGACGGCGCCCGAATGAATAGTCAAGGGGTACTCACTTCAGCTCGGGTGCATTCTCCAGAGCACCGTCTCGATCAACACCGAGAACCTGAGGCATCCTGACCGAGGGAATTTGCGCAACCTCCTCTTCACGAAGCTGCACGAACGATACAAGTTCCCCGCTGAATTTGAAAACACAAGCCTCAAAGGGAATAAAGTGAACAATGCTGCCCTCACGAAGATGAGCAAGGCCCTGTCTACTTGGAAAAGCAATGTGAAGAGAATGATCGAGAAAGGTGAGAGTTATGAGAAGATCAAGGAGAAAAATCCTTCGATCACCGAAGATGACTACAACGACTTCAAGATCAATTGCTCGAGCACCGCAAACTCCGAATCAAGTCAGTGGGGGAAAGAAATGCGGGAGCTGAACTTAGGGGAACACACACTCGGCCCCGGCGGTTACAGAGTGGCGGAGCCTATATGGGACAAGGAGGAGGCGGACCGTGCCGAGCAAGGCCTACCGCCCCTCTTCAATAAATACGGTGACAAGCAGACCAGGAACTTTTTCAGGGCCCGGTACAAGAAGGACCCGAAAACAAAGGAGCTTACCACGGATCCGAAGACCAGGGCGCTTGAGCTTGTTCTGGTAAGGAATACACCCCCGCGTAATTAGCTCCATATGGTTGCATTCTAATTAATGAAGCCAAATTTCTAAATGGTTCACATTCCTTCCGCAGGCGACTGAAAGCAGTAGCGCGGGGTCGACTAAGAGCAACCCTTGGGACACCACTCTAAATAGGGTGTTGAATGTAATGAAGAACAAGGATAAGCTCAGGAAGCCGACGTCAGCTGGTCGTGTGGCCGGCAAAGGCTTGTCGACAAAATGGTCGTCATACTATAACACTGGTGGGCGAAAGGAGAAAAAGACCATCTCGGAAAGCCAGGCACGCGAGGTTCAAGAACTCAAGGCACAGGTGGCGTGGATTCCGGAGATTGTCCAAGAGCAAGTGCAACAACAACTTGGAGCGACGATCACCGCCATTGTGCCTACCTTGATCCAGGGGTTGAGTGTGTGGATTGCGGGCGGCCAACAGGGGCCGCCCCCGATTCCTAGCTTCACGGCCAGCAACTCGCAGAACGAGATGGCGGGGCCATTGGTGTCTCCGGCGGAGGCGACATTGGTGTCTCCGACGCCGGCACGGGAGCTTAATGCACCCGGGTGTACGCCGGTCGGCACCTCTGCAGCAAGCGGCCCCTCCGTCAACTGCACGCCCGCCGTTGGCGGTGCCTCGACATTAGCCGAGCTCGACGCCATCATCACGGTAACTAATTAAGCCTCTCTCGGCCGAGGACTTCATCTCCTTGCCTTTGACTGGGCATCCCTGACGCCCTACATGTTTTTGCAGGGCGCCGCCGACGTTCCGTGCACTCTCCTGCACTTCGTGAACAACGAGTTGGTCGATGTCGCCAAGGGCAAAATCGTTCAACCGGGCAACCCCTTGTTCCACGGTACCCAGATGCCACCCAACTTGTTTAGGGTTCAACTGGTTCGGGTGCTGCCAGGCTGCGACGAGTTGTTACCTCCGATTCGACCCGTCGGGGCCGACGATGATGACGTGACGACCCTCAGCGCCTGCCTGAGCTGGCCCCTGCTTTGGCCGAAGATCCAGATTCGTTTGGGGGCGGGGGACACCACCCCAAAGACAACACCGCCAGTCGTGCCAGCGCCAAGTCGGCCCCATGGCAAGACCGCCTCAACGGTGCCGGACATCCCTATGCCACTGTATCCAAACATGCATATGGCACAGGATCAGAACGACGACGACGACGATACATTTGGCAACGTCGATCAGTACTTTGCCGATCATGGGTACGATGGCGACTTCATGGGGCCTCCTTCTCAAGAACCCAACCCAACAAAAGACGTGTGCGATCTAGCTGGTACCGCGGAGAAGCCAAGTTGCAACAGGCGTCGTCTACCGTTCAGCTCTCAGGAGACGCCTCCAGCTGCCGACTTCACCGAGCCTCAGATAGGCGAGGTGCGAAATATTATCAGCCCCAACACACTCAAGAAGGCGGTCTGTGAGCAGAACTCGGTCCCATTACAGGAGAAGAAGAAGGCACGCAAAAGAAAGACTAACAAGGGTGCGAGCCAGCCGGCACCGAGTACGATCCATGCTCAGGACGGGCCACCTTCACCTGAGGATTTAATGAGGAGGGTGCATGTGGCGGGTAGGCCGATGCTACCGAGAAATATGCTCGATGCTGCAGCCGGTGCTATGCGGAGTCTGCATGACAGTGTTCTTTCTTTGGAGAAGCGGCGTCTCAGAGAGAAGGATGTGGCATACCCGGTTTTCGCGGCCAAGGTGCCAGAGGGCAAGGGCTTTGTGGATAACTCCATCGGGGGTACGATCGTCCTGCGGTTTGATGACATCCATGCTATGTTGAACCTTCATCCGCTGCACTACACCTTCGTTCGGCTATTTTCGCTGAGTATGGAGATGCGGATCATTCGCGACAAGACCCCGGACATCGTGATAGTCGAACCCTTCTACATGCGTGCCAAGATCTTGGGCAGCGCTGGGGACCGGCAAGTCGCGAGTTCTTACCTCGAAGGCGTCATTCTGGCAAACCCAGATAAGGATAACTTCCTCGTGCCTTACTTTCCCGAGTAAGTCCTCCCCTCAACCGCCCCGTAACATATGAATTCTTAGATTTTGGTCGTTTTTCTTTTAACATTCCGTGTTTTCTGCAGTGACACACATTGCACGCTCATCCTCCTAAGCCCCAAATATTCCATGGCCACGTATTTCGACCCAGACCATCAGTCGAACGTAGACTACACAAATGTCAAGAAGGTTCTTGATGATGTTCTCCCCGGCTACGCCAAATCTGGAGGCACATTCACCAGGCCTATTCGTAAGTACGACAAGCACGTGTTCTCCCACAATACGACGTTCTGCTGCGTCAAGCAGCTGCCTGGCGGTCAGAAGGGTGCCTACTACGCCATCCATCACATGCGGGCGATCGTACGGGACCATCATCAACTTCTGCTACTGAGTAAACTCAAAGATTGGGCCGCGAGCGTGTCGGCAATCCAGGACGCGGACATCAGACAAGAATTCTTTCGCATCCAGTCGGAGTTTGCGGAAATCATCCATCAAGATGTCCTTCGTACCTCGGGGCAGTTCTACCTCAGAAATCAACCGTCCAACAGTGACATCGACACAATGCTACAAATGCAGGCTGACAACGCCCGTAATTTCATGACTCCCACGATAGACGGCGGCTTCATCCACGCTCCGGTCCCTTGACTCGAGTCGAAAGTAGTGATGTTGTGTCTAGTTCTGAAACATCGATTAGCTCATGTTGTAATTAAACTTTAATGAACTTGTAGTATGTCTCTTTGGTTTCGAGAGTCGTTCAACTTAGATGTAATCGATGCTATTAATGTCTTGCTTTTCTCTTCCGATCGTTCTGTTGCATACTTATATATTGCTTATGTATTGTCTGTGAATTGGTACTAACGTTTCGTTTGGCTAGTGCATAGAGATGCCGTCGTATGTCGTGTACAAGGGTAAGGTTCCCCGAGTCTACGACGACTGGGAGGAGTGTCGGAGACAGGTTCACCGATTCAGCTGTAACAGTTACAAAGGGTACACCACTACAGCCGAGGCCGAATCTAGATATGCCCGCTATCTAGCGGGAGAGGGGAGGGAGCGTTGGAGGAACCGGATGAAGACGAGTTTCATCGTGATGATGCTCATCGTGATGACCGCAGCTCTCTTCTATGTGATGGTAGTTTAGATGATCGATATCGACTTGTAATGTGAAGACAAACTCGCTACTCGCGGTCTCAAGACTTGTAATATAATGTTCTATCTTTGTTCGGTCTTTTCAATTCGGAGACTAATATGATGAATTGTATTAGGAGACTAATATGATGAATTGTATTCAGAGACTAATCTTCTATTGTATTCGATGAATCTGTTGTTGATGTGTGTTGTCTATATTTTGTCCAATTATACATTTTGTAACCTGTGCAAAAAACAGAAAATTAAAAAATTAAAAAAAACTAATATTCATACTAATGGTGTATCACATCACAGTGCGCCATTAGTATGCCAGAGGATACTAATGGCGCATCATTAAACAGTGCGCCATTAGTATGCCGAAGTTACTAATGGCGCATCTTGTTGTTGTGCGTCATTAGTATGCCAAAGCACCTGGGTATACATGGCCCCTGGGAGGCATACTAATGGCGCACTGTTGTATATACTAATGGCGCATCCGAGGTGCGCCCTTAGTATACCAGATACTAATGGCGCACCAGTGGTGCGCCATTAGTAAAATATACTAATGGCGTGGCACTAATGGCGCACCACTAATGCGCCATTAATGGCCAAATTAGGTGCGCCATTAGTAGGCCTTTTCCTAGTAGTGTTGGTGGCAAATGCAGTTGACCAGTATTGGCAACTACACTTTTTGCAAAGCTTTGCATCAACTTTTGATGCAACTGTCTTTCAGTTTTTCTTTTTTTCACACCACGGTAATTGCCTTGTTTCTTAGTTTCTTTTTTTGTCATACATTGTGCGTGCGATCAGTTTTAAACGTCTCACCTGCACAAGATGTTGATGGCAGTTCTCTTGTTGCCACCATTTGCCATGTAATGCATGATGGTCATGTGTTTTAAAAATATTCATAAGTCTGCCATCCCATCATCCTTGCTACTCTTTCATTTACTGTTTTCATGATCTCGGTTTTTCTGTATGCTAATTTTTTTTTGCACATCAACGTGCTTGCACGATTTTCTTGGTTCACAAATTACCTTGAATTGCCACATGTGCTACTTGAAGTTGGTGTGTTGTATCTGCATTACTCATGGCTCGCAATGGTGCAGCTTGCAATGGGAATCGTGGTGGTGTCGTTTTACCGTAAGAACCTGCGAACATGTCAATGTAAATTATAACGCGGGATGCCATCTTCATGTATACAAACATGTTAATTCTCTTTTTTTTTCCTTCATGCACCATGTGGAAGTTTAGTTTTTAAATCATGGCAAACATAATCCACCATAAATGGCAACTACAGTCGACAAGCATTGACCGACTGCAGTTGGTCAAACATGGCAACTGTAGTTAAGTAGTCATGGAAACTGCAGTTGCTCAGACATGGCAACTACAGTTGAACCAACATGGCAACTCCGTGCAATCACATATGGTAATGGCAGTCATACATTAATTGGCAAATGCAGTTGTCCACGGATGGCAAATATAGTTGACCAGGCTTGGCAGCTGCACTTTTATCATTTTTTGTTTTGCATCAGCTACATACGCTAATGTCATCTATTTTTCATTTTTGTCACACCTCGTAACTGCCTTGTCTTTCTTTAGTTTCCTCTTTCTAATACATTGTGTGCATGATCATTTTTTTACGTCTCACCTGCATAAGATGTTGATGGCAGGTATCCAGTTGCCAGCTGTTGCCACGTGCTACATGATGGTCATATGTTTTCAGAATACTCGTAAGTCTGCCATCCTTGCAAGATTTTTTGCCACATCAACATGCTTGCATGATATTTTTGGGTTCAGAATACCTTGATTTGCCACATGTGCTACTTGAAGTTGGTCTCTCGCATCTTTATTATCGATAGCCCCCTGTGTTGCAACTTGCCACGGTATTCCTGGTGGTGTGGTTGTGTCGTAAGAACCTGTGAACAATGACATTGTAATACATAAGAAGAATGCCATTTTCATGTCCACAAACATGTTAAATGTCACTTTTTCTTCACGCATCGTACCTATGTCCGCGTACTGCTCTAGTAGTGGTAGCAATGGTCCTGCTGAAATGAGTTCATTGTACCCTATCGCATCCCAAGGGGGTGCTTGTGGCTGTCCAGAAAACCAAGGATTAGTCCCATCTCCAGGATTCATTCTGCTTCTCCCCCTGTTTTTTCACACTCCTGTAAAATGATTTAATCACTGCATGAATGAGAAAGCTTTATTCTTCCCATTCCATTTTGTTGTTTCCACAAAAATAAACACAACAATCTTATCATATGACTGGCATAAACCCCTAGCATAGCATGGCAAGTAAAACATTATAGTCATGCATCTTGTCGAGTGCATGCGTATCCATTCTCTTTCTACAATTTGGATGGCAACTACCATGTAGGATTGGCGGCAACTAACTATATATCATGGTGGCAACTACCAGCAAAGTTGGGTGGCAACTTTTTTCCTTTATAGTTGCCGACCGAAATAATTTGTTCTGCACTGCTCCTCACCCATACTCAACTTTTTCCTTGATCCTATTTTTTTCTAAATCTTAGTGAGCCTTAACATACTTTCGAGCACAGTTTGATGGCAACCCCAAACTTACAGCTTAGCATGAACTTCTGATTGCAAGCATTATGTAGATCAAATCTAGGATACAAGATGGTACCTTTGTGGAATTTGGAGGGGAGAGGAGAATGAACAGATTCATG
Source organism: Aegilops umbellulata (assembly GCA_032464435.1). Lineage (NCBI taxonomy): Eukaryota > Viridiplantae > Streptophyta > Magnoliopsida > Poales > Poaceae > Aegilops > Aegilops umbellulata. The sequence continues at coordinate 179,331,104 of CP136055.1, read as the reverse complement.
TGTTTTTAGATCCATGCGGCACAAATCTAGGACGTCTGTGGTCTGGTTGCCATGACCATGTGTATCCAATCGCCATCTATGCGGGCAATCTCGAAGTGAAATTAGTAGGGGGAGGAGATAGGAGAACGACCTAATCCAGGATGTTTCCCACCTTTGTTGAGTTCATTGTCGTGTTCTTCGTTGAGGGGGTGCTAGTGATCTGATCTGGTTGCCATGGCAAACAACGAAGGAAGAGGAGGGAGGTAGGGGAAGATTTGCTGATCCGGAGGTTGGAGGCGACTGACGGTGGCTACTCTGGCATGCGGGCAGAGAGGGACGACGGCTGAGGGGTGGATTTGGTCGTTCGGGCCACGGTCGCCTGGACGTGTGGGCGATAGTGCTGCACACCGTATGTGCGGGCTGCGACAGGGGGCGCCCGGACGTGCTCGTGCGGGCGGGCCTACGTCAATGCCACACGGGGCGTGTGACAGATACCCCCTAGGTGCCACACGTGTGGTCACTATCATCATCCTAAGTTTTTACCATATAGTTGTGATCTGTTTGGTGCATATGGATACGATGTTGCTGTCCATTTGATCTTTCTTTGCTAGCCGGTCAATATATATCTTGTCAGTATTTCTTTGCTCACTTGATTGTTGATTGCCAAAAGTAAGACATCTCATATTTATTTCTTTATCCATGTATACCGCTCTCATATTAGTCCTTTGATATGGACTAAATACCTTTATTGCCAATGCACTGCATCAATCACTACAGAAGCGACATCGACGAGATAAATTATGTAACATCTGTATTATATCTTGCATGAATTTCCAGAGACACTAAACCATATTCTGAAAGTGACTGATTCCAGTGTGGGACAACTGAGGATTTTTAGAATTAGTTTGCTGTCTATTTGAGATAAACTATGTAACATCATAAAAATAGAACAATTGGTACCGGATCTTGTCAATTCTCACACCTACACAAGTAAACCTTTTGGTGGAGCTTGGTGAGTATAGTGGCACAAAAATTTGATGCAATTGTTATCAAGAGTCAACAATGTTGAAAGAGATTCACAAATTCGCAACTGAAACAAGTAGACCAATAGCAATGAATGGCACACGGAAACACACACACGGGTAGATAAGTGGGGTTGTGCAACCAAGGAATGAGCTCAAAATGTGGAAACCACGGAAAATGCTCTTGTTGCACAACTCTAGAGAGACGCTAGCACGATTGCTTAATAGGCGGATACGGCACTTGTGCACAACCTATAAGAGACAAAAATGCAATGACTTTTCTTTCCCAAGTATGCTATGTATATATGATTCCCGGTGTTTCGCACACGATGATCCAAGATGATCAATGATGGTATATGATATGCAATGTGGCGATGTTATGGCTATTGCTTACAAGATCTTTGTTTTTCTCTTTGCTTAAAAGATTATCCTTTTTCTTTTTTTATATGGCCACTATGCGAAATGCACAAACCAATATAGCAATTGTGTATATGCGGGGAACAATCTTGTGACACAAGAGATGATATGATCATAGCGAGATGATACCAATATGATATGGTATGTATGCAATGGAAAGGCATATCGATGATCACAAAAGTGCACAAGTAACATTGCCGGGAATACTCAATGGCTAGTCTTGATAGGCAAGTGATGCAAAATGGGCTAGGGGTTAAAAATACAATGGCAATGGAGAATATACAAAGATGTCGTCGAGGTTACCGCCCTTATGTATGGTGGATGGTGTCAAAGTGGCGAAGTGGTCAATGTCAATGATGACCTCATGGCGATGATGAGAGGCGGTGTTCTTGATGTAGAACCATTCCTAATTAGCCGAAACACCTTAGGAAACAAAAAAATGCGACTCAAAATCTCAAATGTCAAATGTCAAATGGTGGTAGCGGAATGCGGTGGTGGGTTCGAAAGCTCAATGGGAATGCAGAAGTGCAATGATGGGCTTTGGAGTAATCAATGTGGAAGAGGAGTTATTGGGTTATGCGATGTCGAAGTTGAGGTCAACGTCCCTAAGTAGCCGAAACACCTTAGGAGACTCAAATCATAACTCGAACAATCTCAAAAAAAATTGGATTAAGTTGAGGTGGCAGAAGTGTATGGTGGACAAGGTTATGCGGACATTATGGTGGTGGTTGATTAAGAAGTAACCATCCCTAAGTAGCCTAAACACTTTAGGAGACTCGAATCACTACTCAAGCAAACACAAATGCTATAAGGATCAAAATGGGTTAGGTTGCGGAAAGCTATGGTGGTAATGCAGATGTTATGGTGGAAGGCCTAGGCAAAGATGCCAAAGTTTCAAAAAATTGGAGGAGTCAAATGATGTTGGAAGTATTTTTGTGGAAAAGGAGGATGTTAATAGCCACAAAATGAGCTAAAGAACGTCAAAATCAGACTCCGGATGAATTAGTTATGTCCGAAACAAAATTTCAGAAAAGTCAGTTTTCACAGGTGTCGGTCGTCCGAGAATTGTCGGACTTCCGAGAATTCTTCTCTGGTTAGGGATATCGGATGTCCGGTAAATACCGGTCATCCGATCGTTCGGAAGGCTCCGGACGTCCGCGAAAACGTCGGTCGTCCAGTGGGTCTGGGTCAACTAGGGATTTCAGATCCAGGATGCGATTTTGGGCGAAAACTGGGGATGTCGGGGTCAAAATTGAGGATATTTCGTGGATGGAAAGTGGAGAAAACTGTGGGGAAGCCATATCCACTGAAACAGAGCAACTCCATGGATCAAATCAACAAAACATCATCAAACCAACAAATCATAAAAAAAATTGGGGCTATTTTTGGTGGGAAATTTTGAATTTCGGATGAAATCAAACAAAATAAGGCTAGAAAATAGTGGTAGGGCTCCAAATTCGTGATCAACGTGGCTCATGATGATGTAGGGTGGAAACCTAGGGGCCGATTTTTCATGATTTGAAGGGGGGTTCCTAAAGAATACACAAGAGGAAATCACACAAATCAAATAGATCTGATCACACATGCGCTAGATTCACATACACGAAGGGGATACAAAGATCCAAATCCAACACAAGAAGATACAAGAGGTAACTAGTTCATCCCAATCCTTGGAGGAGTTGAGGTCTTGAATCCTAGAAGGATCTTCCCATGAAGGGGTCTTGATTCCCCTATGGGATCTTCTCCAAAGGAGGTCTTGAACTCCAATGGAGTGGTCTCTCTCTCTCAAGAGAAGAGTAGATAGGAGCAAAGCTCACATACAAATGAGCTATCCCTTTCCTAACCCTAGAAATGAGGAAGGGGTGGTCTATTTATAGTCTAAGCCATGAAGGGATAAGTGGGAGAGGGATACAAGGCCAAAGGCCCGGCTGCGCACAGGCAGGGTCGGACGTTCGATGGTTACCGGATGTCTGGTCGCTCGCGGAGGTCCGGACGTCTGGAGGGCGTCGGACTTCCGACGTTCCTTCTCTGGACATGTGGCACCGGATATCCGGTGGCATCGGTCATCTGGTCGCTGGTACTCGTCGGACGTCTGGTCGCTGTAGCACTTGCTGGCTATAGTTCTTCTGGTCGTCTGGTCTCCGTCAGGTACCGAATGTCCGGTGGCTGTAGCTTGTAGCAGCTCCGTTTGCTTCATCTTCGCTTCCATGCTTCCCTTGCGGATGGTATAGTTTTACACTTGCGCTCGCACTCCTCCTCGTCGTCCGTGGCATTCCGACAATACCTATGTATACACACGAGTGGAGTGTCAAGTAGTATACCATCCTCGAAGGGGTCAAGTGAGCATGTGTAATGGAGACGATTCACCTTTATGTATGTGAAGTAGATGTCGCACGTGTCACTTGCCAAACGGGCTCTTGACATAGTGATGTCTGTAGGATGCTCCGCATCAGCTTCATTGTTCGACTCATGACTCTCGAAAATAAAATTACAGCTAAACATAGATGAACGATGCCAAATCTCCCTAATAATACTACCATATCTCCCTTGATGTCTCTTGTGGATATCTCCCACTACTTGCTTGGATTCTGATGCAACTACAAAGATATGCAAGAGTAGGTCTTCGGTCAAGGAAAGGGCCTCCCTGCATGCGATTGCTTCTAGCGTTGCAGGATCATGGATTCCATGAATTACCAGTGATGAGCTTCCCAAGTAGCCCCCCTGATCATCTTGAGCGACCGCTGCCGCTGTGCCTCCTCTTGACGGCGTGGACACTCCCGTGTCTACTTGTACGTTGGCAAACCCCGGAGGAGGTTCCTTCTGCCTTATCTCACCCATTGGTGCAACACTTGGGTTAGCAGTTTGCATCGGCTTCGTCTCCCTTATGATCTCTAACTTATATATACACACACATACATACATACATATAGAGTACGACTTTCCTATCAACACTAGCTACAGACAGTGCTATCGGAACCTTTCAATTGCCTCCAGATTCGAACTTTGTTGTGGATAAGGTTCCAATTTGTGGAATTATTGGTGATCTTACTGTCCAAAGAGGAAGCCATGTGCCTCTACTTTACTGGCGCTTGGACAAAACGACAACCTAGGGCGTGTAGAGTCAGGCGTATTCAGAGTTCGTTTGCAGCCACTTTCCCACATCGGGGCTCTCACATGCAACAGTTCCGGCAAGGCTATGGAGTAGGTTTTGTTGCTTTGCTATCTTGGAAAGGTTCCATCCGTGGCCTTCTTTTTTAGCAAAATGATCAGCCATCATCTGCCTCCACCCTTTATGGTTCGAAACTTTTTATCGCGCCTTGTGAAAGTCTCATTGTTTGAGCCTGAAAATTGTCATACGTTGCAACCAAACTGGATACAGCGTTGCATCCTTCCATTACGGGCAATAAACTCTTCCATAATTTACGTGCATTACATAGGGTTTAACACTTTTTGTACTGCCCATGAAAAACTAGGAGTTTGAGTTTGAGCCTGGAAGCAATCATCTAATGCAACCAAAAATGAGATCTCTAATAAATCTGCCGCATTTTGGGCAAGCAAATCTGCCAGTTTCAAGTTGCATTACACACCATGGTTTCAACTAGTTTCTTTGTCAATTTAGTATGAAAAGGTCAAGCAGGAAGGCTGCATGTAATGGAACCCAACATGTTGGTGGTTAACCATGCATTCATACAATCCGTTCCTTCTGAGCCTAGAGAACTTGATGAATCGTCAACTTATTGTGAGGTTCAAGCTTTTCTGACTGGTACTCACCGTGACAAGAGCACCATCAAACGCAGTCCCAAAAATGCTTCTGTACTGAATACCTTGATCTATATTACATGGAAGCTATCGTTTTTACATCACCATTTTATTGCAGCATAGCTTCTATCCGCCCTATATAGTGATGCATCTCTTCTACAAGTTTGAGGAAAGTACAATTGCTTCAATGGGAGGTTTGGTTTGGGAGATGAAAGTAGTTCGAGGGGGAGTTCCTCAAAGAGTATTATCAAGGTTGAGGACCATTTTACTGGGATCATCGAACCACCCTGTGATGTTCTTGCTGCAGAAAACGTTTCTGTCAACTAGTCAAGTGAGATGCAGGTATTGATTTTTATTGTGATTTCGTGATACACCTGTGCCTAGTGTACTACTTAAATTTCTCGGCTGATTTTTTTATATACATAGCAGCTTGCTCCCACCAACAACCTTCTTCCTATGACAGTAAAACAAGTTTCACATGCGCTTTAAGATTATACCACAATATAAAAAGTCTGACAGTTCTTTAGTCATGTCTCATTGGAGTTTTGTGGAATCGACATGAGTTGACGACGATCCACCACAACAAGAAAGACAAAGATTGAAGTCAGTCCAGAGATTCAAAGAGGACAAGCACAAAGGCTACCGGAATGAAAACTGATCACTTTGGTGGTCGACGAATTCCTCGTCGTGCTCTCCGTGGTCATTCTTCTGGGCATTGGTGAAGGAGAAGCGTGTCTCTCTCTTTTGTGCGAACTTCTCCTATAAGAAAATATTTTGGTCACGGATACTGTTGACGTACTGCAACATCGCGTGTCTTTTTCTCTGTCGTGACCTGCCAATGCTTGGACCATGGTCATGGGTGTGCCATATTCCTTTCTGTTCGCAAGCTAGTCAAATGGATTTGACTGTCTTGATGTTCACAATAAACTTACCAGCTAGCGCATGACCTAATGGTTTAAGTCTGTCTAAATAATTTACAAAGTGTCTACATACCAAGATAGAAACTGATATAGGGATATAGCGAGAATGATGATGGAGATATGATAAGCAATGGATACTTCTTCATTTTTCTGTTTTTATCAAGTACTTCTTTCTTATCAACATTGTAATAAAAAATGTGCATGAGTATAGTGCACATCCAAAATGCAAGCATAAACTAATTTCAGCATCTAAAATGTATACATTACGGTGATCCCGCTGATAGGCGTCGTGTTAGGAGAACCAGCACGCAGCTGCCTCCCCCTACCCCCCCCCAAAGCCTAGGGTTTCTCTGCCTCCTGCCGGTCCGCCTCGTCTCCAGTGGCCTTAGGGTCATAGCGGTGTGGTGGAGCCCGACCTTGCCGATGCAAGGGCTCCGCTTTTAAATGATCCTTCTAGTTTTGTTAAAATTTGTGTCCTGCTCAGGAAGATGAGACGGGGTGGCTCCCTGAAGATGGAATAAGGTTCTCTCTGCCTAGCCCCCGTCTCGGTGGTGCGTTTGGCATCGTCGGTGGGTGTGTGGGGGTGTGTCTCTGGTCGATCTGTATTTGGTGGATTTGCTCGGATCTGGTCATAGTTTGTCTACGTTCGTATGTTTTTAGGTTGGATCATTCAGATCTACGCTACTCTTCAACATGGGCAGTTGTTGTTCTGGTTCGCTGGTCCTATGAGGCCTTAGCACTAGGACTTCCCGACTGTCTACTACAACAAGGTTTTGCCCGGCTCCGGTGAGGTGGGGCGATGACAGCGGTGCACCTTTGGCTTGCTTCAGTTCTTCTAGTTGTCGCTATGTGGTCTACAGATCTGGATGTATTTTTTATTATGTTTTGTGTTTGTTGTATTGCCATGATTAAAAATGAGTAGATTAAAAGTTTTTCCTGTAAAAAAAATAGGCATCGTGTTCATGTCGTTCCCAATTTGGAGCTTTCAACATTGATTTAACTGGCACATGAATACGGCATTCGGTGCATATTTGTTTGAAACTAGTACATCAAACTTGATTCGAAATATCTCACATAAAAGTTTAGATGCTTACTCGAGATTTATAAAATATTGCATACTCCCTCCGTTAAAAAATACTTATCGGACAAATGGTTATATCTAGATGCATTTTAGTTCTATCCATTTTTACCAATTTCTCACTTATTTCTCCGACAAGTATTTCCGGGCGGAGGGAGTAAGAAATTACTAAAACTGCTAACGTGTGATCTAGCTCTCGTTACATCACCAGCACCGCCGGAGCATGCTTATTTGCCACCGCTATCGACGCGCTCCAGGTAGAGGCGGAAGACCTCTCCAGTGCTCCCCCGCCGCCAATAATGGTCGGATCTAGCTCCCAGCCGATGCTCCCAACAATTCATATACTCTTGTCCTCCCTCTCTCTCTCCTTCTCTCTCTTCCTCTCTCTCTTATTGTACGGACTATAAGTAAATCTAGGCACCAAGATCATTGTACCCATCGGGCACATAGTCCCGACACTTCTCTCCCCCCTCTCTCTCACTAGTGAAAACTATGGTCCCCTGATATATCTTTATCATATAAAACACAAGAATACCTCGCTGAATTTTATTTTTCATTGATTTCTATTTTGTTTTTACAATTATTTACCTATCACTGCGAGATTTGATCCTTGCAATTAACCACTGAGGGGTTTGACAACCCCTTTCATTATACCCATGGACTGGAAACCTTTTACCATGAACATTATACCCATGGGAGCACCACCCATCGCTGCTCCCGACAATTCATATATTCCCGTCCCGCCTCTATGCACGCGCGTGTGTTGTCGTAGGGATGGTCGGACTATAATTCAATCTAGGCACCAACCCTTGAATTGGTAAAACTCACTCAAAACATAAGTTTATAGAGTTGGCATAGGAGGAAACACAAATTATGAACACACAATTATGACAGAAACATGCAACTTATACTCCTCACTTAGTCTAGTATCCCCGTATCATCATAACGACACATGAATCTTCATTTTCCATTGCCCAAACCTTACACAACCATATGTGTGCACTCTTCTTATTGGATCGGGCACCTTTTATACCATGAGCGTTATACCCATCGAAGCACCACCCTAGTATAGAAGGTCCCTTTGATAGTCCCCCCGCGTTCCGACAATCCATACTCCCAATCTCTCTCTCTCTCTCTCTATTTATCTCTCTCTCTCTGTGTGTGTGCGTGTGTGTGTGTGTGTGGGTGCCAACACTTGACATATTTAAGCTTGCTTAAGAGGAAAGAACAACAATGAAAGGAAAATCGTAATTGAAACACACAAGTTACACCCCTCATGGTGGTCTTGTATCGTCAAGTTACACCCCTCATTGTGGTCTTGTATCGTCATAATGACACAGGAACCTTCATTTCCACTGCACGAACTTCGCACAATAGTATGTGTGCGCTCTTTTCATTTGACCATACATCTTTTACCATGAACATTATACCCATTTGGGCACCACCCTTTTTGAGCCGCTCCTTTGAAAGTCTGTCGATGCTCCCAACAATTCATATATTCATGTCATGCCCCCCTCTCTCTCTCTATCCCTTTTTGTGTTTGTGTGTTTGTGCGTGTTTTGTCCTACGGATAGACGGACTATAATTCAATCTAGGCACTAACCCTTGACATGGTAAAACTCACCCAAAACATAAGTTTATAGAGTTGGCATAGGAGGAAACACAAAGTATGAACAAACAATTATGAGTGAAAAATGGAACATATACCCCTCACGTTAGTCGAGTATCCTCGTATCATAATAATGACATGGGAACCTTCATTTTCCATTGCCCAAAGCTTACACAATCGCATTGTGTACTATTTTTATTAGATCGGGCACCTGTTATACCATGAGCGTTCTGCCCATCGGAGCACCACCCTGGTATAGAAGGTCCCTTTGACAGTCCGCCGGCACTCCCGATAATCCATCCATACTTGCAACTTGTCTCTCTCCCTCAATGTGTGTGTGTGTGTAGGCCCCGACAATTGACGTAGTTAAGCTCCCTTAAGAGGAAACAATACTAATGAATGGACAAATCATAATTGAAAGATGCAAGTTGCAGCCCTTATGGTGGTCTTGTACCGTTATAATGGCACGGGAACATTCATTTCCACTGTAGAAACCTTTCAAGATAGGATGTGTGCACTCTTTTCATTGGACTAGACACCTTTACCATGAACATTATACCCATCGGGCAACACCCTTTTTGAGCCGCTCCTTTGAAGGTGCGTCACTGCTCCCGACAATTCATATATTCCCGTCCTCTCTCTCTCTCCCTCTGTGTGTGTGTGTGTCTGTGTGTGTGTATGTGCGCACGTGCATGTTTGTTTTATGCAAGGATAGACGGACTATAATTCAATCTAGGCACCAACCCGTGACATGGTCAAACTTGCTCAAAACATAAGTTTATAGAGTTGGAATAGTAGGAAACACAAATTATGAACACACAATTATGAGTGAAACATGCAACTTATACTCCTCGTGTTAGTCTAGTATCCCTGTATTCTCATAATGACACGGGAACCTTCATTTTCCATTGCCCAAACCTTACGCGATCGTATGTGTGCACTCTTTTTATTGTATTGGGCACCTTCTATACCATGAGCGATGTACCCATCAGAGCACTACCCTGGTATAGAAGGTCCCTTTGACGGTCCTCCAGCGCTTCCGACAATCCATACTCCCAACCTCTCTCTCCCTCCCTATCTCTCTCTCTCTCTCTCTCTCTCTCTGTGTGTGTGTGTGTGTGTGTGTGTGTGTGTGTTCTTTGTGTGTGTCTAGGCGCCAACACTTGGAGTTAGTTAAGCTTGTTAAGAGGAAACAACAATAATGAATGGACAATTGTAATTGAAGCTCGCAAGTTACACCCATCATGGTGTGATCTTGTATGGTCATAATGACACAGGAACCTTCATTTTCCACTTCACAAACCTTGCACAATATTATGTGTACACTCATTTCATTCGACCAGACATCTTTTACCATGAACATTATACCCATCGGGGCACCACCCTTCTTGAGTCGCTCCTTGAAAGTCCACCACTCCTCCCAACAATCCATATATTCCCGTCCTGCCTATGTGTGTGTGTGTGTGTGTGTGTGTGTGTGTGTGTGTGTGTGTGTGTGTATGTTTTGTCCTAGCGATAGACGGGCTATAATTTAATCTAAGACTAACCCTTGACGTGGTAAAACTCACTCAAAACATAAATTTATAGAGTTAGCATAGGAGGAAACACAAATTATGAACAAACAATTATGAGTGAAACTTGCAACTTATACCCCCAGCCATGCAGAATCAAAGCACGCAAGTTCTAATCACAAAGACCTTGTCCACTATATATTGGAAAATATGAAATCCTATAGTCCAATATTTTATATCATGTGTACAAACAAGAATAGAGTTGTTGCATGAACCGAGGGAAGACCGGGGAAAGTATCCAATGCTCCCAGCCTTGGGGTACTCCCATTGCTCCAATGTCAAAATACATTTTTAAATGTTTCAAAAAATTCCGTAAAAAAAGAATGGTCATAAGGAATGTCACTACATCCCCTATAAATTTCAGGTCCAAAATCAAAATGTACATTGAGAAACAAAAAAGAGAAATTCAGATCTGAATAGTGCCAATGTTGTTTTTGTCTCTTCTTTACACTATTCATGCTAGATTTCACAATTTTGTTTCTCAATGTGTGTTTCAAGTTTGGACCTGGAAATTTTAAGGCTTGTAACCACATTCATTGTGAACATTCACAATATTTTTGAATTTTTTTGAAACACCAATGCTCCCAGCCTTGGGGTACTCCCATTGCTCTAATGTCAAAATACATTTTTAATGTTTCAAAAAATTCCGGAAAAAAAGAATGGTCATAAGGAATGTCACTACATCCCCTATAAATTTCAGGTCCAAAATAAAATGTACATTGAGAAACAAAAAAGAGAAATTCAGATCTGAATAGTGCCAATGTTGTTTTTGTCTCTTCTTTACACTATTCATGCTAGATTTCACAATTTTGTTTCTCAATGTGCTTTCAAGTTTGGACCTGGAAATTTTAAGGCTTGTAACCACATTCATTGTGAACATTCACAATATTTTTGAATTTTTTTGAAACATAAATTATTATTTTTTGACATTTGAGTACTGGGAGTACCTCAAGGTTGGAAGCACCGGATACTTTTACGGGAGACGGCAGGGCTGCGCTGGCAGACGGTCCGTGACAACAACTAAAATGTCTTGATGGCTTGTGAGGGCTCAGAGGAGCTCAAGCAAATCTCAGAGCTCCCTTTCTATTGTACCAGGCATGCGTGTATTCTTTTTGAGGAAACGTGCATGCATTTTATCGAGTGTACTCGGCAATGCAATGAGAAAGGAGGCATTGGGGCTTGCCTGCTCTGCATTGACTAGTTGAATTTGGGTGTGGTTATTTTTTTGTTTTTGTTTTTTGTTTTGACGAAATACAGCCAGATGCTGTTTTTCATTCATTAAGAGGATTAATCTATTCGGAAGATACATGAGAGCAACATGTACCAAAATTGTTGGCACCCTCAACCAGGAACTTTACATATGTAGGAAAGGAAAAGGGAAAAGAGACGGGTAGAGTAAAACTAGGCTACTGTGCCAGCCACTTCACGCCTTTGACACCAGCCCGAACCAAGTATGCAACTCGTCAGTTATCAATTTGGGCGTGGTTGCAAACCTTGGTTTATGGTCTTGATCTGCTTGCCAAACGTAATGCATGATTAGCACTAGACAGACAACATGGTAAACTGAGGTTGAATGCATTGTTTTGCCGCCCCTAAAATATAGTGCCGAATGTTGAATGCATTGTTTTGCCATCTACAGACATATTTTTTAGGGGATCTACAGTCATATAGATGGCTGCCTGTGTACCATAATAAATTTAGGCCTTGCCCACCCTTGCCCATCCTGGCCCCACATATATCGCCATTCCCGATGAACCCTAGACTTTGGTCAAACCACACTCTTTGTCTCTCCACTCCACTTTTAGTCTCCTCCTCGCCTGTCCCCTCCCCTTTCGATCTATTGTGAGTGACGACGGCATCATAGCGTTCGGTGGCGGATTCGACGTCAACGATGGTTTGGAGGGGCTTCCCCTCTGCATCGCATTGCGCCGGTCGCGGTTGGACCGGGGTGGGAGCGAAAACTCTGGAGGCACACCATCGTTGCGTCCACGCAGCTCTATGTGCTCCGCGCGAAAACTCTGGAGGCACACCATCGTTGCGTCCACGCAACTCTAATGTGCTCCGCGCCTCAACCGATCCGCCGGCCCACGCACACATATCCGCTACCTCGCCCTGCTTCGGACAGACTTCCTGACCACCACTGGGTACTCGTGCCCGTGCTGGTACTGGCGAGGCCGTGGACACCCGAATCGGAGGAATGGGTTGCACGCCACCGAGCGACAATGGGCAAAGGAGGTGGCAGCGGTGGGGGATGCATTGGCCGCACGCCGGGACCGTGCATGTGCGCCAGTAGATCTAGAGGACCAGCGCCTCGCCGCGGTCCTCCGCCGCTCCCTCACGTCGATGAAGACTGATGTGTGGCGGCTCCGCCGCAAAAACACCAAAGCCCTCCAGCTCGCCATTGAGCAGTTGAAGCGCAAGGCTAGGGCGGAGGAGGCGGTGAAAGCATAGGCAACCCAGATTGCCAAGGTGTAGTCGCGCGCGGCCCGGAGGATGATTGGTGTCATCTCCTCCAATGAGGAGTCCGACCTCTCCAGCTCCGACGATGATGTTCCTTTCACCGCCGATGCCAACACACAGGGGTACAACCACACCGGTGACCACAAGGGGAAGGGGCCGGCGAGGAAATGGTAATTTCCTCCGATCATCTCCGTCCCTGTTTAGTTATTTTAGTTTAGATCCTAGATTGTTCGGCGATAAACTATGTGTATTTTGGTCCGATGAACTGCGATGTATATATTCCCCTATGCAATTTCGTTGATCTATGTTGGTTTTTTGCTTTGTTTTGTTTATCCATGTAGTTTCGTTCATCACTGTTGAGTATATTGTGTACGTGTATATTTGTGTGTAGGGCCCACCTCCTGTTTCCTTTGTATAGTTGAGGTTGTGGCCCACCTCTGTACTTACATATACGTGCCTGGTGCACCGATCAATACATTGAGATTGCACAGCCCATATCTTGTCCTTCTACATGGTATCTATCGCAGCATGATCCTAAACCTTAAGCCGCCGCCGCCGCCGCGCCCCTACGCGCCGCCGCCGCCGCCACCAGCCGCCACCTCCCCGATCGCCGTCGCCGTCGCTAGTCGCCGCCGCCTCTCCCCACCTCCTCGCACGACGTCGCCGCCGCCTCTCTTCGAGGCCGCCGCCGCCGCAACTCCCGCTTCCGACCGCGCCCCATCTCTCCCTCCTACCCGCGCTGCACCCTCCCCTTCCGCCCGCGCCGCACCCGCACCTTCCCCTGCGCCGCCGCACCTCCTAGTCCGCGCCGCCGCACCTCCCAAACCCTAACCCTAGCCATGAGTTCCTCCTCGTCCACTGTCTCCAACCCGTTCGCCGGCCCCGATGTCACCCTCGTCCGCGACCTCAACATCCATGAGCGTGTCCCGGTCAAGCTTGATCACACCACCGTGTCCTACTCTGCTTGGAAGCGGTATTTTTCGCTTGTGTTCCGTGAGTACCTCCTGCACGGCCACGTGGATGGCACCGTCGACTCGGCGCTCATGATCAACGACGAGGAGTGGATGATCCTCGATGCCACCATCATCCGCTGGTTCTACCTCACCATCTCCAGCGACCTCTTCCACACCGTGGTGAACGACGAGGACGACACCTATGCGGTCTGGACCAAGCTCAACGGCCTCTTCACCGACAATCGGCTGCAGCGCAAGGTCCTTGTCGGGGTGGACGGCGTCCCCCGCGAGCACCTATGGGGCCGGAGCCCCTTTCGTTGTCCGGTGAGGGGGGCGGAGGGAGCACGGAGAGCAGATCGAGGCGAGCACACGGGCGGTTTACCCAGGTTCGGGCCGCGATGGACGCGTAAAACCCTACTCCTGCTTGGTTGTATTGAACTGGGGAGCTCGGGAGCTTGGAGAGCTAGCTACACCGAGCGTATGGCTGTCTGGATTCCGAATCTCCGAACCCGAACCCCCTCTACGTTGCACACGGGCCTCCTTTTATAGCGCAAAGGGGTCACCGACAGGTGTCAACGTAAGAGAAAGGGGTAAAAGTGTAAAAGGGGTGGAAGTTGTAACAGTGCGGGAACAGTGGCGCTACAGTGCGGCACAGTGTTATCATACCTACTTCTGACGGTAGGGGACAAGGGCATTAAATGCCCGTCACGGTTGCCTGGACAGCACCGAGGCGGACCGTTAGGTGCGCCACTGCTCGCCACGCTGGTGGCTGCATGCCACCGCATACCCCAGGCTGCGCGGTGCCCCGCCACGTGCCCTTGGGGGAAACCCCGGAGCGACGCGTGGGCGGGTGAGCTGGAGCGCAGTCCTGAGGTGGCGATTTGCCGCGGCAAGTGGCTTGCCGCGGGGGTCGTCTTCCTGTGCCTGATAGCTTGCCGGCTATCAGGCCTTGCCGGGGCGCATGGCGCGCCGTGGCGGGCTTCTCTTGTGGTGCCTGGGTTCGGCCTTCCCGACAAGCTCCTCTTGTCGGGGTCTCGATCTTCTGTCTCGTATACTTTGTTCTTGGATGGTATTACATGGGCTTAGTCGTCCCGGAAAGCTCCTCTTGCCGGGGTCTTGTCTTCTTGGCCCGGCAAGCTCCTCTTGCCGGGGGCCTTGTCTTCAATGCTTGGTCTTCTCTTGGCGCTTCCTGGGCGGGCCTCGCCGCAGGGTGCTACAACTGCCCGTGCACAAGTCTGGGGTACTAAGGTACCCCTACTTTAGTACACCGACAGGAGCCCCCGGGCCTGGGCCACACACGGTGCCGAGCGTCGTTGGGCCAGGCCCTAACAGTGCACGGGCACGCGTGGCCTTGGTCGCGCTGCTCCTTAACTCCGCATCCGTCGCACCTTCCCCAGGCGGCGCGCGCTTATCGCGGCGTCGTGGGGGCGAAACGCCCGTTCCCTCTTTAAGTGGAGGGAGGTGCGGAGGCGCGGCTCGATAAATGAACGGGGGTGAGGCGCGGCTTTCGAGGCGTCCGTTCCCCATAATCACGGGATGGGGAGAGGTCGTCCCACCCGTCGCCTCGGTTCTGCGCGCCCACCACGTGGTCCTCATGCACTCGGAGTCGCGGCGGCGGAGGCAGGGAGTCGGGCCGGCGCGGGTCGATGCAGTGGGTCGGCCCCAGTCGCCTGCCCTTCCTCCGCTTCTATTGGAGGAGCGAGGCGGCCGCGTCCCCACTCCGCCCCTTTATAAGGAGCGAAAGGGGGCAACGGAAATCCGCACTCCATCTCCTTCCTCCTTCTGCTTCTGGTTTCCTTCCCCCATCTGCGATGAAGGGGGGGAACCCTGGTTCTTCTTCGGTTGCCGCGAGGGTGTCTGCTAGGCAACGCGCCCCTCCTCCCCTTGCGCCCGCGGCGGCGGAGCCGGTCGTCAGGGGAAGAGGGAGAGGGCGAGGTCGCGGACGAGGTCGTGGACGGGGCCGGGGCGCTCGGGGCGGATGGATCGGTGCGCCGTCCTCGCCTCCGCCAGCGGCTCCGTTCCTTCCCGCGGTCCATCTCGGGGACGACCACCGGGGTCTTCTCTTCGGCCCGGCAAGCTCCTCTTGCCGGGGGCTTGATCTCCTCGGGCGGCCGGAGTGGCGAGGCTGGGGAAGAGGAAGAGGCTGGCGGCAAGGCCGCTGCCTTATCTTCCAGCTCTGCCTCCGGCGCCTCCGTCTTCTTCAGCCTCCGGAGACCCCCGGGCGGAGCCCCCGGATCTTCTTTTGGTGCCTTCTGCCACCCGTAGCTCGCCTAGGTGCCCCTTTCGCCCTCTTCGCCTACTTGCCCTACCTCCTGAGGAGAGAGACAAGAAAGGGATTACGGGCACCTTATCTCTTTTCAGCTTGTAAGCCTTCGGGCCTTAGTTGCGTTTAAGCCTTGTAATCCCTTCTTTCATGTTTTTCATTCTCTCTGAACTGTACCTGAGTGGAATGTTTTTAATGAAAAGGGGATGTTTGCCGGATCATTTGTCTCGCGGGTGGAAACCGCGGTAAGGAACGAATCCTTTACATCGTTAAGATAGACAGTTTCTCGCCCGGCAACAGGCCCAGCCGCTCCCCCGCACTGCTCGACCTTTCTCACGCCCTTGGCGGAGGCGGGGAGCAGGCGGGTTCCGGCCCCTCGCTTCCCTCCCCCTTGCTGCCGCGGCTGCTATCGAAACGGGCCCCAGGAACGCGCTCTGGGGCTTGCCGCTAAGAGAGCACGGTAGCTTTTCAGGAGGAAAGGAGGCTTTCAAATTCCACAGTCCATAAGAGAATGCATGATGAGGGATGTAAAAACTTATCTGAGGTTGCAGCCCCCGGCGACTCTGGCTCGCCGGGGCGTAGGTGTTGGCTCGTCCTTCTCCTCTTCCTTGTCCTTGAGCGGCCCGGCAAGGACATTCAATTCCTGCGAGCCAAAGGGAAAGGACGGGAAAAAGACGCGGACTCGACCTCTAAGTTAGGGGTTAGCGACAGTTAGGAACTGACAACCCTAACCAAGGACGAGACTCTGACTCAGCATGCATGCTAAAATCTAGGGCGCCAGCGCTTCTTTATCTTCGGCCAGGGGCTTCGCCTGGCTTTGTACGAGGGGTTACATGCAACATCGGCAAGGCCTGCACAAACCGGTGGTTGCCGGAGCGGATCACGGCAACCGCGCCTTATGGGCAAAACTTGCGAAGATGCTCTATGTTCCCAGGAGTTGCTCACTGGTAGGCCCTCTTCGGTCTTGAGGCGGACAGCGCCGGGCCTCGCGACTCGTCTCACCCGATAAGGGCCTTCCTGCTTCGGCGTCGAGTTGTTATAATTCTTGGCCGACTGAACGTGCCTAAGAACAAGGTCGCCTAACAGGGCAACTTTATCTGATGCCAGGGGCTTCGCCTGGCTTTGTACAAGGGGTTACATGCAGCAGCGGCAAGGCCTGTACAAACCGATGGTTGCCGGAGCGGATCACGGCAACCGCGCCTTATGGGCGAAACTTGCGAAGATGCTCTATGTTCCCAGGAGTTGCTCACTGGTAGGCCCTCTTCGGTCTTGAGGCGGACAGCGCCGGGCCTCGCGACTCGTCTCACCCGATAAGGGCCTTCCTGCTTCGGCGTCGACTTGTTATAATTCTTGGCCGACTGAACGTGCCTAAGAACAAGGTCGCCTAACAGGGCAACTTTATCTGGTGCCAGGGGCTTCGCCTGGCTTTGTACAAGGGGTTACATGCAACAGCGGCAAGGCCTGTACAAACCGATGGTTGCCGGAGCGGGTCACGGCAACCGCGCCTTAGGGGTGAAACTTGCGAAGATGCTCTATGTTCCAGGAGTTGCTCACTGGTACGCCTTCTTCGGTCTCGAGGCGGACAGCGCCAGGCCTCGTGACTTGTCTCACCCGATAAGGTCCTTCCCACTTTGGCGTCAACTTGTTGGAATCCTTGGCCGACTGAGTGCGCCGAAGAACAAGGTCGCCCTCTTCGAGACTCCTGGCCTTGACCTTGCGGCTATGGTAGCGACGCAAGGCTTGCTGGTATCGAGCAGCTCGTACCGCAGCCTGGAGACGTCCTTCCTCAAGGAGCAGCGCGTCATCTTGGCGCAGCTGCTCTTGCTCGAGCTCGTCATAAACGAGCACCCGAGGAGATCCGTATACGAGTTCCGTGGGGATAACTGCTTCCGCTCCATAGACTAGAGCAAAGGGTGTCTGTCCGGTGGCTCGACTCGGTGTCGTTCTGATTGACCAAAGAGCCGCCGGCAGCTCCTCAATCCAATTTCTTCCGCACTTGCGCAGCCTGTCGAAGGTCCTGGTCTTGAGTCCGCGCAGCACTTCAGCGTTGGCCCTTTCTGCTTGACCGTTGCTCCTGGGGTGAGCAACCGAAGCGAAACAGACCTTGGCGCCGAGATCCTGGGCGTATTGCATGAAGGCGCGACTTGTGAATTGTGTCCCGTTGTCGGTGATGATTCTGTTGGGGATTCCGAAACGGCAGACGATCGACCGGAAGAACTTGACTGCTGACTGCGCGGTCACCTTCCTCACTGGCTCCACTTCTGGCCACTTCGTGAACTTGTCGATTGCAACGTACAAGTACTCGAAGCCCCCGACGGCTCGGGGAAAAGGGCCGAGGATATCGAGCCCCCAGACCGAGAAGGGCCAGGATAAAGGGATTGTTCGGAGAGCTTGAGCTGGCTGATGAATCTGTTTTGCATGGAACTGGCACGCTTCACACTTGGTTACTAGTGCAGTTGCATCTTGGAGGGCTTCTTGCCAGAAGAACCCTTGCCGGAAGGCTTTCCCGACAAGTGCTCTTGCGCCAATGTGATGGCCGCATATGCCTCCGTGTATCTCTGCCAACAGCTTCTGTCCGTCTTTCCTGGAGATGCACTTCAATCTGACACCGTTGAGTCTCCTTCTGTACAGCTCGTTGTCCACGAACTGGTACATACTTGACTGCCTGGTGATCTTCTCCATCTCTTCTGGGTCGTCGGGAAGTTCTCCAGTTTGCAGAAAACGGACGATCTGCTGCGCCCATGCCGGAGCCCGGGGCTCGACGGCAAGGACTAAAGGCATGAAGGCCGCTGCGGGGACCCCGGCTTCTACGGCAAGAACCTCTGGTTCCGCCGGAGCCGGTGATCCCCCGGCAAGCTTGCCGGGGCAAAGCTTGTCGGGAACCCCCGCTTCAACTGGACAGATCCTCGGATCCGCAGGAGCGGACTGTTCCTCAGCGTTCAGACTGCTGATCTGCTTGCCGGAGCAAGGCTTATCGGGGACACCTGCTTCGACTGGACGGATCCTGGGATCCGCAGGAGCGGGCTGTCCCCCGGCTTTCTGGTTGTTGATCTTGGGGAGGCGCTGCTGGGTCGTCGTTTGTCGGGACGGACGCGACGCGTCCTCGGAGGCCGAGGCTCGGTCGTCCGCCCTGTTCTTGGATTTGGTGGCGCCGCGAGTGTTCTCGCCGGTGGCCACCCCTCCGACGGCGTCTCCCCCGCCCACCGTTGGCTCCGGTAGCGGTGGAAGAGACGCGGACGGGCCCGCGACCTCCGAAGCCTTCTTCTTCGGGGCCATGGTGTTGATGAAGCTAGCGAATTCGGAGAAGCTGACGAAGAGCGCGCTCGCGCGAACGCCGGATCTGATCCGCACAACCTCGACGCACCCCTACCTGGCGCGCCAAAGATGTCGGGGTGGACGGCGTCCCCCGCGAGCACCTATGGGGCCGGAGCCCCTTTCGTTGTCCGGTGAGGGGGGCGGAGGGAGCACGGAGAGCAGATCGAGGCGAGCACACGGGCGGTTTACCCAGGTTCGGGCCGCGATGGACGCGTAAAACCCTACTCCTGCTTGGTTGTATTGAACTGGGGAGCTCGGGAGCTTGGAGAGCTAGCTACACCGAGCGTATGGCTGTCTGGATTCCGAATCTCCAAACCCGAACCCCCTCTACGTTGCACACGGGCCTCCTTTTATAGCGCAAAGGGGTCACCGACAGGTGTCAACGTAAGAGAAAGGGGTAAAAGTGTAAAAGGGGTGGAAGTTGTAACAGTGCGGGAACAGTGGCGCTACAGTGCGGCACAGTGTTATCATACCTACTTCTGACGGTAGGGGACAAGGGCATTAAATGCCCGTCACGGTCGCCTGGACAGCACCGAGGCGGACCGTTAGGTGCGCCACCGCTCGCCACGGTGGTGGCTGCATGCCACCGCATACCCCAGGCTGCGCGGTGCCCCGCCACATGCCCTTGGGGGAAACCCCGGAGCGACGCGTGGGCGGGTGAGCTGGAGCGCAGTCCTGAGGTGGCGATTTGCCGCGGCAAGTGGCTTGCCGCGGGGGTCGTCTTCCTGTGCCTGATAGCTTGCCGGCTATCAGGCCTTGCCGGGGCGCATGGCGCGCCGTGGCGGGCTTCTCTTGTGGTGCCTGGGTTCGGCCTTCCCGACAAGCTCCTCTTGTCGGGGTCTCGATCTTCTGTCTCGTATACTTTGTTCTTGGATGGTATTACATGGGCTTAGTCGTCCCGGCAAGCTCCTCTTGCCGGGGTCTTGTCTTCTTGGCCCGGCAAGCTCCTCTTGCCGGGGGCCTTGTCTTGAATGCTTGGTCTTCTCTTGGCGCTTCCTGGGCGGGCCTCGCCGCAGGGTGCTACAACTGCCCGTGCACAAGTCTGGGGTACTAAGGTACCCCTACTTTAGTACACCGACAGTCCTGCTCTATGGTGAGTTTTACGGGTGCCAGCAACTTGACTCATCCATCGATGATTTTTGCATTGTGACGCCACCGATTCAATCGTACAGTAATCATGCACGCAAATGTGTACGATCAAGATCAGGGACTCACGGGAAGATATCACAACACAACTCTACAAACAAAATAAGTCATACAAGCATCATAATACAAGCCAGGGGCCTCGAGGGCTCGAATACAAGTGCTCGATCATAGACGAGTTAGCGGAAGCAACAATATCTGAGTATACAGATATAAGTTAAACAAGTTTGCCATTAGATGGCTAGCACAAACTGGGATACAGATCGAACGAGGCGCAGGCCTCCTGCCTGGGATCCTCATAACTACTCCTGGTCGTTGTCAGCGGGCTGCACGTAGTAGTAGGCACCTCCAGTGTAGTAGGAGTCATCATCGACGATGGCGTCTGGATCCTGGGCTCCATCGTCTGATTGCAGCAATCGGGTAGAGAGATGGGGAAAAGGGGAAACAAGGCAACCGTGAGTACTCATCCAAAGTACTCGCAAGCAAGGAGCTAAACTACATATGCATGGATATATGTGTAAAGGGCCATATCAGTGGACTGAACTGCAGAATGCCAGAATAAGAGGGGGATAACTAATACTGTCGAAGACTACGCTTCAGGCAGCCTCCGTCTTGCAGCATATAGAAGAGAGTAGACTTAAGTCCTCCAAGTAGCATCGCATAGCATAATCCTACCCGGCGATCCCCTCCTCGATGCCCGGTTAGAGAGCGATCACCGGGTTGTATTTGGCACTTGGAAGGGTGTGTTTTATTAAGTATCCGGTTCTAGTTGTCATAAGGTCAAGGTACAACTCCGGGTCATCCTTTTACCGAGGGACACGACTATTCGAATAGATAAACTTCCCTGCAGGGGTGCACCACATAACCCAACATGCTTGATCCCATTTGGCCGGACACACTTTCCTGGGTCATGCCCAGCCTCGGAAGATCAACACGTCGCAGCCCTACCTAGGCACAACAGAGAGGTCAGCATGCCGGTCTAAACCTAAGCGCGCAGGGGTCTGGGCCCATCGCCCTGAGCACACCTGCACGTTGCGAAGGCGGCCGGAAGCAGACCTAGCCTAGTGGCGTTCCAGTCCAATCCGGCGCGCGCCGCTCAGTCGCTGACGTCAAGAAGGCTCCGGCTGATACCACGACGCCGAGTACCCATATCTTTCCCACGTAGTTGGTTAGTGCGTATAGTCCAAATGGCCAGACTCAGATCAAATACCAAGATCTCGTTAAGCGTGTTAAGTATCCGCGAACGCCGAACAGGGCCAGGCCCACCTCTCTCCTAGGTGACCTCAACCTGCCATGTCGCTTCGCCACAAAGATCCACACAGAGGGCCGTTGGGACAAAGGTCCTTTCAGCCCCCAATCCGTGAATCACTCGCGGGTGCTCCTCGAGCCGACCCGACTTTAGTTACCACATGTATCATGTATAAAGTAGTATATACCCGTGATCAACTCCCGAGTGATCACGGCCCGATGGTATAGCACAGCAGACGGACAAGAATGTAGGGCCACTGATGGAAACTAGCATCCTATACTAAGCAGGTAGGATTGCAGGTAAAGGTAACAACAGTAGTAACAAGGACAGGCTATGCATCAGGATAGGAATAACGGAAAGCAGTAACATGCTACACTACTCTAATGCAAGCAGTATAGAGAAGAGTAGGCGATATCTGGTGATCAAGGGGGGGCTTGCCTGTTTGCTCTGGCAAGAGAGAGGGGTCATCAACTCCGTAGTCGTACTGGGTAGCAGCGGCGTCGGTCTCGGTGTCTAGCGAGGGAAGAGGGGGGAGAAACAATAAATATTTAAGCAAACAGATGCAAAACGATGCATGACAAAGCAATGTGTGATGCTAGACGTGCCCTAACGCGTATGAGGTGATACCGGTGAAGGGGGGAAACATCCGGGAAAATATCCCCGGTGTTCCACGTTTTCGGGCAGAGGAGCCGAGGGGCAAAGTTGTGAGTTCGATAGTTTAGGGGGGTGTGGCGGACGAACGGGTTGCGTATCTGGAATCGTCTCGTCGTTCTGAGCAACTTTCATGTACAAAGTTTTTCCATCCGAGCTACGGTTATTTTATATTAATTTTAAAAGGATTTTATCATTTTCTAGAATTAACAGAATTAATTTAATACTAAAATGCATTTATGACGTCAGCATGATGTCATCATGACGTCAGTGGTCAAACGTGGACTTTGACTAGTCAACAGAACTCTGGGTCCCACATGTCATTTACACAGGTTAACTAAACCAGGTTAATTAGACTAACTAAGTGATTAGGCTAATTTATTTTAATTAGATTAGTTAAACATGATTAATTAAGTTAATTATTTAGTTAATTAATTGATTAATTAATATTTTTATTTATTTTTATTATTCCCTTTTTTAATATCTTTTTTTAAAACGTTTGGGGGTGGGACCTCCTAGTCAGTGGCTCTGGGGGAGGCTTGCGGGCGCTGGGCATGCGGGTTTCGGGCCTCGCCGAACGATGCGGGCGCACGGTGCTGGCCTCAAGCGCGGCCCCGCGGCCAGGCGGCGGAGCTCGGCCAGTCGGGCGGGGCCGGTGGCAGGAAGGCGGCGGCGTGCAGCGGCTGAGGTAGGACGGCAAGGCAGCGGGAGTAGTGGGGCGTGGGCGCGCGTTGGCGAGCCGGGGCGCGGCCACCCGCGGATGCGCACGAGTGCTGCGGCGGTGAGCGTCCAGGGGGGCACGGGCGCAGCAGCACGCAGTCGGGCGTGGTAGGGAGAGGCAGTGCGCGGCCAGGGGCGCGGGCAGTGCAATGGGTGCGCGGTCAGGGCGCGGCGAGCACGCGCTCGCCGCGAGCGCGGGCGCGATACGAAGATGGCGCGGTGATGCCGTTTAGCCGACGGCAACGCAGAACAAGGTGGAAAAGAGGGCTCACCCCCGTTGCAGAGTCGGGGGGTCGGCGAGGCTCGACAGAGCCGATGAGGGCGAGATGAGGGGGCGAGCGACATGGACGAGGAAGTCCGGCGACGGGGGGGGGGGGGGGGGCTCCGCGCGGCGACGTCGGCCTCAGGGCGCCGCGGTTGTCGGGGGCGAGGGTCGGTGTGGACGGCGGGGAGGAGATGATGACGGGGCGGTCTGGTTTCCCTGGTCCGGTGGGGAGACGGCATCAGCGAGGTAGAGGCGGGGCGGCGGCGCCAGGGGCTCCCTCGGGTGCGTGCGGGAGTGGGGTGGGAAGGGGCGCTCGTCGATGGGGGGAGAGGGCGCTCGTCCCTGATCCAGATCGGGACGAGGAGAGGAGAGACGTGGGGAGTGGGAGGAGTGGGTTAGGATTCGGTGTCCCCTGGGGGGTTAGTAGGTGAGGTGGGGTGGGCCGGTCCGGCCGGGCCGGCCTGTAGCTAGCTGGGCCATTCGGCCCAGGGAGAGGGGTTCTTTTCTTTTGTCCTTTCTTTTTTTAGTTTTGTTTTCTGTTTTCTTTTAACCTTTAATAGATTTTAGTTTAATTAAAATACAATAATAGTCCCTACATTAGTATTACTAAACATCCCACTGCCACAAGCAATTTAGCACATTTTAGAAAGTAGTTTGTATTTGCTTATTAATTTACGGGCAATTAATTAATAGTTCTACCACTATTTTATTTATTTTAGTGCATTTAACTATTTTATAACAGTGTGTCTTCTCCACCAATATTTATTATGAATTACATGCTACATTCAGAACATATTAGTTTTGACTTTTGAAAACTTTTTCTAGTTTGACTTTATGTCAAATTTGAATTTGAAAGAGTTTTGAATCATCGCGAGATTATCAACAGTAATCGTGGTGACGTGACAACATTAGTAGAGGTTTATTGTAGCTTGATTATCCGGGCGTCACAATTCTCCTCCACTACAAGAAATCTTGTCCAGAGATTTAAGAGGTAGAGCAAGGGGGAAAGGTCTGGTTACAATATTCAATGAATCTTCTTGGTCTTGGTTGCCCTTCTCGAAAAAAATTGAACCCTCTTGTTGATGTCTTCATTTCTCTGCTTTAGGTCATCATGATGAAGTCTTCATCCTTTCTTCGGTGGTCTCACTGTACTTATGAAAAATGATCAAGGTTATCTTCAAAGGAACTGACCTCTACAAGGTCACGTATCTGGTAGAGAACATCAGGGAGGGTGACGAATAGTAACTCTCGAATTGAAACTTAAGAAATTATCGAGAGCAAAGTAAGGAGGTGCAAAATAGAAGTTTCAAGCTTTTAGGCAATCGTTCGTTGCCTAAAACGAAGTGTGAAAGAGGGTTCAAAGAAATGGGAATAAGTATTGCGTCCGATACCATAATAGATCACTAGGCAGGTGGCCCGTGAATTACATACGAAGTCAAGCGTGGGGAATAACTTTGACAATAGGTTTTACATGAGAGTCAGGTTTTGATCCTGTGGAACTGTGGGTTATGGGCCCACCATGTGGGTTAAAAGTAGGAAGGGCGATGACATCTTGCACAATCATGTGAGCAAGGCATGTCAGAGGATAGTCTGTCGGTTATGTCGGCAACAACATCGGTACCAAGGGTGAGGGACAAAGAGAACCATTTTCCTGCTCGTTGAACGAGGCGGACCAGTAGGCAAAGTTCTCTTCCATCGACGGTTACCGGAATGTCATCAACAAAAGTAACAGGGTCTTTCTGACAGAGTTGTACACTGAGGTGTTTACAAAAGCAGGAGGATATTACTGCTTAGATCATATAGACCTCAAGAAGGTTAAACCAAACAATGGAAAGGAAAATATGATTATCAGATTAAACCGAACAATGGAAAGGAAAAATGTGTTTAAACACATATTCCGGGGATATATCCTTCCCAAGGACAAGCAGAGATTAAATCATGATATTCGTGCCAGGATATGATGTAAGAAACTCTTTCGATAAGGGGAGAGAATTTTCATGACACTACCCATACAACGGTGCCTGGATAATAGAGCAAGTAACATTTAGCATTGGGCTTCAAATGTTCTTGTTGAAAATCGGAGTACCATAGACATGCTTCAAGATAGCATTGACATGGTATTCAAGCAAAGGTTAGACTTTGGGATACACAAAGGATCCATCAGGAACAACTCATAGAATAAGTCTTTTAATTTCCTCATGGAAGAATGGATAACCTTGATAAAAAGGAAACTATAACAGTAGGTCCTCCGTCCAGGTGTGCTGGGCATGACATCACCTTACCGGGTCATAAAAGAACATTGTTATTACCCTTAGAAATATGTTCTAACCATCATATCTGACCGAGATTCAGATCAGATTGGTGTCAGGATAACTCAGACTCATGATGCCCGAGAAGAAAAGATGCAACACAAATTAACGCAAGGACATCCTAAGATTCTCGGGAAATCTACTATGGAAGCGAGTTCCGAAATAGGAGCTCATCATTAAACCAATGAAGGGATAAGGTGGTAGCTGATGAACTCAGCGACAGTTCTTCGAGATTTCTAAAAAGATGCACCTCCTCAATTATGTGGATAAGGAGATAGCATTTGTCACATCAAATGGTATAATGAGGTATGCCCGAGGAAAACATGCACAGCTAAACATTGGTTGAAACGTGCGCCCAAAATATGGGCTTAGGTAGCATGATCAATGTTAAAATGGTGATTCGATAACCAATGGTCTAAGAATGAATTATCGACCATTTACTTCAAAGCAATAGGGTTGCTTGAAGTTTTAAAGTCGCACATCATAACTCAATTGTTGATTTTCCTGTTAGAAACAACACGAGGAAAAAGGAATAATGGTGATGGCAAGAAGTATCACCTGTATCAAGAATTCTTGAGAGGTTGTGAAATTCTCACGACATTCTTGACATAAAAGATGGTAATACTCGAGGTAGTTCTGTATAGAGGTTGGACAAGCATATTGATTTGCAGAAGACAAGTGCTTTAACTTGTCCGCAAATGGGATCAAGGAAGAACAATCCTGGTCAGAACCACGACTGCAAAAGACCAAATCCCCGATATAATATGAACTTCTACCAAGGGAATAAATAATTTAAGAGAAGTTTCCATGATAAGATCTACATCGTGTCCATGGGCATGAACACTAGGTTCAAGGTCGACTCCCACTTCTCCAATGCATAACCTTTCATTCACTCCTCCTTTTCGAAGAAGTTGTAGTGTTGAAATTTTATCTGGCAAAATACCAAAAGAGTATGACTCGTGAAAACCTTCAAGTTCACACGGTTTAGAAAAGGCATAGATTCAACCCATCAGGGTATCGTGGAAACCTATACCACAAGCTTCAATAGTAAATACCACCAGCTCGAAAGCAGAGCATGGTTGGTCAATCAGAGGATAGGATTTACCAATGGAGAAAGAACTTCCAAAGGGATTGAATATGAAGGACGCTATCGGATAAAATCCAACAAAGGATCCGGTGGTCCTCAAAGGATCTGATGTGAGCATCGGTACTCAACCAGAGGAAGAAACAATGCAAGGAGATCAGACTATAGAAACAACTGAATAATTCAAAGCTCAAATGTAAAAGAATCATGATTTCCGACCAAGGGATCAGAAGCAAACACCCTGATTAAGGATGGATAAATTGAATAGCCTCAATCGACGGCAATTGGATTGGTTGAGAACCAGCTCATGTTTAAAATGACGTCTGAGCCGGAAAAATAATTTATAAGGATCAAAATGACGGTGCCTAAGGATACTTAACGAATATTGCCAGACATATGGAAAGCATCCATCATGCAAGTAGACAAGTATTGCAGAGCAATAAGCTACTAAGGATTTTTGGAGGATCGAATAGTATTTCGAAGACCATTGTGAAACACATGAACAACTGGAGGATGGGCGGATACTCGATAAGTGCGAGAATTATCCGTAGGGGTATTCAGGTGACAAAGACAGCAAGGCAGTAAGCTCAAAGGATTATCGAAACAACGACGAGTATTTTGGGGTATCTTGTAATAACAAGACCAACTGGGGATGAATGTAAGAATAACAATTGCAAGTAGTTATCCATAAGGGTTGACGGTGGAAGGGGAATTGCAAACGCGATGAACACAAGTTCTAGGGTTAACAGTGGAGAGTATCTTCAGGGTCTTCACGTGCAGCAGACGATCATCAGTAATAAATGGGCTCTCCAGCAGGAAGTGGTAACGAGAACCTAGAGTTAGATTTTTGCAAAATCATTTAACCCGAATAGAAGAGAGATCAGAGTCCCAGAGTATAGGTCGAGGAATAAAAGATCCTAATACCACCCGATGGCGACGTGGGCCCGTAAGGCACACAACCAAGTTAGTAAAAGTTTTTGCAATGTCAAGACTCGACTTCGGCCAAGGAGTGTGGAAGGGGGATTCCTACAGGCAGTCGGCTCTGATACCAACTTGTGATGCCCCCGATTCAATCATACAGTAATCATGCACGCAAATGTGTATGATCAAGATCAGGGACTCACGGGAAGATATCACAACACAACTCTACAAATAAAATAAGTCATACAAGCATCATAATACAAGCCAGGGGCCTCGAGGGCTCGAATACAAGTGCTCGATCATAGATGAGTCAGCGGAAGCAACAATATCTGAGTACAGACATAAGTTAAACAAGTTTGCCATTAGATGGCTAGCACAAACTGGGATACAGATCGAACGAGGCACAGGCCTCCTGCCTGGGATCCTCCTAACTACTCCTGGTCGTTGTCAGCGGGCTGCACGTAGTAGTAGGCACCTCCAATGTAGTAGGAGTCGTCGTCGACGGTGGCGTCTGGATCTTGGGCTCCATCGTCTGATTGCAGCAATCGGGTAGAGAGATGGGGAAAAGGGGAAACAAGGCAACCGTGAGTACTCATCCAAAGTACTTGCAAGCAAGGAGCTACACTACATATGCATGGATATATGTGTAAAGGGCCATATCAGTGGACTGAACTGCATAATGCCAGAATAAGAGGGGGATAACTAATACTGTCGAAGACTACGCTTCTGGCAGCCTCCGTCTTGCAGCATATAGAAGAGAGTAGACTGAAGTCCTCCAAGTAGCATCGCATAGCATAATCCTACCCGGCGATCCCCTCCTCGATGCCCGATTAGAGAGCGACCACCGGGTTATATTTGGCACTTGGAAGGGTGTGTTTTATTAAGTATCCGGTTCTAGTTGTCATAAGGTCAAGGTACAACTCCGGGTCGTCCTTTTACCGAGGGACACGGCTATTCGAATAGATAAACTTCCCTGCAGGGGTGCACCACATAAACCAACACGCTTGATCCCATTTGGCCGGACACACTTTCCTGGGTCATGCCCGGCCTCAGAAGATCAACACGTCGCAGCCCTACCTAGGCACAACAGAGAGGTCAGCACGTCGGTCTAAACCTAAGCGCGCAGGGGTCTGGGCCCATCGCCCTGAGCACACCTGCACGTTGCGAGGGCGACCGGAAGCAGACCTAGCCTAGTGGTGTTCCAGTCCAATCCGGCGCGCGCTGCTCAGTCGCTGACGTCTAGAAGGCTTCGGCTGATACCACGACGCCGAGTGCCCATATCTTTCCCACGTAGTTGGTTAGTGCATATAGACCAAATGGCCAGACTCAGATCAAATACCAAGATCTCGTTAAGCGTGTTAAGTATCCGCGAACGCCGAACTGGGCCAGGCCCACCTCTCTCCTAGGTGATCTCAACCTACCCTGTCGCTCCGGCACAAAGATCCACACAGAGGGCCGTTGGGACAAAGGTCCTTTCAGCCCCCAATCCGTGAATCACTCGCGGGTGCTCCTCGAGCCGACCCGACTTTAGTTACCACATGTATCATGTATAAAGTAGTATATACCCGTGATCAACTCCCGAGTGATCACGGACCGATGGTATAGCACAACAGACGAACAAGAATGTAGGGCCACTGATGGAAACTAGCATCCTATACTAAGCAGGTAGGATTGCAGGTAAAGGTAACAACAGTAGTAACAAGGACAGGCTATGCATCAGGATAGGAATAACGGAAAGCAGTAACATGCTACACTACTCTAATGCAAGCAGTATAGAGAAGAGTAGGCGATATCTGGTGATCAAGGGGGGGGCTTGCCTGGTTGCTCTGGCAAGAGAGAGGGGTCGTCAACTCCGTAGTTGTACTGGGTAGCAGCGGCGTCGGTCTCGGTGTCTAGCAAGAGAAGAGGGGGAAGAAACAATAAATATTTAAGAAAACAGATGCAAAACGATGCATGACAAAGCAATGTGTGATGCTAGACGTGCCCTAACACGATATGAGGTGATACCGGTGAAGGGGGGAAACATCCGGGAAAATATCCCCGGTGTTTCGCGTTTTCGGGCAGAGGAGCCGAGGGGGAAAGTTGCGAGTTCGATAGGTTAGGGGGTGTGGCGGACGAACGGGTTGCGTATCCGGAATCGTCTCGTCGTTCTGAGCAACTTTCATGTACAAAGTTTTTCCATCCGAGCTAAGGTTTATTTTACATTAATTTTAAAAGGATTTTATCATTTTCTAGAATTAACAGAATTAATTTAATCCTAAAATGCATTTATGACGTCAGCATGATGTCATCATGACGTCAGCGGTCAAACATGGACTTTGACTAGTCAACAGAACTCTGGGTCCCACATGTCATTTACACAGGTTAACTAAACCGGGTTAATTAGACTAACTAAGTGATTAGGCTAATTTATTTTAATTAGATTAGTTAAACATGATTAATTAAGTTAATTATTTAGTTAATTAATTGATTAATTAATATTTTTATTTATTTTTATTATTCCCTTTTTTAATCTTTTTTTTAAAACGTTTGGGGGTGGGACCTCCTAGTCAATGGCTCTGGGGGAGGCTTGCGGGCGCTAGGCATGCGGGTATCGGGCCTCGCCCGAACGATGTGGGCGCACGGTGCTGGCCTCAAGCGCGGCCCCGCGGCCAGGCGGCGGAGCTCGGCCAGTCGGGCGGGGCCGATGGCAGGAAGGCGGCGGCGCGCAGCGGTAGAGGCAGGACGGCGCGGCAGCGGGAGCAGTGGGGCGTGGGCGCGCGCTGGCGAGCCGGGGCGCGGCCACCCGCGGATGCGCACGCGTGCGGCGGCGGTGAGCGGCCAGGGGGGCACGGGCGCAGCAGCACAGAGCCGGGCATGGTCGGGAGAAGCAGCGCGTGGACAGGGGCGCGGCCAGTGCAAAGGGTGCGCGGTCAGGGCATGGCGAGCACGCGCTCGCTGCGAGCGAGGGCGCGAGACGAAGAGGGGGCGGTGGTGCCGTTTAGCCGACGGCAACGCAAAACGAGGGGGAAAAGAGGGCTCACCCCCGTTGCAGAGTAGGGGGGTCGGCGAGGCTCGACAGAGCCGATGAGGGCGAGATGAGGGGGCGAGCGACATGGACGAGGAAGTCCGGCGACGGGGGGGGCTCCACGCGGCGACATCGGCCTCGGGGTGCCGCGGTTGTCGGGGGCGAGGGTCGGTGTGGACGGCGGGGAGGAGATGATGACGGGGCGGTCTGGTTTCCCTGGTCCGGTGGGGAGGCGGCATCAGTGAGGTAGAGGCGGGGCGGCGGCGCCAGGGGCTCCCTCGGGTGCGTGCGGGAGTGGGGTGGGAAGGGGCGCTCGTCGATGGGGGGAGGGGGTGCTCGTCCCTGATCCAGATCGGGACAAGGAGAGGAGAGACGTGAGGAGTGGGAGGAGTGGGTTAGGGTTCGGTGTCCCATGGGGGGGTTAGTAGGTGAGGTGGGGTGGGCCGGGCCGGCGTGTAGCTAGCTGGGCCATTCGGCCCAGAGGGAGGGGTTCTTTTCTTTTGTCCTTTCTTTTTTTTAGTTTTGTTTTCTGTTTTATTTTA
Organism: Aegilops umbellulata; assembly: GCA_032464435.1. Taxonomy (NCBI): domain Eukaryota; kingdom Viridiplantae; phylum Streptophyta; class Magnoliopsida; order Poales; family Poaceae; genus Aegilops; species Aegilops umbellulata. Next base: position 179,299,867 of record CP136055.1, on the reverse strand, counting down.
ACCTTTAATAGATTTTAGTTTAATTAAAATACAATAATAGTCCCTACATTAGTATTACTAAACATCCCACTGCCACAAGCAATTTAGCACATTTTAGAAAGTAGTTTGTATTTGCTTATTAATTTACGGGCAATTAATTAATAGTTCTACCACTATTTTATTTATTTTAGTGCATTTAACTATTTTATAACAGTGTGTCTTCTCCATCAATATTTATTATGAATTACATGCTACATTCAGAACATATTAGTTTTGACTTTTGAAAACTTTTTCCAGTTTGACTTTATGTCAAATTTGAATTTGAAAGAGTTTTGAATCATTGCGAGATTATCAACAGTAATCGTGGTGACGTGACAACATTAGTAGATGTTTATTGTAGCTTGATTATCCGGGCATCACATGCATGCGCCTCAAGAAGCTCGCCGATGAGCTCCGTGATCTCGGGGAAAAGATCGGCGACGAGCTCCTCATCAGCACCCTCTCCGGTGGCCTCAACGAGGACTTTGGAAACACCGCCTCCAACCTCACCCTCATCCCGGAGCCCACCTTCGCCAAGGTGGTTGCGTACCTCAAGTTGGAGGAGCGTCGGATGCGGGTGGCCCGGACTCGCGTGACCCACACCGCCCTCGTTGCAGGCACCCGCGGGGGTTCGGCCCCGCCACCGCCACGCTCGACGCCGCCCCAGCCAACGGCGCCCGCCTTCCCGCCCGGGTTCCCGCCCGCACCGGCCGCCCCCTTCCCGCCGCCCCAGCCGGCGGCCAATGGGGGGTCGTCGCGACGGCCGTCGTGGAGGCCGCAAGCAGGGCGGTGGCGGTGCTCAGGGAGGAGCGCCCCGCCCGCCGCAGCAGGCTTCTCAGCCGGCCCCGTGGTACGCCGGCCAGAACCCATGGATCGGCGTTGTAAATGCCTACTCCATGCCGATTCCTCGGGCTCCTGCCCCGGGCATTCTCGGCACCCGGCCACAGCCGCACCAGGCGTACTATGCCGCGCCGCAGACTTACGCGGCGCCCTATGGTCAGCAGCCGCCGCCAGGTGGGCCGCCGCTGCTGCCACTGACGGCCGCGCCACCTCTCCCGCCGGCACCGTGGGACCCGGCCCTGTTGGCGGCTCTCCACACCAGCGACTGGTACATGGATAGCGGCGCCACTGCTCACATGGCGGCGTACCCCGGTAACCTCCATACCGCCCATCCTGTCCACACCTCCAACCGCATCACCGTCGGTGACGGCTCTTCCCTTCCTATCACTCATATTGGTCATACATATTTTCCGTCTAACTCCACTCCTATATCCATGTCCAATATTCTCGTTTCTCCTGAACTTATTAAAAATCTTGTTTCCGTTCGTTCTCTTACACGTGAAAATCCGGTTACCGTTGAATTTGACGAATGTGGTTTTTCTGTTAAGGACGCTCGCACGCGGATGGTGCTCCACCGATGTGACAGCCCCGACGAGCTCTACCCGGTTCACTCTGCCACCTCCACCCCTTCCGCCGGCCCCGTCGCCCTCGCCACCGGAGTGGATCTTTGGCATGCTCGCTTGGGTCATCCTAATCCTGCCACCCTTCGCCACATACTTCAGAGTTTTTCTTTCACGTGTAATAAGAACGAGGATCACTCGTGTCATGCATGTCGCCTCGGCAAACATGCTCGTCTTCCGTTTAGGGCATCTTCTTTTGTTGCATCGTACCCGTTTGAGTTAATTCATAGTGATGTTTGGACCTCTCCTGTTGCCAGTAATACGGGCTTTCTTTATTATCTTGTCATACTTGATGATTTTTCGCATTATGTGTGGACCTTCCCATTGCGCCGCAAGTCAGATGTTATATCCACTCTCGCTGCGTTCTACTCCTATGTTCTCACGCAGTTTGGTCGTCCCATTCTCGCATTGCAGACAGACAACGGGAAGGAGTTTGAACCTCGCCGTTCGTAATCTTCTTACCACGCATGACATGATTTTTCGTCTCACTTGCCCGTACACCTCGCAACAGAACGGTCATGCTGAGCGCATCCTTCGCACTCTCAATGACTGCGTTAGGACTCTTCTCTTTCATGCCAATGTGCCTCCTCGCTTTTGGCCTGACGCTCTCGCCACCGCTTCTCTCCTCATCAACATCCGCCCATGTCGTACTCGCGGGAACTTTACACCTCATCATCTTCTCTTCGGTGCACCCCCCTCTTATGATGGGCTTCGCATCTTCGGCTGCCTTTGCTACCCTAGCATCGCCGCTACTGCGCCTCATAAGCTTGCACCTCGCTCCGTCGCCTGCATCTTTCTCGGCTACCCACCCAACACTAAGGGCTATCGCTGTTATTATCCCGTCTCCCATCGTGTTTTCACCTCCCGACACGTTTACTTTGATGAGATGGTGTTTCCGTTTCAGCAACAGGTACCCCTGGTCGTCTCGTCACCGCCGGCCACCGGCGGCCCCTCGACGACTCAGTCAGGCGGACGGTCCCGTTCGGCACGCGGATCGCCTCCAGGCTTTGGCGGTCCTCGCGCCCTCACGCCGGCGCCCGCCCCCTCGCCTCCCCGGCCGGCTCTGGCGCCGCCCCTGGCGCCCCTCCCTCACCCGCCGCGGGATCGGGCGCGGCCGACTCGGCCGCTTCCTCAGCCGCCTCGACGCCCGCCGCCTCGCCGGCCCCGACTCCGGCTCCCTCGCCGGCCCTTACGCCGGCCGCCTCGCCGGCTCACTCGCCGGCCTCGCCGCCGGTCGCCTCGCCGGCTCACTCGCCGGCCCCGACATCGGCTGCCTCGCCGGCCCTGACGCCGGCCGCCTCGCCGGCCGCCTCGCCGGTCGCTCCGCTGGTGCCCTCTGGCCCCATCACTCGCGCTCGTACCGGCATTCATCGTCCGAGCCTCCGGTACACGAGTGACGAGTACGTCCTCGCCGCCTCCACTGCGGAGCCATCACCTCTTCCCGTGTCCGCCCGCGCTGCCCTACGTGATCCTCACTGGCTTGCGGCGATGCAGGAAGAGTTCGATGCGCTCCAACGGAACCGTACTTGGACACTGGTTCCCCGGCCTCCTCGCGCCAACGTCATCACCGGCAAGTGGGTCTTTCACCATAAGACCCGCTCGGATGGCACTCTCGAGCGCTACAAGGCTCGCTGGGTGGTCCGTGGTTTCCGCCAACGCGCTGGAGTGGACTTCACCCAGACGTTCGCCCCGGTTGTGAAACCGGGCACGATCCGCACCGTCCTCCAGCTCGCCGTGTCCCGCGGCTGGCCCGTTCATCAGATGGATGTCTCCAACGCCTTTCTCCATGGCCATCTTGAGGAGCAGGTGTATTGTGAGCAACCCACCGGTTTTGTCGACGCCTCACTTCCCGGCCATGTGTGTCTGTTGTCCCGCTCTATTTACAGGCTCAAGCAGGCACCCCGCGCCTGGTACCAGCGGATCACCGGGTTTCTTCAGAGACTGGGCTTCAGCGTTACTCGCTCGGACGCCTCACTGTTTGTCTATCGCCACGGTGACACGACTGCATATTTGCTGCTTTACGTCGACGACATCATCCTGACGGCCTCCTCTGCAGCTGTTCTTCAGCAGATTACTCTCCGGCTGCATGACGAGTTTGTCATTAAGGACCTGGGCACTCTACATTATTTCCTTGGCATTGAGGTCGTTCGCCGCCCGGACGGTTTCTTTCTTCATCAGCAGAAGTATGCGCATGAGCTTCTTGAGCGTGCCGGTATGCTCAACTGTCACCCAGCTTCTACTCCTGTTGACACGAAGGCCAAGGTCTCTGCTCTTGCGGGCTCGCCTGCGTCGGATGCTCCTTTCTACCGGTCTATTGTCGGCGCTCTTCAGTACTTGACTCTCACTCGACCAGATATTCAGTATGTTGTTCAGCAGGTGTGTCTCCACATGCACGCCCCTCGAGACTCTCATTGGACTCTCGTGAAGCGGATCCTTCGCTACATCCGCAGCACGATGACCCTCGGGCTGACACTCACGGCGTCTACTTCTATGAAGATGGTGGCCTACTCCGATGCTGACTGGGCTGGCTGCCCTGACACTCGCCGGTCCACCTCTGGCTACTGCGTCTACCTCGGTCCTTCACTCGTCTTGTGGTCGTCTAAGCGACAACCCACAGTTTCGCGCTCCAGCGCGGAGGCTGAGTACCGAGCTATGGCCGACGCCGTTGCTGAATGCACCTGGCTATGATAGTTACTGCAGGAGCTGCATCACGACGTTTCCCAGGCTACGGTTGTCTACTGTGACAACGTCTCTGCGGTGTACCTCTCCGCCAACCCCGTTCATCATCGCCGGACTAAACACATCGAGCTGGACATTCACTTTGTGCGCGAGCAGGTGGCTCTTGGACGCATGCGGGTTCTCCATGTGCCGACCGCTCAGCTGTTCGCCGATGTTATGACGAAGGGACCGCCGACTTCTACTTTCGAGGAGTTTCGTTCCAGACTTTGCGTCACTGGCGCCGCTTTGACTGCGGGGGGTGTTGAGTATATTGTGTACGTGTATATTTGTGTGTAGGGCCCACCTCCTGTTTCCTTTGTATAGTTGAGGTTGTGGCCCACCTCTGTACTTATATATACATGCCTGGTGCACCGATCAATACATTGAGATTGCACAGACCATATCTTGTCCTTCTACAATCACGTTGCATAGATAGCATGGATTTGGGGTACCGAATTTGAGGTATCCAACTGTGGACGCGTGCATTTGAGGGGTGACCGGGCACGTCGCTTATAGGGAGCAAGACTTGCTATATTCGGACGCGTGCTCTTATAGTATAAAAAAATTCAAACAGCGTAACTACTCCTTCTGTCCCATAATGTGTCCCATAATGTTAAGACGTTTTTTTGTGTAGTGTCAAAAAACGTGTTACATTATGAGATACAGGGAGTACATAATAGCCAAGTGTAACCAAGGGTGAAACTCAACTCCAAAAAGTATTCGCTTTGGTACAAGTGGTAGTGTGCATATAGTCAAAGAACTCAACATCAGAAGCTCTAGCCGACAACTAAATAGTGACTTGCAAGTTATTTAAATCAAGTCCGTAACTAAATATGACTAGCAAAAGGATGTACTCTCTTTGTTTCTAAATATAAGTCTTGGTAGAGATTTCACTATGACTACATACAGAGGCGGAGAAAAATGAGTGAATCTACATTCTAAAATATATTTATATACATCCGTATGTGGTTTATAGTGAACGAAGGGAATACAAATTAAGAATGCTCACGGACAGAGGACAGAAAAATGAAGTCTCCAAGTGCTACAACCGCATGGTATGTCCGTCAACCTACAACAAAAAAAGACAAATTCGGCTAGGGACTAACGAGCATGCCAACACTAACCGAGGAATCGACCAAACTGAATGCAAAGAAAGTTAAAAAAATCACGTAATCTAGAAGTGCAAAAAAATGGTGAGCAAGATTAACCGAGGAACCGACCAATTTGAGAGAGGGAGAGAAGGAGGAAGCCGTGTTTACCAAGGTGTCCATGACTCACGAGGAAGATTTTTCGGGGAGTAACTCAGAGCGATTCTGACAACGACTGACCCGTATGGATCAAAGCGTTGTCATCGTAGGAAAATGCCAGACCAACAAGCAGAAGCGAAGGAGAAGAATGGCATGGAGCGGCAGCTGACCCGTGGTAGCCCCAACACTAGACGAAGTGGGATGTCTGATACCCCATTGTTTTTATGCTTGTTTCTTGCCATTTTTGTGTCTGCTATTCTCACAGCTCGCCACCCCATGTTCTGATTTTGCCTCACCACTATTCGGCATGGAGTGTTGTCCTACGTTACCACACTACCTGTATCTTGGAACATAACTGTCCTGGTTTGCAAAAGCTAGCTGCTATTGATGACAGCTTGATGTATTTACTCTCGCTCTGGACGAAAGTTTGCAGTAGCCGATTCAGTTTGCTGGTTGATGCATCAGATTTCTATTTTAGTCCATACTAATGATTCTCCCACCTGTTGTTGGACGCTAACTGAAATTGAATATAAATTGGTTGTTGTCATAGATGTGATTCAGTACTTAGTAAGACATTTTTTTCTAGATCATAGTACGCTTATTGATTGGAGTGTTACGTACTAGGATTCAGTAGTTAGTAATAATATTTACAACTTAATGTAGCGTCTATATATCTCCCATCACCAAGCCAATTAGTGCCACGTCAAGCTTGAGTCTCCCAATCAATGGGCTTTTATTGGCATGAGACAATCACTAGGCGGTATCATTTTGCTTCTTTTAACACTTGGTAAGCATATATGTTCTAGACTCTAGAGATACGTCAACTACTGAATCTTGCAGAGTCAGCCTCCCCATTTACACAGAGTCAATTGTTAGTAGTTAAACACATCATGATCTATTTGCTGGGTTGCAATCAGCCTCCCCAAATGCACGAACCTTTCCTGGGCTAGGCACCATCTGGGGAACCTCCCATCAGCTGGGAACCCTTCGCTCATGGGCCGAGGTATGACACGGTGCAGGCATGCCAGCCTACTGGCTGGGCCTAGTGGCTATGCACATGCACGTGGTCCAACTTCTTCTAAAAGAGGAAATAAACTTGATCCACCTAAAATGTAAGAAATGATAAGAGGGGAAGGATCTGAACCGGATCCCAAGCAAAACATGTGGCTATGATTGCCACCTCCACAAGATTGTTGCATAGGTTTGCTTTTTCCTATATATATATATATATATATATATATATATATATATATATATATATAAATAATTTTTGGTATATAATTTTTGGCCTCATTAAGGAGAAAATATCTCAAGCTTGGGAGAGGCTTAAGTACATTATGTACAGATGCCCCAATCATGAGCTCTCAAGAGAAATTATTATTCGAAACTTTTGTGCTCGGCTTTATCATAATGATAAATCCATGCTCAGTTCTTCTTCTATGAGTTCTTTTATGTAGAAAACTCTTGAATTCAAGTGGATCTCTTGGAAAGAATTAAACACAACTCTAAAGATTGGGAATTCGACAAAGGTAAAGAGTGTGGTATAAATCTTGAGTTTGATTTTGTTAAGTCTTTTATGGAAATCGATGCTTTTCATAAGTTCATTAGTAGATATGGACTTGACTCCGAGATAGTAGCTATGTTTTTTGAATCCTAGCTGCTCATGTCGATCTTTCTAAGGAGAAGTGGTTTAAATACCATCCACCGATTGAAGAAATAGTTGAGGAACCTATTATAGCTAAAGATGAAACAATTGTTTACGATGTTGACCCAGTTGTGCCTACTGCTTATATTGAGAAACCTCCCTTTTCCGTTAGGATTAAGGAACATGCTAAAGCTACAACCGTTGTTAAGAAAAGTAATATTAGAACACCTAGACCCTCTGAACAAATTAAGGTTGAACCTAATATTGCTATGGTCAAGTATATCTTGGTTGATAATCTAGATGGGCATGTTATTTACTTTTCCGATGATGATGCTAGAATAGCTAAACCTGTTAGAATGAATGAGATAAGTCTAATAAGAATAAACCTGTAGTGGGAATGCCTGATGATTCTGTTATAATTGGAGATCATTGCTATCATGATTTATTTGACATGGGTGCTAGTGTTAGTGCTATTCCGTTCACCCTGTATCAAGAAATTATGAATGATATTGCACCTGCTGAGATTGAAGATATTGATGTCACTATTAAGCTAGCAAATAGAGACTCTATTTCGATGTTGAAGTCTTGTGTGGTAAGATCAAGTACCCTACTTATTTCTTAGTACTTGGTTCACAACAAGATAATTTTTGTCCCACTATATTTGGTAGACCTTTCTTGAATATCATTAATGCTGAAATTGATTTTCTTAAAGAAAGGTTAGAGTTACATTTGGTGATGTATCGGATGAGTTCAATTTCTCTAAGTTTCGTAGACAACCAGATGAAAGGAATTGTATAGTAAAGATGAAATTATTGGTCTTTCTTCTATTGTTGTTCCTCCAACCGATCCATTAGAAACATATTTGCTAGACCATGAAAATGATATGCATGTGAAATGAAAGGAATGAAATAGAAGAACTATTTTTCAAACAAGTACCAACCTTAAACATAACTTGCATGTTGAAACTCTTGGGGATCATCTTCCACCTAAGAGAAATCCCGTGTTTGAATTAAAACAATTACCAGACATGTTGAAATATGTTTATCTTGATGAAAAGAAGATATATCGCCGCCAGGGTCCTTTATGTCCCAGCAGCTTCACGAAGTAGCCAGGTCCGGCGCTGAACTATCCTTGCCACCGTGTTGGCCTATAATCAAAACAATGATGCATGTCCTATGTTTAGACGTCGTCCTGTTTATGCTTCATGTGGTGCTTGGTACTTTTGCTTAATCTGAATTGCATGTTTATACCTTTTGAGTTTTATCCACACAGTGTTCATACGATTAGTCTTTAATGCACATTCAGGCTGACTGCCGGTATCATATTGCCGCAATGGTCGTAAAGGTCTGGCCCTTAACATTTATTTTGGAGTGGATGCGTCGCGACAAGTTTTTCCTTTGTAGTTTCCAACGCAGCCACTCATTCCGCGAGCAGGCTCTAATCAGAATGAGAGTGCATACAAGAATCTAGCAGAGGTACCATCTTGTGAAAGATTTCATCACACGAACACTTCGGTACTCAAGGGGTAAACGGGGAATGTAAATTGAAAAGGGCATGTAATAACGAGAGGATGACATGAACTTAGCTCTTATATGTGTTGTCGGCGTTCTGGGAACCGGGGTGCCCAGACTTGCCTGCCTGCAGCCTACCGCGTGGCTCCATCAACGGCCTGGTACGACCCATCTTCAGCACCAACAACACAAGACCATTGCAAGGGGCCAAGCCTCGCGAGGCAGACGACACCAAGACCTCCAGAAGGAGCGGCCCCCTTAGGTTGGCTCCTGAGGAGTAGAGATTTCTATGCGAGCCCTCACCTCGCGAGGTTCGGATGATGCAAGCCATGACGACCAAGGCCAGGCATGCGCCAGCGGGCGCAGTACAACAGGTTTTCTCTTTGGTGCTAAAGAGGCAAGCGCAGGTGCGGAGCCCGAGGCATCAACCAAAGGTTTCCATTTCCATGCTACAAGACTAAGACCGCCAGGACGGCAGGACGGAGGTCATCACCGAGGCCATGACGACATCACGACCAGAAGCTTTGCAGGCGAAGACCACCTCTCGTCAGGACAAGATGTACTAGTTGTCTCCCTTCGAATTTGGCCATTATGGGATTCATTCCCGCCTTCATTTTAGGAAGAGGACCAAGGCCACTATAAGTATAGCCTAGCCACCACCATAGAGAGGGATCCAGATCCAGTCCATCCGCACCCTCACTAGCTCACTCAAACACAAGAACACACCTCCTAAGGTTATTCTTCCACTATACTAGTTCATCCTCAACCCACCTCGAGGCTAATCCACCACAAAGCAGGAGTAGGGTTTTACACCGCAAAGTGGCGCGAACCTGGGTAAACTGTCATGTCCCATTTACTTCTAGTTCATCGAGCTAGGCCGTGAGATCGACGAGTTGGCAGACTGGGGAGGTTGAGTTCTTCACGCGGACCCCAGAGTTCAAATATGTCTTGCGTCTGCGGAGCCCCGAATGTGACATTTGGCGTGCCGGTAGGCGTGCATCAAAGATTCGCCACTTCGACTGTCGTACCCCGCCCGCACCGTTCGACCCTCATGGCGGGCACCGCTCCACCGACCGTACCAACGAGTGCGTTCGGAAGCGTCATGGGTCTCCGGGCTTTCACCCCTACCTTGCGGCGTGTGCAGTGGCCGCCCAAGTTCAGGCCGGAGCTACCGCATCGATACGATGGCGCGGCAGATCCGGCGGGGTTTCTCCAGGCGTATACGGAGGCTATTTGGGCGGCCGACAACGATGACAAGGCCATGACGAACTGGCTACCCATTGCCCTTACGGGCGTGCCGTGCGCCTGGCTCCTGGGCTTGCCGGAGTCTTCAGTGGCCTCCTGGGAGAAGCTGCGCGGCCTCTTCATCACGCATTTCGCGGTGCCGGCGCCCCACGCCGTCTCGGCCCTCCTTGGCGCCTCGCAGGCGCCAGCCTCGGACCGCCATGCCAAGCAGTTCTTCCGCCAGATGGGTGCCACCCACGTGCAACAGGGAGCTCCTCCGGGCTAGGCGAGGCCTAAGGCCAACCTCACCTTCGACTCGAGGGACCACCCCATGACCACGGTCGGCACCGATGCGCTCCCGAAGCTCTACACCCCACCATCTGCAACGTAGCGGTCACCAGGACCCACATCAACGGCGGCGCCGGGCTCAGTGTGCTCTCTTTGGAAGCCTTCGGCCTGCTTCATGTGCCCTATGTCTGGCTCCGCCCTACCAAGCCTTTCTCCGGGGTCGTTGACGGCTCCACCTTCCCCCTAGGGCAGACCCCCCTCCCCGTCACCTTCGGCACACGCGACAACTACCACACCGAGCTTATCGACTTTGACATGGCCCGCATTAGCCTCCCATACAACGCCATCCTCGGGTACCCGGCCTTGGCCAAGTTCATGGCGGCAACCCACCCTGGCTACAACCTCATGAAGATGCTGGGAAGCAGCGGCATACTCACCATGGCGGGGGACACCAAGGATGCTCTCTCGGCCCTCAAGCTTGCTTTTAGAGCCGCAGTGGCTGCACGGCTAAGCGAGGAGGGAGCCCCGGAGGCCCCAGGGGCTGCAGCAGCAAAGAAGAAGCAGTTGTTCTCTCAAGATCGGACCGAGGCGAAGCAGGTGCCAGTCGATGAAGACGGGGCATTGGGCTCCACCTTCAGCATAGGCGCCGGCCTCCCTCCGGACCAAGAAGAGGCGCTGGTCAGCTTCCTGCGCGCAAACAAGGATGTGTTCGCATGGGAGGCGGCGGACCTGGTTGGGGTTCCACCTGAAGTAATCGAGCACCACATAATGGTGTGCCCCAACGCATGACCAGTGAAATAGAAGGCACAGCGGCAAGCCCCGGATAAGCAGTCGTTCATCACCCAGGAGACTCGCAAGCTGCTGGAGGCCGGCATCATTCGAGAAGTGCGGCACACGGACTAGCTCGCGAACCCAGTCATCATCCCAAGAAAGGCGAGAAGGAGCGCATGTGCGTAGATTTCACCAACCTCAATAAGACCTGTCCTCAAGATCCTTTCCCTCTCCCGCGCATCGACCAGATCATCGACTCCACCGCCAAGTGCGATTTACTGTGCTTTCTGGACGCCTTCTCGGGCTATCACCAAATCAAAATGGCCGTGCAAGAAGTCGAGAAGACATCCTTTCTAACCCCGTGCGGGGTATACTACTACACCTGCATGCCGTTTGGGCTACACAATGCGGGAGCAACCTTCCAACGGTTGATGCATATCACCCTAGGACAGCCGCTTAGGAGGAACGCTGAGGCATACGTCAATGACATAGTGGTGAAATCTTGAGAAGCGAGAACTCTTATCGAAGATCTAGAGGAGACGTTCGCTAGCCTACGCCAAGTGAACCTACGGCTGAACCCGGAAAAATGTGTGTTTGGCGTTCCGTCTGGTAAACTGATGGGTTTCCTGGTGTCGCACAGAGGGATCAAGGCCAACCTGGAGAAGGTCAAGGCCATAGAAAGGATGAGTCTGCCGCAGCTGGCGGGTTGCGTAACCATGCTCAAGTGTTTCATCTCCAAGCTAGGGGAGCGTGCCTGTCGGATTCAGGGTTCCGCGGACCCTTGAGAGGTTCGAACTCTGGGGTGTGTGCATAATATTCCTGGGTGGTTTGGGTAATTCCTAACAACATATAGCTCATTGAACTAATATTCTTTGAAGATGATCATTTCAGAAAGTTCAATGATTGGCATGGCATGGACTAGAGATGTGGAACCCTCAAAATGCTAAGGACACATGTTGGCTCAAGCTCAAGACTCTACATTTTCATTTTAGTGATCCAATATCACATTGAGTTAGGAAAAGCCAATGCTATTAAAAGGGGATGAGGTGTTGCTTAATGGCTTGCTTGCTCAAAATGCTTAGTGATATGCTCCAAAATCCCTCAACCACTTTCTCATATCCACATATGTCCTAACCTAAAGTCAAACTCGACCACACCGATTTGATCTATCCGGCGCCACCGAGTTCATTTGACATAGCCATAACCAGAAAGCCTAGTCAGTTCGGTCTCACCGATAGGGATCTCGGTCTCACCGATATGGGATTTCAAACTCTCTGTTTCCCTTCGTAACATTTCGGTCTAACCGAGATGAGCAATCGGTCCCACCGAGTTTGCAATGCAAACTCTCTGTTTCCTTTTCGTAACGTTTCAGTCTTACCGAAATGAGCGATCGGTCCCACCGAGTTTTCTTGACCAACTCTCTGTTTGCCTATTACAAAAATTGGTCTCACCGGTTCATGTGATCGGTCTCACCGAGATTACGTTATGCCCTAACCCTAATGAAATCGGTCCCACCGAGTTGACATGTCGGTCCCATCGAAAAGCCTAACGTTCACATTTTGAACTGAATTGGTCTGACCGAGTTTGAGTATTCGGTTCCACCGAGTTTGGTAAATTGTGTGTAACGGTTAGATTTTGTGTGGAGGCTATATATACCATCCACCCTTCTTCCATTCATAGAGAGAGCCATCAAAACGTGCCTACACTTCCAGCATTCATTTTGTGAGAGAGAACCACCTACTCATGTGTTGAGACCAAGATATTTCATTCCTACCACAAGAATCTTGATCTCTAGCCTTCCCCGAGTTGATTTCCACTCAAATCATCTTTCCACCAAATCCAAATCAGTGAGAGAGAGTTGAGTGTTGGGGAGACTATCATTTGAAGCACAAGAGCAAGGAGTTCATCATCAACACATCATCTATTACCTTTTGGAGAGTGGTATCTCCTAGATTGGTTAGGTGTCACTTGGGAGCCGTCAAGATTGTGGAGTTGAATCAAGGAGTTTGTACGGGCAAGGAGATCGCCTACTGCGTGAAGATCTACCCTAGTGAGGCAAGTCCTTCATGGGCGATGGCCATGGTGGGATAGACAAGGTTGCTTCTTCGTGGACCCTTCGTGGGTGGAGCCCTTTGTGGACTCGCGCAACCGCTATCCTTCGTGGGTTGAAGTCTCCATCAACGTGGATGTACGATAGCACCACCTATCGGAACCACGCCAAAAATCTTCATGTCTACATTGCGTTTGCTACCTCCCAACTCCTCCCCTTTACCTTCATATGCAATGATTTACATTCCGCTGCCATACTCTTAGAATTGCATGTGTAGATTGATTGCTTGACTTGTGCTAAATTGCTAAAATTTGCCAAAACTTAAAACTGGGAAAGGCTAGATTTTTATTTGGTTAAGTAGTCTAATTACCACCCCTCTAGACATACTTCCGATCCTACAACTTGCCTCTTTAGCACTAAAGAGGAAACTGCTGCACTGCGTCTACTGGCATTCGCCTGGCCTTGGTCGTCATGGCTCACGTCATCCGAACCTCGCGAGGTGAGGCTTGCATAGAAATCTCCGCTCCTCAGGAGCCGGCCTGGGGAGGTCGTTCCTTCTGGAGGTCTTGGTGTCGTCCGCCTCACGAGGCGTGGCCCCTCGCGAGGCTCTTGAGTTGTTGATGTTGAAGTTGGGTCGTACCAGTCCTTTGATGGAGCCATGCCGTGGGCCGCATGCAGGCAAGTCTGGGTACCCCCGTTCCCAGAACGCCGACACAAGCACCCAAGATAGTTAAGGACGTAAGGCATTTGACTGGATGTATTGCCGCGCTTAGCAGATTCATTTCCAAGTCTGTTGAGCGCGCCTTGCCGTTCTTGAAAATCTTGAAGAAGGCAGGACCCGTGGAGTGGACCTCGGAGGCAAACACTGCGCTACAAGATTTGAAGACTTATCTTTCCTCTGTGCCCACTTTGGTCGCTCCCAAACCATAAGAGCCGTTGCTACTATACTTAGCGGCAACTAATCAAGTGGTTAGTGCAGTACTGGTGGCACATCGGGAAGTGGATGAAGCGGCATCCACAGCCATTGTCCCGGCAAGGTCAGATGCAATTCAAGAGAAAGGATAGCAAGGCAGCGGAGACAGGTCCAAGGTTGCGGCTAGGAACAAGGTGGTGCAGCGCCCAGTGTACTTCATAGCTCCCTGTGGCAGGGGGCTAGATCCAGGTACCCTGGCATGCAATAGTTGTTTTTTGGCCTCTTCATGGGCTCAAGGAAACTGCACCACTACTTCCAAGCCCAAGAGATCATGGTTGTCACCTGTTTTCCTTTGCAACGGATACTCAGAAACCCCGAGGCCACCGGCAGGATAGTGGAGTGAGCTTTGGAGTTATCCAGCTTTGGTTTGAAGTTTGAGAGCAGATCAACTATTCAGAGTGGAGCATTGGCAGAATTTATTGCAGAGTGGACGCCAACCCCCGATGAAGAAGTGTTGGAGACAGTTATTCCCGGCAAGGAAGCACCCCAAAAACGGATTATGTATTTCGATGGTGCCTTCTCCCTACAAGGTGCAGGGGTTGGCGTGCTTCTCGTTGCTCCCACTGGGGAACACCTTAAGTACGTCGTCCAGATGCATTTTCCCCGAGAGAAGGCTACCAACAATACTGCGGAGTACGAAGGGCTCCTTGGCGGGCTCAGGATTGCAACAGAACTAGGGATCAAGAAGCTGATCATCCATGGAGACTCGCAGCTTATGGTGATACAAGTGAACAAGGATTACCAAAGTCCGTTGATGGAATCATTCGTTGAGGAAGTGAGAGAGTTGGAGGAGCGCTTTGACGGATTACAAACAGAGCACGTTCCCCATGCGGAAAACAGCATTGCTGATCATCTTTCAAAGTGTGATGCGCAAAAACTCCCTGTGGAACCAGGGACTTTTGTTCTCCATCTGACTCAGCCCTCCGTATCCCCGGCAACAATGGCCAGAAAGAGGAGGAAACTAGACTCTGGCAAGCCTCTCCCGATAGAACCTCCCGAGGCTCCCGGGAGAGAGCTTGGGGGGAACAACTCCCCTTCGGTCGCTGAGCTGCACCCTCCCACCAGACCACCGGTCCCCGCGGTCAAGGAGTGCGCTCCCGCGAATGAGGTGCCGCTAGTCCTCGTTGCCGAGCCTCAGGTTCCAACTTGGGCGTGACACATAGTCCATTTCCTCCAAACTAAAGAACTTCCCGAAGAGCAAGAAAGAGCTGAAAGAGTAGCCTAGAGGGCCAGTGTGTATCAGTTCGTTGATGACACACTATACAAAAGAAGGCCCAACAGTATGAAATTGAAGTGCCTTTGCCAGGAAGAAGGAAAGGAACTGTTGGCAGAGATACATAAGGGTATGAGCGCCTCACACGTCGGATCGAGGGCTATGGTTGGAAAAGCCTTCTGGCAAGGATTTTACTAGCCCACAACCCTCCAAGATGTAGTTGAGTTGGTCACCGAATGTGAAGCCTGCCAGTTCCATTCCAAGAATATCCATCTGCCTGCCCAAGCTCTTCAGACAATCCCTTTGTCATGGCCGTTTTCAGTCTGGGGGCTCGACATCTTGGGCCCCTTCCCCCGTGCTACCGGGGGCTTTGAATTCTTGTTCTTGGCAATCGAAAAGTTCACAAAGTGGCTGGAAGTAGAGCCCGTGAGAAAGGTGACTGCTCAGTCAGCTATCAAGTTCTTTAAAGGATTGGTGTGTCACTTTGGGGTCCCTGCCTGAATCATCACCGACAGTGGCACCCAATTCACGAGCCACGCCTTCGTGAAATACGTTGTTACCTATGTTGCTCACCCAAGGAGCAACGGGCAAGCTGAGAGGGCGAACGCCGAAGTGTTGCAAGGACTCAAGACAAGGACATCTGATAAGCTGTAGAAGTGTGGCAGGCAATGGATTCACGAGCTGCCGGTGGTTCTTTGCCCCCTTAAAACGACACCAAATCGAGCTACCGGGCAGACTCCCTTATCCCTAGTCTATCGGGCAGAAGCAGTTATCCCCACGGAACTCATTTACGGGTCACCCCGAGTGCTTGCCTACGATGAAGTAGCGCAAGAACAGCACCAACATGAAGACGTTGTGCTACTCAAGGAGAACTGTCTCTGGGCTGCTACGTGTGCTGCACGCTACCAGCAAGCCCTGCATCGCTGTCATAGCCGCAGGGTTCATGCCCGGAGTTTTGAGGAAGGTGGCCTTGTCCTTAGGCGTGTTCAGTCTGCCAAGGGTACAAACAAGTTGACATCGAAGTGGGAAGGCCCTTACCGGGTAGTACGAGTCACCAGACCTGGTGCAGGACGTATGGAGATCGGAGATGGCATTCAGTTGCAAAACTCATGGAACATTGAGCATCTCCATAAGTTCTACCCGTAAGGCGCGGCTGCCGGGCCCTGCCCCACAGCCACCCTTATGTACAGTCCTTGTTGATGTTGCATGTAACCCCTTGAACAAAGCCAGGCGCAGACCCTGAGCAATAGAGAAATAAATAAAGTGCTGGGGGCCCCCGATAAATTGCATGCATGCATAAGCATTTCATGAGCATAGCATGTTCATGTAGATAAGATCGCATCTGCATCATTTTCATCTGCACTAAACTGCAGACTCTTACCGTGGACTTGATCCCGAAGAAGAGAAGAGAAGACAAGCCTACATTCTGATCCCCAGCAATCCAAACAGGTAAGTTTTACCTCTTATACGTGTTCTGTAAGTAGATACTTGTGCATACCACCTTCGAAACTTAGGTGCTCCCATCCCTTGACTCGAACGTTGCTTCAGTCAGGATGGTTGCAGTGGCCTTTGGTGAAAAGGTTTGGCAGGGGGATGGTCCCTCTTTATGATTTACGCCCGGTAGGCCTAGCTCCACGGCAGCAAACTGAGGGTACCGGTAGGATAGCTTGTCGGGGAAAACTTGTTTACTTAAATGTATAGAGGCATTTCACCTCTACATGGACATGTTACATGCACAAGTACCCGGCAAGGTTTGTTTTTTCATTAATGTGCTGATTAACAAGTACAGATCTTACAGTACACAAACATGGGTAGAGAAGATTACATAATTTAAACTAAAGTTTGGCAAATGCCTGCACATTTTGGATTGAAAAAAAATAAGTGCCCCGTAATCCCCCCTTTCTGGTCCTTCTTCTCCCAAGTACTACGGTGGGAAGTGAAGAGGGAAGAAGGAGTGCCTGAGCAGACGCTCGACCTGATCACGCCAGTGGCTTGCCGAACGCAGCCTGACAAGATCGAGAGTGGCGAGGCTGCGAAGGAGAGGGGCGGAAGGAGTAGCTCGGTGGTGCCCTGGTCACCGCCTCCAGGACTAGCGAGAAGCCACAGCGCAAGCACCGACGGGGAGAACCAACGGAGCTCAGCTGGAAGACTGCTAGAGGAGGCAAAGGCACCAAGAGAGCAGCTCCCTCCCCGACAACCAGGAGGCTGATGATGATGGTGCCGGGAAGGGAGGGGAAGAACGGAAAGACGAGATGGCAGGTTGCCAATATGAGACGAAGGCGTCGGTGCCATCGTACTCTTACTTGACGCCCTGCCACCCGCCTTCTCCGTCTTCCCTTGTTGTTTCTTCATCACCACCACTCCGGTAGGACGCCGGCTCCTCGAGCCGTCACCTCCCCCGGGGAAGCAACAGGCGGTGGCAACATACGAGATGCGCGAGGGGCATCACTCTCTCCTCGGGGGGCAGGCAGATGCCTCCGTCTTCAACGTTCGCCCGAACTTCACCAAAGGAAGCAGTGATGGGATTGCCACAAGCCCCGAGCGCCGCACCCCACATGGGCACCGGGAATCCCAGGGGCTCTGATGTCAGAGCGCCAAGCCGCAGCTACTCGCAGCAAGATCCAGCGCTCCCCACCAAGCGGCCGGCCCGTGCGGAGGAGACAAGCATTCCACCATAATGGGAAAGCTTGATGACTCCTGCACTACGAGCGGCTCGCCTGCTGCATTTCCTCGGGGCCTGAACTAGACTCGCTCCCCAAGCATCGACACGAGCATTCAACGGCATCAACTCTGAGCTTGAGCCCGGGGCCTGGCCCCGGCCTCTCCCTTTAAGCATAACAAGAAGAAGGTGGGGAACGGAGGAGGAGAGGTGTGTGGATGAACCCTCCTCCTCCTTCCACACCCACTCTTTATAGGCCGATCGAGGCTGGAAGCTGATCCCTCGGCAGGTAACAGCCGCCCTCCTCTGCCAATCCATGAAGACCGGGCCCCTGCCTTGGTGCTCTCCCGCACCATGCGCCTCCGTTACCTACCCCACTCAATGCATGCAACATACGTGGCCAAGGATAAGAGCGTGGTGGGAAGAGTGAATTGGCAGTTACTCACGCATGTGTTAAAGTCATTCACGGGCCATTACAAAGGTGGTCCCACTTCAGTTGACGTTACATGACGCACAGGAGAACCGGAAATTGACGCTGGCTCAGTTTAATGAAGAAGCAATGAAGATCTCAAAGGACAAGCAACAACTACCCTCTTGCCTGTGCACTGGGTAGGGCCTACCAGACAATGCACGACAACGCGTTCAGGCCAGGCCTGAGGGCTCCTGTCGGTGCAACAAACCTTGGGTCTGTTGCCCAGACCATGCACATGCCTAAGAGTAAGGTTGCAATATCCAAGACGATGCCAGGAAGAAGAGATCAACCCTTTGAGGAATCATAGGGCGGATCAAGAAGACCAAGTCAAGCCAAAGGAAACAAGATATCACTAAGAAAAATCCTCCCATGTAGGGCAGGCGAGCCTGGCGAGGACGAGGTTGCTCCAGAGACAAGTTTCAGGACTACCCCGACAAGCTTGCCGGAAACACCGAGGGTGGATCACCCCGCCAAGGCTCCACCGCTCCAGTTCACCACGATGCAAGTCATCGATCAGTGTGGTGTCAAGCCCCCAAGTGACTAAGTGGTTGTTCCTTGACACATCGCAGCCACTTCTAAAGGAAATTATCTCCAAGTGACACTCGTCTAGAGACGTGTCAAGCAGACAGACAAAAAGGTGGCTGAACAGCCCGACAAGGCTTGTCGGGCAGGCCATGATGTGACACTAAGCGGCGCATTTAATGCACGCTGCCCTGTCTGCAGAGTTAGGTATGATAGCACTGTTTGCTATCTAATCAGTACACAATGACTAATTTGCCATTGTGGTGACGCCTTGCTCTATAAAAGGAGGCCCATGGCAACCATAGAAAGGATTCAGACCCTTGTACACTCATTCGCACCTAGTTGCTCTCCCCCTGAGGCAACCCTGTCGGGCAAGAGCGCTGCGTCTCCACCACGTTCCTCTCATCAATCCACCAAAGCAGGAGTACGGTTTTACGCCTCACGGCGGCTCGAACCTAGGTAAAATTGCCCGTGTGATCTCTGTCATGTTGTGCAACATTCTCCGCTCTTTTTGCAATGTGCTCACCCCCTGCCGAACCACAAGGGGCTGATGGCCCCATAGGTGGCCGTGGTTTCCCACGACACCCCATGTGGATTCAAGACCGCCTTGTGGGAAGATCCTTCATGGACTAAAGACCTCCTTCCTCCTAGGATTGAGATGAACTAGTACCCTTTTGTATCCACCTTTGTTCGATTTGGACCTTTGTTACTTCATTGTGTATGTGGATCTAGCACATGTATGGTTGGAACAAGTCTATTTGAGAGTTCTTCTTGTGTTTCTCTTTGATTTGCCCTCTTTCCCCCTCCATGTGTGAAAAGTTCAACCTCATAGGGTTCCACCCTACATCATATTGGACCAGAGCCACGTTGATTCACAAATTGGTGTCGTGGGAAACCACGACCACCTATGGGGCCATGAGCCCCTTTTGGTTCGGCGGGGGGGTGGGCACGTTGCACAAAGAGCAGAGAAGCGTAACACAACACGACAGAGATCACACGAGCAGTTTTACCGAGGTTCGGGCCACCGCGAGGCGTAAAACCCTACTCGGCACCTGAAGCGATTGAAGGGGACAAGCTTCTGTGTGCACTAGCAAACACATAAGTCCCATACTAGTTATGTTAACGAACTCCAAAACATAAGGGGCCTGTCATTGCACCAATAGAAGGTTAAAAGGCAACTTGTATATCACCATTGTAGCTTTGCGTACATAAGAACGATTCTTATAGATTGCCCCTAGAAGCCGCATAAAAATTGCAAGAATGAAGTAGAGGATGTCTAACTTGTTTTTGCAGGGCATGTGATGTGGTATGGCCATGACGTGATTTGATATATGTGATGTATGAGATGATCATGTTTGGAATAATTTCACGACTTGCATGTCGATGAGTACGACAAGTGGTAGGAGCCATGGGGTTGTCTTAATTTATTGTATGACATGCATGTCAATCATTGAAATGCCATGTAATTGCTTTACTTTATCGCTACGAGTTATCAATAGTTGTATAAGCAATAGTTGGTGGAGACACCCACATGACGGCACCTCAAAGATGATAGAGATCATGGTGTCATGCCGGTGATGATGGAGATCACGTCGGTGCTTTGGAGATGGAGATCAAAAGCACATAAAGATATTGGCCATATCATGTCTCATATTGATTGCATGGTGATGTTTACCCTTTATGCATCTTATCTTGCTTAGAACGACGGTAGCATTATAATATGATCCCTCCACTTAATATCAAGATAAAAGTGTTCTTCCTAAGTATGCACCATTGTGAAAGTTCGTCGTTTTGAAGCACCTTGTGATGATCGGGAGTGATAGACTCTTCATTTGGATACAACGGGTGTAAGCAAGTTTTACACATGTGGAAATACATTAGTTAACTTGACGAGCCTAGCATGCACAAACATGGCCTCGGAACACGGAGGACTGAAAGGTCGAACATGATTCATATAGAAGATATGATCAACATGGAGATCTTCACCATTGAAACTACCCCATTTCACGTGATGATCGGACTTGGGTTAGTGAACTTGGATCATGTATCACTTAGAAAACTTGAGGGATGTTGATTTAAGTGGGAGTTCATTAGTAATTTGATTAGTTGATCTAATTGTCGGAGGTACGACGATATATGGGACCAGCGAGGCCCCTGTGCAGTTCGCCTTGGGAGACCGAGGAGCATGGAAAGAAAATCCAAGCGTACAGGCGCGAGGTTTTCTCAGGTTCGGGCCGCCATGGAGGCGTAAAACTCCACTCCAGTCTTTGGGTGGTTTGACTTGGAGCACAAGTTACAAGTGCAGCTTGCCAAAAAGACGTGTGCAAGGTGCAACTACTGTGTAAGCATTGCAAAGTGTTGACCCGTGCCAAGGTAGCCATGGGCCTCCTTTTATAGACGACAAGGTGTCACCACAGTGGCATCATGGTCATTACATGTATGTGAATAGTGGCCTCGATGTTATCCAACCTAATCCTGCCAGACTAGAACAAGGGGATTTAATGCGACGTGAGATGATAACGATCCTTTGTCAAAAGACGTCTCTCCTTTTGTGCCGTCGGGCTGGCCGAGCCCTACCTTCTTGAGACGTCCATGAGATGGATTTAAATAAAGTTAACCTTTATGCAACGTGCTGACACATGCCCTGTGGACTCTCCTTAAGCCGCTTGCCCACTCGGTGCCTAATCTTGAGAAGCCATTACCTCGTCGATGACGTCATGCGGCCGAAGAGCGAGAGGGAGAAATTCCCAGCAAGGAGCTTGCCGGGTCTTGGCTTGCCGGTGCAAAGCTTGCCGGCAACCGAAGTCTTGATCTTCAGTACTATCTTAGTACTTCTAGATCACCTGCTTGGAGGTCTACTTCACGGTCTTGGTGTCCAAGTGTTGACACTTGGATTGAGTTATCCTCCGGCAAGCCCTTGCCATCTGGAGGGCCGCATCTGCCTGTGCACAAGTCTGGGTTACTAATGGACCCCTAATTTAGTGCACCGACAGGAGCCCTCGGGCCTGGGCCATAGACGCATGTGAGGCATCGTTGGGCTAGACCCAGACAGTGCACAAGCAGGCGTGTCAGAGAATAACTGTTGTAATCTTGTATTTTACCACACCCCCACAATGCGCATTAAATGCGGAATGTGGGAGAGGTGGAACGAAATGGTTGCTAGGGGTAGTGCGGCTGAAAAGCGCATCCATGTAGGAAGGACAAAGGAAACTGTGAGAGGCGCTGCTCATTTACCCCTTTTCGTTCCCAATCTAGTATCCACCTCCTTCGTCTTCTTCCTTGTGCAAGAACAGAGCACTCTGCTCCTTCCGCCGCAAATCCACCACACCATTTCACAATCCTTAGACCCCTACTACTACCATGGCCCCGAAGAGAGCGAAAAGGCAGCCAGCCTAGAGGCGGAGAAGAAGAAGATCAAGAGGGAGGCACGGCGGCGGGGGAAAGCCATCTTCCCATCAGTGCCGATGGCTGATGATCTAACAAAGTACTCATACGTCTGGTCGAGCAAGACCGACGATCATCCGGCTACAGAAGTCCTTTGCTTAAGAGCGCCGCTGACTCCTTCAACGAGCTCAAAGGCAGCTACAAACTTTGGCTGACCACCTTGTGGTGACTGTGAAAAACCCCACCGCACAACTATCCACCATGGGCTATCCGGAATTTTGATTCTCCACCAATGAACGGGACGCCGCCAACGCCAGGCTTAGTCTATTCTTTGAAAGTATTGTCAAGGCGTTGGAAAAGCAACACGAGACTCGAGCTGCACATCTTGCCACCGAGTCCTAGAGGCTTTTCCGGGACGTCCTCTTCAAGGTACTTCTCAAACTTGTGTACCTGAATCCCGACATCGACATCTGCAAGGCCTTCAAGAGCCTGCCGCATGGAGCAGATACCAAGGCTGCCGAAGAGCTCCTCGCACCATTTGCCAACAAGGTCACTGCAATCCCCAGGA
The DNA here is from genome assembly GCA_032464435.1 of Aegilops umbellulata. Lineage (NCBI taxonomy): Eukaryota > Viridiplantae > Streptophyta > Magnoliopsida > Poales > Poaceae > Aegilops > Aegilops umbellulata. Next base: position 179,277,144 of record CP136055.1, on the reverse strand, counting down.
CCGAACGCCAGCGCGACTAGCTCCTTCCTTGTATCATTTGGCTGCAAGTGCGGTTCATGTAAAAGAAATATCTATCTTAAGTTAGAACTGCATTTGGCTTGTGTTGTAATATAACTGGTGTTGGTGCAATATCTACCTTCCTATGTTTTGGAGATTGTTGACAGAAACATGTATGGACTGATTTTTTTGCTAGTGCATACAGAGATAAATAGTCCATACGGAACCGAAGAGAATGTTGTCTCCGGTGCCAAGTTCGAGGAACTTCGTCGAAGTATATCTATGTTGTAGAGAAGAACGAGCTACATCTATTGAAGACATGTAGGTGAGAAGATTGATGTGAAGGAATTATCCCCTCGAAATTCTATTGCTGAAGCGAAGCATTTGGTTCGGTGTTGTTATTCGAAGAAATTGACTGCTGTGAGTGGAAGTCGAAGACAAAGCGAAGACGCAATATTCATTTCATTGTTCTTCTTTCGTTCATTTGAGTCATAGGGCCTCCATACTATTAAGAGGGTTATAGGTTCTCGAACCTTAGATACGCTGTGATGCTTAGCCCAAAACCTATGAAAGATGTGAGAGAAATCTCTTTATGCTTTGAATGATTACCTGGCAGCTATAGACGTTGTTCTTCGTGCCACACGAGATATCTTTCGAACCGAGGAGTTAGCTTTACTTGCTCTGCAAGTAATGTTACTGTTGTGCTCAATTTCTGACTGTTAGACTCGTGCTGTTCGACCATTGGCTGCTCCACATGTCCAATTTGGTCATTTCCCATAAGGGAAGGCTGCGGCTATAAATAGCCACCCCGCTCCAACGTTGCCCATTGGCTGCTCCGCTTAAGATTTCTGAGAAGATTGATTGAGCATCCCCTCTCCGAGTGATTTGAGTTTAATATCCACTGAGAGAAAAATCAAGAGCCCAAACTTAGACAGTGGTTGAGCATCACAGTAGTTTTGAGTTAGAGTTCTTGTAGCTATTACTCTTGAGAGTTGCGCACTCTCTAGACGGATAGGTGTCGGCTTGAGTGTTGAAGAGTTTTTGTCTTCACCGAGCAAGATCTTCAGCAACCAAGAGTGATTGTGGTTCGCGAAGGTCAATCGAAGGTTAGGAGATCACCGACAAATATCTACCACGAGTGAAATCAACTGGAGTCTGATCAGCTCCGAGTTGAAAGAGGATAGGGCGAAGAGAGTTTGTATTCCGTGTTAAGTCACAACCCCTCCAACCAGACGTAGTCCTTTGATAGAAGGGCGAACTGATCTACTAAATGCATCTGTCGCCATCGAGCACCACTGATTCATTCTACTTTACTTCACTAACTTTGGCAGTTTACTTCTGTACTCCGTGATGATAGTTTATCTGATATACTCTGTGTATTGCATTCCATTCATTTTGTCATCCTCATCAGTTATTGTTAGCTGTTCATCCTCTTGTATTCTGTTATGTCCCTTTAGTCATTCATATCATTTAGTTATTTCTCCTCGTGTTCACCTGTTTAGACTGGTGTGCTCCTCCTGCGTCGTTTCTTTCACCTCTTCAGTGTTATTTCTCGTGCTTTTCTCTCACAGTTCATGCCATGTTATACCTGTTGCTATTAGGTACGTTTTCTTGTTGCATTACGATCATTGTAGTCAAACCTGTGATATCTCAAGCCCGTACCATAATTGCTTCCTATGTCGATAGAAATGCTCCTTAACATCGCGCTTGATTAAGTTCTTTTCTATCATACCTTGTTTCCGCTACTGTGTTTGGGATGAGTTTAAAACTTTCGCAAGAAATTTTGAATCTCTCATTCACCCCCCTCGGGTCGATATATTCTCGGTCCTAACAATTGGTATCAGAGCATGTCCTCCCTGTCTCTATTTATTAAAGGTCTAACATCCTTGGAGTTTTGAGTATGTCATATGTAGGTTGATCCTCGCACTTTGAAATATTTCCTATCTTCGGTGGAAATGATTATCTCTACTCGAAAGAAAGAATGAGAATCAGAATTCAATCCATCAACATTGACTTGTGGGAGATTATGGAAAATGGATACACCATTCAGCAACCTAATGCTCCCACTTCCGATGACAAAGCTAATCTGCGATTGAATGCTCAAGCGAAAGATATCATCTGTAGCAGTCTTTAAAAAGACATTTTCATTCGTTTCCAAAAGCTCGACACTGCAAAACAACTCTGGGATGCCATAAAAAATGCGCATGAAGAATTCATCGCCAGAACGGATCCCCACACTCCAATGCTTCATGCTATGTTTGCTAGTTTCAGAAGTCTTCGTAAGGAAAGTGTTATGGAACTCACTGATCGATTGAGAAACATTGTCGAAAGACTACATCAATGAGGAGTAACAAATATCACCGATAGAGATGTAGTCTACAAGCTTCTGAGTGTTCTTGATGCATCTTTCCATCCCATCATAGCTGAAATCAAGCAAAGAACAGACTACAAAGAACTTCACTATGTTGAGATCATGAGACTGTCGTCCATTCATCAAGAAAAGAGGGAACTTGAAAATGGAGATCAAGAATCTTCTTTCTTTCGCATTACGGCAGCTCACAAGAAAAAATGTCAAGAATCAACACGCTATCACAAGGGAACTTGAAATGCTCATAGAAAGGCTAAGTGACCTCAGAAGACAAAATCTATGCCTCACAAATGATACGAATTTGACTTGCCTGAATCTTTAAGAAAGTTACCTCCGAAAGAAATGTAGTGCTTCAATGGCAAACAATTCGGTCATCTCATAGCAAACTGCCCTTGCTGGGAAGGAATACCTACCAACAAATGGAAATATCTTCACTGCAATGGATTCACTCGAAAGGATCGTCGTAGTAAGCTCCCGAAGAAAAATGAATCTCTATCATCCTCTTCGGCGAGACTAGTCACTAACGAGCATGCCAAAGCTACTATCGAATCCAATATGAAGAAAATCTCGTAGCTAAACAGAGTGTGTGCTGAAATGAAAATTGATTCTGAAGATGAGACATCTGAATCATAATAGAGGATGAATAGCTTCACAGAAGAATAGGAAGGAGTAATGCCTTCGTTGCCTGTGAATCATATGAGAAATCACTCGAATCAGATACCGATGATGATGCTTCAAGTGATGATGAACCAATCACATTCTATCTCATGGCAAAGCCATCTAAGGATTAGGTATCGGCAAAATACCAAAAATCCATGAATGGGTATTCTCCTGACTACATTGCCTATGCTAAACTTGTTAAGATTGCGAAATCTCAACAAGATGATCTTGAAACACTTGAGGACAATCTTTGGAAAACCGAAGGATTGCTTGTCGAAGAGATGGAGAAGAATCAAAAGTTGATCGATGAGCATGATGCTTTTTCTTCAACTATTGATGATCTTTCCAATCGATATCATTCCCTTTCACTCGACTACGAGAGTTTATCAGATGAACTCCTTAATAGGAATCAAGAACTCGAGTCACTGAAAGAGTCTCACAATAAGCTGGCAAAAGAAAAAGCTTCTCTCTTCACTGAGCAATCTAATCCTCTTTCTGATGATTTTGTGCCTCCATGCTTAAAATGCCAAGAATGTAGCAATGTTGATTCACATGCTGAAACTTCTAATGCTATCATCGAGAATATTGCTACTACTACGAATGGCTACTCTAACTGTAACGACCCGAACCTGATAAGATTTGATGTCTCTGTGCTAGTCCCTGGATCGACTCGCTAGCACACACAGTACATATGAATATCAAATAACAAGTGCATCATTTACTATAACATATGATCCAGAATTTATAAAATATTACAAACTGAGTAGCACATAGCTAACTTTATTCAATAATAACAGCGAAAATGTAGCATAATAGACGAGGAATCCCATCAATGCCCACTGGCAAAAATGCTGAGTGAAGACTCGCAACCCTACTATATCTCACTGATCATCAGAAAATCCTGCAACATGATAAGTTGCAGCCACAAAGGGTCAATGCATTGAATGTATTGGAAAATTACACATAATGATAAAGCAAACCTACATCCACAAGCGAGGTATGATTACAGAACACTCAAGTTAGGTTTTGCGTAAAACTACCTTCACCTACCACCACGACATAGGCAAGGTGCAAACAACAAAGATGATAAAGATCTTTAAGATGTCTCAAGTGCGCTCAGTCTTGGCGCATTCTCTAGGGACAATAGAGCGCTCAGCCAGTGACGCATTCACGTGAGAAAAAGCCCCGACAACTCAAGTGCGCCCAGCCATTGACGCATTCACCTGAGAAAAAGTCCCGAGCCTACAACTATAAACACTCACCACTTCCATGAATCACTAGACACATGCCCACGTCTACCATAGCAAGTTGATCACACCATCACATAACACAATCAATATCAAAACATGACAACACGGGATACACATATCAGGCCAAACATATTTCATAGCATAAAACCACACATGCATAGCAGAATATAGGATGAGTAAAATCAAAAGTGCAAACTTTCCTTGAGCGGTGTTGAAGTATTCTAACGCTTAATTCTGATCGGCTTCACACTCCGGACAATCTATACGATTACCGGAGTCACCGATAAATAAACTATGCTCACATAACACTGAAATAAAGTAAACAACAAGGAATTCAAATAAAAAAATCCATTGACATAACATAATAGTAGCTAAATATTGTCTACATGCTAGCAGGATCACAATGCAAAAAGAATCAACTAAATTGGATAAGCGGTTTGAAAGATATGGCCACCGGAAGTATGAATTCAAATTTGAGCAAATGCAAATTTAAACAGTTCAAAAATATGAAATTTTGGTTCTACTGGATGCTCTTAGTCAATGTGAGTTCATAGGAAAAATAATCATCTAAATTGAAGTTATAGGCTAAAAGATATACTTAAATGAAAGTTTGGTATGAAATCTGCCCAAAATAAATTGTGTCAAAATAGATTTCTTCAAAGAACTGCTGAGGCTGTGGATGTGCCATGTGGCGGGACGTGAATGGCTGGAAGCTGTCCGCTGCTAGGCTTATACAACAGACGGCCGCTAAATTAGTCTATACCGGTTCATAAAATAACACGGCAGTTAATCTGGGCGGTCCAAGTTGAATCGAACGGGCGGAAGATGTGCTCACCGGAAACAGAGGCTGGGGCGGCCGGACTTGAGGAAGACGATGGCGCGAGACAGCTCGGACTTGGAGCGTGCGCTCGATGGGGAGGCCTCCTGAGATCGAGGACGACGGGACAAGATGAGGAGGGACACAGCGAACTCCAAAACGTTCTCCAGGACGACCGGGCCTCCTGCTAGCGTCGATGAGGTCCGGCCGGAGCGGCAACGGCGGCTTCTGCTTCGGGCGGAAGTTGTGGTCCCTCTGGGGTACCCCTACGCGACGAAGAAGGTGAGGGAGAGAGAGGAAGTCAAGGCGAAGGCAACAGATGTAAGTATCAGGGCAGAAACCTTCTGGTCGTGACGAATTTGACGGGCGGAGGAGTTTCTGCGGCGGCGGACTCCGACGAGATCGGGACGGTGTTCTGGGCACAGGAGGTCCAAATTTTTCGAAAAAAATCGGAAGATCCGGAGGTGGAGATTACTTATAAGGAGTCAGGCGGGGCAAGGGGCAAGGATCGATGCGATTCGGGCGACGATTTGTGATCGGAACCAGTGTCCAGGAAGAACAAGGCAGAGGAGAAAGATGACAAGTGGGGCCAGGTGGTCAGTGGCAGAGAGCAGCGCTGCGGATCGGGCACGGGTGCTGCGTACCGCTTCGGTAGGCTAGGTGGGTTGCGGCGGCGTCGGGTTGGTGGGCCGCGGGTCAAAAAGTGGCAGCGGCTGTGCTGCGCTGCGCTGCGTTTCTTTTTTTTAAATAAAAGCATCAGCAGACAAAAACTAAGATATAGAAACAATAAAATAAATTCTAACAAAATACATACACACAAAGAAAAATCAACACTACTAATATAAACTATACGAACACTAGTTCCACATATAATGCAATTTTGTAAAATCACTTGTATGCAATAGGCCACTCAAACAGCCAAATAACACATAAATAAAATGATTTCGAGATTGTGAAAAATAGCAAAACATAATAAAAGGACAGGAAATAATATTATGGACACGATGAACATTTTTAAAACCCAACTACAAAAAAATATATTTTATGCAATGCAAGCATACAAAGAGCATTATAACAACTATACAATTTTTTAGTTTCTAAAACTCCAAAATACTTTCAATATTCAGAAAATTCAAAATAAGAATAGAAAACATGGTGTAAAAGAATGATCCTATTAACATTCCAAATTTGAAAATTTGGGATGTTACACTAACCCCTCTTCCGAGGAATTTGCTGATGTTACTGACGAAAATTGTAGGCTAAAGGACTTGCTTGAGACATGAATGCTAAGGAGCCTAAAAGGGCATCAAACTCTTTGTGATGTGCTCAAGAAGTCAATACTGCACAAAAATCCTCGAAATGAAGGATTGGGGTTCGAAAGAAAACTCAACATTGATGGAACCTACTAGACTCCTGAACAGTTTCCTCAAATGAGTTGAGTTCTTGCTAAAAGAAAAACTCTCGAACTTGCAATTCTGTGAGGATATGATACTCCCACTACTGTTGTTTCTAATGAGTCTGATGACTCAAACTACAAACTCTTCAAACAACAGAATGGTAAGGTTTTTGCTCGATACGTTTGGACTAACTACAGGTTTTATGCACCCAAAAAGCAAATCTAGGTGAAGAAGTGCATCATTGAAAATCTATCTGTCACTGCTAACTTGAACATGCAGAGTGATTCTCTTCGAGAAAATGATTATCATTGACAGAATGGCGTAGGAAGTTTCTCGAATGGGTTTCCGTCAAACCTTCGATGGAAGGAGTACATGCGTACCTCCTCAAAACATTATGCTCATGTCTCTGGAAATTACTTCAATGCATATTCATATGATTACTCTAGAAATGCACAGGTGATTTACACATCTCGTCGAAGGAATATTCATACTCAGATGAAGCAAATGAGACCCTCGTTGCCCACGCAAGTGTGGGTTGCGAAAAAGAACTAACCCATCTTGCAGGACTTATGTCAGGGATTCTACTCGTTTATCCTTAATCCTGAGATCTATTTTGTTCGTGCTAGCTCCTTGTGTTTTCATTCGCATTCTTTGCTTTTTCAATGTGTTTGCGTTTTGTTTGAATGTCAACTCACTCAGAGCTCAGTGGTTTGTGTTTTTCTCTCTTTTGGTTGAGTGTTTGATTTGCACCCTATTATCCCTCTATTCTTTCTCATCCAATCTATGTTGTCCGTCATAAGCATGCAATTTCATCTAAAGAAGATTTCAGTCCGACGTCCTTGGTTGCGAATGAAATCAACTTCGAACCTTAATCTGTTTTTGGCGTTTGCCCTTCTTCAAACCTTTTGGCCTCCGGATCAGTTTCCGAGATTTTCGCAGGAAACGGTTGCCATCTGCCCATGATTCTCACGATCATGATCATGTCCGTTGAATGTGGAATGTCCCGCATTTGTAGGACCTAGATTTAGGAAGAGGTGGCTCCGCTTGCGGGCTATAAATACCCCTCCCGGCTTCTTCTTCCTCACTTCTTCCTCAAACCCTCGCCCGCTCTCCTCCCGAGCCCGTGCTTGAAGTCTCGTCGCCGTTGGTCGCGCCAGTGCGGTAAATCTTCTTTCCCGCATTGTCGTAGTCGACCCTTGCTACCAACTTAGGGCGCCTGGATCTGGAACTGGTCCTATCCACTTCTATGTTCTAGGGAAGTTCTTACCGATGCATTTTCTTTGATTTATTTCTTTGCGGTAGATCCTTAGGCTTCACTAGGTTATGATTGGTACGGTTTATAGTTTTTCCCTCGTACTAGTTTTCCTAGATCTAGGGTTCATGTTTACTTTTTTAAAGATTAGATAGCTGTTACTTTGCCTTAATCAATCTATAGCTTGTTGCAAATCTGTCGATGATATCTGTCGGTGTACTAAAGTAGGGGTACCCTAGTATCCCGAACTTGTGCACGGGCAGTCGCAGCACCCCGTGGCAAGGCCCGCCAGGTGATCGCCAAGGCTCTCTATGGTTCCTTTGGAGCCATTCGAGAACAAAGTATTTAAGCCAAGGAGACAAGTCCCCGGCAAGAGGAGCTTGCCGGGAAGGCCGCTCGAGGCACAAGACCCCGGCAAGAGGAGCTTGCCGGGAAGGCCAACCAGAGCATCTCAAAGAACCTGCCGCGACGCGCCACGCGTCCCGGCAGGACTCGACGAGCGACAAGTTCCCGGGCGCGGCAAGACAACGGCCGCGGCAAGGCACTTGCCGGGGCGGGCAACCACCCTGTACCTACGCTCCAGCTCACCCACCTACGTGTCGCTCCGGGACCCTTCCTAGCGTACGTGGCGGGAGGCTGTGCAACCAGGGGTACACTGTGGCATGCGGCGCTGACAAGATCGCCATCGTGGCGAGCGGTGGCGCCCCTGACGGTCCCTTTTCTGCACCGTCAGGGCGACGTAGATAGGCATTTAATGCCTTTGTCCCCTGCTGTCAGGGTTAGGTATGATACACTGTGTAGGTAGCTGTACCTACCACAACATATTTCCATTTTTGCCCTTACCTACGTTGCCACCTGTTGGAGACCAACATATAAAAGGAGGCCCATGCACAACATAGAGAGGGGGATCGGCCCCCGGAGAGCGATCTCTGAGAGGAAAACAGAAGAACGCTCGGTCTCGTTAGCTGCTTGAGTGTACTGTAGCACTCAGCGCTCCCGAGCAAGAACTCAATACAATCCACAAAGCAGCAGTAGGAGTATTATCTCTCCGGAGAGCTCCGAAGCTGGGTAAAAAACCCCCGTCTGCTTCGCCTCGATCCACTCTTCGCGCGACCTCCGCCCGCCGCCGAACCGAGAAGGTGCTTTGTCCCCATAGGTGCTCGAGGAGCCAGAAAACCCCGACATCTTTGGCGCGCCAGGTAGGGGGCGTCGAGGTTGTGTGAACCTGATCCGGCGTTCACGCGAGCTAAATCTTCATCGACTTTATCGACATGCCGCCGAAGAAGAAGGCTTCGGAGGCGGCTGCGCCGTCCGCGTGGAATCCACCGCCGCCGCAGCAAACGGCCGGTGGGGAGGACGCCGGCGGAAGAACGGGTGTCGACGAGGGAGCCCACGGTGCCACCAAGTCCAAGGACAAGACCGTGCTGCCCGTCAGCGGCGTAGTCGGCTCCCACGACGACCGGGCGTCCGTAGACGCACCGCGCCCATCTCAAGAGGCGCAGGACCGGCAGCGTCGTGGTACTCACGGTACCATACGCTCGCTGGACCCAAATCGAGCTGGCGGATCCCGGGATGCTCAAGGCCAACATGCACGCCAACGTGCTGGCGCGAGCGAGGCACGGTCGCCTGGACGGAATAATGCTCCTTCTAACATCGTTGGAAGTCCGAGCATATCCCGCTCCTCGTACCGTTCGCCACCGCTACCCGCCACTCCAGCAGAAGCTTTGGCACGAGCTCAACTACTCCTAGATTTCCCTCCAACGCCAGACTATATTGACGACTGGAGGGCCGCCATTCAGAGTCTCATCGGCTTCGCCAACGGCGACACTCCATGGCCGGCGACCACATCGCAGCCGCGGCAGGCCAGCCAAGTGCGAGCCGATGGGGACAAAACCGGTGGGAGTGCAACCACCGTGCACTCTCCGCCCCAAAGGCCAAGATCACCGACTCGCCGGGTCCGCCACGACAGCGACTCCACTGCTTCATCAGACCCGCGAACTCGTCGCGATCAGCACCACGTTCTTCACGAACGGCAGCAAGAAGACGCTCGTACCCGCATCGAGCGCCGAAGAGAAACGCGGCGTCAATCAGACCGACGCGCTGGCCCCGCTGTCGACATGCAAGTGCCAGGGGAACCAGGCAACCTGCCATACGCGGTAGGTTGCCCTGCGTTTACTCGTGAGCTGCGGCAAGTCCAGTGGCCCAGCACGAAGAATTTCAAGCCAGACGTACCAGAGAAGTACGATGGCAGGCAGCATCCGTCGGAGTTCCTCAGCATCTACACCATCGCGGTGCAGGCTGCCGGGGGGCGAGACGACAAGATCCTCGCCAATTACATCCCTCTGGTGCTCAAGCCCAACGTCAGGTCCTCGCTCATGCACTTGCCGGAAAACTCCATATCTTCCTAGGCAGACCTATGTCATCAGTTTGTCGGCGCCTTTACAGGCGGCCACAAACCTCATGGCCAAGAGAGTGATCTTCACCTACTTGCCCAGAAGGAAGGGGAGCCTCTACGCAAGTACATCCAGAGATTCAGCCAAGTGCAACGCAACATCCCAGACGTCCACCCTGCCGCGGTCATCAGTGCGTTCCACCAGAACGTGCGTAACCGCAGGATGCGGGAGGAGATGGCGATGTGCAAGATCAGAGACGTCAGTGAGCTGTATGCCCTGGCCGACAGATGTGCACGTGCTGAGGAAGGGAGGAAACTCCCCGGAGAGAACGTAGGAACAGGAGGATCTGACAGCGATGATGCCGCCCCGGCAAGCAAAAACCGGCGGTGGAACAACATGAAGAGGAAAGGCAAAGATGTGCTAGTTGTCGAGCAGTCCGGCAACGAAGGTGGCGCCAAGACAGCAAAGACTGGTAGCTCCGGCAAGGAGGTTGCCGCATGTGCCAACTGCCAGGCTGTGGCGGCCGCCGACAAGCAGGACGGCACCAACAAGCAGTACTGCAAGATTCACCGCACCAAAGGCCATGACCTCCAGAGCTGCAAGAAGGTCGAGCAGCTCATTGAGCTGCAAAAGGCCAAATACGAGCGACGTGACAAGGAGAAGGCCCAAGGAGGTGCTGGAGGATCCGGTATGAAGCGCACCGGCCGGGGGGGATGCCGCGGCAACGCCAAGCAGCGGCAAGGCGACAGACCTCCCCGCGGCCGCGACAAGGATGAAGATGACGATGACGACGAAGACATGGATGACTTCGAGACCAGCGAGCAGGAGTTCCAGAAAGCCACAAAAGTTTTGTGCGTTGATGGCGGTGCTTCTCTGCATACCTCACACCGCCGACTCAAGCAGTGGGTGCGGGAAGTCAATGCAGCAGAACCACCCGTTGAGTCACGCAAGCTTCTGAAATGGTCCAGCACGCCTATCATCTTTGATATTGAGGACCACCCTGATCGCACAACTGCTGTCGGGTGTTTGCCGATGTTGGTCTCACCAACTATCCGCAACCTCAAGGTCACTAAGATGCTAGTTGACGGTGGGGCCGGCTTGAACCTGATCTCCTCCGCTGTGCTCCGGAGACTCCAAGTCCCTGACAGCGAGCTCGAAGAGACCGACACGTTCCAAGGAATCAACCCGGGAAGGAGCAAGCCGAAGGGGAAGATCACGATGCCGGTGACATTTGGCAGCGAGCTGAACTTCAGGACTGAGAGGATCACTTTCGACGTTGACGATTTTCCATTGCCTTACAATGGAATTCTCGGCCGTCCAGCGCTCGCCAAGTTCATGGCGGCCTCTCACTACGCGTACAACATGCTGAAGATGCCAGGCTCGATAAGTGTCATCTCTGTACATGGCGACAAGAAAGACGCTCTTATCTGTGCCGACAAGATCTACTGGGAAGCAGCAGCCGCCGCAGATCGCGAGACACTTGCCGCTGAAGCTCCCGGGGGGAAGAAGAAGACCAAGTCCGGCAAGAGCTCTGGTGCCCACTCCGGCAAGCGCACCTCTTCGGAGTGCTGCGCTACCGTCGAGGACGCACCATCGAGCTCCACCGGCAAGTGTAAGAAGACGATGGCAGCTCCGCCAGCGACCAAGAAGGTGTCCGCCAAGGAGGACGGCACTGGTGGTACCTTCACCATTAGTGCCACTCTCGACCCTAAATAGGAAAGCGCGCTCGTTGCTTTCCTGCGGGCAAATGTCGATGTGTTTGCATGGCAACCATCTGACATCCCCGGCGTTCCCAGGAAAGTAATCGAGCACCACCTTGCCGTCTGTCCTCATGCGCGGCCCGTCAAGCAGAGAGTCAGGAAACAAGCAGTGGAGCGCCAAGAGTTCATCGCCGAAGAGATCAAGAAGTTGGAAGCAGCAGGCCTCGTCAGAGGAGTGCTCCATCCTACGTGGTTGGCCAATCCTGTAGTCGTGCGCAAGGCAAACGGGAGATGGAGACTTTGCATCGACTTCACCGATGTCAAAAAAGCTTGTCCCAAAGACCCATTCCCTTGCCGCGCATTGACCAGATTGTCGACTCCACAGCCGGATGCGACTTGCTTTCATTTCTTGACGCATACTCAGGATACCATCAGATCTTCATGGCAGAAGAGGATGAGGAGAAAACCGCGTTCATCACTCCATGTGGCATGTACTGTTTCGTACGAATGCCTTTCGGTTTGAAGAATGCTTGTTCAACATTCGCAAGGGTAGTCCATACTGCTTTTGAGCCGCAAATACACAGAAATGTGGAAGCCTACATGGATGACATAGTGGTCAAGAGCAGGGACAAAGCAACTCCGATTCAAGATCTAGAAGAGACTTTTGCAAATCTGCGCCAGATCAGCCTCAAGCTCAACCCCGAGAAGTGCGTGTTTAGAGTCCCGTCCGGCAAGCTTCTCGGATTCTTCGTGTCTCAGAGGGGAATTGAAGCAAATCCTGACAAGATCAAGGCCATTGAGCAGATTGAAGCACCGAAGCGCGTCAAGGATGTACGAAAACTTGCCGGCTGCGTGGCGGCTCTCAGCAGGTTTATCTCTAAGTCTGCCGAGCGCGCCCTGCTGTTTTTCAAGATCTTGAAAAAGGCAGGTCCAATGAAATGGACTCCGGAAGCGGAGGCTGCGCTGCAGGACTTGAAGAGATACCTGTCCTCCACTCCAATACTTGTCGCACCTAAACCACAAGAGAAGTTGCTGCTATATCTGGCGGCAACCAATCAAGTGGTTAGTGCTGCGTTAGTAGCGGAGAGAGAGGCAGATGATGAGCCAGCGACCGCGGCAAGCACATCCAGCGACAAGCAGGGGGCTTCCCCGACAAGCTCTGGTCCCGATGAAGAGGGATCTGCGCAGATGTGCGAAGGAATACAGAAGAAGAAAATGGTGCAACGCCCAGTCTACTTTGTCAGTTCCCTTCTGCAGGGGGCTAGGTCAAGGTACTCTGGTGTGCAGAAGTTGCTTTTCGGCCTTCTTATGGCCTCGAGAAAGCTGCGCCATTACTTCCAAGCACATGAGATCACAGTTGTCACTCGCTTTCCGTTGAAGAGGATACTGCAGAATCCAGAAGCAACAGGCAGGATTGTTGAGTGGGCACTGGAACTGTCAAGCTTTGGCCTCAAGTTTGAGAGCACTTCAACTATTCAAAGCAGAGCATTGGCAGAATTCATAGCAGAGTGGACGCCAACACCAGACGAAGAAATTCCAGAGACGAGCATCCCCATCAAGGAAGCAAACAAAGAGTGGCTGATGTACTTTGATGGTGCGTTCTCGCTGCAAGGCGCCGGTGCTGGCGTGCTGCTTGTCGCACCCACCGGAGAGCACCTCAAGTACGTGGTCCAGATGCACTTTCCCAAGGAGCAAGCAACAAACAATACTGCAGAGTATGAAGGATTGCTCGCCGGTCTCAGGATCGCGGCAGACCTTGGGATCAAGCAACTCATTGTCAGGGGTGACTCACAGCTTGTCGTCCGCCAAGTGAACAAGGATTATCAGAGTCCGTTGATGGAAGCTTACGTTGATGAAGTGAGGAAGCTGGAAGATCGCTTTGTCGGCCTACAGATGGAACATGTTCCAAGAGCTCAGAACGACATCGCTGACGGCCTGTCAAAGTGCGCGGCACTTAAGTTACCTGTGGAACCAGGGATCTTTGTGCTCAAGCTGACTCAACCATCCGTGACGCCATCAACTGGACAGAGCAAGAAGAGGAAGTTGATTTCTGGTGACTATCTTCCAGCAGAGCTTCCCGAAGCCGCCGCCAAGAAGGTCCCCAAGATCAACGCCAAGAGTGCTGAGGATCAGTCTGCTCCAACAGGCCCCAGGGTTTGTTTCGTTGAAGCAGACGCTCCCGACAAGTTTCGCTCCAGCAAGCTTGCCGGGGACCATCAAGCTCCGTCTGAACCGTAGGTTCTCGCCGTAGAAGCGGATGTTCCCGCAGCAGCAGATATGCCTTTAGTCCTTGTTGTCGAGCCACAGGCTCCAGCATGGGCACAGCAGATCGTCCGTTTCCTCCAGTCAGGAGAACTTCCCGAAGAGCCAGAAGAAGCGGAAAGAGTAGCCCAGCAGTCTAGTATGTACCAGTTCGTTGACAACGCACTGTACAGAAGAAGACTCAACAGAGTGAAATTGAAGTGTATCCCCCGGGAAGATGGACAGAAGCTGTTGGCAGAGATACATGGAGGCATTTGTGGTCACCACATTGGCGCAAGAGCGCTTGCCGGCAAAGCATTCCGGCAGGGCTTCTTTTGGCCGACAGCCCTCCAGGATGCAGCTGCACAAGTAACCAAGTGTGAAGCGTGCCAGTTCCATTCCAAGCAGATACACCAGCCAGCTTAAGCTCTCCAGACGATCCCTTTATCCTGGCCATTTTCGTTCTGGGGGCTTGACATCCTCGGCCCCTTCCCCCGAGCAGTCGGGGGCTTTGAGTACTTGTACGTCGCAATCGACAAGTTCACAAAGTCGCCGGAAGTGGAACCAGTGAGGAAGGTGACAGCACAGTCAGCAGTCAAGTTCTTCAGGTCGATTGTTTGCCGCTTCGGAATCCCTAACAGGATCATCACCGACAACGGTACACAATTCACGAGTCGCACCTTCATGCAGTACGTCCAAGACCTTGGCGCCAAGGTCTGCTTCGCTTTTGTTGCTCACCCCAGGAGCAACGGTCAAGCAGAGAGGGCAAATGCTGAAGTGCTGCGTGGACTCAAGACCCGGACTTTCGACAGGCTGCACAAGTGCGGAAGAAACTGGATCGAGGAGCTGCCGGTGGTTGTTTGGTCGATCAGGACGACGCCAAATCGAGCCACTGGCCAGACACCTTTCGCTCTAGTCTATGGAGCAGAGGCAGTTATCCCCACGGAACTCGTATACGGGTCACCTCGAGTGCTCGCTTATGATGAGCTTGAGCAAGAGCAGCTGCGACAAGATGACGCGCTGCTCCTTGAGGAAGACCGTCTTCAGGCTGCTGTACGAGCTGCTCGATACCAGCAAGCTTTGCGCCGCTACCATAGCCGCAAAGTTAAAGCCAGAAGTCTCGAGGAAGGCGACCTTGTTCTTTAGCGCGTTCATTCCGCCAAGAATTCCAACAAGTTGAGGCCAAAGTGGGAAGGCCCTTACCGGGTGAAATGAGTCACTTGGCCTGGCGCTGTCCGCCTTGAGACCGAGGATGGCTTTCCGGTGAGCAACTCCTGGAACATCGAGCATCTTCGTAAGTTTTACCCGTAAGGCGCGGTTGTCGGACCCTGTCCGGCAACCACCATTTTGTACAAGTCTTGCCGCTGTTGTATGTAATCCTTTGTACAAAGCCAGGCGCAGACCCTGAGCGAAGATAAAGCGCTAGCGCCCTGAGTTTTGGCATGCATGCTGAGTCGAGTCTCGTCCTTGGTTAGGGTTGACAGTGCTTAGTAGCGGCTAACCCCTAACTTAGAGGTCGAGTGTGCGTCCTTTTGTCGTCCTTTCGTTTCCCTTGGTTCGCAGGACTCGCGCACCCTGACCGGACCACTTAAGGACGAAAAGAAGAAGACGGACAGACCAACACCCGGACCCCGGCAAGCCAATATTGCCGGGGGCTGCAACACCCCGGCAAGCCAGCGTTGCCGGGGGGCTGCAAGTGCAAAGATTAGCCCACGGCGAACCGAAGTTGCCGGGGGCTGCGATCTCAGATAAGTTTTTCATCCCTTATCATGCATTCTCTTATGGGTTGGGGTATGCGAAACCTCGTTTCTTCCTAAAAGCTACCGTGCTCCCTTAACTCTAGGCCCTCGGGCTCGTTCCCGGGGCCAGATTTGGTCGTAGTCGCGGCAGCAAAGGGACGAAGCGAGGAGCCTGAACCCGCCTCCTCCCTGCCTCCGCCAAAAGCGTGAGAAAGGGCGAGCGACGTGGGAAGAAGGCAGGGCTTGCTGCCGGGAAAGGAAGTGTCTATCTTAAAGATATAAAGGATTCGCTCCTTGACGTGGGTTCCACCCGCGAGACAAGTGACCCGGCAAGCATCCCCTTTTCATTAAAGAGCATTCCACTCAGATACAGTAAGAGGATGAAAAACATGAATAATGGGATTACAAGCTTTAAATGCAACCAAGGCCCCAGGGCTTACAAATTAAAAAGAGATAAGGTGCCCGTAATCCCTCTCTTGTCCCTCTCTTCAGGAGGCAGGTCAAGGAGGCGAAAAGGGCAAAAGGGGCGCCTAGACGAGCTACGGGTGGCAGAAGACACCAAGAGAACGTCTCGACGGCATGGTGATGGCGGCGCCGGAGGCAGAGCTCGAAGACGAGGCGGCAGGACGCCAGCACGCTGTCGAGGGCGTCGTGCCCTCGTACTCCGAGTTGACGGCCTTGCCGCCTGCCCTCTTCCTCTTCCGCAGCCTCCCTACGCCAGCCGCCCAGGGAGACGACCCTGAGAAGCTCCAGGAGCTAGCGACGCGGATGATGGGGTCGCCGGTGCCACGCGGAGCGGCACCCGACACCTAGTCGGACCCGTCATCCCGCCGCCCGCCACCCTCGTCGTCGCTATCGCTGTCCTCCTCGTCACTCCCGCCCGAGGAGGAGCCTTCACTATCGGAGGAGCTCTCCACGCAGCACCGTGCCCGAGTCCCGAAGTACCCAAAGACCTTGACGGAGAGGAGACCGCCCTCCATCAGCTTAAAATGGAGGGTCAGCCCCGCTGTCAAGCTGTGGATGCGGGTGAACGTCTTCCACCCTCAACCAAGATACATCACATTAGGGGCCGGGAAATCAACGCGGACTCGCGTACCGCTGATTCCATAACCCCTCATGTGCAACCTCAGTGTCTCGGGCGGATCCAACTCCATCTCGCTCGCAAACGGAGTCGGGAGACGAAGGCGACGACGAGGCGGCCGACGCCGCCTGACGAAGAACTCGCAAGGGTCGTCCCCGATATGGTCCGCCATGGGGAGAGGATCTGCTGGCGGAGGCGATGCCGGCGGACTGCCTCGCCCACCTCTTCCCCGACCGCCTCGGCCTCGCCCTCGACCTCGCCCGCGGCCTCGTCCCCTCCCTCTTCCCCTTGCAGCTGGCTCTGCCACCACGGGTGCAAGGGGAGGAGGGACGCGTTGCCTAGCGGCAACCCTCGTCGCCACCGTTGAAGGACCAGGGTTCCCTTTCTCCTTGGCGAATGAGAGAGAGAGGGGAGCAGAAGCTGAAGAAAGGAGGAGATGAGAGAATGCGGGTTTCCGTCCCCCCTATCCCGCTCCTTATAAAGGAGCGGGGTGGGGGCTCGGCCGCCCCGCTCAGCCAATCGAGACGCAGAAGGCGCAGGGAACTGGGCCCGACCCGCTGCCTCGACCCGTGATGACCCGGTTTCCCGCCTCCACCGTTCGCCACTCCAAGCGCATGGAGGCCGCGTGGCAGGAGTGCAGAGTTGAGGCGATGGATGAGGCGACCTCTCCCCACCCCGTGATCGTGGGGGGTGGACGCCTTGCTGACCACGCCTCCACGCCTCCCTCCATTTATGAGGAAGATACGAACCGCCAGGAGGCGGGCTTTTCGTTTTTCCGAATAAAGGAACCACACACGACCTCTCCCACGACGCCGCAATCGACGCGTGCTGTTCGGGGAGGACGCGGTGGATACGGAGCAAGGTGCGACATGACCCAGGCCGTGCGTGCCCGTGCCCTGTTTTGGGCCTGGCCCAACAGCGCTCGGCACCGTGTGTGGCCCAGGCCCGGGGGCTCCTGTCGGTGTACTAAAGTAGGGGTACCCTAGTATCCCAAACTTGTGCACGGGCAGTCGCAGCACCCCGCGGCAAGGCCCACCAGGTGATCGCCAAGGCTCTCTATGGTTCCTTTGGAGCCATTCGAGAACAAAGTATTTAAGCCAAGGAGACAAGTCCCTGGCAAGAGGAGCTTGCCGGGAAGGCCGCTCGAGGCACAAGACCCCGGCAACAGGAGCTTGCCGGGAAGGCCAACCAGAGCATCTCAAAGAACCTGCCGCGACGCGCCACGCGTCCCGGCAGGACTCGACGAGCGACAAGTTCCCGGGCGCGGCAAGACAACGGCCGCGGCAAGGCACTTGCCGGGGCGGGCAACCACCCTGTACCTACGCTCCAGCTCACCCACCTACGTGTCGCTCCGGGACCCTTCCTGGCATACGTGGCGGGAGACTGTGCAGCCAGGGGTACACTGTGGCATGCGGCGCTGACAAGATCGCCATCGTGGCGAGCGGTGGCGCCCCTGACGGTCCCTTTTCTACACCGTCAGGGCGACGTAGATAGGCATTTAATGCCTTTGTCCCCTGCCGTCAGGGTTAGGTATGATACACTGTGTAGGTAGCTGTACCTACCACAACATATTTCCATTTTTGCCCTTACCTACGTTGCCACCTGTTGGAGACCCCTTGAACATATAAAAGGAGGCCCATGCACAATGTAGAGAGGGGGATCGGCCCCCGGAGAGCGATCTCTGAGAGGAAAACAGAAGAACGCTCGGTCTTGTTAGCTGCTTGAGTGTACTATAGCACTCAGCGCTCCCGAGCAAGAACTCAATACAATGCACAAAGCAGCAGTAGGAGTATTATCTCTCCGGAGAGCTCCGAAGCTGGGTAAAAACCCCCCATGTGCTTCACCTCGATCCGCTCTTCGCGCGACCTCCGCCCCCCGCCGAACCGAGAAGGGGCTCCGTCCCCATAGGTGCTCGAGGAGCCAGAAAACCCCGGCAATATCTTTTCAAAAGTATACCTTGGATTCCTTTGTTCCTTCCGAAAAACATTCTGTTTTATTCAAAAATGCTTATGTGCATGTTTATGACCCTACCCTGCTTTCCCTCATATCTATCCTATTTCACAGATTGGTAATGGCACAAAGTTCAGAAGAGCTGTCTTGTTCTGAAGGAGAATTGCCTAAGTTGCCACCCATGTCTGAACGTATGAGATTGACTGGTGGAGGAAAATCATCGAAGCCACCCAAGACATGGAAGAAGAATTCTAAGTCAGAATGCGAAGAAGAAGATGATGACATTCCCTCAGCTCACAGTCAGCCTGAGGCTGAACTGGTCACTGATGCACCGACTCTATTCTATGATGGAAATCAAAAGAAGGGTGGTCGTGGCATAGAGAAGAATACAACTGCCGAGATGTCTGATCCCGAAAGTTACGAAACTCCACCGGGTGTTGAAACAACAACCAAACGCAATAACAGGCTGCAAAGGACTCGTCGCAATTGGTCAAAGAAATGGTTTAATCATGAAATTGTTCGAAGGATATATCAAATCCTATTTGCCTTCACTCCACCTAGGAATGGCTGCATTGGTGAGAATTGCCTCAGCCCAGATGACGAAAAAGTCAGGCCACCTCCACCTGAAAGTGCTCATCCTGACTCCCTCAAAACGATTGCTGATTTTACCGAGGAGGTGGAAAAGAGAGCCAAGGCCAAAGCCAAGTGTGAAGCTAGGGATAGGAAGAAAAATCAAGTTGAAGAGAGAAACATCACGCTGACTCAGCAAGACGTACAGAAGAAAAAGGATCGTGCTTCGAAAGGAGGTAAGTCCATAAAGCCAGTTTCCCCTCAAGCTGCCCGAAAGAAATCTGTCACTAGGAAATCCAACAAGGTCACTTCTGACTCGTCTGATGAGTCTTCTGATGAAAATGCTCGCGATGAAATACCCATGTATACGATCAGTGTGCTCTTCCGAACAAGCCATACAAGACTCCTTCTTTAGTGAAAGTTCCACCCCCACTAAGGAGATTACCAAGACATGCACCCACTCAAGTCCCTAACAAACCTTCGGGTTCTGCTGCCCCTTCTGCAAAGAGAAAGCTGCTGTCCGAAGATAAAGCTGAAGTTTCTGCTAAGAATGCCAAATCTGGTGTTCCTGCTTCCACAGAGGAACATAAATATGACTTCAATCTCATAATTGACATAATTGAGAGTGCTTCCTACGATGCAAAATTTGTTGATTTAAGTAGTCTGGGACTTCCTGATGATGTTGCCAAATTGGTAACGAAACATTTCATCAAGCTGAGGAAAATTACCAAGAAGTTGAACCAAGCTGTCAAGGACAAGAAAACCCTCGAGAAAATGAGGAGAGATGCCAATACTGTATCTGAAAGGAAAGGTGTGGACAAAGAAATTGTTGAGCTCACAAAAGCTCTCAGTGTCATGGGGAATGAAAAAATTGAGTGGCACTCACGTCTGAAAATGGAAGTATCTCAGCTGTGTGACCAAAGGAATGATGAAATTGACCGTCAGGTAGATCTTGCTCGACGAAGAATCAAGGAAGAAAAATGTCAAAAGGCTAAGGAAAGAGCTAGCAAGCCGAAAGGAATCAACGATCGCCGCATTCAGAATGTTGCAACTGATTCTCCTATTGAATCAAGTACTCCTCTAAAGCAAATTCCACCATCCCCTCGCGAGGATGAACCCATGCAGCAAGTTGAGCCTGTGGTGGTTATCATTCCTACTCCAGCCGCCCAAGACTTGATGGCGTTGATATCTTTCCAAACAAGCCTGAAGAAGAAAATGCCCTGACTAAGCAGCAAGCCATAGAGGATAAAACTGATGAAGAGATTGAGGTTGAGAAGGCAACCCCATTGCCTCCAAAGGAAATGGAATCTGAGCCCTCCGAATCCAACAAGGGGGAGAATGACAAGATTGAGGGGGAGATAAATGCTTCCTAAGACAATACCACCCCAGCCACATCATCTGGTGCCCCTACCCAGATGGATGTTGACCCTACTCCTGCTTCCACTGCACCACAGTTGGAAGAAGAAGAGAAGAAAATTGAAGAGATCATGGCTCATGAAGGAGTTATTCCACCGATTGTGTCCCAAGAACCTGAGAAAGAAGCAGTTGTGACCAAGGCGTCTGAAGAGGTTGCTGTGCCTCCCACCGACCAAAATGCACCAAAAGACAAGGCCCTAGTGCCCGAAACCTAGAAAGCTGCTGAAGGAGTTCCAGCGAGCAAAACTGATAATCAGACAAGCGCCTCAAAGCAGACAGTACCCGAGAAGTCAAGGATGCCTCGTGCTCCTCTTAAGCCCATTGAAGAAGATGTGCCAGCACCTGATGACATTCAGACCAAGTCAATGAGCGATCAAGAAAATCTCAGAAATACACAAGAAACATTTCCTTTGTTTCCTGATGAAGATGGCCCAAATGGTCTTGCATTTAATGAGCAGCTTCATATTTCGAAGCTTGCATTCTTTGGGACCAGCCCTTATGTCAGTGCAACAAACCCTGGGTCCGTTGCCAAGACTATGCACAGGCACGAGAGCAAGATCACATCACCAAGGTCATATTGGAGCACGAGGGATTAATCCTTCGATGGACCAACGTGCAGCACAAGAAGACCAAGAAGGCCAAGACTAGCCAGAGAAGCAAGATATCGCTAAGGGAGAAAACCTCCCTTGCCGGGTAGGCGAGCCTGGGAAGGATGGAGTTGCCCCCAGAAGCAAGCCTCCGGGTCGTCCCGGCAGGCCTGCCAGGGCTTACAGAAGCAGAGCCACCTCACAGCGCCACCTCATCATGATGTATGTTGTTGATCGGTGTAGTGTGAAGTTCCAAAGTGACTAAGTGGCTGCTATTCGCCACATGGTAGCCACTTTTTACAGGAAATACCTCCAAGTGACACTTGTCCTGCGACGTGTTGAGCAAGCAGGTGCGAAGCTGGCAAAACAGCCCAGCAAGGCCTGCCGGGCGAGCTAAGACGTGACGTTAAGTGGCCCATTTAATGCGCTCTGTCAGCCTGCAGAGTTAGGTATGATAGCACAGTTTGCTATCTAATCAGTGCACAATGACTGATTTTCCACTATGGTTACCCCTTTATCTATAAAAGGAGGCCCAAGGCAACCGTAGAAAGGGTTTGCTAATCCACCCCTCACACACTCATACACGCGTAGCCGCTTTCGCCCCGAGGCAACCCTGTCGGGCAAGCGTGTTGCATTGACCACCATTTTCACAACATCAATCCACCAAATCAGGAGTAGGGTTTTACACCTGATGGCAGCCCGAACCTTGGTAAAGACTGCTTGTGTGATCTCTTTCATGCTGTTCCATGCTCATGTGCTCTTTGTGCAACGTGCCATCCCCCCGCCAAACTAGCAAGGGACTCTTGGTCCCATAGGTTGATAGAGGCGAGGGTCCTGATCTTTCGATGAGATGATAACTATTGATTTTGTGGAGACGACTTTGATGATCTGACTACAACATGCAACGACGTTGCGCCTTAGGAGTCACTAAACCGACTCAGAGAGGTTGTTGAGCACGCCGAAGCATGATCGACCTGACCACAAAGGTCTATTCCTGCAAGCAATCGAAAAACATGCTAGAATATGATTAAGCAATATGAATATTACAAATATGGATGAAGTATTGATAAAAGTGGGGTTTCATAAGCGGTCTTGATCTGGTCGTTGGACACAAACGAAGTACACGAAGTTGCATCGATGGCTAACTTTTAACTAAATAAAAACCAAGGAAAAAGCTACTAGATGGATCTACTAACATAGGAGCAAGGGGCGGTGGCCAAGGAGGTGGGAGGACGTCCCAAGGCAGCTTAAAACTAACCCTAGGTCATACAAGGCTCATGTGCCCAAGTGGAGGTAATACAACACCTTTGGACATGTTGTTTGACTCGAATTCTGCTGCGGTGTCAGATTGTTTTGTCGATAACTCAAAGCTCCGGATGAATTTGAAGGTGGGACCAATTGGGTTGGAAATATCACGAAATCTACTTTCCAACAAAAAAAGAAACACCCAATTCTGAGTCCGTATGAAATAGTTCTTGGCGTTTTGATTCAGGTATGTCTGTGCAGTCCGAATCTGAATCCAGAACGTGAGAGACTTTGACTCTATCTTCTCTTGGCCCAAAAGTGACGTGAGAGAACTTTTTGAACAACACCTAAACTTATCTTCCCCTTATCTTCATATGTGGATTGTACAAATGTCCCATACACCTGCAATTAGACATGACACAAAAGTTTGTGAAGTATCTTTGTCCTGGATGACATAAATAAATTATTGCATAGTTTGCATTAGAAATCACCTCTCAAATATACATGTATGTAATATTTTTGGTCGTATCCAAGGTAGTCATGTCCTCATCATCCTCCCTTTCTTGTAAACAAAACCATTCCCGGCGTTGCTTAATCTAAAATGTGGCTAACAAAAGAGACAAGATGTACATGTTGTATATGTATATGTCATCCATTTTTTACTTCCCTTGGTTTTTGCACATATGACACATGTATACATGAGTAACTTTCATAGTTCATAAAATCTGAAGCCAAAATATTATCACAAGAAGTAGAAGGCATGAAAATATTGCAACTCAGTTTGCATATATAAGTGAAGCTCTTATTCATTTCAAAAGGTTGACAATGTTCATCATTAAACCATCCCAACATTGGTGAATAAACCTTACTTGCATCAAATTTACATGCTACAACATGCTTAAATAAGCAAACATGCAATAAGTCATTGGTCACAGAATCATCACCAAGATTAGAGGTCATATCAAAATGATTAAACATTGGTTCTTTTGCATCAACAGTTAATTCAATGGGTGCACTCAAAATTGTTGGTATTTCAGTTGTTTGATCAATGACGCATTCATGACACTAACACGATTCTCTAAAATAGGTGGCGTGCTCAAATCAACAGGTGACTCAACACATGATGTATTCAAGTTAACTAGGTATGCATCATTCTCATGTGAAGTTATATCATATATACCTTTATTGTTACCTTGTCGCAAAGACGTAGATGATGTAGGTACGGATGATGACAATGTACCATACTCTTGAGATGATGTCGCACTCTCAGTCTGGGGTGTGGCTGCTCTAGTAGGTGCAATGGTGTAGGAACCAACCGGTGGTGATGAGCATGAAATGGAATAGTAGTTGTTGTAGTCACCCAATGCATCCTCCTATATCTATCTCTCAAAGGAACAAGTGCGAACATACATACCAGTAATGCAACAAGGAATATACTGAAATCTTGCACGAATATCATGGTTCAAACCACCAAAAAATCTATTCATTGTATCATCCTCAGATTCTTCCATGTCACAATGATACATATAAGATTTGAACTCTTGGTAGTAAGCATGAACAGTGTTACTGCCTTGTTTTAATTGTTCCAATTTGCGAAGCAATTCACGACGATAGTAAGGAGGAAAAAATTGTTGTCTCATTGTAGCTTTCAAATCTTTCCAAGTTGTGGGTTGGTTGTCAATGTTTTTCTTACAATGTACACTCCACCAAACATAAGCAAAACCAGTAAATGCTCCAGTGGCAGCTCGTACTCTCTCAAGTTCAGAAAAATCATGGTTACTAAAAACTTTTTCTACTACAAGCTCCAAAGCTAGATAAATAGCAGGATTAAATCTACCCTCAAATGACAGTAAAGAGATAACCTGGCCATGTGCTTGTGTGTGTTGTCCCACCTCTCGTGATTGTGAAGATGTATCCGTCGTCCAAGAACTTCTATCTCTGGAACCTGTCATGATTAGTAGAAACAAGACACAAAATTCAAGAATAATGTTCCTATGCACTACTAGGATGTGGTGGTAAAGCGCTCACAGTAAAGCAAATATCAATATCTCACAAGTTCTTACCAAGTAGCAGGTGGTGACAGGCAACCAACGGTGTCAAATAACTCCGAAGATTGAGTAAAGCGATTGCCAGGGGAACGTATGTATACACGGTGTAGAAATATGTGGAGATTGGAAGGCCTAAATATATCGTAGCAAAAGATTACCAATAATCAATTCAAAGATGCAATGTTGAATAAACACTCAACGACGATACTGTGCTGGTCCTAGATTAGACCAGACTAGAGATGCGAGCCTAGAACACTAATGAGGTCACGACGTAGAATAACTTGCCTCAATAAAGGATATGAAGTAGCTCTGGACAACAAGATAAAAGCGAAGATCACAATAGCAGTAAAGATAATGATGTGAAACAACTGCCAAGCAGGATATACCAACAACTTTCTCTCCAACTTTCCTCTGGATAAGTTTGTGCCAATTTTTTGATATTTTTTCTCAAGAATGGCACTGACTCAATGTTTGAAATGCGAAAAGAGTCACTCAAATCCGAGTTGGTATGGGGAGTCAAAACATTCTAAAACTGGCCTGAAAAACTGGAACAAGATGTGTTCGCAAACTTTGGAGGGCAAAAGACCTATTTAGAAGCCAATTTTGAGGTGTCAAATATTTAAGTTCCTTCTGCAACTATTTAGATGCGCCTCGTCACTAGCTTTAATTTGAGTACTCACAGAGCCGAAACAGACTTCGTATGAGAAAGATATGTCTGTTTTACTAAATAGTGCACATAACAGATTCCAATCCGAATTCAGCTACGAGATTGACTCTAGATACATCCAAATTTTGTGTTTTTCTTCTCTTTTTTTCCTCACACTTTTTTTATTTTTCTTTCTCTCCTTTTTAAATTTTTTTCTCTGTCTTTTTTTTCTCTTCCTCTTTCCAAAACAAACTAGATAGGATGCAGATTGGATCAAGCGAAGATGTGAATGACCACAACTATGATTATGACAATGAACGGTGGGTAGCACGTGGTGGAAATTGATGGATGGGATGGTGGACAGCGGAAGGAATAGCGATGCAGCGGTGGCGTGACTAATGTGAACAGAAGTCGAAACTCTAAACAAACTAGACACTGAGACTAGCAACTCCACACGATGATGCAACCGATAATTCAATAATGCAAACAATGAAAAGAAAATTGCAAAGGCTCAGACTGGCTTGGACAAAGGATAAATAGATCTAACTTTTTTGTGTGTGGCTTTTTCTTGGACAATAGGTAAGAAAATAAATGTAATCTAGGGAAAACTGGATATTCTCACCGAGCAACCTGAAAACTGATACCACTTGATAGAGGCGAGGGTCCTGATCTTTTGATGAGATGATAACTATCGATTTGGTGGAGACGACTTTCATGATCTGACGACAAATGTGCAACGACGTTGCGCCTTATCAATTGCTAAACCAACTCCGAAAGGTTATTGACCATGCCGAGGCACGATCAACCTGACCATGAAGGTCTATTCCTGCAAGCAATCGAAGAACAAGCAAGAATATGATTAAGCAATCTGAATATTGCGAATATGGATGAGGTATTGATAAAAGTGGGGTTTTATAAGCGGTCTTGGTGTGGTCATTGGACACAACTAAAGTACACGAAGTTGCAGCGATGATTAACTTTTAACTAAATAAAACCCAAGGAAAAAGCTACTAGATGGATCTACTTATATAGGAGCAAGGGGTGGCGGCCAAGGAGGTGGTAGGACGTCTCAAGGCAGCCTAAAACTAACCCTAGGTCATACAAGGCTCATGTGCCCAAGTGGAGGTGATGCAACACCTTTGGACATGTAGTTTGACTCAGATTCTTCTGCAGCGTCAGATTGTTTCGTTGATAACTCAACGCTCCGGATGAATTTAAAGGTGAAACCAACTGGGTTGGAAAGAGCACGAAATCTACTTTCCAACAAAGAAAGAATCACCCAATTCAGGGTCCCTATGAAAGAGTTCTTGGCGTTTTGAGTCAGGTATATGTCTGTGTAGTCCGAATCTGAATCCAGAACCTGAGAGACTTGGACTCTATCTTCTCTTGGCCCAAAAGTGAAGTGAGAGGACTTTTTGAACAGAACCTAAACTTATCTTTTTTTCCCTTATCTTCATATGTGGATTGTACAAATGTCCCATACACCTGCAATTAGACATGACACAAAAGTTTGTGAAGTATCTTTGTCCTGGATTATATAAATAAATTATTGCATATGTTGCATTGGAAATCACCTCACAAATATACATGTATGCAAATTTTTTGTCGTATCCAAGGTAGTCATGTCCTCATCATAGGTGGTCGTGGTTTCCCGCGACATCTATGGCGCGCCAGGTAGGGGGATCACTTGCGTGAACCTGAAAGCGTGAGCAGCGCGTCATCTTCATTGCCATTCTCATCATCGACGGCTCCATCGACTATGGCGCCCAAGAAGAAACCCGGTGTTGCGGCTCACCTGTCCACCTCGAAGGCTCCACCGCCCGCGGCCACCAACGCCGCGGGGGACGCGGAGGCGCATGAGGATGTGGGCGCTGCGGGGGATGTGGTCGGCGCAGACGGCGTTGTCACCACCTCCCCCGCGGCCGAAGCAGGAGCGGGAGGCACCGGAGGAGAGCTGCATCAGCAACATCCCGGTGGTCATGCTCCACGAGGTACGAATGAAGGGGTTACTCCGTCTGTACCTCTTCCCCTCATTGAAGGGCACATTCATAGTGGTGGTGTGCGGTCTGGGGCGAAGCGTCGTCCTCCGGCGGCCCCCGCCACGGGCGCGACCGCAGAGCGCACACCTCCCCTGGAGCAGGCTGACCCAGCCGCTGCGCCCAATGGAGCCACTGGCCCTCAAGCGCCTTCACTGCGCCACCATGCCATCCAAGTGGCCGGCTCGCAACAGCGAGGGCGTGACGCCGTTGCCACCGGCACCGTCAGGAGTCGGGTAACGATATGATCTACATCATTATTACCGATGCCAAGCACCGCTACAGAGGCCATGGCGCGGGCCCAACTACTGTTGAGGTTCCCGCCGGTGGCTGATCAGATGGATGAATGGAGAGCCACCATTCAGAGTCTGATTGGCTTCGCCGAGGCTGGGGGCTCAAAGCGAGCTGGCCCACTGCAGCCTCCCCAAGCGACGACAACGGCTCGCGTTGCTGGTCGTACGGAAGGGGCCACCCCCACTATGAAGTCCCCACCATGGCAGCCATCGCGGGTGCTGCAGAACCATGAACCTGACGATGTCTCGATGGCCTCTTCCGACCCTCGAGCACGTCTAGGGCAACGACAAGCCTAGGAGGACAGGCGGAGGGGAGGTGTGCGCGTCATCATCGAACGGCGCCGCGACGACCACCGTCGGAGCAATGGGTGCGATGGTCCTGACGTCGACGAGCCTGCGTTTGAGGATAGCGGGTGCCTCCCTTTTGAGGTTGGGTGCCCTGCCTTTACTCCTGAGCTGCGGCAAGTCTGTTGGCCATTCGCTCGCACGTCCAAGCCAGAGATACCCGAGAAGTATGATGGGAGGCTGAACCCGGCAGAGTTCTTGAGCATCTACACCATCGTTCTTGAAGTTTCCGGAGGAAGAGATGAGAAGGTATTTGCCATCTACTTCCGTTTGGCACTCAAGGCCAATGTCAGGTCTTGGCTGATGCACCTGCCGGAGAACTCCATTTTGTCATGGCTGACCTGTGCCATGAGTTCATTGCCGCCTTCACGGGCGGCCATCAAGAACCAGGATGGCCCAGCGACTTGCAGCTTCTCCAACAGAAAGAAGGAGAGACTCTCCGCAAGTATTTACAGAGATTCAGCAGAGTCCATAGGAATATCCCAAATATCCACCCGGCGGCTGTGATAGCTGCCTTTCAGTCCAATGTGCGCAACCGCATGATACGTTCCAAGATGAATGTGCAGTTGCCCAAGACTGTGAAGGAGCTTTACACCTTGGTGGACAAGTGTGCTCGGATGGAGGAGGGAAGGGAACTCCCTGGAGAGAAGATTGCATCGACATCGACTCAGAGGATGATGATGAATCCACTAGTCAGAAAAAGAAGAGCAAGAAGCACAACAAGAGGTGCAAGGATAAGGCAGTGATGACCATTGAAGGATCGGGAACGCTTAGTACCCGCATGAAGTCTTAGGCCGAAGCCCCCTGTAAGTGCATCTAGTGCCCCTTAGTGATTTTGGTGTATTGAAGACTTATAGGTTAAGCATCTGATGTGTTTATGAGTGTACACAGGTCTATAAGTCTATGAGGAGTTTGAAACTTACAGTAAAAGTCGACCCCTAAAAATGAAGTTCTTCGACTGAAGACTTTGATATTCTGAAGACTTTCTGAAGACTTTGAATGTGAAGAAATTGGTGTGACCTTGAAGACATGGTATTCGTTCGAGGAACGTGAAGCGTGAAGACTTTTGTTTTCGTAGTTTCATTTTTCTCTTTCTTGAGTCATAGGAAACACCGTACTGTTAAAGGGGGTCGAGGAAATACTAAGGAGAAAATTTCCATGTGATGCTCAACTCAAATCCTACACCTACCAATCCCTTCGAGTGAAGCCAGTGGAAATCTCATACAGTTCAGTCAATTTCTTCAGTGACAGAGACGCAGTTCTTCTGGTCACTGAGGACTTTGCTTTGACTGAGGAGTTAGGAATTCGCCAGTGCGAATTGCCTACACAGTGAGGAACATGATAGCCCTGAGGAATTTGTACTCCAAATTTCTGACCGTTGCTGCGCCACGCGCCAGCTGTCCTAAAATATCTTGTCCACCTAACGGTCATATCATTGAAGGGCATTTATGTCTTATCATGTCGGGCTGCTCCCTAGGCTATAAATAGCCGCCCCCTTCAACCACTAGCTGGTTGGCTGCTCCGCGTGAACCTGACACTTGTCATTTGAGAGCAACCCATCCTCCGAGGACTTTGAGCGAAAATCATCAAGTGAGGAAAATCCAAACCCAAACCCAGAACACCTACAAACCCAAAGTGATCGAGCATCACTGAAGAAATTGATCCTGCGTGGATCCGACGCTTGTTACCTTTGAAGACTGTGCTT
The DNA here is from genome assembly GCA_032464435.1 of Aegilops umbellulata. Classification (NCBI taxonomy): domain Eukaryota; kingdom Viridiplantae; phylum Streptophyta; class Magnoliopsida; order Poales; family Poaceae; genus Aegilops; species Aegilops umbellulata. The sequence goes on along the minus strand of CP136055.1, from coordinate 179,247,408 downwards.
CTTCCAGACGGTTAGGCGTCAAGGTCTAGAGCATCCAAGAGGAATTGTGGATCGCCGAGTGACCAAGTCTGTGAAGGTTTGGAAGTCACCTGAAGACTTACCACGAGTGATTGGACGAGGACTGTGTGTCCTTAGTTCAAGGAGAATACGGTGAGGACTTGGTGTCCCGAGCTGCGAGCTCAGGACTGGGTGTCCGGGACTGTGTGTCCTCGAGTTTAAATACTCATCCGCTCCAACCAGACGTACAACTGAGACAACAGTTGGAACTGGTCTACCAAATCATTGTCTTCACCAAGCTTACTGGTTCCATTTCCTCAACACCTTCATTTCCTCATTACTGTGTTGTCTGTTTGTTCATATATGTGTTTGAAGACTTTGACTGAAGACTTTCACAAATTCCTCAGTTCAATTTCTTCAGTCTATTTGTCTTCATCTAGAGTTATCATGTGCCTACGCTTTCTGTACTCTGTGTTTGTCTTCATTTCATCATGATGACCATGCATGTAATCTGTTATGTTTACTTCTGAGTACTTATTCCGCTGCTAGTATTTCTTCGCTAAGGAATTTCCTCACGAGCAAATTCCTCAGTGAAGAATTTCATAAAAAACGCCTATTCACCCCCCTCTAGTCGATATAACGCACTTTCAATTGGTATCAGAGCCTGGTACTCCCTTGTTCTGTGTGATTTTGGTTTAACCGCCTGGAGTTTTAGTTATGTCGACCGCAGATATGAAGAAAGTACCGTGCCCTATCTTTGACGGTCACGAGTATCCCAAATGGAAGGCTATGATGAAGAAGCGTCTCATGGTGATGGACAGCGAGCTATGGACCGTCACTGAGATTGGTCTGACCGATCTGTGCAAGATGGCGGAAGCTGATGACATTCGCAAGTACACTCAACTCAACCTCACAGCGAAGGCCGTCATCTGCTCCAGTCTGTCTCGAAACCAGTTCAGAAACATCATGCATCTCGATCAGGCGAAGCTTGTCTGGGACCGTCTCTCTGATGTCTATGAAGGCAGTGATGACTATGCTCCCACCTATTGCTTCATGGCAAAGGGTGCCAAGGTACTCAAATACGCCTCCTCTGAATCTAGTGATGATGAATCTGATGAAAATCTTAAGCCTAGCTACTCTAAACTTGCTAAGATTGCTGTGCAACAACAAAAGACTTTTGAAAAGGTTCAAAACATGCTAGACAAAAGTGATGATATGTTGGGTGAAGAAATGGATCGCACTAAGGCCTTGACTGAAAATCTTCAGAGACTTCAGACTAAGCTTGACAACCTTCAAAATTATCATAACACTCTCTTATCTGATCATGAGAAGCTTTCTTATGAATATCTTCAAAAGAAGCAAGATCTTGAGAAGCTAAGAGTGAGTTATGAAGATCTTCAGAAGGAGCGCGATTCATTACTTGCTCAACAAATCAGCGCTGCTCAGGAAGAATTTATTCCTCCATGTTTAAAATGCATTGAACGAGAATCTGCTAATTCTTCGCCTGAATGTTCAAATGCTTCAAATGTTACAAATTCTTCACCTGTCTCTGCTATCACTAATTCCTCATCTGAGGACATTGCTAGTATCACTGACGATGCAGGACTGAAGGAATTGTACATGACAGGCATGTACAAAAGCCTCAAAGGGCATCAGGCTCTTTGTGATGTGCTTAAAAAGCAGATCCTCAACAGGAACCCTAGGAAAGAGGGTATTGCCTTTGAGAGGAAACTCAATGCGGATGGTACTTATTGGAAGCCTGAGCAGTACCCCAAAACCTCATGGGTTGCTGCAAAGGGACCTCCAGATGATCCATTTGATTTATCTGGCTATACATGTGAATCTTCTCATTCTTCTGATGAGTCATTTGACTCCAACTATAAACTGTTCAAAAATCAGAATGGTGAAGTATTTGCTAGATATGTTGGCACTAACTGCAGGAACGGTTCCCCTATGAAGAAAATCTGGGTTCCCAAAAGCTGCCTTGAAAGTCTTCAGGTGAATGTCCTCATGACACCACCTGTGAAGAAAAGGAACCCCAGATCTAATTCTTCATATGGACCAAATTCTTCATATGGATCCAAGTCCTCATACAGACCAAATTCCTCAAGAGGATCAAATTCCTCACATGGATCAAAGTCCTCATATGAACATCATCGTGCTAACAACTCTGTTTCGCAGGGAAGAGCCAAGGGCTATGAATATGAGCATTATTCTTCAAATTATTATGTTCATAAGTCCTCGAAGAATTTCTCTGCTTATTCATATGCTTACCCTAACCCCTCTTATGTGAAACGAAATGGTTTGGCTGCTTTGCCACCATTCTCATATGGAGCTCGCAGAGTGATGAACTCTTTGCCACCCCTTCAGATGTGGGTGGTGAAGAAAAAGAAGTAATCTCTTTTGCAGGGTCAGGTCTCCAAACGTGCTGTAACGTCTGAAGAATTTGCTGGGGACCTGACAAAAAAGCCTGAAAGGACGCAGGCTAACCATGATGAAATGAACTTCCATTTCACACGTCCTCCCTCTATTTTATCGGTTCTACTGCTTGATGAAATTGATCTGATGAATTGTGATGTCATATTCTTCACTACTGAAGTATATGAGGTTCGTAAGTTGCACTAATTCATCTGCAGGATGATCAACCCAAAGCCACTGAATGGGTACTTGATAGTGGATGTACAAATCACATGACCGGTGACAAGAATCTGTTGATGGATGCTCCCTTATCAGCATCACACATGAAGCATATCATCTTCACTGATAAAAGCAAAAGTTAGGTATTGGGTCTAGGTAAGGTTGCTATCACAAAGGATCGACACATGGACAAAGTCATGCTTGTTGAGTCCTTAGGATACAATCTTATGTCTGTCTCAATGCTTTGTGATCTAGATATGGTTGTTGTCTTCGGCAAGTATCGTTGTGTTGTGATTATGGAATCTGACAAATCCAAAGTCTTCGAAGGCTTTAGGAGAGGAGACTTGTATATTGTTGCTTTCTCTGCAGATTCACAACCTGCCGTGTGCCTACTTGCAAAAACTTCAGAAGGATGGCTATGCCATCGACGACTTGGTCATGCAGGCATGAGGAATCTGCACACGCTTGCGAAGAAGAAGCATGTCATTGGCATTGAGAATGTCAAATTCCTCAAGGATCACTTATGCGGTGCCTGTGAAGCTGGAAAGATGACCAAGGCCAAGCATCCAGCGAAGACTATCTTGACCACTACTCGTCCATTCGAATTGCTTCACATGGATCTCTTCGGTCCTAACTATTATTCCTCTCTCTCTAATGAAGCATCTCAATATGGTTTTGTTATTGTTGATGATTACTCTCGTTACACATGGGTGCACCTTGTCTCTTACAAAACTGAAGTGCAGGAAGTCTTCAAACGATTTTCCTCGAGGGCTTCAACTAACTTTGGTGTGAAGATCAAGCACATCAGAAGTGACAATGGCACTGAGTTCAATAATTCGGGTCTCAATGACTATCTTGATGAACTTGGTATTACTCATGAATTATCTGCTCCTTATACTCCTCAACAGAATGGCGTCGTGGAGCGCAAGAACAGGACTCTTGCTGAGATGGCTCGCACTATGCTCGATGAGTACAAAACCCCTCGTCGTTTCTGGGTTGATGCAATTGATACTGCGTGCCATATCATCAACAGAGTATATCTTGACAAATTCTTCAAGAAGACTGCCTATGAACTCCTCACTGACAAGAAACCCAATGTGAGTTATTTCAAAGTCTTCGGTGCTAAATGCTGGATTAGAGATCCTCATCACAACTCTAAATTTGCACCGAAAGTACATGAAGGTTTCATGCTTGGTTACGGAAAGGACTCGCACACCTACAGAGTCTTCAACAATGTTCTTCACAAGATTGTTGAAACTGTAGATGTGCGGTTCGATGAAACTAATGGCTCACAAAGAGAGCACCTACCTTCTGTGTTAGATGAACCAGCACCTGAGGAATCGATCAAGCACAAGGCTACTGAAGATATCACTCCTACTGAAGAATCTGCTGAAGAATTCGTTCCAGAACGTGAAGAACGTCAAACAGATGTACCTGAAGAAAATGTTGAGGAAATTGATGCTGAAGAAAATGCTGATCAAATTCCTCAACGGCAACCAACTCACCCTCGCATTGCAAAAGAAGTGCAAGTGGAGAAGATCATCGATGACATTAGAGCACCAGGTCCTCTCACACGCTCAAAAGCTTCACATCTATCTAACTGTGGGCACTTTGCTTTTGTCTCTATCACAGAGCCCACTAAGGTAGATGAAGCATTTCTGGAGCCTGAGTGGATTCAGGCCATGCAAGAAGAATTACATCAGTTCAAGCTCAACAACGTATGGGAACTGGTCAATCGTCCCGATCCTCGCAAGCATAACATCATTGGTACAAAGTGGATCTACCACAACAAGCAAGATGAAAATGGTGTTGTGGTGAGGAATAAGGCACGACTAGTAGCTCAAGGCTACACACAGGTTGAAGGAATTGATTTTGATGAAACTTTTGCACCTGTTGCTAGACTTGAAGCTATTCGCATATTACTTGCTTATGCTAACCATCATGATATCATCTTATACCAAATGGATGTGAAAAGTGCATTCCTCAATGGTAAGATTGAGGAAGAAGTATATGTTGCTCAACCACCAGGTTTTGAAGATCCAAAACATCCTGACAAAGTCTTCAGACTTAACAAGGCCCTCTATGGCCTCAAGCAGGCCCCACGGGCGTGGTATGACACATTGAAGGAATTCTTCATGAAGAAAGGCTTCACACCCGGTTCACTCGATCCCACTCTTTTTACTAAATCATATGATGGTGAACTGTTTGTGTGCCAAATATATGTTGATGATATCATCTTTGGCTGTACTGACCAACGTTATAGTGATGAATTTGCCTATATGATGAGTGAAGAATATCAAATGTCTATGATGGGAGAATTGAAATTCTTCTTAGGTCTACAAATTCGTCAACAGCACAATGGGATATTCATATCTCAGGAGAAATACCTCAAGGATGTCCTGAAGAAATTCGGCATGCAAGATTGCAAAGGTCTCAAAATTCCTATGCCCACAAATGGTCATCTATGCACTGATGAAAATGGTACTGACTTCGATCACAAGGTATACCGCTCCATGATTGGCTCTTTATTGTACTTATGTGCATCTAGGCCAGATATAATGCTTAGTGTTTGCATGTGTGCACGATTTCAAGCTGCACCGAAGGAATCACACCATACGGTTGTGAAGCATATTCTTCGATATCTAGCTCACACACCAACACTAGGATTATGGTACCCCAAGGGCTCAGACTTTGACCTCATTGGATATTCTAATTCTGACTATGCTGGTGACCGTGTGGATCGCAAGTCAACATTTGGTACTTGTCATTTCCTCGGACGATCCTTGGTCTGTTGGTCCTCGAAGAAACAGAACTGCTTATCACTGTCTACTGCTGAAGCTGAGTACATTGCTGCTGGTTCTTGCTGTGCTCAACTACTATGGATGAAGCAAACACTCAAGGACTATGGAGTCAACGTGAAGAATGTGCCTCTCCTCTGTGACAATGAGAGTGCCATCAAGATTGCTCACAACCCAGTTCAGCACTCGAAGACAAAGCACATTCAGATTCGTCATCATTTTCTTCGTGATCATGTGTTGAAGGGCGACATTTCTATTGAGCATGTGAAGACTGAAGAACAGCTAGCCGATATCTTCACTAAGCCCTTGGATGAGAAGAGATTTAGCAAGTTGCGGTGTGAGCTAAATATCTTAGAATCTTCGAATGTACTTTGAAAATGCACTCATCCTAACACCTATGCATAATTGATGACTTAGATGTGCAACACATGAAGAAACGTTTTTCTTCAATCAATGAAGAATAACACTCTAAGTGTGAAGAAATTAATGAAGAATTTGATTCTCAGAACCCTACGAAAATTGTACGCGGTGTCTGAAATCATCACTCTTACACGGTGGGTCACGCCACCACAAAAGTTGAAAATCTTCAATTTGAGTTTGCCTCAACTTTTGAAATTCTTCAAACTTTACAAAGTCTTCACTTGTGCCGTCGTTTTTCTTCATTTGCTATATATATATATATATATATATATGTCCTCTACAACATTCACTTATAGCTATTTCTTCAAGTTGGAATTTTTTTGCTAAGTGAGTGTGATCGGACCCTTCCCCTCTATGCTATACTCAATCCAGTCCGTTCACAAATTCTTCATGTGCGTTCTATTTGAAACTCGTTCAAATTCTTCACTGTGTCTTGTCAGCTGAAGAAATTGCGAACGGAACGTTAAAACTAATCTTATCCAAACCTTCGGTTTTGCCGCGCAATCCGTTCCACTTCCCACGATGGATTATTTTACTCACCCATGATCTTACACGATCTCCACTACACAGTATGTGGGTGACACATGTCAAGTGAAGGAGAACGGCCAGGGGCATGTTAGTCCTAAATCTTCGGACGAGCAGTTTTTCACTGCGGCTATAAATACCCCTTCGTTGCCATCCTCACTTCCTTTACCTCGCTCGAGCTCTCCAAACCCTAGCGCCGTCGCTACTCCATCGTCGCCGGTGAGGAAAAGCTTCACTGCCTCGACCTCATCGCCGACGTACTCGCGCCGACAGCGGAAATCTTCACCTCCGCCGCTGCCGTAGACGTCTTCCTCCGCCAAGTTAGGGCGTGGAAGATCTGCATTGACGAACTTCACTGCTCCAACTCACAGTTCATCGTGTTCTTCATTCAGGGTAATTAAAAGCTATTTTTACTGCCCTCTTTGATTCGAAGTTTTTCTACAAAATCTTCAAAGGTGTTTTAATTCTTCAAATCCTCACACACAAAACACCTCACTTGTTCTCTGTTCTTGATTCATTTCCCTAAGTCTAAATTTCTTCAAGATTCCTCAATTGTGTGGATTCTCAATCTATACAACTCTGGAACCTAAGATATATATGGAGCTTAGTGAAATTCCTCAAGACGAATCTGGTCAAATTCCTCAAAACTTGTTCTTTATGAAAAACCCCCTGAGAACGCATATGACCTCTTCAAATTCCTCGCAACTATACTCTGTTCACAGGTACACATGTCCGCTGCTGAATCCTTAGGTTCTCATCAACTTAACTCATTTGCAGCGTTCCTCGAAGAAAAGTTGCATACTTCTTCAGAGAATTCCATTGTTCAAATTCCTCATCTGAAGAAAATGGCTGAAGGTAAAAGGCCGCAGAAAGGAGGAAAGAGACCAGAGGTCATGACTGCATTTGAAATCCCTGAGGACATTTATGCTGGGTACTGCACACCTCCTGAAGAAGATAGAAATCAGCGCAAGGTGCGCATACATAGGATTGAAAGGAGAGGGCAAGAGAATGGAGGGAGTACATATATGTTACTCCTAAGTACATGAAGAAATTCGCCGTAAACCCTCCATGTCAACGCCCTCCATTGGCACCTGGCCAAGTGGCTGATCCCTCTAGCATCAGAAGAGGTGAGGAATTTCCTCAAGAATGGGCCAAGCGCCAGCGTAAACTGCAAAAGCAAGCAAAAGAAGCTGTGAGGAAATTCAATGAAGAATCTGCTGCTGCTGTTGCCACTGAGGCTTCTGCCAAGCCGAGGAAATCAATGATGAAGAAGCCTGCTCGTAAGCCAAGTGCTTCACCTTCAATGCCCTCACGACCAAGTTCCTTAGCTGCGCCCTCATGGCCAGAATCTTCAAAATCTTCAAAGCAAATTCCTCATGCTGCTCCTGCTCCCACAAAGTCCTCAGCTCCTGTGCATCTGGCCTCATGCCAAAGGACAACTGGCATCTCTATTGCCTCTGGTGTCTCAGCTAGTTCCTCAGCTGCACCAAAATCCTCAGCTGGACCCTCGTTACTGAAGAAAAAGGCTACTGAAGAAAAAGGCTACCGCTGGACGTGGCACTCGCCCAAGTCCAAAGAAGCAAGTGGTCTTCACTATACCATCTGATGATGATGAAGCTGATGAAGAAGAACTCGCTGAAATCATCAGAGACCGCCAAGAAAGGGCTGCTAAAGCCAAAGGCACACCTGTGCCCCTGCTTTTGGATCCAAGGGCGATCCTAGACTATATTGATCTCTGGCACAAGGATCCCAACACTCATATGCCTGATTTCAAGCTGACACCTGGCCAAAGTCACATGCTGACTCACTTCATCCAAGAGGAGAAGTGGAAATATGATAGGGCCAGAGAGATCAAGAAATCCCAGTACCGCAAAGAGAAGCTGCTGAAGAAAAATGTTCTCAAAATGAAGCCTGAGGAACTTGTCAAGATGCAGGCTGAGATCAAAGCCCTCAGCGACAACTTTGACTCGTACTATGCTGGTTGGCAAGGAGCCAAGGTCAGATTTGTGAGGCTGACTGATACCTTCACCAAGGGTACTGCCTCAAAGCAACAAATTCCTCAAGCTGAAGCATCTGTTCAGCAAAATGAATAACATGCCAGCACCGCTGATGAAGTTCAGGCTGCTGAAGAAAATGCTAGTTCCAAGGCTGATGACTCTGCTCCAGCCGTTGATGAAATTGCCAGGGCATCCACTAGTGGTGCTCCTGAAGAAAATGAAGAGACCAGGGCAACTGCATCAGTTGTGCCTGAAGAAAATGAACCAGATTCCTCAGCTCCACCTGCACCAACTCCAACTCCAATTCTTCCCTCTACTTTAGATGTGAAGAAACCAAGGCTGCAGAGCGAGCTGCAGTGAAGAAAAAGGAAAGCATCAAGTGCTTCAGAATCTTCAGTCCCAAAGAAGATGAAGCCCATGACCAGCTCATTTGCCAATCCAATTGATGTTGTTCCTATCTCCTCCATGCCATCAAAGGACCTTGTTCCTTTTGGTGAAGATTATGAGATCCCAAGTGGATCAGATGAAGAAACTCAGTCTGCTGCTTCCTCAGAGCAGATTGATGAAGAAATTGAAGTGGATATAATCCCTTCAACCCCAATAGTCTCATCACCAATGCCTCAGTTTGATGCTGAAGAGGCTGGTGTTGAAGAAATTGATGATGAAGATGTGGATATTGGAAGCACAACTCCAGTAATGAATGATGACTTTTGGGAAAGTCAGCATCCCAATTCCCCACTCGTCACTCCCTTGCAGCAAATTCCTCACTCTCCTTCACCAACCAAAAAATTGGGCTCTGATGCAACTCATCCTACTGCTTCTGTGAATGAAGAAATTCCAGCCACTAGTGCTGAAGAAACTGCTGCTGAAACAGACAAGGTGACTGCACCTGAGGAAAATCCTGAAATTCCTCAGCCTGAAGAACCTGAGCTTGTGATTCCTGAGGTCGTGATGCAACTCACTGACACTCCTCTGCCAAGGCCAAAGGATCCATTCTCACGCAAACAGAAATTCAAGGCTGAATACTTCTATGGCGAGCACGTATTCTTCACTGAATACAATCCTTATGACTCTGCTCGCATAAGGAAGAGGCGTTTCTGGACTGCCAGCCAAGCAAATTTCTATTCCTCAGTGCTTTACAACAAAGACAAAGTCTTCGACCATGCACATATTCCTCATGTGGATATGGAATCAATGCCGTGCTTTACGCCAGTCCTCAGTGTTCTTCACGACGCTGGGTTACTCAACTTCTGCACAGATATATGTGATTGGAATGAAGAACTTATTCTTCAGTTCTATGCTACACTACACATCACTGGCAACTCTGAAAATGTCAATTCATGGGTTCTGGACTGGATGACTGAAAATACACATTACAAGGCCCCAGCAACTGAATTGCTTCGCTGTCTTTCTCTTAGTCCACCCACTGAAGATGCGCGTTGCATGTATGATGAACCTGAACTGTCAAACCACTATATGCAAGTGCTCATGAAGCCTCTAAAGCCAGGGCAATCACCTCGTACCAAATTCCTCGTCAAAGAATTGCTGTATGTGCCTAGGACTGTCTATCGCATTCTGACGAAGACAATATGTCCCATCAAAGGACATGATTCTTCCGATGAAGAAATTGTTGGCATCATGAAGAATATGCTTTTCAATATCATACACGGCGTTCCCATAAACTTCCATGATTTCTTCATGAGGACTCTAGCCAACATTGCTATGTCACCATTTGAGCTGAAGCCTCATGCACCTTGGATTATGAGATTCATCAGGACAAGGTCTTCACTCAACTACAAGGCTGAAACTCTCAACCACTGCAGCTACTTGCCTCCTATTGAAGTCCTCAAAAGGACATTTTCCTCAGCTGATGAAAAGGGCAAGGCCACTGCTGTGATAGATGAAGGCATTCGTCCATTGGATGGTCAATTTCGCAAGGCTGCTTCTTATTCCACCAATGATGACTCTGCCACACACGACTCTGCTGCTAATACTGCCAAGACAAATCCTCAAGCCACAGCACCCAGGGTGATGACTGATCGTGAGTTACTCCTCAGTCTTCATCAAAAGGTTGATCGCAATCACAAATGGGTCAAGCGTCAGTTTGGTTCAATTCTTCACAACATGACTGCCACATATAATGCAGTGAAGAAAAACCATTACTACCTTCATGAAACCTTCAACCGCACCTGGGCTGTTCTATCTCAAGTATATAGTGCTGAAGATTTAGAGAACATGGGCCTCAAAGAAGAATTTGCCTGGTCGGCACCTCCGCCGAAGAAATTCAAGAAGGTCAAGGTTCCTTCTCTGGTGGCCAGTTCATATTCTTCATCACGCGACACTGATGAAAATGAAGACTTGGACGACACTGCAGCAGGCCCTACTTCAACAACCGACCCCAACAACACTGGGGCTCCTCCATCAACTTGAATATCTTCAGGGGCGTTAGTCCTCAGTTTCGATCCTTTTGGTCATTTGATGACAAAGGGGGAGAAATCTGAGTTAGTCTTCAAGCGGGTCTATAATAAGGGCATATTTTTTTAAGTTGCAACTCTCGTTCTTCCGAAACTTTTATTGGATCGAGTTGTAATCTTAAACCCTATGGTGCTCGGTGCTCTGATACTTCGACACATGCTTGAGCTCTGATACTTTTGATGCGCTATTCTGCATGCTTATTCCTCATTAATGTTATCGCACGCATGCTGAATTGCATCAGGCACCATATTTCATCATGCATTCCAAATTCTTCATATCATATATCAAATGCGTGTATGAATTACAAGATATAGGGGGAGATCTCCATGATTTAACTCTTCAAGTGTGCATTGGTTCAAAAGCAAATTCCACACTGTGCACAACTTCAGGGGGAGTTCTTCTATATCTTGCAATCAAATTCCTCAATATTAGTTTCTACACTTCATATATTTATCCCCGTTGAAAACTTAACCTATATTGTCATCAATCACCAAAAAAGGGGAGATTGTAAGTGCATCTAGTGCCCCTTAGTGATTTTGGTGTATTGAAGACTTATACGTTAAGCATCTGATGTGTTTATGAGTGTACACAGGTCTATAAGTCTATGAGGAGTTTGAAACTTACAGTAAAAGTCGACCCCTAAAAATGAAGTTCTTCGACTGAAGACTTTGATATTCTAAAGACTTTCTGAAGACTTTCTGAAGACTTTGAATGTGAAGAAATTGGTGTGACCTTGAAGACATGGTATTCGTTCGAGGAACGTGAAGCGTGAAGACTTTTGTTTTCGTAGTTTCATTTTTCTCTTTCTTGAGTCATAGGAAACACCGTACTGTTAAAGGGGGTCGAGGAAATACTAAGGAGAAAATTTCCATGTGATGCTCAACTCAAATCCTACACCTACCAATCCCTTCGAGTGAAGCCATTGGAAATCTCATACAGTTCAGTCAATTTCTTCAGTGACAGAGACGCAGTTCTTCTGGTCACTGAGGACTTTGCTCTGACTGAGGAGTTAGGAATTCGCCAGTGCGAATTGCCTACACAGTGAGGAACATGATAGCCCTGAGGAATTTGTACTCCAAATTTCCGACCGTTGCTGCGCCACGCGCCAGCTGTCCTAAAATATCTTGTCCACCTAACGGTCATATCATTGAAGGGCATTTATGTCTTATCATGTCGGGCTGCTCCCTAGGCTATAAATAGCCGCCCCCTTCAACCACTAGTTGGTTGGCTGCTCCGCGTGAACCTGACACTTGTCATTTGAGAGCAACCCATCCTCCGAGGACTTTGAGCGAAAATCATCAAGTGAGGAAAATCCAAACCCAAACCCAGAACACCTACAAACCCAAAGTGATCGAGCATCACTGAAGAAATTGATCCTGCGTGGATCCGACGCTTGTTACCTTTGAAGACTGTGCTTCTTCCAGACGGTTAGGCGTCAAGGTCTAGAGCATCCAAGAGGAATTGTGGATCGCCGAGTGACCAAGTCTGTGAAGGTTTGGAAGTCACCTGAAGACTTACCACGAGTGATTGGACGAGGACTGTGTGTCCTTAGTTTAAGGAGAATACGGTGAGGACTTGGTGTCCCGAGCTGCGTGCTCAGGACTGGGTGTCCGGGACTGTGTGTCCTCGAGTTTAAATACTCATCCGCTCCAACCAGACGTACAACTGAGACAGCAGTTGGAACTGGTCTACCAAATCATTGTCTTCACCAAGCTTACTGGTTCCATTTCCTCAACACCTTCATTTCCTCATTACTGTGTTGTCTGTTTGTTCATATCTGTGTTTGAAGACTTTGACTGAAGACTTTCACAAATTCCTCAGTTCAATTTCTTCAGTCTGTTTGTCTTCATCTAGAGTTATCCTGTGCCTACGCTTTCTATACTCTGTGTTTGTCTTCATTTCATCATGATGACCATGCATGTAATCTGTTATGTTTACTTCTGAGTACTTATTCCGCTGCTAGTATTTCTTTGCTAAGGAATTTCCTCACGAGCAAATTCCTCAGTGAAGAATTTCATAAAAATCGCCTATTCACCCCCCCTCTAGTTGATATAACGCACTTGCACCCCCGGCAAGGAAGTTGTCGCGTGCGCTGACTGCCGAGAGGCTGTGACTGCTGAGAGGGCTAGGAAAGGCGATGGGCCATACTGCAAGATCCATCGGACCAAAGGCCACGATCTCCAGGAGTGTCATCAGGTTAAGCAGCTCGTCAAGAGGCAAAGGGCTGAATATGAGAAGCATGATAAGGAAAAAGGTCAGGATGGCATTGGCGGGAAAAGCCGGGGCGGTGAAGCAAATCGTCCCGGCAAGGCTTTTCGGAACCAAGGAAAACCCGCCAGGGGTCGAGAGAAGTGAATTTGCAATGATGAGAGTGATGAAGGGGATGAAGAGGAAACCAGCAAGCAGGAATCCTAGAAGGCCACTGACACCCTGTGCATTGACGGGGGTGCATCTTTGCACTCTCTCACTACCAACTTAAACGGTGGACGCGCGAGGTCAATGTCGTGGAGCCAGCGGCAGAGTCTTAGAAGCCGCTCGAATGGTCACGCACGCCCATCGTCTTTGACAAAGAGGACCATCTTGACCGCACCACCGCGGTAGGATGTTTGCCGTTGTTGGTCTCTCCAACGATTTACAATCTCAGGGTTACAAAGATGTTGGTTGACGGCGGGGCTGGGTTGATTATGATTTCCCCAAAGGTTATCAGCAAGCTTCAGCTATCAGAGGGAGAGCTGAAGGTCACAGGCACGTTTCAAGGAATCAATCCCGGCAGAAGTCATCCTAAGGGAAAGATCACGTTGCTAGTGACGTTTGGGGGAGAATTGAATTATCGGACTGAGAAGCTTGTGTTTGATATAGTCGACCTCCCCCTACCATACAATGGATTCTTGGATCCTCAGCTCTGGCAAAATTCATGGCGGCATCCCACTATGCCTACAACACTTTAAAGATGCCAGGGCCGGTAGGAGTCATCTCCATTCCGTCAGATGAGAAAGACACAATCATTTGCAAGGATAAGATGTACGAGGACGCAGTCGCGGCAGAGGCCACGGAAGCAGCAGTCCCCGCCAAGGAAAACAGAGGAAAGAAGAAGGATAGCAGGGACAACATCAAGGAATCCGGGAAGCGTATCTCTCCGGAGTGTGTTGTGCCTGTTGATGACTTGCCGAGAGTTCCAAAAGCAAGAGATCCAAGGTCTCTGCACCACATGTGAAGAAGGTCCCGGCAGGGCTGGCTGGCGTTGATGGTACTTTCACTATTAGCGCCACCGTTGATGACAAATAGGAAAGCGTGCTTGTTGCCTTCTTGTGGGCAAATGCCGATGTGTTTGCCTGGTGTGACGCCCCCAATTCAATCGTACACTAATCATACACGCAAACGTGTACGATCAAGATCAGGGACTCATGGGAAGATATCACAACACAACTCTAAAAAATAAAATAAGTCATACAAGCATCATAATACAAGCCAGGGCCTCGAGGGCTCGAATACAAGTGCTCGATCATAGACGAGTCAGCGAAAGCAACAATATCTGAGTACAGACATAAGTTAAACAAGATGCCATAAGATGGCTAGCACAAACTGGGATACAGATCGAAAGAGGCGCAGGCCTCCTGCCTGGGATCCTCCTAAACTACTCCTGGTCATCGGCGGCAGCCTGCACGTAGAAGTAGGCACCCTCAATGTAGTAGGGGTCATCGTCGACGGTGGCGTCTGGCTCCTGGGCTCCGGCATCTGGTTGCGACAACCAGGTAGAAGGGAAAGGGGGGAAAGTGGGAGAAAAGCAACCGTGAGTACTCATCCAAAGTACTCACAAGCAAGGAGCTACACTACATATGCATGGGTATACGTGTAAAGGGCCATATCGGTGGACTGAACTGCAGAATGCTAGAATAAGAGGGGGATAGCTAATCTTGTCAAAAACTATGCTTCAGGCAGCCTCCATCTTGTTCGGTGGACTGAACTACAGAATGCCAGAATAAGAGAGTGGACTGAAGACCTCCAAGTAGCATCGCATAGCATAATCCTACCCGGCGATCCCCTCATCGTCGCCCTACTAGAGAGCGACCACCGGGTTATATCTGGCACTTGGAAGGGTGTGTTTTATTAAGTATCCGGTTCTAGTTGTCATAAGGTCAAGGTACAACTCCAAGTCGTCCTGTTACCGAAGATCACGGCTATTTGAATAGATAAACTTCCCTGCAGGGGTGCACCACATTTCCCAACATGCTCGATCCCATTTGCCCGGACACACTTTTCTGGGCCATGCCCGGCCTCGGAAGATCAACCCGTCGCAGCCCCACCTAGGCCAATAGAGAGGTCAGCACGCCGGTCTAAACCTAAGCGGACAGGGGTCTGGGCCCATCGCCCTTAGCACACCTGCACGTTGCGAACGCGGCTGGAAGCAGAACTAGCCCCCTTAATACAAGAGCAGGCCTACGTCCCAATCCGGCGCGCACCGCTCAGTCGCTGACGTCACGAATGCTTCGGCTGATACCACGACGTCGAGTGCCCATAATTGTTCCCTCGTAGTTGGTTAGTGCGTATAGGCCAGTAGCCAGACTTAGATCAAATACCAAGAACCCGTTAAGCGTGTTATGTATCTGCGAATGCCAACCAGGGCTAGGCCCACCTCTCTCCTAGGTGGTCTCAACCTGCCCTGTCACTCCGTCCCAAAGTAATAGTAGGGGGCCGTCGAGAACCCAGGCCCACCTCTACCGGGATGGAGCCACCTGCCCCTTCAGCCCCCATCTCCGAACAGTATCATAAGTAATGTAACAATATAAAGTATATAGCATATGCACGTGATCACCTCCCGAAGTGATCACGGCCCAGTAGTATAGCATGGCATACGGACAAGAGTGTAGGGCCACTGATGAAACACTAGCATCCTATTCTAAGCATTAGGATAGCAGGTAAAGGTATCAACAATTATAGCAACAATGACAGGCTATGCAGCAGAATAGGATTAACTGAAAGCAGTAACATGCTACACTACTCTAATGCAAGCAGTATAGAGAAGAATAGGCGATATCTGGTGATCAAAGGGGGGGAGGGCTTGCCTGGTTGCTCTAGCAAGAAGAGGTCGTCAACACCGTAGTCGAACTGGGGGTTGCCGGTAGTCTCGAGGTCTACCGGAAAGAAGTAACGAAGGGGGAACACAATAAATAATAGAGCAATCAAAGCAACACAAAGCATAACATGGCAATACGCACTGCTAGGGGTGACCTAACGCAGTATTAGGCGATATCGGTGAAGGGGGAAACATCCGGGAAAGTATTCCCGGTGTTTCGCGTTTTCAGATAGATGAATCGGAGGGGGAAAGTTGCGAGTTCGATAGGTTAGGGATGTGTGGCGGACGAACAGGCTGCGTATCCAGATTCGTCTCGTCGTTCTGAGCAACTTTCATGTACAAAGTTTATCCATCCAAGCTACGGTTTATTTTATATTAATTTTCAAAGTTTTATTCATTTTCTAAAATTATTATTAATTCGAAATTAATTGGAAAAATGCTATGCGCACCCAGCACAGGGTACACAGAAGTGCACCCAGGGGATGACAGGTGGGCCAAGGGGGACCCAGTTAACCAGTCAAGGTTTGACTAGTCAACAGGTGGTGGGGCCCTCGTGTCATTGAGACATCGAACTAATTACAGATTAGTTAGGCTAACGAAGTAATTAGTTTAGTTAAACCATTTTAATTAAGTTAATTAATTAACTAAGCAATTAATTAATTTTTATATTATTATTCATTTATTTATTGTTTTAGAAAAAAGGGGCGTGGGGCCCCTGGGTCAGTGGCCCAGGGGGCCAAAACGGGCGGCGGTGTAGCCGGCGCCTGCGGGGCGAAGCCCGCCCGGACGCAGGGGATGGCCGCTGGGTGAGGGCGGTCGCCGGCGGAGCGCATGACGGCGGCTGCGGGCATGGCCAGGTGCGGGGCGCAGCACCGCGGGGGGAGCCAGTCTTGAGCGGCGGAGGCGAAGCAGGGCGGCCGTGGCGGCTCGGTGATGGAGGCGGGTCGGTTGGGGGCGAGGTCAGGCCATGGCGACTGCGGGAATCCAGGGGCGCGGGCGCCGGACGCAACCGCTGGGGCGACGGCCATGACGCGAGCGGGCAGGGGTGGTAGCGGTGGCGCAGAGCGGGCAGGGGTGGTCGCGGGCGTGCAGTTGGAGGCGGGCTGTGGCGGACGCGCGCGACGCAGTTGGGAGCTAGCGCTGGCAGACGAGGCATGGCGCGCGCTAGGTCGAGGGAGCGAGTCGGGCACGACCCTAGTAGCAGGCGTGGGCGAACGTGCCCGTGCGGGAGCGCGCCGGTGGCGACAACACGCGGCGGTGACGCTTCGGATCGACGCCTCTGGCATCCAAATTGGACAACCGCGAGGTCCTAAGGGCAGCGGGCATCGAGAGAGAGAGAGGGAGGAAGCGAGGGCTCACGTTGAGCCGGTAGGGAAATGGACAGCGGGGGTTGGGGTGGTCGATGGGGACGACGGCGTCGGAGGACGCAAACCAGTGTGGAGGAGGACGGAGACGACGGTCGGCGTCGGGGAGGCAGGCCGGCGAGGGAGGCGTGGTCGCGGCGGCCTCTAGCGGCGTCAGGGGCGACGGGCGACGGCGTCAAGTCACGAGCGGGGAAACGACGCGGTGGGATCGTGCCCATCCAGATCGGGGGAGGGGGAGGAAGAGAGCGAGTGGGGGGGGGGGGAGTGGGTGTCGGCGCTAGGTCACGGGGAGGGGAGGAGGCCTAGTAAGCCAGGGGATGCAGGAGTGGGTCGGCTGGGCCGGCCGGCCCCTTCGGCCAACTGGGCCAGGGCCCAGTCGGGGGGGGGGGGGGTTGTCTTTTATTTATCTTTGTTTTCTTTTTATTTATTTTTTTGTTTCTGTTTTCTTTTAGTTACACATTAATTTTAGTTTAGTAAAATATGACAATAGACCCTAAAGTAATGTTCCAGAATAACCCACTGTCATGAAAATCTTTTACCCCGAATTAAAATAGTTTAGCAATTTATAAAATACCAAAGGCATTTATATAATTGATTTTGCTACTATTTAAATCATTTTAGAGTAGATGAACATTTTATAAAAGTGTAGTTCCTCCGCCATAATTACCTATGCATTATTATGCTCACTCTGAACATTTTAGTTTTAATATTTGAAAACTTTTATTGTTTGCCTTTAATTAAAATTTGAATTTGAATCGTTTCTAACTAACGTGAGTTTATTAATAGAAATTGAGGTGACGTGGCACCATTAGTAGAGGGTTATTGTGGCTTAATTATTCGGGCGTCACACCTGGAAACCATCTGATATCCCTAGTGTTCCCAGGGAGGTAATAGAGCACCACCTTACTGTCTGCCACATGCCCGACCCATTAAGCAGAAGGTTCGAAAGCAGGCCTTGGAGAGATAGCAGTTCATTGTTGAAGAGATTAAGAACCTTAAAACAGCTGGTTTGGTCAGAGGAGTATTGCACCAGACATGGTTAGCAAACCCAGTGGTCGTATGCAAGGCTAATGGGAAATGAAGACTTTGCATACATTTCACAGATCTCAACAAGGCTTGCCCGAAGGACCCATTTCCCTTGTCGCGCATCGACCAGATTGTGGACTCCACTTCAGGCTGTGATTTGCTCTCCTTTCTGGATGCATACTCCGGATACCATCAGATTTTCATGTCCAAGGGAGACGAAGAGAAGACCTCGTTCATCACCCCATGTGGTACGTACTATTTGTGCGCATGCCTTTTGGATTAAAGAGTGGCGGGTCCAATTTTGCAAGAGCAGCCCAGATTGGTTTTGAACCACAGTTGCACAGAAACATTGAGGCTTATATGGATGACATTGTGGTCAAGACCAAGGACAAATCAACCCTCATCCAGGATTTGGAGGAGACATTTGCTAATCTGCGCAAGATCAACTTGAAGCTAAATCCTGAGAAGTGCGTGTTTGGTGTTCCCTCCGGCAAGCTACGTGGGTTCTTTGTGTCTCATCGTGGGATCGAAGCCAACCCCAACAAGATCCAGGCTATCACGTAGATCCAGGCACCCAGGACAGTCAAAGATGTGAGGCATCTAACAGGGTGCGTTGCTACACTTAGCGGATTCATCTCCAAGTCTGCCAAGCGCGCCCTGCCGTTCTTCAAAATTTTGAAGAAGGAAGGGCCCATGAAGTGGACCCCGGAAGCAGACACATCTTTACAAGATTTGAAAACATACTTGTCCTTTGTGCCCACTTTGGTTGCCCCTAAACCACAAGAGCCATTGCTACTGTACTTAGCGGCAACTAATCAAGTGGTTAGTGCAGCCCTAGTGGCACAGCGGGAAGTAGCGGAAACAGGGAGTGAGCAAAGCCCGGCATGACCGGGTGAGTATAAGGACAGAGAAGAGCACAACAGCAGGGGCAACCCCAAGGATGTGGCAATGACGAAAGTGGTGCAGCGCCCAATGTACTTTGTTAGTTCCCTGTTATAGGGGGCTAGATCGAGGTATTCTGGTGTGCAAAAGTTGATTTTTGGACTCATCATGGCCTCAAGGAAACTGTGCCACTACTTCCAAGCCCATGAGATCACGGTTGTCACCCACTTTCCGTTGCAAAGGATACTCCGGAACCCTGAGGCTACCGACAGAATACTGGGGTGGGCATTGGAGTTATCTAGCTTTGGCCTGAAATTTGAGAGCACATCAACAATTCAGAGTAGGCCATTGGCAGAGTTTATTGTAGAATGGACGTCATCCTCTGATGAGGAAATACTGGAAACAATTACTCCCGACAAGGAGGCGCCCCAAGAATGGATCATGTATTTCTATGGTGCATTCTCCCTGCAAGGTGCAGGGGCTGGCGTGCTTCTCGTTGCTCCCACGGGAGAGCACTTGAAGTATGTTGTCCAGATGCATTTTCCCAGGGAGGAGGCAACCAACAATATAGCAGAGTATGAAGGCCTCCTTGTTGGGCTCAGGATTGCCACAAAATTGGGCATCAAGAAGCAAATCATTCGAGGAGATTCACAACTTGTTTTGAGACAAGTCAACAAGGATTACCAAAGTCTATTGATGGAGTGTCACACCCTGCATTTTGTAACATTTCATTTGTATTAATAAAGCATGAAAATTTGGACCAACAAAAACTTTTGCGTTATTTGGTTTTTATTTTGGAGTTGGTTTTCTCTCTGTGATTTTCAAGTGCTCTTTGAAGTCAACTACTCCACCTTCTATACTTCATCTCCTTGACCCAAACTTCTGCCCAATGATCATGCCATGTGTATAGAGCAATATAGTATTTTCTTACAAAAATATTTCAAAAGGTATATTTGAAACCTATTAGATATAGGACACACAAAAAACACAAAAATATAATTTTAAAAGTTATTCTTCTATTTTATTTAAAGGCTTTTTCTTATGGCCGGGAATGGTCTTTAATAGGGAAAAATTATTTTATTGTTTTAAAAATATTTGAGAAAAATCAGGGAAACTCAATGGGCATATATTTTCCATATATATATATATGAGTTTCAACACATGGTTTGATCAAAATATTGGACAAAACCTCCCAAAACTATTTCTGCCCATTTCAAGGATTTGAAATATTTCTACAGGAAATATTTTCATAAAAATCCAAGGAAAATCCAGCAAGTCACAAATGCATATTGTGATCACCTTGCAAAGCCTCATGTCAATTAAAGTCATTTTGGTTCACCAAAATGCCCCAAACCCCTCTCTGACCAGAATCAAATTTGATCAAGTTTGTACTACCAACTTTCTCTCCTTGACCCCAACTTTTGTGAGCATGTTCACATGACCAAATGAGGCCACTACACCAAGTGGTGCATCAAGGAGAAGTGATTTGCTCAACTAGATCTATAGTAGTCCATTTATGTTAATCTCTAGGGTTTACAAAAGTTGCATTGGCAACTTTGCCCAAATAAGCTCCAAATTGGTGGAAGGCCCTAATTATATGTGTCATTTCACCCTATGGAGTATCATGGCAATTGGAAATCATTTGCTTGCCAAAACCCTTATCAAACACCTTCTGCCACTTTTCAAAAATCCCCATTTTGACCACTAAAACTATTCTCGTTAAGCTCAACTTTTTACCACAGCCCCTCCTAGTCCCCTTTCACCTCCAGTAACAATGGAAAGTCCACAGCTCCATTATTGGATGGGTAAAACCCCACTTTCTCTCTCTGGACAACCACTTTCTCTCTCTCCCTCACCTTCTCTCCTCTCCTACTGGCTCTCCAGGGCATCCAATGTCCCTTCCCTCTTCTTTACTCCCTCCTAGAGCTGTCAGACATCAGTGGTCGCGCCCACAAGGCATATAATATGCCATGGCATGCCAAATGCACGCTCCAGAGCGCGCTACAGTGCGCCTAGGCACTGTAGCCGCCCTCTGCCCGACGCCTTCGACCACCTCGGGCCACCCCCGCGCGCCTGCCGATGGGCCTCGGCGTCCGCAGCACGCTACGCGGTCGGCCCCCTCCTCTTTCCTCCTCCCCGCGCCTCCGTGCTAGCAAACAGAGGCCGCCCGAGCGCGCCAATGGCGCGGCTCACACGCGCGCATCTCTGACCCCTCCCCTCTCTCTCCCTTAGCTCCCCTCGGCGTAGTCCACGCCCAGGAACACCCCAGACACGGCGCCAGCTCCTCCCGAGCCCTGTGGCGACGAGCAAGAGCTCTCCGGCGCATGGGTCCATGGCACCTCGCCGTTCGCCTACTTAAAGGCCTCCCCGAGC
This sequence comes from Aegilops umbellulata, assembly GCA_032464435.1. Lineage (NCBI taxonomy): Eukaryota > Viridiplantae > Streptophyta > Magnoliopsida > Poales > Poaceae > Aegilops > Aegilops umbellulata. The sequence continues at coordinate 179,225,840 of CP136055.1, read as the reverse complement.
CCTCCTCTCCTCACCACTCGCTCTCTCACTCCCATAAACACCCCCTACACCACTCACCCCTCTCCAGACGAGCCCGAGCTCGAGATCAAGCTCGAGCTCTGCCGCCTCGGGTCATCATCGATCCCACGATACATGCCTCCCCTGCTCCTCCTCTGCCTCGATCTGGAACCCACGAGCACCCCTGATCATTTCCCCTCTGTTTCCCCTCTCTCTCGCAGTCGGGAACGGCCGGAGCCATCAACGCCCGACGCCTCTCCGCCGCAAACCTCGTCGCCGGCGAACCACTGCTCCCCTCCGGCCAACTCCGACACCACCCGAACGGCGACACGACGAGGAGTCCAGCGGTGCCATCAGCTCCCCCCGCCGTGCCCGGAAACGTCGCCGGTGAGCCCGACCCCCTCTCTGGGCAGAGGTAGACGACGACGGCCGTGGGCCCTGTCCGTCAGCCTCACGCCCTGACGGGTTTAAACACACACGCACGCGCACCGGTTCACTGCGTCGGCTGAAGGCGTATTTCGCCTTTACGCCTTCGACGTGGCAGCCTCGCGTGGGCTGAAACCCATCTGGGCCTGCTGCACTGTGGCCCTTCTGTCCCAGTTGCACAGTGCTGCTTCTCCTTTTTCTTTTTCTGGATACTTGCAAAAATTCCACAGGATTAAATATTAATCCAAATGCAACAATTCCAGTTCCTAAAATCTTGTAAAAATCCCACCTATTTAATGGTGCAACTTTCATTCAAATCCAACCAACTTTTATGTAATGTTCAAATTTAAATTCAAATTTGAGCAGTTTAATCTCTGTTTGGAAATCCATATCCCCTCTTATATAACTCCAAATCCAAAACTAGGAATTTTCCCCTTCTTAATTTTCAACCTAGTATTTTACAAAAATGAGTTGACATTTTTCTGAGCACTTTGGTTTTTCTGTTTTATTATTGCCTTATTTTCTCGTTATTATTTTGCGACGATTGATTGTGTTGCAGACGAAGGAGTTGGACCAGAAGACTTTGAAGACCCAGAAGACTTTGTTGAGCCAGGCTAGCAGCCCTTTGACCATGTCTATGAAACCCCTTTTTATGCATCTCATATAGCACTTTATTATTGTTGCATCGGTAACATGATGAGATGGTAGCCACTTTGGTGGGTTGCCTTCATTTCTTCCCTGTTGATACTTGCATTGTGCATGACCCTACCTTCTTATGAGGGTTATGCCGGTGGGATTAGATAGGATGCTAAAGTAGTGCTACGCAAAAAGGGACGGGAATATGCATAGTGATGGAGGCAAAGTATTTTCAAAGGACTTTTCGAAAACCCCGTCAGGTGCCACTTATGCCTGAGGGAGATGATAAGTTGGGCAACCACTTGATGACGAAGTGGTGTGCCGAGGCAAGTGTGTGTGTTGTTTTTCAAAACGGATTGGTTTAAGTTGCCACCGTTATTCCAACCTTACATGCGCAACCACTCTACCCTTATATGGGAAAGGGCATTATTGATTACCTAGGCCGATACTAGCTCGGAGCCCGCATTACTAGTGACGAGGGAGAGTTGGTGCTCTCTCTCGGGATGGGGTCGTGCCAGGTAGGGCGGCCATGACTGTTTTTACAGGGCACCAGATACACCGTTGTGTCCCCTCTCGGATGTTACGATCTCGAGTGAGTCTTGTATGATGTACATCGTGAGGACACGGAACAACGAGTGGACTCCTTGTTAGTGTCGTCTAGGGAAAGATAGTGATCGGGTGCTTACCCCGGGTACTTGAGGTACCGCGGGACGTGGATGACACGGAAGTTCCCCGGATCTTGTGGGTAAAGTGTGCAACCTCTGCAGAGTGTAAAACTATTCGAATAGCCGTGTCCACGATCATGGACAGTTGGGTAACCGCTCTTGGGCTACGTCCACATGATTGCAAACCAGTGTGTGTGTTTGGATAAGTGGGAAGAACTACTTGGGTCAAGTCAAGGACTTGACATGATTGATGTGGGTTGATGCCCACTCTATTTATGTTGATATCTGTAACCTGTCCTCATGGTTACTTGAATTCTCCTGATGCATGTCTTACAAGTTGTTGAACATGTCATTGCCCTCAAAACTAGCTTTCCGCAAAAATTTACCTATATCATGCATTATTCTACCTTGAACCAAAACATGGGTTGCTTGCGAGTACATTCAAAGTACTCATTGGCTTGCCACTGGTTATTTAATTGGCCAGGCATGGAAGAACCGGAGTTCGAAGAGGAATTCTTTGGAGACAAACATGCGAACTAGGACATTTCCCAGTCAGAATGCCTGTAGGGTTAAGGCAGATGGCATGGGTTCTACTTATCGACCAAGATTTCCGCTGCTTGTGTTTCATTTGATGTTCAGCCCTTAAGGCTTTATCGTTGTAAGACTTGACCATAATGGTCACAATTTGTGTAAGACGGTATGTATGGATGTAAGACTCTTGTTATTCAGCTTCTGTGTGTTCAGTGAGCATTGATCTCTGGGATCACTGTACACGTGCATTCGGTGATCACGACTTATGAGTCGGGGTCCCCACATGGAGGCATACGTTGAGGAAGTGAGAAGACTGGAGGAGCGCTTTACAGGATTGCAAATAGAGCACGCTCCCCATGCGGAAAACAACATAGCTGATCATCTGTCAAACTGTGCTGCGCAAAAACTTCCTATGGAACCAGGAACTTTTGTTCTCCATCTTACTGAGCCCTCCGTATCCCCATCAACAATGGCCAGAAAGAGGAGGAAGTCGGACTCCGGTAAGCCTCTCCTGGTAGAGCCTCCCGGGGCTCCTGGTAGGGACCCTGCCGGAAACAACTCCCCATCGATTGCCGGGCTGCAATCTCCTGCCGGGCCACTGGTCCCCACGGTCGAGGTACACGTTCCCGCAGACGAGGAGGTGCTGCTATTCCTCATTGCCGAGCTCCAGGCTCCAACTTGGGCAAGGCACATAGTCAATTTCCTCCAAACTTGAGAGCTTCCCGTTGAGCAAGAGGAAGCTGAAAGAGTAGCCCCAAGGGCCAGTATGTATCAGTTTGTCAATGACATTCTATACAGAAGAAGGCCCAACGGTGTGAAATTGAAGTGCATCTGCCGGGAAGAAGGAAAGGAACTGCTGGCGGAAATACACAAAGGCATGTGCGGCTCCCACCTTGGATCAAGGGCATTAGTTGGGAAAGCATTCCACCAAGGATTCTATTGGCCCACAGCCCTCCAAGATGCGGTCGAGATAGTCACCAAGTGTGAAGCCTGCCAGTTCCATTCCAAAAACACCCATCTGCCCGCACAAGCTCTTCAGACAATACCTTTGTCATGGCCGTTTTTGGTCTGGGGGCTCGATATCCTCGGCCCTTTCCCCCGAGCTGCCGGGGGCTTTGAATTCTTGTTCGTTGCCATCGACAAGTTTACAAAGTGGCCGGAAGTAGATGCCAAGAGAAAGGTGACTACTCAGTCAGCTATCAAGTTTTTGAAAGGAATGGTGTGCCGCTTCGGGGTCCCTGCCCGGATCATCAACTACAACGACACCCAGTGCACGAGTCGCACCTTCATGCAATATGTTCATGCCCTCGGAAGCAAGATCTTGTTTGCATCTGTGGCACATCCCAAAAGCAATGGACAAGCTGAGAGAGCGAACACTGAAGTGTTGCGAGGACTCAAGACAAGAACATTTGATACGCTGTAGAAGTGTGGCAGGCGATGGATCGATGAGCTGCCGGTAGTCCTCTGGTCCCTCAGAACGACACCCAACCGGGCTAACGGGCAGACTCCCTTCTCCCTAGTTTATGGGGCAGAAGTAGTTATCCCAACGGAACTCATTTACGGGTCGCCTCCAGTGCTTGCCTACCATGAAGTAGAGTAGGATCAGCATCGGCGTGACGACGTTGTGCTTCTCGAGGAGAACGGTCTCCAGGCTGCTACACATGTTGCACGCTATCAGCAAGCCCTGCATCACTATCACAGCCGCAAGGTTCATGCCCGCTGTTTTGAGGAAGGCGACCTTGTCCTTAGGCGCGTTCAGTCCGCCAAGGGTACAAACAAGTTGACGCCAAAGTGGGAAGGGCCTTACCGGGTAGTACGAGTCACCATACCTGGCGCAGTCCGTCTGGAGGCCGGTGATGGCATTCAATTGCAAAACTCATGGAATATTGAGGATCTCCGCAAGTTCTACCCGTAAGGCACGGCTGTCGGGCCCTTCCCGCTAGCCAGCCTTTTGTACAGGACTTTCCTCAGTTGCATGTAACACCTTGTACAAAGCCAGGCGCAGACCCTGAGCAACAGAGAAATAAACGAAGCGCCAGGGGCCCCTGACAAGTTGCATGCATGCATAAGCATTTCATGAGCATTGCATACTCATGTAGATAGGATCGCATTTGGCATCATTTCCATCTGCATGACACTGCAGGTTCCTACCGAGAACTTGGCCTCTAAGGGAAGCTGGAAAGTTGAACCAAGACTGCGATCTTTGGCAAGCCAAACAGATAAGTTCTATCTCTTGTCCATACGTGTTCTGTAAGCAAAGACTTGTGCGTAAGAGAACCTCACCGCTTTTGAAACTTGGGTGCTCCCATCCCTTGACTCGAACGTTGCTTCCGTCAGGGTGGTCGCAGTGGCCTTTGATGAAAAAAGATTGGCGGGGGGCAGGTCCCTCATCATGATTTGTGCCCGGTAGGCCTAGTTCGCCGGCAAAAAAATAGAGGGTACCGGCAGCATTGCCTGCCGGGGGAAACTCGTTTATTTAAAAATATAGAGGCATTCCACCTGTGCATGGACATATACATGCACGAGTCCCTGGCAAGGTTCATCTTTTTCATTAATATGCTGATCAAAGAAGTACATACCTTACAGGACACAGACATGGATACAAGAGATTACATTATTTGAACTAAAATTTGGCAAGTGCCTACAGGTTTAAGATTGAAAAAATATAAGTGCCCCACAATCTCCTCTTTTCATTTTCCCTCCGCCAGGTATTGCGGTGGGAAGATGAGAGGACTAAAGAAGCACCCAAGCAAGATCCCATCCCGGTCCCGCCATGGCTCGCCGGGTGCGGCCTGACAAGATCGGGAGTGGCGAGGCTGCGAAGGAGGGGCACGAAGAGCGGCGCGGCGGTGCCTTGGTCACCACCTCCAGGACCAGCAAGAATCCCCGACTTGAGCACCGGTGGAGTCATCCACCAAAGCTTAGCTGGAAGACTGCTGGAGGGGAGGCGAAGGCACCAAGGGAACATCCCTCCTCGGCTATCACCCAAAGAGACGTGTGATGATGGTGCCGGGGAGGGAGGGGAAGAGCGGAAAGACGAGGCGGCAGGTCGCCAGTAGGAGAGAAAGATATCAGCGACATCATAATCCGACCTAATGCCCTGCCACCCGCTGTCGGTGTCAAAACCGGCGGATCTCGGGTAGGGGGTCCCGAACTGTGCGTCTAGGCGGATGGTAACAGGAGACAAGGGACACAAAGTTTAACCCAGGTTCGGTCCCTCTCGATGGAGGTAAAACCCTACGTCCTGCTTGATTAATATTGATGATATGGGCAGTACAAGAGTAGATCTACCACGAGATCAAGGAGGCTAAACCCTAGAAGCTAGCCTATGGTATGATTGTTGTATGTTGGAGTCGTCCTACGGACTAAAACCCTCCGGTTTATATTGACACCGGAGAGGGTTAGGGTTACACAAAGTCGGTTACAATGGTAGGAGATCTAAATATCCGCATCGCCAAGCTTGCCTTCCACGCTAAGGAAAGTCCCATCCAGACACGGGACGAAGTCTTCAATCTTGTATCTTCATAGTCCAGGAGTCCGGCCAAAGGTCATAGTCCGGCCATCCGGACACCCCCTAATCCAGGACTCCCTCAGTAGCCCCTGAACCAGGCCTCAATGATGACGAGTCCGGCGCGCAGATTGTCTTCGGCATTGCAAGGCGGGTTCCTCCTCCAAGTTCTTCATAAAAGATTTTAAACACCAAGGATAGTGTCTGGCTCTGCAAAATAAGTTTCCACATACTACCATAGAGAGAATAAAATTAACACAAATCTAATCTGCTGACGTATCCCGTAGCGTGACATCACACTACGGCCAAGCCTTTATTCGAATCGTTTTCACTTCTCCACCTCAGCGCATTTTGCGAGGCGGTTCCCTTGGCACGTCTTGTCAAAGCAGAGATCGTGTCCCCTTTATTTACAGGATTCTCATCAATACGGACGTGGGTAACCCAATCGTGCCCGTTTAGCATGTTTTCTCGATTAAAGGCGAGTCCCAAACGGTCATGGGGAGGGCTCTTGGTATTCAACCTCTTATAAAGAGACCAAGGCCTTACTCCTTTTTTCCAATCTCAAACGAGTTCGCCCGTCGCCTCGAGTTCCAACACCCTAGGCCACAGATTCCAGGCGCTTCGGACCTTCGACAATGTCCGGTTCTGACCTTCAAGGCCGATGGATGCCCTCCTCCGTCATGGGGGAGGACGTGCTAAAGATGAGAGAGGCTAAGTTCTTGACCGGCGAAATTCCGCACAGGTTGCCTGCTCAAGGGCAGGCGGTTCCCAGTCCCCAGCCCGGTGAGAGCGTGGTGTTCATGTCTCACTTCCTTCGGGGGTTAGGCTTCCCAATGGATCCCTTTGTGAGGGGGCTGTTGTTCTATTATGGGAAGGAATTTCACGACTTAGCTCCGGAGTCCATCCTCCATATTTCCTCATTCATCGTCGTGTGTGAAGCGTTCCTCCGTGTTACCCCTCACTTCGGATTATGGCTCAAGACCTTTAAAGTGGAGCCGAAGATGATCGAGGGACGACACACAGAGTGCGGAGGTGCTGTTATAAGTAAGAATGCCGATGCTCCATGGCCCGAGGGTTCTTTTCAAAAGGAGCTCTGCTTATGGCAACGAGAGTGGTTCTATATCACTGCTCCCAGGGGCACCAAATGGGTGGCGCCGCCTGCCTTTCGCTCGGGTCCCCCACAACAGCTAGGGTCATGGGTTAATAAAGACCTAGACTGGGAACCATCCCAGGACGTGCCTTTGTTGCAGGGCCGCATCAAGGATCTCTTGGAAAGAGACCTCAGCCTGGTCAAAGTGACGCAAGTCTTGCTGATCCACCGAACCCTGCCCGACAAATGTTGCTCCCTTCGTTTGTGGGAGTTTAATCCGGAGGGACCACGAGCTCTCCAACATTTTATGGGCGCAACGCCCGTGGAGATGTATAAACTGTTCTTTGGATCACAAGCAATGTGTCCGGATTTGATCGAGGACGCATGTCTAAGCTGCAATTGCCTGGATACTCAAGTAAGTAACCCTGTGCCCGGACTCGCTATCCGTATAATTGTCATAAACTCGCCCCTAAAAGAGCTGTCCTTTTAAACAGGAGTGGATAGCGAAAGCAAAGCTGATCAGGTGTCCGGCTCCCCTTCCTGAGTCCAGGCTGGATCCCGTGCTAGTCAGGATGTTGAAGATTGTGCCTCTGGAGAGAAGTGAGGGAGAGGACAAGGAAACAATGGCCTCCTCAAAGGAGGTTGTTCCGAAGGGAGGAACCAACAATTCCTCTCCTAAGGGGAAGAAGAGGGCCGCCTCTGACGACCCGGAGACCATGGCCTCAAAGCGGGGGGAAAAATCCTCGTCAGAGGGTCGGACACCGGGGGGTTCCTTGGCCGAACTATGCCCTCAAAGGGATCATCCCTCCAGCGAGCCGTAAGTAGAGAAAGATTATATTTTTTGAGAGAAAGATCCTTGCTTTAAACCTGAGAAGATTAACCGAAATTTTACCTTGTAGTTCGGACCTCAGCCCTTCTCAGCAGAGCTCGTCTTCGGGGGATCTTCATCCGGAGATGATGGAGAGTGGAACGCCTCCCCCTGCCGTACCGCCTAGCGAGGCAGGCGACCCTGAGGTGTTGTCGTGGAGGGTTTCTCCGAATCCGGCAGGGGCGGAAGGTAGCCATATGGCCCCCCAAGGTTCTCCGCGTCTGGCCTTTGATGGAGGCCATAGGACGAGTCCGGCACCGTCCGGTGCATGGTCGGAGGAGCTGATGAATCTGCTGGGGCGAGCTTCTATCTCAGAGGAGCACCGTGCATTGATGGGCACGATGATTGGAAGGATTTCGTCCGCGGAAAGCGGATTGCATGAGGCCGTCAGAAGTTTGCTGACGGGTTTTGAGGTACCTTAGATAATGTACACTTTTGTCAGTTGCGCATAAATAAGATGCGCCCTGTGTAGATAGTAGCCCCTGAGACTCTATGCGTTGTCAGAAGTGACAACGTGCAGAGGATCATAATCCCAGGTCTAAAATGTCGCCTTTAAATGTAGGTGGCGAGGTGTCCGGAATCGAGCCGAACTGATGATTTTGCCGAACTAAAGCGGCAACTGGACATGGCAGATGCCGACATCGCGCTCGTCAACAAGCGGCTTGATGAGGCTCATGGTATGTAATTCCTTGGGTGGCACCTGGTAAGAGGAGCTTTATGCCAATATCCTACAATGTGTGTGCTTGACGCAGATGGTGCGGCCGTCGTGGAGAGTCTTCGGGCGGAACTTGCCCGGGCTAAGGAACAAGCCAGAGAAAGGGATGCGGCTGCCGAGAAGGCCCTTGAAGAGCTGAGAGCCGAACAGGCTGCTCACTGCCGAAGCAAGAAGGAGATGGCTGAGATGGCCGTGAAGTTAAAGAGCGCTGCTGACCGTTGCGAGCTTCTTGAGAAAGAAGACCGGGCGAGGCAGACGTACTTAGAGAAGGCCATTGCTGATGCCAAGGACGCTCGCTCTGCGATGAGAGCTGCGAAGGAGGAGCTGCGTCAGGCCGGACAGATTGCGGCTGGAAAGCCCTTTATGCTGCGGAGGAAGTTTGCGATCCGAAGTTTTCTCCGTTGGACCGGATGTGGAGTGTGGAGGACACCTATCTGGATTTGGCAGCGAGTGCTGCTGATGCGACCGAACACTTTCGAGATCAAGAAGATCGCGAAGTGGAAAAACTTTTCTGGTCGCAGTTTCACAATCCAGAGCGTCCACTGGCGGTGGACGATCGTCTGGCTCAATGGGCCGAACTGAATAGGTTGTCCGGACTCGCCATGAAGTGCGTCATGGGTCATTTGTGGCCGGGGAGATCGGAGCCGAAGAGTTATTTCAGCGTGGTGCAACAACTCCTTGATGCGGTGCCACGTATCAATGCAATGAAGAGGTCAGCATGCATAGAGGGCGCACGGATGGCTCTTGCCCGTGTCAAGACATACTGGGCGGAGATGGAGACCACCGTTGTTGCATCCCAAGATTCGAACAAAAGCCGAGTACCCTCCGAACACTATTTTCAGGAAGTCATTGAAGGCGCTCGTGTAATAGAGACGCAGTGCTCGAAGGATGCTATGTTCTGATAGCATATGTAATTATAAAGCAGTATTTTGATGAATTGTAGTAGCCTTTTATACTTGTGCCTTCAAGTATATTGAACACCTCCTGTGCGGCCGTTTTAAGATATATATAAAATCTGAAAGATGGCAGTCGTTGGCTTCAGCACCCACGCACATAGTGCGGGGGTGCTCGCAGAAGGCGCATTTTCACACTTAATCCAACGTCTTGGTCCTACAAAGGAGGTGATGGCGCATCGAGCTAGGCAACCGGACGATAATGCTTTAACACTTTCACTTAGCCATAGGAGCTTGACAGTGGGACTCTTTAGATAGCCCTTGGTGGCGACTGCGCTCGCCTGAATTCGGGGCGCGTATGTGCCTAGCCGGGAAACGAACCTTCGTTAATGCGGAGGAATCCTATAGATTCCGGAGAGTCGTCGAGTGGTTGACCAGTCTCACGCTATATCATGACAGTCGGTTTTCGGCTTTCTCTACTGAGGTGCTTGCCTGGCCGAACCGGGGCACAATCGCAGTAGTTCTCCTGGTGCCGCCTTAGCCGATAGAGCGGAACGTAAGGCGGCGAAACACAAGAGCCGGGCAACCCAACATTTGACCAAAATCATGATTCGGAGCTGATGCATATAAGGCCAAACTCGCGATGCCGAACACTCCCTAAGGTATTTGGTCTTTATGAGAGCGAGCGAAGTAACGCTCTTAGGTATAGGCCCCTAGTGTCCAGGTACGCGTAGGAATTCTGACGTGGCCACATGCCAAGACGCCAGCCTCCTCCTTAGTTATAGAACCAGGGGATGTGTATCAACAAGAGACAGTAAAAAAGTTTTACGTAGGGTCTTAATCTGAAAAGAATCCTTGGAACGGGTCCCTACTGCACGTCTGCGTCTGTGTCTCCGTTGTGCCATATCCTGGATGGGCGCAGCATGATGTTCATCTGTAAAAGAGAGGAGCTAAGTTGAAAAAAGGGCGTGCCGAACAAAAGTTATATTAAATAAACAAAGTATAAAGTAAAGTATGTAAAATTGAGCTTTATTGTCTCTTATATGTGCGGAGCCCCTAGGGCAGGGGTACGTGGCCACTAAGCCATTAGCAAAGATACTTTTATGCCGGGCTCGTCTATCCGAGTCTGTGGTCTTAATGACCTGTTCGGATGTTCTGGCTGGTGAAGCCATTGTATTGTGGGGCTGTTAAAGCGGCCACACAATCCTCTGCTCGGGGGAGGCGCACTCAATGCTTCCCCTTTAAGGAGATGATGCCTCGTGGACTGGGCATCTTAAGCGTGAGAGATGCATAATGCGGTATTACATTAAAGCGGGCAAAAGCTTCGTGTTCCAGCAGTGCTTGATAGCGACTTGAAAATGGGACAATGTGGAAAGTCAGCTTTTCGCGGCAGAAGTTATTGGTAGAGCCGAATATAACTTCAAGTCAGAGAAAACCCATGCAATGGGTGTCCTGACCTGGCGTTACCCCTTGAAAGGAGGTTTTGCTGTGGCGAATTCTTGTTGGGTCTATCCCCATGTGACGGATTGTGTCCTGATATATCAGGTTTAGTCCACTGCCACCGTCCATAAGGACATTTGAAAACTGGAGTCCGCCAATTATTGGATCGAGTACCAAGGCAGTCCAGCCTGCGTTCCAGATACTTCTAGAATAATCCAGATGATCGAAGATGATTGGTTTTGACAACCAGTGGCGGGACCCCTTTGGGATAGGCCGTGTGGCGCGTACCTTTATGGGCACCGCACGTTTTGTTATGTGAAGTAAGTTTACTATTTTTACTTCTTGTGGGAAATTCTTTTGTTTCCTGGTGCTTTGGTTTTGGGGTTCGTCCTCGTCCTCGCTTGGTGTGTCGAGCCCCTTGTGTTCGGCGTTGAGTCTGCCGGATTCTTTGAAAACCCAACAATCTCTGTGGGTATGATTAGCAGGCTTTCCGGGAGTACTGTGTATTTGACTTATCCTGTCCAGGATTTTGTTTAGGTTGGATAAAGCATCTCTGTTATCCTGGAGGGGCGGCTTTTTCTGATTCTGCCGTGAGCTTTTGAACCCGGCGTTGACTGTTGTACTCTTCGGATTGTTTTCCTTAGTTCGGCGAAGATCCTTGTTGCGTCGCGGTTTTCCGTTTCCATCCCTAGTTTCGGATGTACTTGGGTCGCTGGTGCTACATCTTGCCAACCAGCTGTCCTCTCCTGCGCAAAAGCGGGTCATGAGGCTTGTTAATGCGGCCATTGTTCTTGGCTTTTCTTGGCCGAGGTGTCTGGCGAGACACTCGTCTCGGACATTGTGCCTGAAAGCTGCTAGGGCTTCGGTGTCTGGACAGTCCACTATCTGATTCTTCTTAGTAAGAAATCTATTCCAGAACTGCCGAGCTGACTCTCCGGGCTGTTGTGTGATGTGACTGAGATTGTCTGCATCCGGAGGGCGGACATAGGTCCCTTGAAAATTTGCTCGGAAAGCGTCCTCGAGCTCCTCCCAACTTCCAATTGTGTTTTCAGGAAGGCTTTTAAGCCAATGCCGGGCTGGTCCTTTAAGCTTGAGGGGTAAATATTTGATGGCGTGGAGGTCATCTCCTCTAGCCATATGTATGTGGAGGATGTAATCCTCGATCCAGACTCCAGGGTCCGTTGTTCCATCATATGCCTCTATGTTTACGGGTTTGAATCCCGCTGGAAATTCATAATCCAGGACCTCATCGGTGAAACATAGGGGATGTGCGGCACCCCTATATTTGGGTGTGCCAGATTCTGATAGTGGCTTTACTGCATTGCTTACGAGAGCTTGCTTTCTTGGCCCATAAATGGACCTGGCTGGGCCATCTTTTTGATGTGAATCCATAAGTCGGTCGCGTGCTGGCTTAAGTGCGGCGCCGCTTGCCGCTTTATGTTGGCCATGGCGTCGTCTATCCGACCGTGTGGCTTTCTTACTTTTTGAGTGCGAGGGCTCTAAGGCCTCTTCGTCGAATTCAGGCAGTAGCTTTCGCTTCGGATAGCTTTTAGCACGGCGGCTGTCGCTGTATTTGTCTACGGTATTGATTACTTTACTCCACCTGATCCTGAGTGCGTCTTCCGCAGTTTTTAGCTTCCGCTTCTGCTTTTTCAGGCTGCATGCGGTTGCAACGAGCCTCTTGTGGAGGTTCTTCTGCTCCGTGGGCTTATCCAGCGTAAGGTCGTCCGGAATGCCGTTTTCACCGGGGACGGGTTGTTTGGTTTCTTTATCCGAGCTGACCTGTTCGGACGGTTGCTCTAAGGTACGCTCGTCGTCTGCCCGCTCATCCTGCTCTATGGCTAGGTCTGTATCGAGGCGGGGCTTGGAGCGGCATTTACGCCGCCGCTTTCTTTTCTTTTCGAGAGATCAATCCCTCGTTGCATCCCTGTGTTCCTCGTTGTCGCTTCCTTGAGGGGTGTCCACCATGTACACATCATGAGATGAGGTGGCTGTCCAATGCTCTGAAGGCGTTGGTTCAGATGCGTCTCCTGCATCGCCGTCCATGCTGTCGATGTCTTCGGAGTCGAAGTTGAGCACGTCGTATAAATTATCGACGGTGGCTACCAAATGGGTGGTGGGTTGGTTTTGAATTTCTTCATCGTCCGTATCCCAGCCTTGCTGACCATAATCCAGCCAGGGCTCTCCCGATAAAGAGAGAGACTTTAGTGACTTCAGGATGTCGCCGAAGGACGGGTGCTCAAAGATATCCGCGGCGGTGAACTCCGTAACAGGCGCCCAATCGGATCCGATTGGCAGGCGCGCGGAGGGCTCGGAGTCCGGCAACTCGGAGTCATGGGCCATGCAGAGTGCGGGGCTGGTGTTCGGCTCGATCGCCTTTGGGATCACAGCCCCCGAGGCGGCGTCCGACCGCTAGTCCTCGATCGGTGCAACCGGTTCCGAATTAAAGGTCAGAACCGATGCGTGTGCGGCCTCCAGGGCACTGTTCGGTGGCAGAGTTAGATCGTGCCCATCGAGACAGTGCGGCGCGCTTGGCTGTGGCTCGAATCCGTCGAAGATCAAGTCCCCGCAGATGTCGGCCGTGTAGTTCAAACTTCCAAACCTGACCTGATGGCCAGGGGCATAGCTTTCGATCTGCTCCAGGTGGCCAAGCAAATTGGCCCGCAGTGCGAAGCTGCCGAAGACGAAGATCTGTCCGGGGAGAAAAGTCTCACCCGGGATTGCATCGTTGTTGATGATCGAAGGAGCCATCGGGCCTAAAAGTGACGACACAGAGGAACTCTGAATGAAAGCACCAATGTCGGTGTCAAAACCGGCGGATCTCGGGTAGGCGGTCCCGAACTGTGCGTCTAGGCGGATGGTAACAGGAGACAAGGGACACGAAGTTTTACCCATGTCCGGGCCCTCTCGATGGAGGTAAAACCCTACGTCCTGCTTGATTAATATTGATGATATGGGTAGTACAAGAGTAGATCTACCACGAGATCAAGGAGGCTAAACCCTAGAAGCTAGCCTAAGGTATGATTGTTGTATGTTGGAGTCGTCTTACGGACTAAAACCCTCCGGTTTATATAGACACCGGAGAGGGTTAGGGTTACACAAAGTCGGTTACAATGGTAGGAGATCTAAATATCCGCATCGCCAAGTTTTCCTTCCACGCCAAGGAAAGTCCCATTCGGACACGGGACAAAGTCTTCAATCTTGTATCTTCATAGTCCAGGAGTCCGGCCAAAGGTCATAGTCCGGCCATCCGGACACCCCCTAATCCAGGACTCCGTCACCCGCCTTCTTCGCCTTCCCTCGTTTTCTCTCCTTGACCACCACTTCGGAAAAACGCCAGGCCCCTAGCCCGACGCCTTCCTCGGAGAAGCAGCTAAGGGACAAGACTGCTGTCGGCGTTCTGGGAACGGGGGTCCCCAGACTTGCCTGCCTGTGGCCCGCGGCGTGGCTCAAAAGGGGGGCCCAGCACGGCCCATCTTCATCAACACATACCCAAGACCCTCGCGAGGGGACAAGCCTCGTGGGGCGGACGACACGGAGCTTCCTCAGGCACGGCCTCATCATGCTGGCTCGCGAGGAGGCGGAGAGATCAAGGCGGGGTACCTCACAAGGTGCCCGTGACGCAAGCCATGACGACCAAGGGCGCCAGGCAGGCGCCAGCCCGCGCAGTGTCCTCCTTTCCTCTTTGGTGCAAAGGGAGCAAGCGCAGGTGAGAGCATCAAGCAAAGGCACCCGTTTCGGTGCAACGGGACCAAGACCAGCCCAACGGCAGGGAGGAAGTCATTGTGGAGCCCAAGCCAGCGTCACCACCAGAGCCTTTGGCAGGCGAAGACCAACTTTAGTCAGGATAAGTGTACCAGATGTTCCCCTTCAAAATGGCCAATTGTTGGCGCCCTTCCCGCTCAATATTTGGGAGGAGGCCCAAGGCCTTTGCCTATAAATAGGACTAGCCACCCCCAGGGTAGAGGCAATCAATCAAATCAGAGAGAGAGATAAGGGTAACTGAACTCCTCCTAGCAGTTCATCGCCCCAGCCAAGAACAGACCCTCGCGAGTCTGCTCTTCCTTGTATTGTTCATCATCATCAGCCCAAGAGGCAATCCACCACACCACAAACTGGAGTAGGGTATTACACCACAACGATGGCCCGAACCAGTATAAACCCTGTGTCTCTTGTGTTGTTCTTTCCATAGCTTAGATCTTAGCGAGGCGGTGGGGTGCAGGTAGGTAGAAGGCGAAACCTCCGCGCGCACCCCAGTGTTCGAATCTCAAGGGTCTGCCGGAACCCGAAATCCGATGTTTGGCGCGCCAGGTAGGGGTGCGCCGGAATTCGTCTTCCACCGCCCCGTTCTCCTCCAACCATCGCGTCCATGTCTGATGCTCGTCGGGCCCGCGCCGAGCGCCGAGCCGCTCTCGCTTCCCGCATCACCCAAACGGCTCCTGTCGGCGGGTGTCCTCGCCGTTCCCCGTCGCCTGCCGTCAACGCCGCCACCGGACCGGCGGGGAACGAGCAGCAAGCGTCGTCTCAGCATCCGTCCGTGCGACAAGACGACCGCACCGCTACTCCCTCGCTCACCCCAGCTGGTTCTTCGTCCTGCGCGCTCCGCGCACCCATTGAGGCTCGAGCTGCGCTCATCGCAGCAAACGAGCTCTTGCGCTACGGTCCCGTCGACGACGTCTACGAAGAATGGCTCTACCGCGTCGCCGAGCACGTCCGCGCCGCAGGGGGCTCTCCTGCGCCGTCCTTTCCGCTGCACCACACCCCGCCCTGCGCGGGCGACAAAGCTCCGGGGGCGCCTCAGCCGCCTCCTCCTCAAGAAGGCGCCCTGGCTCCAAGGCGCGTGGCCCCTGGGTGGAACCCGCTCCGTCAGGTGCCAGCGCGGCAAGATCAGAGCTGCCAAGAAGTCCCTCGCCCGCAAGAAGCTGCCTGGGTGCTCCCTGCTCCAGCACGTCGCGACCATGCTCCTGCTCCCGCATGTCAAGACCCCGCGCTGCTCCCAGCTGCAGTGCATGGGGACCTGCAAGACCAAGCTCTCCGTCACCCAAGGCCTCCCGTGGCCACAGAAGGCTGTCGTGCCTTCACCACCGAGCTACGCAGCGTCACGTGGCCCGGCAAATTCAAGCCAGACCTGCCTCCTCGTTACGACGGCACGGCCGACCCTGCGGAGTTCCTCCAGCTCTATGAGCTGGGCATCGAAGCTGCCAACAGAGACGAGAAGGTCATGGCGAACTGGTTTCCCATGGCGCTCAAGGACGGGGCCCGCACCTGGCTCCTCAACCTGGCTCCAGGCACGATCTCCTCCTGGGACGAGATGCGCACCCGCTTCATCGCCAACTTCCAAGGTACTCGTGACCGGCCACCTGTTGGGGAACGTAGTAATTTCAAAAAAAAAAATTCCTACGCACACGCAAGATCATGGTGATGCATAGCAACGAGAGGGGAGAGTGTTGTCTACGTACCCTCGTAGACCGAAGCGGAAGCGTTGACACAACATAGAGGAAGTAGTCGTACGTTCTCCTCGCGATCCAACCGATCACAGCACCGTTACTCCGGCACCTCCGAGTTCTTGGCACACGTTCAGCTCGATGACGATCCCCGGGCTCCGATCCAGCAAAGCGTCGGGGAAGAGTTCCGTCAGCACGACGGCGTGGTGACGATCTTGATGTGTTACCGGCGCAGGGCTTCGCCTAAGCACTGCAACGATATGATCGAGGTGGAATTTGGTGGAAGGGGGCACCGCACACGGCTAAGGAACGATCCGTAGATCAACTTGTGTGTCTTTGGCGTGCCCCCTGCCCCCGTATATAAAGGAGCCAAGGGGGAGGGGCTGGCCGGCCAGGCCTTGGCGCGCCAGAGAGTCCTACTCCCTCTGGGAGTAGGATTCCCCCCCCCCCCAATCCTAGTTGGACTAGGATTCTCCAAGGGGGAGAGAGAGGGAGAGGGGGGCGCCCACCTCTCCTAGTCCTAATAGGACTAGGGGAAGGGGGGAGGCGCGCAGCCCCTAGGGCATCCCTCTCACCTCTCCTCCAAGGCCCATGTTGGTCCATTATGCTCCCGGGGGGTTCCGGTAACCCTCCCGGTATTCCGGTAAAATCCTGATTTCACCTGGAATGCCTCCGATGTCCAAACATAGGCTTCCAATATATAATTCTTTATGTATCGACCATTTCGAGACTCCTCGTCACGTCCGTGATCACATCCGGGACTCCAAAATCCTTCGGTACATCAAAATGCATAAACTCATAATAACTGTCATCGTAACGTTAAGCGTGCGGACCCTACGGTTCGAGAACAATGTAGACATGACCGAGACACGTCTCCGGTCAATAACCAATAGCGGGACCTGGATGCCCATATTGGCTCCTGCATATTCTACGAAGATCTTTATCGGTCAGACCGCATAACAACATACGTTGTTCCCTTTGTCATCGGTATGTTACTTGCCCGAGATTCGATCGTCGGTATCCAATACCTAGTTCAATCTCGTTACCGGCAAGTCTCTTTTCTCGTTCTGTAATACATCATCTCGCAACTAACTCATTGGCTGCAATGCTTGCAAGGCTTTATGTGATGTGCATTACCGAGAAGGCCCTGAGATACCTCTCCGACAATCGGAGTGACAAATCCTAATCTCGAAATACGCCAACTCAACATGTACCTTCGGAGACACCTGTAGAGCACCTTTATAATCACCCAGTTACGTTGTGACGTTTGGTAGCACACAAAGTGTTCCTACGGTAAATGGGAGTTGCATAGTCTCATAGTTAAAGGAACATGTATAAGTCATGGATAAAAGCAATAGCAACATACTAAACGATCGGGTGCTATGCTAATGGAATGGGTCATGTCAATCAGATCATTCAACTAATGATGTGATCTCGTTAATCAAATAACAACTCTTTGTTCATGGCTAGGAAACATAACCATTTTTGATTAATGAGCTAGTCAAGTAGAGGCATACTAGTGACACTCTGTTTGTCTATGTATTCACACATGTATTATGTTTCCAGTTAATACAATTCTAGCATGAATAATAAACATTTATCATGATATAAGGAAATAAATAATAACTTTATTATTGCCTCTAGGGCATATTTCCTTCAGTCTCCCACTTGCACTAGAGTCTATAATCTAGATTACAAAGTAATGATTCTAACACCCATGGAGTCTTGGTGCTGATCATGTTTTGCTCGTGGAAGAGGCTTAGTCAACGGGTCTACAACATTCAGATCCGTATGTATCTTGCATATCTCTATGTCTCCCACCTGGACCAAATCCCGGATGGAGTTGAAGCGTCTTTTGATGTGTTTGGTTCTTTTGTGAAATCTGGATTCCTTTGCCAAGGCAATTGCACCAGTATTGTCACAAAAGATTTTCATTGGACCCGTTACGCTAGGTACAACACCTAGGTCGGATATGAACTCCTTCATCCAGACTCCTTCATTAGCTGCTTCCGAAGCAGCTATGTACTCAGCTTCACATGTAGATCCCGCCACGACGCTTTGTTTAGAACTGCACCAACTGACAGCTCCACCGTTTAATGTAAATACGTATCCGGTTTGCGATTTAGAATCGTCCGGATCAGTGTCAAAGCTCGCATCGACATAACCGTTTACGACGAGCTCTTTGTCACCTCCATAAATGAGAAACATATCCTTAGTCCTTCTTAAGTACTTAAGGATGTTCTTGACCGCTGTCCAGTGATCCACTCCTGGATTACTTTGGTACCTTCCTGCTAAACTTACAGCAAGGCACACATCAGGTCTGGTACACAGCATTGCATACATGATAGAGCCTATGGCTGAAGCATAGGGAACATTTTTCATTTTCTCTCTATCTTCTGCGGTGGTCGGGCATTGAGTCTTACTCAACTTCACACCTTGTGCCACAGGCAAGAACCCTTTCTTTGCCTGATCCATTTTGAACTTTTTCAAAACTTTGTCAAGGTATGTGCTTTGTGAAAGTCCTATTAAGCGTCTTGATCTATCTCTATAGATCTTAATGCCCAATATGTAAGCAGCTTCACCGAGGTCTTTCATTGAAAAACTCTTATTCAAGTATCCCTTTATGCTATCCAGAAATTCTATATTATTTCCGATTAGTAATATGTCATCCACATATAATATCAGAAATGCTACAGAGCTCCCACTCACTTTCTTGTAAATACAGGCTTCTCCAAAAGTCTATATAAAACCAAATGCTTTGATCACACTATCAAAGCGTTTATTCCAACTCCGAGAGGCTTGCACCAGTCCATAAATGGATCGCTGGAGCTTGCACACTTTGTTAGCTCCCTTCGGATCGACAAAACCTTCTGGTTGCATCATATACAACTCTTCTTCCAGAAATCCATTCAGGAATGCAGTTTTGACATCCATTTGCCAAATTTCATAATCATAAAATGCGGCAACAGCTAACATGATTCGGACAGACTTGAGCATCGCTACGGGTGAGAAAGTCTCATCGTAGTCAATCCCTTGAACTTGTCGAAAACCTTTTGCAACAAGTCGAGCTTTATAGACAGTAACATTACCATCAGCGTCAGTCTTCTTCTTAAAAATCCATTTATTCTCAATTGCTTGCCGATCATTGGGCAAGTCAACCAAAGTCCACACTTTGTTCTCATACATGGATCCCATCTCAGATTTCATGGCCTCAAGCCACTTTGCGGAATCTGGGCTCACCATCGCTTCTTCATAGTTCGTAGGTTCATCATGGTCTAGTAACATGACTTCCAAAATAGGATTACCGTACCACTCTGGTGCGGATCTTACTCTGGTTGATCTACGAATTTCAGTAGAAACTTGATCTGAAGTTTCATGATCATTATCATTAGCTTCCTCCCTATTTGATGTAGGTGTCACAGAAACAGATTTCTGTGATGTACTACTTCTCAATAAGGGAGTAGATACTGTTATCTCATCAAGTTCTATTTTCCTCCCACTCACTTCTTTCGAGAGAAACTCCTTCTCTAGAAAGTTTCCGACTTTAGCAACAAAATTTTTACCTTCGGATCTGTGATAGAAGGTATACCCAATAGTCTCCTTTGGGTATCCTATGAAGACACATTTTTCCGATTTGGGTTCGAGCTTATCAGGTTGAAGCTTTTTCACATAAGCATCGCAGCCCCAAACTTTAAGAAACGACAACTTTGGTTTCTTGCCAAACCACAGTTCATAAGGCGTCATCTCAACGGATTTTGATGGTGCCCTATTTAACGTGAATGCGGCCGTCTCTAGAGCATAACCCCAAAAAGATAGCGGTAAATCGATAAGAGACATCATAGATCGCACCATATCCAGTAAAGTACGATTACGACGTTCGGACACACCATTACGTTGTGGTGTTCCGGGTGGCGTCAGTTGCGAAACTATTCCGCATTGTTTCAAATGTAGACCAAACTCGTAACTCAAATATTCTCCTCCACGATCAGATCGTAGAAACTTTATTTTCTTGTTACGATGATTTTCCACTTCACTCTGAAATTCTTTGAATTTTTCAAATGTTTCAGACTTGTGTTTCACTAAGTAGATATACCCATATCTGCTTAAATCATCAGTGAAGGTGAGAAAATAACGATATCCGCCACGAGCCTCAACATTCATTGGTCCACATACATCAGTATGTATGATTTCCAATAAATCTGTTGCTCTCTCCACAGTACCGGAGAACGGTGTTTTAGTCATCTTGCCCATAAGGCACGGTTCGCAAGTGCCAAGTGATTCATAATCAAGTGACTCCAAAAGTCCATCAGTATGGAGTTTCTTCATGCGTTTTACACCGATATGACCTAAACGGCAGTGCCACAAATAAGTTGCACTATCATTATTAACTCTGCATCTTTTGGCTTCAACATTATGAATATGTGTATTACTACTATCGAGATTAAGTAAGAACAAACCATTCTTTAATGGCGCATGACCATAAAAGATATTACTCATATAAATAGAACAACCATTATTCTCTGATTTAAATGAATAACCGTCTCGCATCAAACAAGATCCAGATATAATGTTCATGCTCAACGCTGGTACTAAATAACAATTATTTAGATCTAATATTAATCCCGAAGGTAGATGTAGAGGTAGCGTGCCGACCGCGATCACATCGACTTTGGAACCATTTCCCACGCGCATCGTCACCTCGTCCTTAGCCAATCTCCGCTTAATCCGTAGCCCCTGTTTTGAGTTGCAAATATTAGCAACAGAACCAGTATCAAATACCCAAGTGCTACTGCGAGAATTAGTAAGGTACACATCAATAACATGTATATCATATATACCTTTGTTAACCTTGCCATCCTTCTTATCCGCCAAATACTTGGGGCAGTTCCGCTTCCAGTGACCAGTCTGCTTGCAATAGAAGCACTCAGTTTCAGGCTTAGGTCCAGACTTGGGTTTCTTCTCTTGAGTAGCAACTTGCTTGCTGTTCTTTTTGAAGTTCCCCTTTTTCTTCCCTTTGCCCTTTTTCTTGAAACTAGTGGTTTTGTTAACCATCAACACTTGATGCTCCTTTTTTATTTCTACCTCCGCGGCTTTTAGCATCGCGAAGAGCTCGGGCATAGTTTTGGTCATCCCTTGCATATTATAGTTCATCACGAAGCTCTTGTAGCCTGGTGGCAGTGATTGGAGAATTCTGTCAATGACGCAATCATCCGGAAGATTAACTCCCAGTTGAATCAAGTGATTGTTATACCCAGACATTCTGAGTATATGCTCACTGACAGAACCGTTCTCCTCCATTTTACAGCTATAGAACTTATTGGAGACTTCATATCTCTCAATCCGGGCATTTGCTTGAAATATTAACTTCAACTCCTGGAACATCTCATATGCTCCATGGTGTTCAAAACGTCGTTGAAGTCCCGGTTCTAAGCCGTAAAGCATGGCACACTGAACTATAGAGTAGTCATCAGCTTTGCTTTGCCAGACGTTCACAACATCTGGCGTAGCTCTTGCACCAGGCCTGGCACCCAGCGGTGCTTCCAGGACGTAATTCTTCTGTGCAGCAATGAGGATAATCCTCAAGTTACGGACCCAGTCCGTGTAATTGCTACCATCATCTTTCAACTTTGCTTTCTCAAGGAACGCATTAAAATTCAACGGAACAACAACACGAGCCATCTATCTACACAACATAGACAAGCACGATACTATCAGGTACTAAGTTCATGATAAATTAAAGTTCAATTAATCATATTACTTAAGAACTCCCACTTAGATAGACATCTCTCTAATCCTCTAAGTGATCACGTGATCCAAATCAACTAAACCATGTCCGATCATCACGTGAGATGGAGTAGTTTCAATGGTGAACATCATTATGTTGATCATATCTACTATATGATTCACGCTCGACCTTTCGGTCTCTGTGTTCCGAGGCCATATCTGTATATGCTAGGCTCGTCAAGTTAAACCTGAGTATTCCGCGTGTGCAACTGTTTTGCACCCGTTGTATTTGAACGTAGAGCCTATCACACCCGATCATCACGTGGTGTCTTAGCACGAAGAACTTTCGCAACGGTGCATACTCAGGGAGAACACTTCTTGATAATTTAGTGAGAGATCATCTTATAATGCTACCGTCAATCAAAGCAAGATAAGATGCATAAAAGGATAAACATCACATGCAATCAATATAAGTGATATGATATGGCCATCATCATCTTGTGCTTGTGATCTCCATCTTCGAAGCACCGTCATGATCACCATCGTCACCGGCGCGACACCTTGATCTTCATCGCAGCATCGTTGTCGTCTCGCCAATCTTATGCTTCTACGACTATCACTACCGCTTAGTAATAAAGTAAAGCATTACATCGCGATTGCATTGCATACAATAAAGCGACAACCATATGGCTCCTGCCAGTTGCCGATAACTCGGTTACAAAACATGATCATCTCATACAATAAAATTTAGCATCACGTCTTGACCATATCACATCACAACATGCCCTGCAAAAACAAGTTAGACGTCCTCTATTTTGTTGTTGCAAGTTTTACGTGGCTGCTACGGGCTTTAAGCAAGAACTCATCTTACCTACGCATCAAAACCACAACGATAGTTTGTCAAATAGACTCCGTTTTAACCTTCTCAAGGACCGGGCGTAGCCACACTCGGTTCAACTAAAGTTGGAGAGACAGTCTTCCGCAAGCCATCTATGTGCAAAGCACGTCGAGGGAACCGGTCTCGCATAAGCGTACGCGTAAGGTTGGTCCGGATCGTCTCGTCCAACAATACCGCTGAACCAAAGTATGACATGCTGGTAGGCAGTATGACTTGTATCGTCCACAACTCACTTGTGTTCTACTCGTGCAAATAACATCAAACCATAAAACCTAGGCTCTGATACCACTGTTGGGGAACGTAGTAATTTCAAAAAAAAAATTCCTACGCACACGCAAGATCATGGTGATGCATAGCAACGAGAGGGGAGAGTGTTGTCTACGTACCCTCGTAGACCGAAGCGGAAGCGTTGACACAACATAGAGGAAGTAGTCGTACGTTCTCCTCGCGATCCAACCGATCACAGCACCGTTACTCCGGCACCTCCGAGTTCTTGGCACACGTTCAGCTCGATGACGATCGCCGGGCTCCGATCCAGCAAAGCGTCGGGGAAGAGTTCCGTCAGCACGACGGCGTGGTGACGATCTTGATGTGTTACCGGCGCAGGGCTTCGCCTAAGCACTGCAACGATATGATCGAGGTGGAATTTGGTGGAAGGGGGCACCGCACACGGCTAAGGAACGATCCGTAGATCAACTTGTGTGTCTTTGGCGTGCCCCCTGCCCCCGTATATAAAGGAGCCAAGGGGGAGGGGCTGGCCGGCCAGGCCTTGGCGCGCCAGAGAGTCCTACTCCCTCTGGGAGTAGGATTCCCCCCCCCAATCCTAGTTGGACTAGGATTCTCCAAGGGGGAGAGAGAGGGAGAGGGGGGCGCCCACCTCTCCTAGTCCTAATAGGACTAGGGGAAGGGGGGGAGGCGCGCAGCCCCTAGGGCAGCCCTCTCACCTCTCCTCCAAGGCCCATGTTGGCCCATTATGCTCCCGGGGGGTTCCGGTAACCCTCCCGGTATTCCGGTAAAATCCTGATTTCACCTGGAATGCCTCCGATGTCCAAACATAGGCTTCCAATATATAATTCTTTATGTCT
Source organism: Aegilops umbellulata (assembly GCA_032464435.1). Lineage (NCBI taxonomy): Eukaryota > Viridiplantae > Streptophyta > Magnoliopsida > Poales > Poaceae > Aegilops > Aegilops umbellulata. Next base: position 179,201,920 of record CP136055.1, on the reverse strand, counting down.
CGACCATTTCGAGACTCCTCGTCACGTCCGTGATCACATCCGGGACTCCGAACTCCTTCGGTACATCAAAATGCATAAACTCATAATAACTGTCATCGTAACGTTAAGCGTGCGGACCCTACGGTTCGAGAACAATGTAGACATGACCGAGACACGTCTCCGGTCAATAACCAATAGCGGGACCTGGATGCCCATATTGGCTCCTACATATTCTACGAAGATCTTTATCGGTCAGACCGCATAACAACATACGTTGTTCCCTTTGTCATCGGTATGTTACTTGCCCGAGATTCGATCGTCGGTATCCAATACCTAGTTCAATCTCGTTACCGGCAAGTCTCTTTTCTCGTTCTGTAATACATCATCTCGCAACTAACTCATTGGTTGCAATGCTTGCAAGGCTTTATGTGATGTGCATTACCGAGAAGGCCCTGAGATACCTCTCCGACAATCGGAGTGACAAATCCTAATCTCGAAATATGCCAACTCAACATGTACCTTCGGAGACACCTGTAGAGCACCTTTATAATCACCCAGTTACGTTGTGACGTTTGGTAGCACACAAAGTGTTCCTACGGTAAATGGGAGTTGCATAGTCTCATAGTTAAAGGAACATGTATAAGTCATGGATAAAAGCAATAGCAACATACTAAACGATCGGGTGCTATGCTAATGGAATGGGTCATGTCAATCAGATCATTCAACTAATGATGTGATCTCGTTAATCAAATAACAACTCTTTGTTCATGGCTAGGAAACATAACCATTTTTGATTAATGAGCTAGTCAAGTAGAGGCATACTAGTGACACTCTGTTTGTCTATGTATTCACACATGTATTATGTTTCCAGTTAATACAATTCTAGCATGAATAATAAACATTTATCATGATATAAGGAAATAAATAATAACTTTATTATTGCCTCTAGGGCATATTTCCTTCACCACCCGCCGTGAGCGACATGCGCCGCATCAAGCAATAACCCGGAGAGACCCTACAGAAGTACATCCAGCGCTTCAACAATGCACGCCTCAAGATTCCCAAGGTGACCGAGGAGGCCATCATCTCAGCCTTCTTCGACGTCGTGCGCGACGTCAAGATGAAGGAGGAGCTGGCGATGCATGAAGACCTGTGCACTTCCTTGGAGCTGTTAAACTTGGCGACCAAGTGCGCCAGGGCCGAGGAAGGGTGCCTCTCCCTCCTCGAGCTGCCTGCCGCAGACCCAGAAGAGAAGAAGTACAAGGCCAACGATGTGAAGCGCAAGGGGGCTACCGTGCTCGCGGCAGAACCAGACACCAAGCAGGGCAGAGATCAGCCCGAGTCTTCCAAGGGCAGTCGGTACTGTGTGTACCACGACCTCCACACCCACAACACCAACGAATGTCAAGAGCTTTGAGCCGTGCGAGAAGGAAGGATCGGCCATCGTCCCGACCCCGGTGACCGGGGCTACGGTCGAGGAGGAGGAAGGAACGCAGGACGCTCGGAAGACCGCGCCCCACGCCAAGGGTGGCGCGATCGACCTCGCGAGGATCGCTGGCAATACCCGCCTCGCGAGGGAGACTGGAGGGATCGGGCTCGCGAGGATCGCCCGCAAGGCAACGCAGACCTCCCTCCGCTGCCGCCACAGCCAAGGAGAAACGAGGACCGCCATCAGGACGAGGGGGCTGGGGGCTTACAGGAGCCGCGCGCGAGCGCCTGCACCCTGGGCGGGGCTCAAGCCCCAGCTTCTCAGTGCATCTTCAAGCAGTTCGCCCACGAAGTGAATGCAGTCCTCCCCAAACTCGAAGCCACGCACCCTCTCAGGTGGTCGGCATGCGCCATCACGTTCAGCTCAGCGGATCAGCTCAAGTGTGCGGCCACAGCCGGAGTCCTCCCGATGCTTTGTTCCCCAATCATCAGCAACGTGGTGGTCACCAGGACCCTCATCGATGGCGGGGTGTCACAGCCCTAGAGTTTGCTTGTAACTAGTGGCATTGCATCCATGCATCATGTTTAAAATTCCAACGAAATTTGAAATGGGGATTGTTGAAACCCTAGCACTAAATGAAATTCACTAGGTTCAACTAAAATATTTTCATTGATTCCAAATGGCTTTTAAAATGTTCATCATTTCTGGAAAAATGCTTTGAACCATAACCAGAGGTGTTGCACATTTTTCATGACATATTAGGTCACTGGATTAAATCTTTAATTATTTGAGTTTGGACATTTAAATTATATAAAATATTTCAAATGCTCAAATAACCCCAAACTAAAATGTTCCATGCTGGATATATTCCAAGCAGTGGCCATGTGCAGTTTGGTGATTTTTGAAGTTGCCTAAGTATTTTTAATAAAGCCAAAGCAGTAGCAGAAAAATAGAAAACATAAACTAAATTTACAAAAGACAGAAGAGGCCCCAGGCCACTTACCTGGACTGGGCCGGCCACCTGGCCCAAGCCAGTCACCTCCTTCCTTTGCCAGTAGGCAGAGGAGGGGGACAGCGCACCGCCGCCGAGCACGCGGAGGCCTCCACCTCCTGCTTCGCCGTGGCGGCCTCCCCTTCGAGCCCGTCCGTGCCTGGAGACGCCCGACGCCGCCCCTCGCTTCCCCCCCCCCCCTCTCTGGACTCTCTTCCCCCCCAAACTCTCTCTCCCTCCTCTGTTCTCCCTCCCTCTCGTCACCGAGCGCTGCCGTCGCCGGCGCTCACCGTAGCCATGGCCACCGGCCCTTCCTAGTCCACCCAGCATGTCCAAAGGCTCTGCCTTGACCCCCTCTCTCTTCCACCCCGAGCCACGCCACCGGAGGAGCACTGCATCGCCGTCGCCATCGTCTTCTTCAACCCCGGGGCACTGAGATCGTCGGCGACCTCCTGCCGTCACCAGCCCCTCCCCGAGCTCCCCGTGGCCACCGTCGCAACCACTGTGAGCTCATGGACCTACTCCCCCTCCTCTCCTACTCCCGTTCTCGCTCGAGCTCCGTTCCCCACCTCCGCCGTGAGCTTAGCTCCACCGGCCATGGCGCCGCCGCGGCCACCGGCCCTGCCGCTCGTGTCCGAGCTCGTCAGCGTGCTCAGCGAACCCCCAGGAGCACGTAGCACCCTCCGGTTTCTCCTCTGGTGCACCTTAGCATCACCACCGCCTACACCCGAACTCCGGCCGCCGCTAAAGCGGACACCGCCGTCGATTTAGGTCGTCTCCGGCGACCCCTCCAGCACCAGCCGACGCAGACGAGGCTCAGGGTTCCAACGGTCCAATCCGCGGCCAAAACCGAGGCCTGTGGGCATTTTCCGAAGCCCTCCGCCGCGCCTGTCGTCGCCGGCGGCAAGTCGCCGGTGGGGGTTGACCCGCTGACCGGCGTGGTCTGACCCCGCCGACTTCTGACCACGCGTGGGCCCAGTTGACCCCCCTGGGTCCTGACGTGTGGGCCCAGGCCCCTGTCTAATTGATATTAGCTTAATTAATGGCTAATTAACTTATTTAACCCCTGGGTCACTGACATGTGGGCCCATGCCCCACTGACACCTTTAGTTAGGATTAAATTAGCACTAACAGTCTCTGTTAATTAGCCTAGTCACTGACACATGGGCCCCACCGTCCAGGTTTGACCTGGACCGCGCAGTTGACTTGTTGACGTCACTATGACGTCATGCTGACGCAGTAAATAATTTCTATATTTAAAATAATTTAGAAAATCCAGAAAATATCCAAAACTTGAAAAATCATAGAAAATAATCTATAACTCCAATGGAAATAATTTATATATGAAAAATTATCAGAAAAATTCAAGGAATCCATTTGTACCATTTTCATGCATGTTTGAACAATGTTTGTCCTCTGTTTTGGACAAAACAAATAAAGGGCATTTAAATAATCATATATGGAGTTGGAATATGAATCATGTATTCAAACCAACTTCATTTAAACCATAGCTAGATGCATTAGATCAAATCACAACATCTTGCCATGTCATGATCATGCATCATATTGTTGCATTACATTGATTGCGTTCTTCCTCTGTTTGCCGGTAATTGTCCCCTCTCAGTAGATGACGTTCCGACGCTGTGATCGATGACACCGATGAAGAACTATATTATCTTCAGAAGTGCCAGGCAAGCAAAACCCCCTTGTTCATTTCAATATAATCCCACTCTCTCGCTCCTGCTCTCTTTTACTGCATTAGGACAACAACGATTCATGTGTTACTCGCTGCGGTAGTTGAACCCCTTATCCTCTGCATGACCTGTCATTGCCACAGTAAATAGATGAAACCCACTAGCATGAGTAGGAGTTGTTTGAGCCCTGTTGTGCCTACTCATTCATGCTTGTTTGTCATGCCTGCTACTGCTTAGAGTTGAGTCGGGTCTGATTCATCGGGAATGAATTGGAATGGTGATGAACATGTTCTACTGTTTGTGAGCTAAGTGTGTGAACACAATTTGGTAAAGGTATTGGTGAGAGGCCATGTAGGAGTACATGGTGGGTTGTCTCATTGAAGCCGGCCTCAGGAACTGAGTTCTGTGTTTGTGATCCATGAAACAGTTACTACCACGCATTGGGCCCGAAACCAATGGACCCTCTCGGCTTCTTGATCACCCTTGTCCTCTGTCCAGGAGTTGCAAGTAGTTTCTGGTGTTTGTAGTATGCTGGGGGCCGCACGCAGCGCTGACCGTAGGGGTGGGCTGTGTTGCGGTAGGCACGTGGCCGGGCCAGCCGGGCGCCCGTTTGGTGTCTCGGACCCTGTACACATCGTTTGTGGCTGTGAGCGAAACTCCGGCCGGATCTCCTCATGGATGGAACCCGAATAGGCGATAAACCTGGACTAGGGACTTGAGTGTTTAGGTAGGCCGTGGCCGACACCCTCGCTGGGCTTCCGCTTGAAGGTTGCCGAGTACATGTCGTGTAAACGGCCGTAAGTGGTGAGAGCGTGTGTGAAGAAGTACACCCCTGCAGGGTTAACATCATCTATTCGAATAGCCGTGTCCGCGGTAATGGACTTCTGGGTTGCCTATAACAGTTCATAGACAAGTGAAAGTGGATACTCTAAAATACGCAAGATAAGCGTGAGTGCTATGGATGGCCTTCTCGTAGGGAGACGAAAGTGGATCCATAGTGGTGTATTGGATGGTGAATATGTGGACTCGTGTGCGCCACCTCAAAAGAGTCGCTTGCAGTCGTAGTTCAGGTTAGCCACCGAGTCAAAGCTGGCTTGCTGCAGTTAAACTCCACTACCCCCTTTTGATACTGATGCATATGTAGTTAGTTCTGATGTAAGTCTTGCTGAGTACGTTTGTACTCACGTTTGCCTATTTATGTTTTTGCAGAGAGACTTCAGTCTCGCTAGTAGTATCGCTTGGACTTCGACGTTTAGCTTGATACCTCAGCTACGATCTTGTGCTCTCGGCAGGATCTGGTAGATAGTCAGGCTTCTCAGCCTTTTTCATTTGTAGATGTCTGTACTCAGACATGTTAAGCTTCCGCATGTGTTTGACTTGTATGCTCTGAATGTTGGGTCATGAGACCCATGTTTGTAATATCTCGCTCCTCGGAGCCTATTGAATAAATACTTTGAGTCGTAGAGTTATGTTGTGATGCCATGTTGTATCTACTCATATCGGGCATATTGTGTGTATGATTGAAATGCTTGGTATGGGTGGGATCCGACTATCTAGTTGTTTATCCTTGGCAGCCTATCATATGGGGAAATGTAGTCTAGTGCTTCTGAGCGATAGTAGTCCGCTACAGCCCGGTTCACCGGAGTCCTGCTAGCCCAGCACTACTGCTCGGAACACTTGACTGGCCGGCATGTGATTCACTTTGTTCCTGTGTCTGTCCCTTCGGGGAAATGTCACGCGGTGTTACCGGAGTCCTGTTAGCCCAGCGCTACAGCCCGGATAAATACGTTGATGACCGACATGCTCGATGTGATTCATGTATGCCTGTCCTCATGGGTTAGCGCCGCTTTGGGTTCACGACTAGCCATGTCGGCCCGGGTTCTCTGCCATATGGATGCTAGCGACACTATCATATACGTGAGCCAAAAGACGCAAACGGTCCCGGGCCAGGTAAGGTGGCACCCGTGGGAGTACTGTGCGTGAGGCCGCAAAGTGATATGATGTGTTACATGCTGGATCGATGTGGCTTAGGATCGGGGTCCTGACAGCGTTGGTATCAGAGCCTGACTGCCTGTAGGATTACCAAGCCAAACTGGTCGAAGTTGTGTCTAGAAATGCTTTAGTTATGTAAGGGAATTGATTGTGGAAGGGAACGTAAGTCTCTTTTTACTCCTTATACCTCATGCCCTTCTGATCTGAGTCAACCTCTTCCTTTCTACGGGGATTAAGAACTAGGCTTCTCTTCTATCTCTCAGGATGACGTGTTACTAAACCGTAGTTGCCTAGGATTGTTGAGTTCAAGCCTCTGTTCATTTTCTACTACTCCCATGTGTTCCTAGTTGATCTCAGAACATTGATATTGTGATGTTGAGTGGTTATGCCACCATTTTGCTTGATGTCTCAAATCTTTTTGAGCATTTACAGCCGTTATGCTGTCCGAGTCATCCCAGGTTTCTAAATAGTCTGATGCAATTGTAAACCCCTTCTTCCCGTTCTCGATGTTCTTTTAGGCCAGATTAATCACACTAATCGGTCTGTTGAGGTACTCCGTTGCCTCGACATATATGTTGGATCTATTATTATGACCCTAGGTGTCTTAGAGAGTCACCTAGTAATCTAGCCATGTTTTGTGTTCCCAGTGTGATGATTCTGGCCACCATTCTCGAAAGCATCCCGTGATGCCATTTAGTATGTAGGTATTCTATTCCTGGGTTCTTGAACCCGAGATTCACCCTACTTACTTCGTGTTGATAGTGTTGCTCGTACCTCTAGAATATTAGTAACCTTTGTGATAGCCCTCGAGGTCTGTGGTATATCATTCTTCCAAATACCATGAACTGCTTATGGCAGAAGTTCTGTTGAACCAAAAGATCACAACCAAAGTACTCTTGAGGAGTTCTCCATCCATAATTGTGAATCTGCCAGTCCTACCTCTCCGCATGGATTATCCGTAAGAAATTCGTTGAACTTGTTTGACATACTAATCCATGCTTCCACAACTCAGAAAATCATATGTTCCTTGAGTTGTCCCTCTTTAGTTATTTTCTAGCCCTCGTCTGTCAATTGATAGTCAAGAATATGTGTGCAATCGTTTAACGATGCCTATTATTCTTGTGGCCCGTCAAGTCGTTCTGTTCCGGAATGACTAGGAGAAACAAACTCCAGTACCTCATCCATATCCAGGATTGGATCAAAGCAGTTGTATTCCACAGATCAAAATGCAATCCGGCTCTTGTTCTGTTCTACCTTGGAGTGTTACCATCTTTATGTCAAGAAAGTCATGAGAATTGCACCACCTCTTATGAATTCTTGACGCAGTAATACTTCTTGCCATCATTGTTCATTCCTCGGTTTCGTGTTGTTGCAACTGGAATGCCGACAAGTGATTCGTGATGTGTGAAATCAATACTCTGAGCAACTCGTTGCTTTGTAGTAAATGGACAATATTCTCATTCTTAGCGTGTTGGTTACTAAATCATCATCCTAAGATTGATCGTGCTACCTAGTCCTTATTTCTGGTGCACTCTTCGATCAATGAGTAAGGATTGTTCAATCCCTTGTTTATTTGATCATATCGTCTTGCCCTGAAAAGCAAGGTTGATCTCGAGCTTAGTATCATATCGGTGGTTCGTGATTTTCCGAATATCTTCTCGGAAGTATTACCAGGTTGTCCCCAGACTGTTATGTTGAGCTCGTGATCAAGTTGGTTCCTTGTGAACCACCCTTTTTCCAAGAATCTGTGTTAGATATCCCTGAGCTAGTTGGTTGAGCTAGACAACAACTTGGAGAGTTGGAAGATAAAGCTTGTCTGACTTAGTTCATGTTAAGGGATATCTTTTGTGGTGTGTGTTGAAGAAAGATGACATCTTCACCAATTGGTCCTCGTGATCAGTTGTTGGATGTATTGTATTATCAAAACTTTGACTTGAGTATGGGCTATCGTCAAGTCAAATCAGAACCAACGATATTCGTAATGTTGTTTTACTCATGGTTCATCCCTCGACCATACACCATTACATCTTTTGGTCTGACCAATGCTATCACCGTGTTCACATGATGGTGGAAGTCCAGTGATATGGAAATACTGATGAGTTGTTGTTGAACCCATAAGCAACATTTTGTCTCCCCCCATGACTCATGTTGAACATCAACCTAGTGTTGAAAACTTGTAAGCAATGCCTTCGTGTTCCGTTCATGAGGCATATGATTGGCTGCGAGAAGTAACTTTCTCCAGGTTCACGTGCATTAGGTGTAAGTTGCCGCCATGAATTTGAGAAAGGTTGTTTTGTTTTCCTTGGAATCCTCCCAAATCGGTCATGCATGTGCAAAGTATTCCGTGGTCTGTTAGACTGATCATCTTCGTTCCATACGAATTCCGTAGCACATCAAGCCACTGATTGATTTGTTCAAGGAGAAGAAGTTTCTTCCTAAGAGCTAGACTTATGCAAGGACTTCGATATCCTCGTTGATGGTTTCCCCCCGAACTCGGTAGTGTTTCGTTGTAAGACTACCAGGTGACCATGCTTGTCTGGGACAGCGTGTTCACATGCTTGTAGCATAACCAGCTCATGTTTTGGAGCTTGCTATCATAGTTCATTTCCCGAGAATCTCGCAACGTCATCTCGTCGGTTTGTGTTGCAAACTTTCACTTTTCTTTCTAGATTCGATGAGTCTGGAATATCCTGATGCCAACTAGATCTGAATCTCAGGCAGATATGATGGTTGGAACGTTTTCCCAAGAACTATACTAATGGTCTCTCTGTAACCCGGTAGGTGGATGTCGTGGCCAACACACCCAGCTGGAAGACCTATTATTGTAGTATTTTGATTGAGAAAGTTGGCCACCTCTCCATAAGGATTTCGTAGGATTTGCTTCCGTAGTTTTCCTTATGGATTTTTGTGCTCCCGAAGTCCGACCTTTACTTGATGGCCTTATTGATGCTTTTAGGCATTGACCGTGGTACATAGTACATCAAGGAGAACATTAGAAGCGGAGGGCTAAATGTCTCTCGGTCGATCATCCAGTTTTTGTTTCTTTGGCCTCGCTAAGGTGAAATCTGAGAAGGTGTTATCTTCCTTTGCGTCTGCATCGTCTATCACTATTCATCATGGTGGTATGTTGTGTTGCCAAGATCCTTGACACGGATGTTGGTAAGACCTTGATGGCTATGGAAATGCTCAAGTTCTTGAGAGCACGTGTATGCAAATCATCCATTGCATTGCCTTCAACAAGGTAGTCCACATCATCCATCCTAGTCCGAGTATGTCATTTCTTCGAGCTCCGTTAAACGATCATTCGTAAATTGCCTTAGGCCGGTATAAAGAGTTGCAATGATTTTTGAATCAAAAGTAATTCTTTTTGCCACTTAAGGGAATATTTCTGCGAGTCACCTCCCTCAAGGTGCCCTGTTATGGAATCATGGCAATTATTTCCTCGCCACCTTGACACCATCCACCATCTCTCTAAGCATTGAATTGATGCCCACCAAATCAAACCTCGTTGTTTGTTCTTCCGTCCCTCTCGATGTGTTTTGTGTCTCAACTCAAGATGTTCCAACATCTCACTCCACGAGTTGATCTTGAATGCTCGATCTTCGAGAAGATCGTTTCCTATAGAGTTTCTTTCTGTCATCGTCGTGTTGGATGAAGTTCTCAGAGCATGACGTCGAGACAGGATGGTGATCGTGTCAACGTTCTTATGAAGTGCAACCTGGATCGTGAAGACCGTGTTAGCTTTGTGCCCCCTCTGTCTTCTTACATCACGTCTTGAATCTCGGGACGAGATTCTTGTTTAGTGGGGGTGAGTTGTCACAGCCCTAGAGTTTGCTTGTAACTAGTGGCATTGCATCCATGCATCATGTTTAAAATTCCAAAGAAATTTGAAATGGGGATTGTTGAAACCCTAGCACTAAATGAAATTCACTAGGTTCAACTAAAATATTTTCATTGATTCCAAATGGCTTTTAAAATGTTCATCATTTCTGGAAAAATGCTTTGAACCATAACCAGAGGTGTTGCACATTTTTCATGACATATTAGGTCACTGGATTAAATCTTTAATTATTTGAGTTTGGGCATTTAAATTATATAAAATATTTCAAATGCTCAAATAACCCCAAACTAAAATGTTCCATGCTGGATATATTCCAAGCAGTGGCCATGTGCAGTTTGGTGATTTTTGAAGTTGCCTAAGTATTTTTAATAAAGCCAAAGCAGTAGCAGAAAAATAGAAAACATAAACTAAATTTACAAAAGACAGAAGAGGCCCCAGGCCACTTACCTGGACTGGGCCGGCCACCTGGCCCATGCCAGTCACCTCCTTCCTTTGCCAGTAGGCAGAGGAGGGGGACAGCGCACCGCCGCCGAGCACGCGGAGGCCTCCACCTCCTGCTTCGCCGTGGCGGCCTCCCCTTCGAGCCCGTCCGTGCCTGGAGACGCCCGACGCCGCCCCTCGCTTTCCCCCCCCCCTCTCTGGACTCTCTTCCCCCCAAACTCTCTCTCCCTCCTCTGTTCTCCCTCCCTCTCGTCACCGAGCGCTGCCGTCGCCGGCGCTCACCGTAGCCATGGCCACCGGCCCTTCCTAGTCCACCCAGCGTGTCCAAAGGCTCTGCCTTGACCCCCTCTCTCTTCCACCCCGAGCCACGCCACCGGAGGAGCACTGCATCGCCGTCGCCATCGTCTTCTTCAACCCCGGGGCACTGAGATCGCCGGCGACCTCCTGCCGTCACCAGCCCCTCCCCGAGCTCCCCGTGGCCACCGTCGCAACCACTGTGTGCTCATGGACCTACTCCCCCTCCTCTCCTACTCCCGTTCTCGCTCGAGCTCCGTTCCCCACCTCCGCCGTGAGCTTAGCTCCGCCGGCCATGGCGCCGCCGCGGCCACCGGCCCTGCCGCTCGTGTCCGAGCTCGTCAGCGTGCTCAGCGAACCCCCAGGAGCACGTAGCACCCTCCGGTTTCTCCTCTGGTGCACCGTAGCATCACCACCGCCTGCACCCGAACTCCGGCCGCCGCGAAAGCGGACACCGCCGTCGATTTAGGTCGTCTCCGGCGACCCCTCCAGCACCAGCCGACACGGACGAGGCTCAGGGTTCCAACGGTCCAATCCGCGGCCAAAACCGAGGCCTGTGGGCATTTTCCGAAGCCCTCCGCCGCGCCTGTCGTCGCCGGCGGCAAGTCGCCGGTGGGGGTTGACCCGCTGACCGGCGTGGTTTGACCCCGCCGACTTCTGACCATGGGTGGGCCCAGTTGACCCCCCCTGGGTCCTGACGTGTGGGCCCAGGCCCCTGTCTAATTGATATTAGCTTAATTAATGGCTAATTAACTTATTTAACCCCTGGGTCACTGACATGTGGGCCCATGCCCCACTGACACCTTTAGTTAGGATTAAATTAGCACTAACAGTCTCTGTTAATTAGCCTAGTCACTGACACATGGGCCCCACCGTCCAGGTTTGACCTGGACCGCGCAGTTGACTTGTTGACGTCACTATGACGTCATGCTGACGCAGTAAATAATTTCTATATTTAAAATAATTTAGAAAATCCAGAAAATATCCAAAACTTGAAAAATCATAGAAAATAATCTATAACTCCAATGGAAATAATTTATATATGAAAAATTATCAGAAAAATTCAAGGAATCCATTTGTACCATTTTCATGCATGTTTGAACAATGTTTGTCCTCTGTTTTGGACAAAACAAATAAAGGGCATTTAAATAATCATATATGGAGTTGGAATATGAATCATGTATTCAAACCAACTTCATTTAAACCATAGCTAGATGCATTAGATCAAATCACAACATCTTGCCATGTCATGATCATGCATCATATTGTTGCATTACATTGATTGCGTTCTTCCTCTGTTTGCCGGTAATTGTCCCCTCTCAGTAGATGACGTTCCGACGCTGTGATCGATGACACCGATGAAGAACTATATTATCTTCAGAAGTGCCAGGCAAGCAAAACCCCCTTGTTCATTTCAATATAATCCCACTCTCTCGCTCCTGCTCTCTTTTACTGCATTAGGACAACAACGATTCATGTGTTACTCGCTGCGGTAGTTGAACCCCTTATCCTCTGCATGACCTGTCATTGCCACAGTAAATAGATGAAACCCACTAGCATGAGTAGGAGTTGTTTGAGCCCTGTTGTGCCTACTCATTCATGCTTGTTTGTCATGCCTGCTACTGCTTAGAGTTGAGTCGGGTCTGATTCATCGGGAATGAATTGGAATGGTGATGAACATGTTCTACTGTTTGTGAGCTAAGTGTGTGAACACAATTTGGTAAAGGTATTGGTGAGAGGCCATGTAGGAGTACATGGTGGGTTGTCTCATTGAAGCCGGCCTCAGGAACTGAGTTCTGTGTTTGTGATCCATGAAACAGTTACTACCACGCATTGGGCCCGAAACCAATGGACCCTCTCGGCTTCTTGATCACCCTTGTCCTCTGTCCAGGAGTTGCAAGTAGTTTCTGGTGTTTGTAGTATGCTGGGGGCCGCACGCAGCGCTGACCGTAGGGGTGGGCTGTGTTGCGGTAGGCACGTGGCCGGGCCAGCCGGGCGCCCGTTTGGTGTCTCGGACCCTGTACACATCGTTTGTGGCTGTGAGCGAAACTCCGGCCGGATCTCCTCATGGATGGAACCCGAATAGGCGATAAACCTGGACTAGGGACTTGAGTGTTTAGGTAGGCCGTGGCCGACACCCTCGCTGGGCTTCCGCTTGAAGGTTGCCGAGTACATGTCGTGTAAACGGCCGTAAGTGGTGAGAGCGTGTGTGAAGAAGTACACCCCTGCAGGGTTAACATCATCTATTCGAATAGCCGTGTCCGCGGTAATGGACTTCTGGGTTGCCTATAACAGTTCATAGACAAGTGAAAGTGGATACTCTAAAATACGCAAGATAAGCGTGAGTGCTATGGATGGCCTTCTCGTAGGGAGACGAAAGTGGATCCATAGTGGTGTATTGGATGGTGAATATGTGGACTCGTGTGCGCCACCTCAAAAGAGTCGCTTGCAGTCGTAGTTCAGGTTAGCCACCGAGTCAAAGCTGGCTTGCTGCAGTTAAACTCCACTACCCCCTTTTGATACTGATGCATATGTAGTTAGTTCTGATGTAAGTCTTGCTGAGTACGTTTGTACTCACGTTTGCCTATTTATGTTTTTGCAGAGAGACTTCAGTCTCGCTAGTAGTATCGCTTGGACTTCGACGTTTAGCTTGATACCTCAGCTACGATCTTGTGCTCTCGGCAGGATCTGGTAGATAGTCAGGCTTCTCAGCCTTTTTCATTTGTAGATGTCTGTACTCAGACATGTTAAGCTTCCGCATGTGTTTGACTTGTATGCTCTGAATGTTGGGTCATGAGACCCATGTTTGTAATATCTCGCTCCTCGGAGCCTATTGAATAAATACTTTGAGTCGTAGAGTTATGTTGTGATGCCATGTTGTATCTACTCATATCGGGCATATTGTGTGTATGATTGAAATGCTTGGTATGGGTGGGATCCGACTATCTAGTTGTTTATCCTTGGCAGCCTATCATATGGGGAAATGTAGTCTAGTGCTTCTGAGCGATAGTAGTCCGCTACAGCCCGGTTCACCGGAGTCCTGCTAGCCCAGCACTACTGCTCGGAACACTTGACTGGCCGGCATGTGATTCACTTCGTTCCTGTGTCTGTCCCTTCGGGGAAATGTCACGCGGTGTTACCGGAGTCCTGTTAGCCCAGCGCTACAGCCCGGATAAATACGTTGATGACCGACATGCTCGATGTGATTCATGTATGCCTGTCCTCATGGGTTAGCGCCGCTTTGGGTTCACGACTAGCCATGTCGGCCCGGGTTCTCTGCCATATGGATGCTAGCGACACTATCATATACGTGAGCCAAAAGACGCAAACGGTCCCGGGCCAGGTAAGGTGGCACCCGTGGGAGTACCGTGCGTGAGGCCGCAAAGTGATATGATGTGTTACATGCTGGATCGATGTGGATTAGGATCGGGGTCCTGACATGGGGCAGGGCTCAACGTCATGTCCGTGGAAACATTCAACAATCTCCAAGTGCCCTACAACCAGCTTCAGCCAACCAAGCCTTTCTCCGGAGTCACTGACGGCTCCACGGTCCCGATTGGGCAGGTCCGCCTCCCTGTCACCTTCGGGACACGCGACAACTACCGCACCGAGCTCATCGACTTCGACGTCGCTCACATTGACCTGCCGTACAACGCCATCCTTGGGTACCCAACGCTGGCCAAGTTCATGGCCGTAACTCACCACAGCTAGAACGTCCTCAAGATGCCAGGGAGTGGCGGAGTCATCACGGTGCCCTGTGAAGACAAGGACGTGGTGTGTTCCCAGGAACGAGCCTTTCATGCCGCATCACTGGAAGACCCGGATCGCGGAAGCAGGAGGCTTCCCGAGACGACCCCCAAGAAGAAGAATACATCGTCCGGCCCGGTCCCTCAGGAGGCAGGCCCCTTAGGGCCCGCGCCTGCCCAGGGGGAACCTCCTTCCATCGCATAGGAAAGCGCACCCGTCGCCCTCCTCAGGCAGGGCTCGGGGGCTCTCCCCTGGAGGGCCACCAACCTGGCTAAGGTCACGAGGGAGGCGCTTGGGCACCACATGGAGGCGTGTTTCGAAGCATGTTTCCCTCAAGAAGGAGTAAGGCAAGGAGGGCCAGACCTCAGGAGTTCGTCAGCAAGGCCATTCAGGAGCTACATGAGTCAAGAGTCATGAGAGACGGCCGCCGCCTACCAGCTATGGCTCCCCATCCAGGCGAGGATGGTGGGCTGCGCGTCTGCATCGACATACCAGGGCTCAACCGAGTCGCCTCTCTAGAGCGCCTCTGGCCCTCGCGAGTGGGGCGCTGCGAAGGTCCACCCCACAGCTACATTCGCACGCCTTACGGCTTGCCGAACGCGGCTGTCACGTACCAGTGCCTCATGAGGGGCATCACGGAGGCTCAAGAGGCCAGGCATTCCGCAGCCTTGGTGGAGATGGAGATGGTCCGCGAGGAGCCACCAGCGCCTCCGGAGCCTCCCGAGGCCCTTGGGCCTGGGGGATCGTGAGGATCGGCTTCCGCGGCCCACCGAGTCTGCTACACCAACACTCCTTCGTCCTCAACATCATCAGGTGACATCTTTCAAGTTTCATTTCTAGCTGGGAGCGCCCTCCAGGGCTGCGTTATTCCCAGGCCGCCTGGGTCTGTCCCTGCGGCATGTATCCCTTTTATTTCATGTTGTTAGCTTACTTTGTTAGGGGCGCCCCTCGGGCTGCATCATCCCCAAGTCGCTCGGGCCTGACCCAGTGACATCCACCTTCCCAGCATCTATTTGAATGAATCCACTCCTTCGCGGCTAATGTGTTTGACCTAGTTGCCCACTCAATTGACGCCAACTGACGGAGCTGCTCCCAAACGGCACGACGCTTGCGCATGGGTCCGTCCCTGCAACGCCCACAAACCTGAATGGCTGAGCTCTGGCCGCGGCAGCCCCGCATGGCGCCACCTCGTCAAGCCTTCAGTGCCTCATCGCCCCTCGGAGGCAACCAACGGCTGACTGTCAATTGTCATGGCAACCCCTCGTTCTTTCTATGATGAGTCTACAGGATCTCCTAAAGGAGCTGCTTCAGGAGAGGCCCTCGCGGTGCCTCCTTCACTCTCATCCGCGTGAACCTCTTGCACGTTAAAGGGGGGGTGCCTGAGCATCGCGACTCAGGGCTCCTACTGGCTCTCCAGCCCTCACCCTCTGGCCTTGTCCACGGCATCGCGACCTGGCATACCAGCGACGGCTGGGACTCGCTCGAGGGCCGGGACCCGAGGACGTAGAGCAGAAAGGGGAGCAAAGGCGAGAGGGGAGGGATACGCGTGGACCTCGCCGAGCAACCTCACGCATGCCGATGCACGGACCCGGCGACACACCAGGAAGCGGTCCCTGATTCTCGAGATAAGTCACCACCCGGAAGCACCAGCTACCGTGGCACCACCCCCGCACCTAATGCAATCCCGTTTTAGCGACGCCACTCTCCTTTCTCACCGAACGACGACTGCTTGAGCGCCAAAGGGGACCTCCTGAGCATCGCGACTCAGGGGCTCTTACCGGACCCTGGGTCGCTCACCTCCTGGCCTTGACCACGGCATCGCGACCTGGCATACCAGCGACGGCTGAAGCCGCCTTGGGACTGGGACCTGTCGGCGCAGAGCACCAAGCCCTTGTGAGGTTTGAAAGGGAGAACTGAGCTAAGACGGAATGAGCAACTCTCACAATTCTACGATAAGGGTTATATTAACAAACAGGATCACAGGCACCTTACAAGCCCCCACGGGGCACGTCTTTGATTCCTCGCAGGGAACAGATCCTAAAAGGACGCTAACTACACGCGCCCCTGCAAAAGACGCCATCATCAACAGTGGGCCGTCAAGCACCGGCGCCAACCCCATCCAGATCAGAGTCGACGACGGCCTGACGAGCCTGCCCTGCTCCAGGAGCGGCGCCGGCTCAGGGGCTCGTAGCTGTCGTCGCTCGTCTCCGGAGTCGCGAAGAGCTCGCCGGAGTCGCTGGATCCTCCGACACCTCCGCCGCCTGAGGAGCTGCCAAGGGAGCGGTCAGCGGGCCCAGTCCTCACCGTAGCAAGGTCCCGACCAGCTCTCCCGGGGCAGCACTCTAGCCGGCGCCCGTTGGCATCGAAGACCTTGAAGAACATCACCGAAGCACCGTCGTACTCCAAGTGGATCGCGAAGACGCCCCTTGTCCTGCAAACCCGGGCGATTTCGCCCCAGCCTCGAGTCATGAAGACCTCACCCGGGGCAATGACCGCGACCTCTGCCTCGATCGCGAGGGTGCTGCAGCCGGCGTGCTGCAGCCAAAGTTCCAGGAGTTCTCCCTGCGGGATGATGGAGGCGAAGAAGGGAGGAAGGCGAATCCAAGACTGAGGAGGCATGGCGGCGTGGAGCACGAACTCTCGGGAGGATCCATCAGTGTGGACCCCAGGGGTGACGATCCACACCTTCGTGACCCGTCGGCGCCGGCGCCGGCGCCGCCCGTGGCGATCGGCATCGACTCCTTCAGAGCCCGCGATGTGGGCGTACAAGGGAAGCGGGAACCCCGGCGGTGCCCGCTCGCCCCAGGGCCTCGACACCACCTGACGGGCCCCCTCGTCCCGGCGGCGGAGGGCGAGCCGTTTCTTTGGCGGGAGCGGGTCTGGTTCCTCTCGGGGAGCCTTTCCCTTCTCTGCCGCCGAGAACCGGCGGATCGGAGCCATCGTAGCAAGACGGAGCAAGGACCGGGAAGAAGGAGAAGCTAGAAGAGATGGACTGGAGGGGCACATGCCATACCGTACTTATGGCCGGTGAATGCCAACCGCCGACCTCCATGATCGCAGGTAATCATGACCCGCTTTGCATGCAGGGACTTGTCCAATCCGTGCAGTTGCCGAGGCGTCGTGGGGAAGTGGAGACGCTCACGTCCAATCAACCGCCACGCGGCACCCAAGGCCGCAGGCTGTTAGGGCCCGCGGCGCTTCGCCCTTGCCCTTTTGCCTCCCTGCACGGCCAATTCCGGGCGCGCCTTGGGCCCGGGGGCTACTGTCGGCGTTCTGGGAACGGGGGTCCCCAGACTTGCCTGCCTGCAGCCCGTGGCGTGGCTCAAAAGGGGGGCCCAGCACGGCCCATCCTCATCAACACAGACCCAAGACCCTCGCGAGGGGCCAAGCCTCGCGGGGCGGAAGACACGGTGCTTCCTCAGGCACGACCTCATCAGGCTGGCTCGCGAGGAGGTGGAGAGATCAAGGCGGGGTACCTCACGAGGTGCCCGTGACGCAAGCCATGACGACCAAGGGCGCCAGGCGGGCGCCAGCCCGCGCAGTGTCCTCCTTTCCTCTTTGGTGCAAAGGGAGCAAGCGCAGGCGAGAGCATCAAGCAAAGGCACCCGTTTCGGTGCAACGAGACCAAGACCAGCCCAACGGCAGGGAGGAAGTCATTGTGGAGCCCAAGCCAGCATCACCACTAGAGCCTTTGGCAGGCGAGGACCAACTTTAGTCAGGATAAGTGTACCAGATGTTCCCCTTCAAAATGTCCAATTGTTGGCGCCCTTCCCGCTCAATATTTGGGAGGATGCCCAAGGCCTTTGCCTATAAATAGGACTAGCCACCCCCAGGGTAGAGGCAATCAATCAGATTAGAGAGAGAGAGAGAGAGAGAGAGAGAGAGAGAGAGAGAGAGAGAGAGAAGGGTAACTGAACTCCTCCTAGCAGTTCATCGCCCCAGCCAAGAACAGACCCCCGCGAGTCTGTTCTTCCTTGTATTGCTCATCATCATCAGCCCAAGAGGCAATCCACCACACCACAAACTAGAGTAGGGTATTACACCACAACGGTGGCCCGAACCAGTATAAACCCTGTGTCTCTTGTGTTGTTCTTTCCATAGCTTAGATCTTAGCGAGGCGGTGGGGTGCAGGTAGGTAGAAGGCGAAATCTCCGCGCGCACCCTAGTGTTCGAACCTCAAGGGTCTGCCGGAACCCGAAATCCGACAACCGCCAGGGGGCTCGGGGCGTGCCGCTCCCCACCTGGGCAGGCTGGAAGGCGTACCTCCCCTCAACATCAGCCCCAGATCCACCGGAAGGGGCAGTGCTGGGACTACTGATGATCCCCAGCCATGCATCCAGGGTGGACATCGAGGATGCCAAGAACCTAGTCGCCGAGCTGACAAGCGACGACAGCTCAGGACAAGACGCCGCATTTACTAACGGACAGCCGACCATGGCAGAAGAGACAAGCATTTTCCCGTAATGGGAAAGCTTGATATCTCTCATACCATGAACGGCCCGTCCACCGCGTCTTCCCCAGGCCTGGACCAGACTCACTCCCCAAGCATCAACACAAGCATTTGGTGTCGCCAACCTCAAGCTACTGCCTAGGGCCTGGCCCCAGACCCTTCTCTTCAGCATAACCAGCAAAAAGCAGAAGACGGAGGAGAAGGGATGCGGGGATGAATGCCTCTGCTCTTCCCCCGCCCCTCCTTTTATAGGAGGGATTGGGGAAGAGAGTTGATCCCTCAACGGGTAACCGCCGCCCTCCTCCACCAATTCAAGAAGACCGGGCCCCTGCCTTGATGCTCTCCCGCGCCATGCGCCTCCGTTACCTAGCCCGCGCGATGCATGCAACATACATGGATAAGGATAAGGGCATGGTGGGAAGAGTGAATTGGCAGTTTTGCGTTAAAGTCATACATGGGCCATTACAAGAGTGGCCCCACCACGGTTGGCTTTATGTGACATGCAGGAAAACCGGAAACTGGCCTGGGCACAAGATAATGAAGAAGAAAATAAGATCTCAAGGGGCCAGCCACTTCCATGCCCTGCGTGTGCACTTGTTAGGGCCTACCCCAACGACTCCTGGCAGCGCGTTCGGGCTAGGCTCGGGGGCTTCTGTCGGTGCAACAAATTTTGGGTCCGTTGCCCAAACTGTGCACAGGCACGAGAGCAAGATCACAGCACCAAGGTCAGATTGGAGCACGAGGGATCAATCCTTCGAAGGACCAATGTGTAGCACAAGAAGACCAAGAAGGCCTAGACTAGCCAGAGAAGCAAGATATCGCTAAGGGAGAAAACCTCCCTTGATGGGTAGGCGAGCCTGGCAAGGATGGGGTTTCCCCCAGAAGCAAGCCTTCAGGTCGTCCCGACAGGCCTGCCGGGGCTTCTGGAAGCAGAGCCACCTCACCGCACCACCTCATCATGACGCAAGTCGTCGATCAGTGCGGTGTCAAGCTCCAAAGTGACTAAGTGGCTACTATTCGCCACATGGCAGCCACTTCCTACAGGAAATACCTCCAAGTGACACCCGTCCTGTGACGTGTCGAGCAAGCAGGCGCGAAGCTGGCAAAACAGTCCGGCAAGGCCTGCCGGGCGAGCTCAGATGTGACATCAACCGGTGCATTTTATGCGCTCTGTCAGCCTGCAGAGTTAGGTATGATAGCACTGTTTGCTATCCAATCAGTGCATAATGACTATTTTTCCACTGTGGTGACCCCTTTATCTATAAAAGGAGGCCCAAGGCAACCGTATAAAGGGTTGGCTAATCCACCCCCTCACACACTCATACGCGCGTAGCCTCTTTTGCCCCGAGGCAACCCTATCGGGCAAGCGTGTTGTGCTCACCACCATTTTTCCACCATCAATCCACCAAAGCAGGAGTACGGTTTTATGCATCACGACGGCCCAAACCTAGGTAAAGACTGCTCGTGTGATCTCTGTTGTGCTATTCCATGCTCCTCTACTCTCTGTGCAACGTTCCATCCCCCCGCCGAACTAGCAAGGGATTCTTGGTCCCATAGGTGGCCGTGGTTTCCCGCGACACCTTATGATGGAGAAAGGACTTCATTGTCACCCAGATTCTAGACAAAAGAACATGATGTTTATAATTCTCGGATTCTATATGGCAAGAATTGAAATTTCAATCACAAGATTTTGGACTTTATTGAGCTCGAAAATTTACCTTGCTTCCATCATGCCATCGAGCATGTTGAACATGCTTTCCTAAAGGGTTTTCTTCACTTCAATCATGGCTGGAATCGTGAAGTAATCCATCAGTCCTATGCCACTCTGTACATCTTAGGAGAACTTGGAGATAGCTAAACATGGATCCTTGAATGGATAATGGGAGAGGAAAAGATCAAATGCTCGGCAGACCAGTTTTTAGCTCTGCTACATCTTCCTCAGTGTGAATTTGTTAAGGAACGAGAACACATGCTGCACTACTAGGAAGTATCTAAAGCACAACGTCATCTGTTGATGGACCCCAAACTTGTTGGTGATGAATGCATTGACATAAATCCAAAGAATCTGGAGCATGAGAACAAAGTTTTGTTCTACATTCTAGGCAACTCCCTCACGCCAACAAACAGGCCAGAAACCATCAACGACATCGGGGGAAATGCTCTTCTATCCATTTCTCAAGGAATTTGTTTGAGGTTCCAGTCTTTTCGTTCAGAACTTGGTCTGCGCTGCTGATAGCCCTCAATCCTAGAAGCCATATGCCCCCTCGATCATGTTTAGAATTGAGCAGCTCACTGATGAAAAATTTCTCTGCCCACATGTTCTGAAAGTTTTCATGCGTCCGGTTCACGACACTCTGCGAATTGTGAAAGATATCGGCAAAGGGAAGATGCCAATGTATGCCACTACTTCTGCTCCCATGTCTGGTGCTCCGAAAGTCAAGAAGGCAAAGGTTGAAATCCCTCATGAAGAAAATCCCTAATTGTATGAGATTTATCTGCGGACTCTGCAAGCCCTGGAAAGCCGCATCAAGCTCGATCAAAAAGCGAAGGTAGAAATGATGACTGAAATAAATTGGCTTCACCCTTATGCTCGCCAAACCCTCCTACATGATAAGGAGACAAAGAAGCACTCCTGGACCCTTCTAAGGCAGCGTTATTCTCGCAAGAAGCTAGTTGCCAAGGGTATCAATAAAGAATACGACTACATGGAGTTATTTGTAGTTCCTAGCATTCAAAGGCAAACCCCACTGCTTCCTGAGCATTCTGCATTAACTGACCTGGTATTTGTCGAACCAGATGACGATATCCAAGACACAGCTGGAACAATTATCTTCAAGCCTGATGCACCTCGCACAACTTCTTCCGAAGGTGTTCTCGAAGCCCATGCTCCAACACCTGCTTCGGCCTCGACTATGGCTTGCTCTACCCCTTCAAGGAGTGCGAATTCTGATTCCGAGGATTCTTCGGACGAGTAGTTCCTCGTATGTGTTCTCTATCCTTTTTGACACTTTTTGACAAAAAGCGGGAGAAGATCATCAAGTGATAGATGAACGGGGTATTTCCATGGTGTTTCCATTCGCCATTTGCTTCTCTCTAGTCGAACTTTTTGGTTTTCGTCGAACAATTTGCTTCTGAAACTTAACGCACCGCCTGTGGTGTTGAAATACTCGGTCATCATGTACTGTTAATAACCCCTCCTGCAATACTATTTGCTTCAAACTATCTATTTGCAAGTGCTATCGAAAGCTTACTCCTTGCGACAACTATCATGTATTTATCTTTCCTGCAGGGAAAGTAAAAGTAGTTCAAGGAGAATTGTATTTCATGCCTCTCTAGCAAAAAAATTTCTCCTCGGAACTATATGTGTCTTATGGTTAGATATGATATGATAATTATCTTTCGCTATCTAACCTTACAGGAGAAGATAGTATATTCAAATCAAACTTACTGCTGCTCGAAAGCAAATTCTTTCTATACAGCTATTTTCCTCGCACATATCCTTCATACCATCCTTGTTGCAGGAAAACCATGTCTGAAGCATATCCACTCCAAGCAATATACTCATGATTCCCTTGCTCTGTTTATACTTGAACATCTAGCATGTAGGGAACTTACATCTTGTATGGATTTTAACCGTGTTTTGAGGTAATCCTTCATGACATATCCTTCATCACAAATCATTTCAAAGTATTCACTGTATCTATCTAATTCATTTCAAAGATTGTGTGACAAGAATTACCTCAGACACTTTCGAGTGCATTAAAAGAGATCATGAATGAAATCATAGGTCAATGAAACTCATACGAAGATTCACGTCTGATGAGGACATCAATACCATTGTTACACCCACAGCCCCTGCTGCTATACATACTAGACCAATTAGCAGAGCTCGCGCACGCCAATTGAATTACCAGGTACTTTCGTTTCTTGGTGACAATTCTAATGTTCATGAGATTATGATGCTGCCTAAATTGGATACATTTGTGTTGATTACTAATGAAGGGCCTAGCATGGACAAGAGAGATGCACACTGGAGTAGGATCAAGCATGGAGATGAAGGCGCGCGTGAAGGGATCCAGAATGGCGTTTCTAGTGCATATTTGAGTACTTTCAAGCCTCCGTGATGACCTACAAGGACATGGAAATATACAAGATGCCCCTTCATAAATTTCATCCATAGCTTATTTTAGGTGTTGTGCCACCTTATTTTTTGGCCAGGCCCATGTAATTTTGAAGTACTTAATTATAGGATGTTTTTAGAGCCCGTATGTGTGGGGAAACAAAGTTTGGTTTGGTTTCGGACTCCTCCTACAAGGGGTCACAAAATTTCCCCCTACTCCTCCATATATACAGCCCTTGGGGCATCTTTGACTTTGGGTTTTGTTTAGATTAAAAGTTCACCATAGTTGCAACTTCGCGTACTTTGTTTGTGTTCAACGACCAAACCAAGATGTCATAGAACGCCACCTTGATAAATAAATCTTTCATCCTAAATCCGCAATATCCAGATTGCAATCTTAGTTTCTTGCTTGTTCTTCATTTGCTTGCAGGAAATAGACCTTGGTGGCCAGGTTGATCATGCTCTAGCATGGTCAATAACCTCTTGGAGTTGGTTTAGCGATTGCTATGTCGCGACGTCCTCGCACGTTTGTAGTCGGACTGTCAAAGTCTACTCCTCCGAAACGATAATCACCATCTCATCGAAAGACGGGACACCTTTGCCTCTATCAAGTGGTATCAGATTTCTAGGTGGCTCGATGAGATTTTATTGTTTTTCGTAGTTTAGATCGAGTCTGTTCTTCATACCAACAGTCCATGAAAAAGCCAAAAAAATTAGGGTTAGTTCATCATATCTGAACCAATCTGAGCCTTTGCATAATCTTTTTAGGGTTTTTTCTTTGTTGAATTTGCGGTTGCATCGTCGTGTCGAGTGCTGGTCATAGTGTCTAGTCTTTTAGAGTTTCGAGTTCTAGTTAGAAGTTGCCACGCCGCCGCCGCACCATCATCATCGCCCCTGCCATATACAACCACCGCTTATCCACCACCTAGATTCCATATACCACCACCACTCTGAGTCCATATACCACCACCAATCTGAGTTCTATTCATATTAGGTTTGTTTTCGAGATCCATCTATTTTTTGATTCATGTTTCCTTGCCTGCATAGGTTTAAAAAAACGAGTCTCGAGACCCCCGGGCAGTTTTTAGGCCAAAATTTCGGCGACTGAAAATATTTTCTCGCTATCCTATTTTTAGGTCCCAAGGAGCGTTTTGAGACACTCACCACCATAGTGAATTTTTGTCGCACTTTTTGGCCGTCGCTGCCCTGATTTCTGAAAAAAATCTCAAAAAAAAAAAATTCATGCCTATCCTGTTATTTTGACTTAGGAAGAGTTTTAAGACACTTACCTTTATAGTGATTTTCGGCAAAAAAAAGCGCAAAAAAGAGATAATTTTTTTCAGAGTGTGCTTTTCCCTTATTTCCATGGAGCACCGTGATTTTGTTAGTGTTCTAGGCTCGCGTCTCTAGCACGGTCTAGCCTAGGACCAGCACATTACCGTCGTTGAGCATTTATTCAACTTTGCATCTCTGAATTAATTATTGCTGACTTTTCTGCTACCATATCATAAGCCTTCCTAGCTCCACATACTTCTACATCGTGTGTTTGACACCACCTGGCAATTGCTCTATCCAAGCTTTGAGAGTTTTGAATACAACGGCTGCCGATCACCACATGCTACTGGATAAGAACTGGTTAGAATTTGGGATTTGCTTGACGGTTTCGTGACACCCCACCATCACCACTTTTAGTAGTCTGTAGGATCATATTTTTTTGTTATTCTATTGCTGCTAACCATGGTAGGACCATAAGCAGACGAGATTGACCGGGAGAACATGATGCAGAAGGAGCTTCAGGATAAATTTCACCAAATGTTGGGTCAACAGGTGGAAGACATGATGGCCAGCTTTGGAAAGGCCCTGTAGAAGATTGATGATACTGAGAAGAAAATTGACACCAAGTTGGACGCCAAGTTCGATGAAGTACTCGCGCGTCTACCACAACCACCACCCGCATCTGCTGCACCATTGCAACAACAACAACAACAACCACCTCCACGTCGCGATCCAGTAGGGCGAGCGCAGCGTGTTCCTGTTGAGCCAGGTCGTCCTCATGCATATCATCACAACGGTAGGGCTGCACCACCACCTGAGGTACGAGATCATGACCATCTTCCTAAACTAAAATTGAATATCCCACCATTTGAGGGTAGATATGTTCCTTATATATATCTTACTTGGGAATTAGAAAATGAACAATGTTTTACATGTTTACAATTTCCTGAGGAGAGACGTGTTCTTGCTGCCGTTTGTACTTTCACTAGTTTTGCATGTGTTTGGTGGTCTGAACATTGTAGATTATATCCTATTCCAGCTACTTGAATTTCTTTGAAAATGACTATGTGTGCTCATTGGGTTCCACCATATTATCAACGTGAATTACTTCAAAAATTGCGGCGTTTAAGACAAGGGAAACATTCTGTAAAAGAATATTATGAGGAATTAATAACTGGCATGATTAGATGTTGCATTGTTGAGGATAATGAAGCTATGCTTGCATGTTTTATGGGTGGATTAAATAAAGAGACTCAGACCATTCTAGAGTATAAGGAGTATAATAATATCACTCATTTATTCCATCTTTCTTGCAAAGCCAAACGTGAAGTGCAGGATCGACAAGCATTGGCGCGAACTAATTTTTCTGCATGTCAATCTTCATCACGGACACCACGTACATGCTCTACTCCCACAGGTCCTACTGCAGCACCACTGACTTCAACCGCCAATTCCAACTGAGATACAAGAAAACAGGCACCACCACCACCATCTACCAGGAGTACACCTTCTAGGCCTGCCCAGAGCTCTTCTTCATCCATGGCATCAATAGGGCGCACACATGATATTATTTGTCGCCATTGTAACGGAAGAGGACATTATGCAAGAGAATGCCAATCTCCATGTGTTATGATTGCTAATGAGGATGGTGGGTATGAGTCCGCTAGAGACTATGATGAGGAGACTTTGGCTCTTATTACAAGTGAAGAACATGGTGGAGATGATTCTGATCATGAGACGCAATACATGGCTGCTGAAGATGCTGACAGGTATGAAAGTTTAGTTGCTCAACGTGTTTTGAGTGTGTAGGTCACATAAGCTAAGCAAAATCATAGGAATAATTTGTTCCATACAAAGAGAGTTGTGAAGGAACGTTCCGTTCGCGTCATCATAGATGGAGGGAGCTGCAACAACTTGGCTAGCATGGAGATGGTGGAGAAGCTATCTCTCACCACAAGACCACACCCACATCCTTACTATATCCAATGGTTCAACATTAGATGCAAGGTTAAGGTAACACGTACTGTTTGTGTGCATTTTAGTATCTCTACATATGCTGATTATGTTGATTGTGCTGTGGTACCCATCCAAGCATGTTCCTTATTACTTGGTAGACCATGGCAATTTGATTAAAATTCTGTACACCATGGTAGAAACAATTAGTATACTCTTGTTCATAAGGATAAACATATTACTTTGCTTCCTATGACTCTTGATTCCATTTTGAAAGATGATATTAATATAGCTAATAAAGCAAAACATGAGAAAAATAAGAGTGAAAATCAGATTGTGGCAAAAGAATTTGAGCAACAAATGAAGCCTAATAATAAACCATCTAGTGTTGCTTCTGAAATTAAATTGAAAAGTGCATGTTTACTTGCCACCAAATCTGATATTGATGAGCTAGATTCCTGCAAATCTGTTTGCTATGCTTTTGTGTACAAAGAGGCATTATTTCCATTCGAGGACGTGCCTTCCTCTTTGCCTCCTGCAGTCACTAACATTTTATAGGAGTTCGCTGACGTCTTTCCACAAGATGTGCCACCGGGGTTACCACCTATTTGAGGGATTGAGCATCAGATTGACTTAATTGCCGGTGCTTCTCTGCCAAACCGTGCGCCGTACCGTACCAATCCAGAGGAGACGAAGGAGATTGTGCGTCAAGTACAGGAGCTGCTCGACAAAGGTTATATACATGAATCTCTTAGTCCTTGTGTTGTTCCTATTATACTAGTGCCAAAAAAGGATGGTACGTCGCGTATGTGTATTGATTCTAGACGCATTAATAATATTACTATTCTTTATCATCATCCTATTCCTAGGCTAGATGATATGCTTGATGAATTGAGTGGCTCTACAATATTCTCCAAAGTTGATTTGCGTAGTGGATACCATCAAATTCGTATGAAATTGGGAGATGAATGGAAAACAACATTTAAAACTAAGTTTGGTTTATGGAGTGGTTAGTCATGCCTTTTGGGTTAACTAATGCACCTAGTACTTTCATGAGATTAATGAACGAAGTTTTACGTGCTTTCATTGGACAATTTGTGGTAGTCTATTTTGATGATATACTGATTTATAGCAAATCTTTGGAAGAACATTTGGAACATTTACATGTTGTTTTTATTGCTCTATGTGATTCACGTTTCTTTGGTAACCTTGGGAAGTTAACCTTTTGCACCAACCGAGTATCTTTTGTGGGCTATGTTGTTACTTCACAGGGAATTGAAGTTGATAAAGCCAAGATTGAAGCTATTCAAAGTTGGCCGCAACCCAAAATGGTCACACAAGTGAGGAGTTTTCTTGGACTCGCTAGTTTCTATAGGCGTTTTGTGAGAGATTTTAGCACCATTGCTGCACCTCTCAATGAGCTTACAAAGAAGGATGTGCCTTTTGTTTGGGGTACCGCACAGGAAGAAGCCTTCACGGTATTGAAAGATAAGTTGACACATGCTCGTTTACTCCAACTTCCTAATTTTAATAAGACTTTTGAGCTTGAATTTGATGCTAGTGGTATCAGATTAGGAGGTGTGTTATTACAAGATGGCAAACCAGTTGCATACTTTTATGAAAAATTGAGTGGGCCTAGTCTGAACTATTCTACGTATGATAAATAAATATATGCTCTTATTCGGACCTTAGAAACATGGCAACAATATTTATGGCCCAAAGAATTTGTTATACATTCTAATCGTGAATCTTTGAAACACATTAAAAGTCAAGCAAAACTGAACCGTACACATGCTAAATGGGTTGAATTCATTGAGACTTTCCCTTATGTCATTAAACACAAGAAGGGTAAAGAAAACGTTATTGCTAATGCATTGTCTCATCGTTATACTATGCTTTCACAACTTGACTTTAAAATATTTGGTTTGGAGACCATCAAAGATCAATATGTGCATGATGATGAATTAAAAGATGTATTGCAGCATTGTAAAGAAGGGAGAACATGGAACAAGTTCATCGTTAACGATTGATTTCTGTTTCGTGCTAACAAGCTATGCATTCCAGCTAGCTTGGTTCGTATTTTGTTGTTGTAGGAGGCGCATGGAGGAGGATTAATGGGACACTTTGGCGTGAAGAAGACGGAGGATATACTTGCTACACACTTTTTTTGGCCAAAGATGAGACGGGATGTTGAGCGTTTTGTTGCTCGCTGCACTACATGTCAAAAGCTATGTCATGACTCAATCCTCATGGTTTATATTTGCCTTTGCCTGTACCTACTATTACTTGGGAGGATATATCTATAGATTTTGTTTTAGGATTACCTCGAACAAAGAAGGGGAGGGATAGCATATTTGTTGTTGTGGATAGATTTTCGAAAATGGCACACTTGTCACCCACAAACTGATGCACGAACCGAAGTAGTCAATAGAACATTGTCTACTATGCTTAGGGCTGTTTTGAAGAATAACAAGAAAATGTGGGAAGAATGCTTGCCTCATATTGAATTTTCTTATAATCGTCCGTTGCATTCTACTACTAAGATGTGCCCTTTTGAAATTGTGTATGATTTCCTACCTCTTGCACCTATTGATATGTTGCCTCTTCCATCTTCGGAGAAGGTTAATTTTGATGCTAAACAACATGCTGAATTGATCTTAAAAATGCATGAGTTAACTAAGCAGAATATTGAGCGTATGAATGCTAAATATAAACATGCTGGAGGAAAGGATATAAAACGTGTTGTGTTTGCACCTGGAGATCTTGTTTGGTTACATTTGCGTAAGGATAGATTTCCTGATTTACGCAAATCAAAGATAATGCCATGTGCTGATGGTCTTTTTAAGGTGTTAGAGAAAATGAATGATAATGCATATAAACTTGAGTTGCCTGCAAATTTTGGGGTTAGTCCAACTTTTAACATTGCAGATTTGAAGCCTTAGTTGGGTGAGGAAGATGAGCTTCCGTCGAGGACGACATCATTTCAAGAAGGGGAGGATGATGAGGACATCAATACCATTGTTACACCCACAACCCCTGCTGCTATATATACTGGACCAATTTGTAGAGCTCGCACACGTCAATTGAATTACTAGGTACTTTCATTTCTTGGTAACAATTCTAATGTTCACGAGATTATGATGCTGCCTAAATTGGATACATTTGTGTTGATTACTATTGAAGGGCCTGGCATGGACAAGAGGGATGAACACTGGAGCAGGATCAATCATGGAGATGAAGGCACGCCTGAAGGGATCCAAAATGGCGTTTCTAGTGATGACCTACAAGGACATGGACGAAATATACAAGATGCCCCTTCATAAATTTCGTCCATAGCTTATTTTAGGTGCCGTGCCACCTTATTTATCGGCCAGGCCCATGTAATTTAGAAATAATTAATCATAGGCTATTTTTATAGTCAGTATGTCTGGGGAAACAAAATTAGGGTTAGTTTCAGACCCCTCATACAAGGGGTCATGAAATTTCCCCCTACTCCTCCATATATATAGCCCTTAGGGCGTTGTTAGACTTTGGGTTTTGTTCAGATTAAAAGTTCGCCATAGATGCAACTTCGCGTACTTTGTTTGTGTTCAACGACCAGACCAAGACATCATACAACCCCACCTTGATCAATAAAGCTTTCATCTTAAATACGCAATATCCAGATATCAATCTTAGTTTCTTCCTTGTTCTTTGTATGCTTGCAGGAAATAGACCTTTGTGGTCAGGTTGATTGCTCCGACGTGGTCAACAACCTCTCGGAGTTGGTTTAGCGATTGCTAAGGCGCGACGTCCTCGGACGTTCATGTCGGATCGTCAAAGTCTACTCCTCTGAAACGATAATCACCATCTCATCGAAAGACAAGACACCTTTGCCTCTATCAACCTCGCTACCTTCCGGTTTAACTACACACTCAAATGATGCATATCTTCAGGGGGAGCGTGTTTTATCTTGG
Source organism: Aegilops umbellulata (assembly GCA_032464435.1). Lineage (NCBI taxonomy): Eukaryota > Viridiplantae > Streptophyta > Magnoliopsida > Poales > Poaceae > Aegilops > Aegilops umbellulata. The sequence continues at coordinate 179,171,758 of CP136055.1, read as the reverse complement.
TAATTATCTCTCATTTTTCATTATACTTTGCATTACATTCCATTCATTATCTATCCTTCGATGTGTTCTGTTTTGTCAACAATCGTCCAAAAAGGGGGAGATTGTTGGTGCAATATTTGCCTTCCTGTGTTTTGGAGATTGTTGACAGAAACAGGTATGGATTGATTTGTTTGCTAGTGCATATAGAGTGATATAGTCCATATAGAACCGAAGAGAATGTTGTGTCCGGTGCCAAGTTCGAGGAACTTTACCGAAGTATATCTGCATTGCAGAGAAGAACGAGCTGCATCTGTTGAAGACATGTAGACCAGAAGATTGATGTGAAGGAATTATCCCCTCGAAATTCTATTACTGAGGGGAAGCATTTGGTTCGGTGTTGTTGTCCAAAGAAATTGACTTTAGCGAATGGAAGTAAAAGACAAAGTGAAGGCATAGTATTCATTTCATTGTTCTTCGTTCGTTCATTTGAGTCATAGGACCTCTATACTATTAAGAGGGGTATATGTTCTCGAAGCTTAGATCCGCAATGATGCTTAGTCTAAAACCTATGAAAGATGCGAGAGAAATCTTTTTATGCTTCGAATGATTACCTGGCAGCTGTAGACGTTGGTCTTCGTGTTTTAGGAGATATTGTAACGACCCGAATCTGATAAGAATCGATGTCTCTGTGCTCACGGTGCTAGTCCCTGGATCGACTCGCTAGCACACACAGTACATATGAATATCAAATAACAAGTGCATCATTTACTACAACGTATGATCCAGAATTCATAAAGTATTACAAACTGAGTAGCACATGGCTAACTTATTCAATAATAACAGCGGAAAGGTAGCATAATCAATGATGAGTCCATCAATGCCCACTGGAGAACATGTTGAGTGAAGACTCGCAACCCTACTGTATCTCACTGATCATCTGAAAATCCTGCAACATGATAAGTTGCAGCCACAAGGGTCAATACATTGAATGTATTGGCAAATCACACAATATGATATAGCAAACCTACATCCATGAAGCAATGTATGACAAACAAAACACACAAGTTAGTTTGGAGAAGAATGTCTTCACCTACCACCACTACCTGAACTCACAACCGTCTCTAATTTACTCGCCCAAGATAACCCAAAGATTCTAAATAAACATGACCAGAACTTCAGAAGTATCTCAAGTGCACTCTGTCAATGACGAATTCTCTAGGAACAATAGAGCGCTCTGCCAAGGACGCATTCACCTGATTTATGTTCCGAAAACTATACCTCGCCTCAAGTGCACTCTGTCAATGGCGCATTCTCTAGGGACAATAGAGTGCTCTGCCAGTGACGCACTCACCTGGTTAATGATCCCGAGCCTATGGCTATAAACACTCACCACTTTCATGGATCACTCGACACATGCCCGCGTCTACCATAGCAAGTTGATCACACCATCACATAACACAATCAATAACAAAACATGGCAACACGAGATACACATATCAAGCCAAACATTTATCATAGCAATGAAACCACACATGCATAGCAGAATATAGGATGAGCCAAATCAAAAGTGCAAACCTGCCTTGAACGGTGCTGAAGTACTCTAACGATTAATTCCGATCCGCTTCACACTCCGGACAATCTATACGATTAACGGAGGCACCGATAAATAAACTATGCTCACATAACACTAAAATAAAGTAAACAAGAATGAATTCAAATAAAGACTTAAATAATAGAACTTAACAGTAGTAATATCTTATCTACATGCTAATATGATCACAATGCAAAAAGAATCAACTAATTTGGATCTACGGTTTAAAAGATGCGGCTTCCAGAAGTTTGAATTCAAATTTAAACAAATTCAAATTTGAACTGTGCAAAATTGTGAAATTATGGTATTACAGTATTCTCCTGGTCACTACAAGTACATAGGAAAAAGAATTGATGAATTTGGAGTTACGAATCTGAAGATAAACCTAAATGAAAATATGATATGGGATCAGCAAAGAAAAATTATGCCACAATAGCGTTCTGGGAAGAACTGCCACGATACTGTGGATGTGCCACATGGCGCATTACTAGTGGCTGGATATGTTCGCTGCGGGGTCTAAATAGCGAACGGTCACAGCTGACAGAAAAACGGCCCGGGAAATAAAAAACAGATGATATAATCTAGACCGTCAGAGAGAGATCCGACGGATGGAAACGCTCACCGGAAAACAGAGGCTATGTGGTTGCCGGACTTGAGCGAGACGGCGGCGGCACGGCTCGGGCGTGGGCGACGGCGCTCCCCCCAGCGGTTCTCCGGCGAAGGCGAGGTGACGTGCTGACGCGGCGATCAACGGAGGTGACGATGGTAGTTCTAACGTCGAAGGAGGGGTCTCTCTGTGGCCAGCGGCGAACTGCTTCTGTCAACGACCGTCTGCTCGATTGGGTTCTCCACTGAGAAAAATAGAACATGAGGGAGATAGAGCGAAGCAGGGGAAACACGACAGGGGAAACAGGAGGTGCTGGTACCCGCGATGGCGACGAAATTCACCGCGAAAGCTTCTGTCAGCGGCGCAAGTTCAGGGAGATCGGGAGGGAGGTGTAGGGCACGGGATCCTTTGATTTTTCTAAAAATCGGATGAGGAGCACACGGGCATCTATATATATATGTGTCAACTTGGAGATGGGACTATAGATCTGAGTGAATCCCCAACGGATTGGATTCAGGATTGGGTGTTCATGAGGAACACGCTAGACGTAGGAGATGAGACCGTGGGCCAGAGTGGTCAGCGACAGAAGTTGGAAAGAAGAAAAAACAAATAAGGGAGCTGCAGGGTGGGCTGTCCGATTGCACTGGAATGGGCTGGCCTGCTAGCGGCTGCTGCTTAGCATGCGCGTGGGCCAGGGGTAGCTGGCCGCTGTGCGGCCCGACTGCACAGTGCGCGAGTTGTTTTTCAAAAAAAAACGTTCTACAGGAAGTAAATAAAGCTAAATAAATAGTAAATTAAATCCTAGAAAAATACCAGAACAGACAATAAACCATTATTGCTACACTATAAAACACTGAACATTTTTACAACACAAATGCATTTTTGAAAAAATTATATGATGCAAAACAAGCACATAAAGAGCATTATAATAACAACTATAAAATAATTTTGAGTTTCTACAAAGCCAAAATAATTTTTGTAAACTCCAGAATATATACTTAGCATTTTCCTAGTATAATTAAAAGGGGAGAAGTCATATATCTCCACTCCAAATATTTTGCCTTAAGGTGCAATAATGATTTGAATAATCAGAAAATTTCAAATATGCATAGAAATCATGATGCAACATAATGATCCTATTAACAATCCAAATCTAAAAATTTGGGATGTTACAAATCTACCACCCTTAAAATGAATCTCGTCCTCGAGATTCGAAGAGGCTAGAAAGAAAAGACTAGGGTTGGGATCTCTTTGAATAGCCATTGTTCGTCCGAGAGTGTGGACTACTACCACCCTTAGAATAAGAGTCGCTTGTCTTCAAGAATCTTACTCCTTCGAGAAAACCCTTCAGACATATGCCTTACACTCCTTTGAAATTCTAAATCCCTTATCAAAAGAGCAGTCTTCCATAAATTGAAACTTCATGGCTCACAGGCCTTGCGCCAATGCTAAGCAAATATCGATGCTCTCATGGTGGTCATCAAGAATGGTTCCTGCAGAAAAGAGTATTGGTTTATTCTCGCCGTACAACCTACCATTGGCAACGGGTGCCTCTGTAACATCCCAAATTTTCAATTTGGAATGTTATACATTAGATCATCATGCATAACATATTTCTTGCATTTTTGATCGATCCCAGAAATTTCACGCAACTCAAGGACCCTCGGAGAGAGTTGGAGATTTCGTTATTTTCATATTTGAGTTTTCTCAAATTTTGAAAAAAAGGGGACCATTGGTTTTGTCGAAGATTGTTTGACTTTTATTTGGATAGGGAAAAATGCGCGTTTTCAAAAATTGCATTTTTGCCCGGAGAAAAGTTCATTTTGTTCGACTCATTTTTAGGAGTCGGGGAAAATTTACTTCATTAGTTTTGGAGTCTGGTAGATTTCCTTTTTCTGTGTTTTTCCGCGCGCGAAACCGTTTAAAAAAAACCCCGCGCGTGCCCTGGGCCAAAGGCCCAGCCGGCCGGCCAGGAGGCCAAGCCCCGCGCGCCGCGCGCCAGGCGCAGGAGGCCGCCGCCGCTACTTCTTTTTGGAAGTCCTAGTAGGACTTTTGCCCTACTTCCGTTTATTCCGTTTTTGTTTCTAGATCTTTCCTACTCCTATTCTTATTCCTTGATCCCTCCTCCAAGTAAACCCCCCTCCCCTATATAAATACCCCCACACCCCCCCTCTAAATCATCAAACCCCAACCCCAAGCCGCGCCCCACCCCGCGCCCCTCACCCGCCGCCGCCGCACCTTGCCACCGCCGCCGCCGCACCTTGCCACCGCCGCCGCCGCCGCCCTACACCGCCGCCGCCGCACCCCGCCGCCGCCGCCGCCCAACGCCGCCGTTCGCCGGAGCCCCTCGCCAGAACCTCGCCGAGGTAGCCGCGCCGCGTATCTTTTTCTTCCCTCGGTTCGGTTTTTCTTATAAACCGTTCCGATTCTTTTCTTCTCTTACGATTCGTTTCTTTCCGGTTCTTTTCTAAACCGTTCCGGTTTTTCTAGATCGGTTTTTCATTTTGGTTTTCTCTTCTGAAACCCTAGATCGGTTTCGTTTCCTTTTCCGATTTAGTTGCCTAGAGACTGTTCGCCGGACCGTTCGTCTTAACGAACGAGATCACCGAATTCCTCCGGCTAACAAACGTCCGTTCATTTAACCGTTCGTCGTTTTTCTTTTCGTCGGATTTATTCCGCGATCGCGATTTCAGATCCGATCTTCTTTCTAGTTTAACTTCTCGCTCATTTATCGGAATCAGGTGATTCAAGCGCCTGGAGTTTCGTTTTGAAACCGCCGTTCCGAATAATCAACTTAAACAAAGTTTTGCTATGGTAAAATTTGACCTAGTTTCACTTTGCTAGAACCGAGTTGTTCTCTTTCGCCGTTTGTTTTCTGTTGCTTTGTACGATTCGATTCTTTTTGCAACCGGAGTTCTTAAGTTGAATTTTCTGGTTCGATCTTTTGTTTGAGTTTTACCTGTGCATTAGATGAGTACTTATTGTATGCTTGTTGTTTGTCTACGATAGATCACCCGGTGTGCGCCGCCTATTGTTTCGAAGCTCTAGGTTTCGCGGATCCTCAGCAAGGCAAGTAACACTTTGATCATACCTTCTCATTGCCCAGTTTTTATTGCATTAGACCAATCCTCACACATTGCATGATTATGGTCTGTTTAAAACTGTGGGATGGGAAGTTGTTGAGGTAGTACCTATTACCTGTTTTACTTATGAAACCTTTGGGAGTTACTTCTACGTTTGCTTATTATGCCATGTTATGCTAGTAGACGTGGATTGGGTGAGTGATATCCATGACAGATGTGAGTATTGTTAATTAATGGTTTTATCTAAGGTGGCAACTTAAATACACATCTGGGTGGATTGAGGCACCTGGTTTCTATCAGGACTTGCCTGTTTTTCTTTGGACCGCCACCCAGGCTCAAAGGGATCATAAGATCATTCATACTAGTAACTTCCTTGTGCAGCAACAAGCCATTATGGGCTCTGGCATAGTTGACTAAGTCGTGCGAACTCTTACAGTGGTAGACTAGTAGATGTAGGGGATGTAGGTTGGTACGGTCTATCACAACGTAAGGTGTGAGTGCTTCTGAAAGACTATGTCCCGGTCATCCGTCTCTCAAACATCATGTAGTGCGAGAAACCAACGGAGGCGATCGAGTCTTGTGGGGAAAAGTGCGCAAACCTCTGCAGAGTGTACAAACTAATCATGATTAGCCGTGTCCCCGGTTATGGACATCTTTGAGTATCTAGTTCTTGAATATCATGTGAATCTCATCATGTTACTTTAATTAATATTGTTGGGTTTATAACTGTTCACTTAATTGGGATCGGAATGCTGTCAACCATTCTCGATGTTTCAACCACCATGATAGTTAAATAAATTTAATCCTTTGCAGTAGGGAAAAACTGGCTTTACGCAAAACTGTAACCATAGAGCTTTTCCACCAGCCATATATGCATGTAGTATAGGCTTATTCATTCATTATTCCCTATGTGTTACATTGCCAGCATATTCCATGTGCTGACCCGTTTTCGGGCTGCAACTTTCATGTTGCAGACTTTTCAGACAACGAGTAAGGTGCTTTTAGGTCGTGGTTCTATACTCAGTGATGCCGTTGGAGTTGATGGACTCACTTATCTTCCAAGTCTTCCGCTGTTATCGTTATTAGATGGCCTTAAGCCATATTTATTGTAATAAGTTCTCTTTGAGACATCGATGTAATAAGTGTGTGATTTCTACTCTATTATAAATCCTTCGAAGTACTGTGTGGTGTCAGCATTACTGATCCAGGGATGACACCGGAGCACAGAGACTTGACCATCTGAGGTCTGGTCGCTATAGAGATGGTATCAGAGCACACGCTGACTGTAGGACACGACCACTAAGTTAAAGCCATAGATCACTATTCTCCTCTCATTTTCTAACTCCTCCTCTTTTCTACTCTTTTAGGATGACGGACGCGAAGATCAAGTATGCTCAACCGGATGAAGGCACACCTTTTGGATTTCACTTGAAGGAAGTCACCAAGTACCTGAACATTGGACTACCAAGCTTCACCGGGACTTTCAACGCCACTCTGCCTGAAGAGGAGCGCTGGAAGATTCAAGCTCATGTTCTGGGAAGGACATTCGCGCCAATCACGAAGCCCATAGATAGTGTTTTCAGTGCACCAACCTGGAGTCTGGGAAAGAGCATGGCAGCTCATATCACCATGGGATGCATTGGAGAAGTTTATCAAGAAGACCTCAAGGACACTATCTACCAGATTTGCGGACGCCGAGATGAAGAATGGGAGATAGTCAGCATCAAGAAGGATAGATCCATTGCAGCTTTCATCCAGGAGTTAAACCAGCACATTCGATGCCAAGAGAACCAGATGTGCAATGATATGATAGAGTTGAAGAATGCGAAGGCAAGGATCATCGAGCTAGAAGGAGAACTGAAGGGTACACGCAAGGACTACATGGACGAGATCGTAACTCTAGCAAGACACAATCGCGATCTTAAGAAGGAAATTCAAGAACTCAAGGGGAGATTAGCATTCAAGAATGAAGACAAGTACGTCGCATGCCCGAGCAACTACATCATCATCGACGACACCAATTCGGATCCAAGTGAACCCGACTTTGAAGACGAAGCTGGAGCAGACATCATGGAGTCTTCCACCGATTCAAATTAGTAGATGACCACCATATATTAGTAGCATTATTTCCTCCATGTAAACATTTTTAGTCCACGCACTTTTGCGATAGTTCTAGACCGTTTGTAAGCCCTTGTTTGAATTGAATGAAGTGATTTTGTGTGAATTTGTCTCATCTGCATTTGGGTAGTGTTTTCTCTTAGACCTCACTCTATTCTTAATTCACATCTTTTCTAAAACCCTCAGATGCCTCCGAGACGTGACAATGGATTCCCACTGGAGCTCACTCAGTTGATCCAGCAGCAGATCCAATTGATGCAGTTCTTAGTCCAGAATCAGCAGAACAACAACAACAACAACAACCCTCCGCCGCCGCCACCTGTTGATAACCTAGCCCGTTTCCTTAGGCTAAATCCGCCGGTGTTTTCCAGTAGCACCGAGCCGATAGTAGCAGACGACTGGCTCCGCAAGATAGAAAGGGAGTTGACCACTGCAGGATGCACAGATGTTGAGAAAGTGAAGTTTGCCGCACATCAGCTTGACGGACCCGCGGCAGCATGGTGGGAGAATTTTACAGCCACTTACCAAGTTGACACTGTCACATGGGATCAGTTTCAGCAAGCTTTTCGCACTGCCCATGTTTCAACAGGAGCTATGGCCATGAAGAAGCATGAGTTTCGCAACTTACGCCAAGGAGGAAGGACAGTTGGCCAGTACGTTGACGACTTCAGCAAGTTAGCACGTTATGCCCCAGATGACGTTGCTACGGATGCAGCTAAGCAGGAGAAGTTTTTAGAAGGACCAAATGATGAGCTAAGCATGCAGTTGATGGTAGCAAGTTTCAACAACTACCAGGAGTTGGTAGACCGTGCCATCATGATTGAAGGGAAGCAACAGCAGATTGAGAACCGCAAGAGGAAGTATGGACAGGGGAAGTATAACTCTGGAGCCCAGCAGAAGCCCCGTTTTACCCCTAAACCAGGAGTTCAGTTTCAGCATACCCATGGAGGAAGTGGATCGCACAATCATAATGGCCACAAGAATGGTAATGGGAATGGAGGAAGCAACGGCCAGAATCGTACCACCCCATTAACCCCAGCCAAGAGAGATCTGAGTCAAGTCACCTGTTTCAAGTGTTCCAATACCGGACATTACGCCAATGAATGTCCTGAAGGTCAGAATGGCAATGGAAGCTCTGGGAAGAAGCCGAACCCTTTCAACAGGGGACAGGTGAACCACGTTAGCGTGGAGGAGGTTGAAGCTCAGCCTGATGCAGTAATTGGTAAGTTTTTGGTTAAGTCATTTACTGCACTTGTTCTTTTTGATACTGGTGCATCACATTCATACATATCAAGGGGATTTGTGGACAAGTATAACCTGCCAACCCAAGCCCTTAGGTCACCCATGTTAGTAACCTCGCCTGGAGCAGAATATATGGCTAGTCGATGGTGTGATCGGTTACCATTAAGGATTGGTAACTATGTGTTTCCCTCAGACCTAATAGTATTGGAATCTCAAGGATTGGATGTGATATTAGGCATGGATTGGTTGTCAAAGTATGAAGGGAACATTGAATGTGCCAGTAAGACAATTTTACTCACAACGCCCGAAGGAAGAAGAATCAAGTATGTATCTCGATATGCGCCCAACAGGACACAATTAAATTCTTTATAAGGAGTTGTACAGGAGGAAGTACCAGTGGTAAAGGATTTTCCTGATGTGTTTCCTGAAGAATTGCCAGGCATGCCACCGGATAGAGACATTGAGTTTTTGATTGAGCTTATGCCAGGCACTGGGCCAATATCAAAGAGACCATACAGGATGCCAGCACAAGATTTGGTGGAAATTAAGAAGCAGATCAAGGAGTTACTGGATAAAGGTTACATTTGCCCAAGTTCTTCGCCTTGGGGATCACCCATACTTCTAGTGGAGAAGAAGGATGGATCGTTAAGGATGGTGTTGATTACCGAGGATTGAATGAAGTAACCATCAAGAACAAGTACCCACTGCCAATGATAAATGATCTGTTTGATCGTTTGCAAGGAGCTAAGGTGTTTTCCAAGATCGATTTGCGATCAGGGTACCATCAGTTGAAGATTCGAGAGCAGGACATACCCAAGACAGCTTTTACCACGAGATACGGATTGTATGAGTATACCGTTATGTCATTTGGACTGACTAACGCACCTGCCTATTTCATGAACCTGATGAACAAAGTATTTATGGAATTTTTGGATAAGTTCGTCGTAGTGTTCATTGATGACATTCTGATTTTCTCGAAGAATGAAGAAGAGCATAAGGAACATTTGCGTTTGGTTTTGGAGAAACTAAGGGAACATCAGTTATATGCCAAATTCAGCAAATGTGAGTTTTGGTTGAAGGAAGTTGGATTTCTTGGACATGTTATATCCGGAGAGGGTATAGCAGTTGACCCCACCAAGGTTGAGACCGTAACCGAATGGGAAGCACCAACGATAGTTGGAGAGATCCGGAGTTTTCTTGGACTCGCAGGATACTATCGGAGATTTATTGAGAACTTCTCAAAGATTGCAAAGCCTATGACTGAATTGTTGAAGAAGGATACTAAGTTCAATTGGACTGAGGAATGTGAGGCCAGTTTTCAGGAGTTGAAGAAACGATTGGTTTCCTCACCAGTGTTGATTTTGCAAGATCAGACCAAGGATTATGAGGTGTATTGCGACGCTTCACGTCGAGGACTTGGAGCAGTACTTATGCAGGAAGGAAGAGTTGTTTCATATGCCTCATGACAACTGAAACCTCATGAACTAAATTATGCTACGCATGATTTGGAGTTAGCAGCCGTAGAGCATGCGTTGAAGACATGGAGACATTTCCTCATTGGAAATCATTGTGAAGTGTACACGGATCTGTGGGGACCCCAACTCATAAGTCGTGATCACCGAATGCACGTGTACAGTGATCCCAGAGATCAATGCTCACTAAACACACAGAAGCTGAATAACAAGAGTCTTACATCCATACATACCGTCTTACACAAGTTATGACCATTATGGTCAAGTCTTACATAGATAAAGCCTTAAGGGCTGAACATCAAATGAAACACAAGCAGCGGAAATCTTCGTTGATAAGTATAACCCATGCCATCTGCCTTAACCCTATAGGCATTCTGACTGGGAAGCGTCCTAGTTCGCATGTTTGTCTCCAAAGGATTCTTCCTCGAACTCCTGCTCTTCCATGTCTGGTCAATTAAATAACCAGTGGCAAGCCAATGAGTACTTTGAATGTACTCGCAAGCAACCCATGTTTTGGTTCAAGGTACAATAAAGCATGACATAGGTAAATTTTTTGCGGAAAGCTAGTTTTGAGTGCAATGACATGTTCAACAACTTGTAAGACATGCATCAGGAGAATTCAAGTAATCACGAGGACAGGTTACAGATATCAACATAGTTAGAGTGGGCACCAACCCAACTCAATCATGTCAAGTCCTTGACTTGACCCCAAGTAATTCTTCCCACACACACCGGTTTGTAAACAAGTGGACGTAGTTTAAGCAGCACCGCCCAACTGTCCTTGACCGTGGACACGGCTATTCGAATAGTTTTACACTCTGCAGAGGTTGCACACTTTACCCACAAGATCCGGGGAGCTTCCGTGTCATCCACGACCCGCGGTACCTCAAGTACCCGGGGTAAGCACCCGATCACTATCTTTCCCTAGACGACACTAACAAGGAGTCCACTCGTTGTTCCGTATCCTCACGATGTACATCAGACGAGACTCGCTCAAGATCGTAACATCCGAGAGGGGACACAACGGTGTATCCGGTGCCCTGTGAAAACAGTCATGGCCGCCCTACCTGGCACGACCCCGTCCCGAGAGAGAGCACCAACTCTCCCTCGTCACTAGTAATGCGAGCTCCAAGCTAGTATCGACTTAGGTAATCAATAATGCCCTTTCCCATATAAGGGTAGAGTGGTTGCGCATGTAAGCTTGGGACAGTCGACAAATCTTAAATCTAATCTGTTTTCGAAAACAACACACACACTTGACTCGGTACACCACTTCGTCATCAAGTGGCTACCCATCTCATCATCTCCCTCGGGCATAAGTGGCACCCGATGGGGTTTTCGAAAAGTCCTTTGAAAATGCTTTGTCTCCATCACCATGCATATTCCCATCCCTTTTTGCGTAGCACTACTTTAGCATCCTATCTACTCCCACTGGCATAACCCTCATAAGGAGGTAGGGTCATGCACAATGCAAGTATCAACGAGGAAGTAACAGAGGCAACCCATCAAAGTGGTTTCCATCACATCATGATTCCGAAGCAACGCTAATAAAGTGCTATATGACATGCATAAAAAGGTTTCATAGACATGGTCAAAGGGCTGCTTGCCTGGTACATCTGAGTCTTCAAGTCTTCTGGTCCTTCTCCAAGTACTCCGTCTACTTCGTCAACTAACGTCGGAAACAATCATAATAAGCAACACAACAAGACAGAAAATAAAAGTGCTCTAAAAATGTGAGTTGGACTTTTCTAGGATAGCTCTGGTCATATGAGGAATGACCAAGGTGATTTCATTGGAAGTGGATCAATGGATATTTCTAAACATTTCGATATGATGGAATCAAGGGTTTTATGGGATTGCAAGAAGTGTACAGAAACATATTTTTGAAAAATGAGCAAAGGCACCCATTTAACAAAGGATGATTTTAGAAGCATCTAGGAATTGGTTTCACTGGATTTGGAGTTGAAATGATTTTCCTATGGATTTGCAAAGTTGACAAATATGAAGAAATAGACCATTATTTTATGTGGTACAGAAAGTATTAATAAAAATGTTCAAAAACTAAGTCTTGAACTTAGGAACACCAAGGAATTTGAATCATGGAATTTGGATCAAAAATGGGCTCTCTGTGATTTTCTAAAGTTCATCACAGAAATGGAAATTGGGGTTTTGATAAATATTTATGAATAGAAAGTTTCTAGAAAAATGTGCAAATAGCACCATCATGATTTATGGAGTCATAAGAAATTTGAATCATTAAATTTGGACTTAGAATAAATAATCTATGGATTTTTGAAGTTGACTGGACAAGGAAAAAGGAAAAAGGTTATACCACTTATTCTGCGCGCTGGGCGAGGGATAGCTGATGGGCCGGCCCAGCTGCTCGGCTGCACGCGCGCAGGGGCCACGTTGAAGGCGCCCACGCGGAGTGCGCTTTCACCGCGGGGACACAAGAAGGGGCGAACCCGCCTCCACTAGCCAGCGTGGCCCGGTGGCTGGGCCACTCACGAGCGGGACCCGCCTGTCAGGTTCGTCCCCAACCTCCCGTGCGGCGCGAAGGGCGATAGAGGAGGTGTTCGACGCCGGCCACCGGTGCTACAGGGCGTCCCTGGCAATGTTCTGCCCACCGGCGTGCTCAGGGGACCCGGCCGCGTCGAACCATGGGTGGCACGGTCGCCCAGGGGCACTGGGTCGAGCAGGGCGTCGACCGCGGCGGACAGGGCTGACGATGGGGGTGGAACTTGACGGAACCGCAACGGGGAGGAGGGGGAGAAGCACGGGAGGGGCTCACGGTGACGGTGGAGGTGCTCTAGTGCGGTCTAGAGGGGAGGAGGAGGAGAGATGGGTGCGGATTTAGGCGGAGGCCGACGGCAAGGCTCCGGCCATGGTGGCTGATGGAGAGCGCGAGGAGGGGAGTGGGTTGGTCCAGGGGGTTGCTGGGAGAGAGGGAGAGCGGATGGGATCCAGAGGGAGGCCTCGGGAGCCCTTAAGTGGCGAGGCCATGGCTCACCGTGGACGTGCCCTACGGGCACCCGCGGAAATGGCCGTGGTGGCCACGGGAGGAGGCTCGGGGCTGTCTGCGGCGCTCGTGGGGGTGGAGTAGCACGCCCGGAAGAGGGAGAGAGGGAGCTGGGAATGCGGCAAGCGGGTCCCTGCTGCGGCCAGCAACTGGCACGCTCGGGCGGCGCTCTGTCCGCACGCGAGGAGAGCCGGAGAGGGAGAGAGAGGAGGGGGACGATAGTGTAGCGTGCTGCGGATGTCGAGGTGACCTCGGGGGACACGAGGGGGAGGCCCTAGGTGGCCGGAGGCGGTTGGAAGGGGGCGGCTACAGTGCGGGTGTGCACTGTAGCGCGCTCTGGAGCACGCCAATTGCATGCCAGGGCATGCCTTTGGCTTGTGGGGCGCGGCCACTTGTGTCTGGGTTGTTTAGGGAGGAGTAAGCAAAGCAGGAGTGGCATTGGATGCCCTAGAGGGCCAGTAGATGAGAGGGGAGGTGGAGAGAGAGGTGAACAGTGGCTGTCCAGAGAGAGAAAGTGAGGGTTTCACCCCCAAATAATTGAGCTGAGAGGCAGCCATTGTTACTGGAGGTAGAGGGGGACTAGGAGGAGCTGTGGTAAAAAGGTGAGGCCATGGAGATTAGTGGAAGAGGTCCAAAATGGTATTTTTTTAAAGTGGCAGAAGGTGTTTGATGCTTGTTTGGGTAAGCAAATGAACTCTATTTGGAATGAGACTCCACAGGGTGAAATGGCACATATAATTAGGGTCTTCCACCAATTTGGAGCTCATTTGGGCAAAGTGGCCAATGTAACTTTGGTAAACCCTAGAAATCAACAGAAATGAACTTGTGTAGATCTAGTTGAGCAAATCATTTCTCCTTGATGCACCACTTGGTGTAGTGGCCTTATTTGGTCATGTGAACATGCTCACAAAAGTTGGGGCCAAGGAGAGAAAGTTGGTAGTACAAACTTGTTCAAATTTGATTCTGGTCACAGAGGGTTTTGGGGCACTTTGATCAAGATAACATTCTCTCCAACTTGTGCCATTTGGTCTAGATGCATTATTACACCATTTGAGCATGTGCACCAAGTTTGAGAGCAATTGGACATGTTTGACAGTGCAAAGCTGTTCAAACTTGAAAAAGGACAGAAATGGTTTTGAGAGGGTATCATGAGGTTATACAGTTCTCCATGACATGATACTTGGCAAGATCATCAAAAATGTCATATGTGACATGCTAGAATTTTCTTGGATTTTTATGAAAATATTTCCTGTAGAAATATTTCAAATTCTTGAAATGAGCAGAAATGGTTTTGGGAGGTTTTGTCCAATATTTTGATCATAACCATATGTTGAAACTCATATATATGGAAAATATATGTCCATTGAGTCTCCCTAATGTTTCTCAAATATTTTTAGAGCTTTAAAATAATTTTAACCTATTAAAGACCATTTCTGGCCTTAGAAAAAATCCTTTAAATAAAATAGGAAAATAACTTCTAAAATTATATTTTTGTGGTTTCTGGGGTTCCTATATCTAATAGGAGTCAAACATATTTTTGTAAAGATTTTTACTGTCCTTAGTTAAGTACTTGCAGTGCAATCCTCAATCAAGGGGTTTTTGGAAAACTAATTTTTGAAAATACTATTTGGCCAAATTATTTTTGTAAGGAAATACTATATTGTACTATACACATGGCATGATCATTGGGAAGAGGTTTTGGATCAAGGAGAAGGAGTATAAGAGTTGGAGGCTTTATTTGATTTTTAGAGCACTTGCAAACAACACACAAAAATCAAATCAAGCAAAAATCCAAAATACTCAAAAGTTTTTGTCAAACCACATTTTATCATGTTTTATTATCTTAAGTGTTGTGGCATGAAAATCAGGGTGTGACAGACCTACCCCCCTTACAAGAATCTCGTCCCCGAGATTCCCAGACTAAGCGCGGAAAGGAATACGAAAACTTGGATCTGGGGTAGTCTTCACGTCCTCATACTGCTCCTGCTTCCGTTCCGTTGAACCTTGAAGTACTCGATGGTGTGGCTTCGTGTAAGGCGTTCTTGCTTGATCCGGATTGCAATTGGGGTCTCTCGCGTATGTCATATTGGGCTGGGGGTCAATGGTTTGATGATTGATGCCCTGGTTGAGACCGGGCTAGTTAGGAAGTTGGAAACGCTTTTTGAGGGTGTGTCGCATGGAAAACGCTATGCACAGTGGGTGACTCAGGCGGTAACTCTGACTAGTAGCTGTCTTCTCTTCGTTTTGTGGCGATCTCGGAGGGGGTTGTTAAATCTTGGAGTGATCTCAAAGAGGGCCGATGAATCTTGGCGTGGATTTCCATTTCATGAAAATGCTTGGTTCCCTTGAGAGAAGTGGCTTGCAGATATGCCTGGTCTTCGATGCGGAGGTTTACTTCTTGACGATGGTGGTTGGTGTAGTTCTTCCTCCTGGACAAGGCGATCTTCAGATGTTCCCTAACCAGCTGAACGGTCCTTCTTCCGTCTTCGGGTAGGCAAGTATGTCCTCAAGGAAAGATGGTAACTCACTTGTCTGAGTACTCCGTGAAGACTTGCCCACGGGGTACATAGGGTATAGGTTTGGGTATCGGTGGTGGTCATGGTTGTGTATTGGCCAAGGTTTCCTTGTCCTAGAGCCAAAGCCCATGGTTGTGATTCCTACCATATCGTGGCTTGGTGGGGCTTAAGGGTTTCAAGGATTCTAGTGTGTGAGTGAACATTTATCATCTTATCTTTAAGCACGGTTTCTGAGATGCCAATTATGCTATCTAGCCTTCCAAACAGTCACATCATGTCACCGAAAGGTTCACCCCGTATAGGTCAACTCCAATCATCACTCATGTTATTCATATCCTCATGACTCTCGAGAGGAGGTTTAACAAAATCATATATGACTACAATCCCCAAACTCATATGTATGTCCACCCCTAAAAATCCATGGGTAGAACATATAAGCTGCTAAGCTTGAATTTAATCACCACAATCCAAGTGCTCAGTCTATTGATCCAAGGTCCATAATAAAGCATCTCTATCCTAAGGAAACACGTCGTAAGCCACTCCAAGATCTTGTTTTCTTCCTATGAATCAACCAACAGCCCATTAGCTTTCATCAATCACTACATAATCCAATGTTTATGATGTTCCACATGATCTCCTAAAGTCCATATAATCCCCAAATGCTTGAAAGGGCTGTCTCTACTATAGTAAGTCCATCAATTTCCATTATCATGATCAGGTAAACTCCAAGATCAAGCTCATACATATCCCTAGATAAACTCCAACAATTAATCCAATCTCCTAGTTTATCGTCCTCCAAGAAACATGGTATCACGATCGAGATCAACAGTCCAAATCCAATTTACTCCAAACCACGTAGACATACTCAACATCTATATTCAACTAGAATCACCTACTTAAATCCAAATCTCTTGTACAACGAGAATTCCTACATGTTCCCCTCAAGTTATTTACGTAATATCAACTGTCTCCTATCAATATCATCTGATCAAGTCAAATCCTTGCACTTCTAGGAGTTTCAGCTTGCGATCATAATCGTCCTACAAAATCCAATTTACTCCAGGGGTAATGAAAGTTATGCTACTCTATCAACATGATCCCACCAAGTTCATCTACCAACATCAAAGCCTCATAATCCACCAAAGTCTCAGATGATTCCTCAAGGTCACTGATATAAACTCATCAAGTCATTTGTCCTCCGTTCATATATCCTCAAACTGGTCTTCCCTATGGCATCGTCAGTTCTGGTGCTATATTAGGATGATAATGTGCTTGTTCACTATGTCCATTAGTTCCATAATGAACCCAGTGATGTGCAAGGTTTACATAGGCTTAACTGGTTCTCTTGCAATACCGTGGGTTAAGCACATGGTTAAGGACTCGAGCTGGGGTATCTCATGAAGTCTCGAAGGGTCTAGGCATGGGTTTCTAGTCTGGAGGGTTAAACATAACTCTACGGGGTTTCACTTGGTCGTGGAGATTGTAGCAGAAGTCTTCATTGCTAGCTGGTTGCCGAGGCAGGATCCTTGGTGCATCTTGTCTTGCTGATCTTCAGTTGATCAGAGAGTAGAGAGGGAGAAGTAGCATAGAGGAGGGGAATGCCTAAAAGGGGGTTCTATAGTGCAGGTGCAAACAAACAAGTGCCAAAAAGGGCCAAGCACAAACAACAAAATAAGGCAGGTGATATAGTCATGTACTTGTTGCCTAGGGCAAAAGTTGTGACCTATCTTAAAACACAAACAAATAAAAACAAGCAACACACAGTCATGGTTCTA
Organism: Aegilops umbellulata; assembly: GCA_032464435.1. Lineage (NCBI taxonomy): Eukaryota > Viridiplantae > Streptophyta > Magnoliopsida > Poales > Poaceae > Aegilops > Aegilops umbellulata. Next base: position 179,154,356 of record CP136055.1, on the reverse strand, counting down.
TTCGAACCATCATATGGACTCGAATGCGCATAGGGGGTACATGACTCATCCTACCCTAGGGGTTCTCGGTTCCAGTAATCGTGCCTTGAGCCTCGTGCAGTCTTCTGAGTTTTCCTCAGATGTTGCTACGTCTCTTATAGTTGTTTGATGAAACGATCCAGGTTGAGCGTAAAGATTCTTCAACAACTTCTCGCCTGTTGAAGTGATAGGGTGAAGGTGGCTCCTCGTAGCTGGCATTGACTCGGTCTTCTATTGTCTTCCTAATCATGACGACCCCGTTTTGTCTTCTAAGCCGTCGATGATACCAGGTAGGTAATCCTTTATGCAATGATATTAACAAGGCATAATAGAGGTCCAACATGTCGGTTATGTTGATGACAACATCGACACCAAGAGCGGGGGATGAAGAGAACCGTTTTTCCTGCTCACTATAGTGAGGCGGACCAAATGGCTAGGTTCTCATCCACCGGTGGTTGCCGATACAACAACGGTAGTGACAGGGTTACCCTATTAGCGATGCATATCATGATCTTGCATATCCTATTCCCTGATCATCGTAGGCTAAGGTTGCATCACCTTGGGGCAGTGTCAAGGGTGTTACCATCTCCTGGGCCTTCAGGTTCTCATCCCTCGAGGATGTATCTTCTGTTGGTATCGTCTTGTTGTGATGTCGCCAATCTTGGGCTCAGGAGATGCAGGTGAATGTCTGGCAAAGCATCTTCCTTCTAAATTATCCACGAGAATTACAAGGAATCCAGTGGTCAGGGGCATAAGGGTTTTAGCGACCAAAGGTTTTGAAGGGGAAGAGACCAATAAGGAAAGTATACCCTAGTTTTTGAAAAACTGAGAAGGGAAGAGAAGTATAGATAGTTCTGAAAACTAGTAGTAGTTTTGGAAATAGTTTTGCCCTAACTAACGACCATGTTAACTAAGGCTTCCTACAGTCAGGATGGCTCTGATACCAGCTCTGTGGGGACCCCGACTCATAAGTCGTGATCACCGAATGCACGTGTACAGTGATCCCAGAGATCAATGCTCACTGAACACACATAAGCTGAATAACAAGAGTCTTACATCCATACATACCGTCTTACACAAGTTATGACCATTATGGTCAAGTCTTACATAGATAAAGCCTTAAGGGATGAACATCAAATGAAACACAAGCAGCGGAAATCTTCGTTGATAAGTAGAACCCATGCCATCTGCCTTAACCCTACAGGCATTCTGACTGGGAAGCGTCCTAGTTCGCATGTTTGTCTCCAAAGGATTCTTCCTCGAACTCCTGCTCTTCCATGCCTGGTCAATTAAATAACCAGTGGCAAGCCAATGAGTACTTTGAATGTACTCGCAAGCAACCCATGTTTTGGTTCAAGGTACAATAAAGCATGACATAGGTAAATTTTTTGCGGAAAGCTAGTTTTGAGTGCAATGACATGTTCAACAACTTGTAAGACATGCATCAGGAGAATTCAAGTAATCACGAGGACAGGTTACAGATATCAACATAGTTAGAGTGGGCACCAACCCAACTCAATCATGTCAAGTCCTTGACTTGACCCCAAGTAATTCTTCCCACACACACCGGTTTGTAAACAAGTGGACGTAGTTTAAGCAGCACCGCCCAACTGTCCTTGACCGTGGACACGGCGATTCGAATAGTTTTACACTCTGTAGAGGTTGCACACTTTACCCACAAGATCCCGGGAGATTCCGTGTCATCCACGACCCGCGGTACCTCAAGTACCCGGGGTAAGCACCCGATCACTATCTTTCCCTAGACGACACTAACAAGGAGTCCACTCGTTGTTCCGTATCCTCACGATGTACATCATACGAGACTCGCTCAAGATCGTAACATCCGAGAGGGGACACAACGGTGTTTCCGGTGCCCTGTGAAAATAGTCATGGCCGCCCTACCTGGCACGACCCCGTCCCGAGAGAGAGCACCAACTCTCCCTCGTCACTAGTAATGCGGGCTCCAAGCTAGTATCGACTTAGGTAATCAATAATGCCCTTTCCCATATAAGGGTAGAGTGGTTGCGCATGTAAGCTTGGGACAGTCGACAAATCTTAAATCTAATCTGTTTTCGAAAACAACACACACACTTGACTCGGTACACCACTTCGTCATCAAGTGGCTACCCATCTCATCATCTCCCTCGGGCATAAGTGGCACCCGATGGGGTTTTCGAAAAGTCCTTTGAAAATGCTTTGTCTCCATCACCATGCATATTCCCATCCCTTTTTGCGTAGCACTACTTTAGCATCCTATCTACTCCCACTGGCATAACCCTCATAAGGAGGTAGGGTCATGCACAATGCAAGTATCAACGAGGAAGTAACAGAGGCAACCCATCAAAGTGGTTTCCATCACATCATGATTCCGAAGCAACGCTAATAAAGTGCTATATGACATGCATAAAAAGGTTTCATAGACATGGTCAAAGGGATGCTTGCCTGGTTCATCTGAGTCTTCAAGTCTTCTGGTCCTTCTCCAAGTACTCCGTCTACTTCGTCAACTAACGTCGGAAACAATCATAATAAGCAACACAACAAGACAGAAAATAAAAGTGCTCTAGAAATGTGAGTTGGACTTTTCTAGGATAGCTCTGGTCATATGAGGAATGACCAAGGTGATTTCATTGGAAGTGGATCAATGGATATTTCTAAACATTTCGATATGATGGAATCAAGGGTTTTATGGGATTGCAAGAAGTGTACAGAAACATATTTTTGAAAAATGAGCAAAGGCACCCATTTAACAAAGGATTATTTTAGAAGCATCTAGGAATTGGTTTCACTGGATTTGGAGTTGAAATGATTTTCCTATGGATTTGCAAAGTTGACAAATATGAAGAAATAGACCATTATTTTATGTGGTACAGAAAGTATTAGTAAAAATGTTCAAAAACTAAGTTTTGAACTTAGGAACACCTAGGAATTTGAATCATGGAATTTGGATCAAAAATGGGCTCTCTGTGATTTTCTAAAGTTCATCACAGAAATGGAAATTGGGGTTTTGATAAATATTTATGAATAGAAAGTTTCTAGAAAAATGTGCAAATAGCACCATCATGATTTATGGAGTCATAAGAAATTTGAATCATTAAATTTGGACTTAGAATAAATAATCTATGGATTTTTGAAGTTGACTGGACAAGGAAAAAGGAAAAAGGTTATACCACTTATTCTGCGCGCTGGGCGAGGGATAGCTGATGGGACGGCCCAGCTGCTCGGCTGCACGCGCGCAGGGGCCACGTCGAAGGCGCCCACGCGGAGTGCGCCTTCACTGCGGGGACACGAGAAGGGGTGAACCCGCCTCCACTTGCCAGCGTGGCCCGGTGGCTGGGCCACTGACGAGCAGGGCCCGCCTGTCAGGTTCGTCCCCAACCTCCCGCGCGACGCGAAGGGCGACAGAGGAGGTTTTCGACGCGGGCCACCGGTGCTACAGGGCGTCTCTGGCGATGTTCTGCCCACCGGCATGCTCAGGGGACCCGGCCGCGTCCAACCGTGGGTGGCACGGTCGCCCAGGGGCACTGGGTCGAGCAGGGCGTCGACCGCGGCGGACAGGGCTGACGGTGGTGGTGGAACTTGATGGAACCGCAACGGGGAGGAGGGGGAGAAGCACGGGAGGGGCTCACGGTGACGGTGGAGGTGCTCTAGTGCGGTCTAGAGGGAAGGAGGAGGAGAGATGGGTGCGGATTTAGGCGGAGGCCGACGGCAAGGCTCCGGCCATGGTGGCTGATGGAGAGCGCGAGGAGGGGAGTGGGTTGGTCCAGGGGGTTGCTGGGAGAGAGGGAGAGCGGATGGGATCCAGAGGGAGGCCTCGGGAGCCCTTAAGTGGAGAGGCCATGGCTCACCGTGGACGTGGCCTACGGGCACCCGCGGAAATGGCCGTGGTGGCCACGTGAGGAGGCTCGGGGCTGTCTGCGGCGCTCGTGGGGGTGGAGTAGCGCGCCAGGAAGAGAGAGAGGGAGCGGGGAATGCGGCAAGCGGGTCCCTGCCGCGGCCAGCAACTGGCACGCTCGGGCGGCGCTCTGTCCGCACGGGACGAGAGCCGGAGAGGGAGAGAGAGAGAGGAGGGGGACGACAGTGTACCATGCTGCGGACGTCGAGGTGACCTCGGGGGACACGAGGGGGAGGCCCTAGGTGGACGGAGGCAGTTGGAAGGGGGCGGCTACAGTGCGGGTGTGCACTGTAGCGCGCTCTGGAGCACGCCAATTGCATGCCAGGGTATGCCTTTGGCTTGTGGGGTGCGGCCACTTGTGTCTGGGTTGTTTAGGGAGGAGTAAACAAAGCAGGAGTGGCATTGGATGCCCTAGAGGGCCAGTAGATGAGAGGGGAGGTGGAGAGAGAGGTGAACAGTGGCTGTCCAGAGAGAGAAAGTGAGGGTTTCACCCCCAAATAATTGAGCTGAGAGGCAGCCATTGTTACTGGAGGTAGAGGGGGACTAGGAGGAGCTGTGGTAAAAAGGTGAGGCCATGGAGATTAGTGGAAGAGGTCAAAAATGGAATTTTGGTAAAGTGGCAGAAGATGTTTGATGCTTGTTTGGGTAAGCAAATGAACTCCATTTGGAATGAGACTCCACAGGGTGAAATGGCACATATAAATAGGGTCTTCCACCAATTTGGAGCTCATTTGGGCAAAGTGGCCAATGTAACTTTGGTAAACCCTAGAAATCAACAGAAATGAACTTGTGTAGATCTAGTTGAGCAAATCATTTCTCCTTGATGCACCACTTGGTGTAGTGGCCTTATTTGGTCATGTGAACATGCTCACAAAATTTGGTGTTAAGGAGAGAAAGTTGGTAGTACAAACTTGTTCAAATTTGATTCTGGTCACAGAGGGTTTTGGGGCACTTTGATCAAGATAACATTCTCTCCAACTTGTGCCATTTGGTCTAGATGCATTATTACACCATTTGAGCATGTGCACCAAGTTTGAGAGCAATTGGACATGTTTGACAGTGCAAAGCTGTTCAAACTTGAAAAAGGACAGAAATGGTTTTGAGAGGGTATCATGAGGTTATACTGTTCTCCATGACATGATACTTGGCAAGATCATCAAAAATGTCATATGTGACATGCTAGAATTTTCTTGGATTTTTATGAAAATATTTCCTGTAGAAATATTTCAAATCCTTGAAATGAGCAGAAATGGTTTTGGGAGGTTTTGTCCAATATTTTGATCATAACCATATGTTGAAACTCATATATATGGAAAATATATGTCCATTGAGTATCCCTAATTTTTCTCAAATATTTTTAGAGCTTTAAAATAATTTTAACCTATTAAAGACCATTTCTGGCCTTAGAAAAAATCCTTTAAATAAAATAGTAAAATAACTTCTAAAATTATATTTTTGTGGTTTCTGGGGTTCCTATATCTAATAGGAGTCAAACATATTTTTGTAAAGATTTTTACTGTCCTTAGTTAAGTAGTTGCAGTGCAATCCTCAATCAAGGGGTTTTTGGAAAACTAATTTTTGAAAATACTATTTGGCCAAATTATTTTTGTAAGGAAATACTATAATGTACTATACACATGGCATGATCATTGGGAAGAGGTTTTGGATCAAGGTGAAGGAGTATAAGAGTTGGAGGCTTTATTTGATTTTTAGAGCACTTGCAAACAACACACAAAAATCAAATCAAGCAAAAATCCAAAGTACTCAAAAGTTTTTGTCAAACCACATTTTATCATGTTTTATTAGCTTAAGTGTTGTGGCATGAAAATCAGGGTGTGACAGGATCACAAGAGTTTGAAGTACATTTTCACGCAGAAGGAGTTGAACCTCAGGCAAAGGAGATGGTTGGAGCTCATCAAGGATTACGATATGAGATTGCATTACCATCCAGGAAAAGCTAATGTAGTAGCTGACGCATTGAGCCGTAAGAGCCATGTCAATACATTGATGACGGGAGAAATACCAAAGGAGTTAGCCGAGAATCTTCGTGAGCTATGTTTGGAAATAGTTCCGAGAGGCTATATAGCAGCATTGGAGATTCAATCTACCTTGATGGATAAAATCAGAGAGGCTCAGAAATCTGACAAGGAGATTGCAGACATAAAGAAGAAAATGAGTGAAGGAAAAGCAAAGGGATTTCGTGAGGACGAGCACGATACCCTATGGTTTGAGGACCGTGTTTATGTGCCCAATGACCCGGAGATCAGGAAGTTGATTCTGCAAGAGGCACATGATTCACCCTATTCGATTCACCCAGGAAATACCAAGATGTATTTGGATTTGAAGGAAACATTCTGGTGGACCGGAATGAAGAAGGATATTGTAGCATATGTAGCAGTTTGTGATGTGTGTCATAGAGTGAAGGCCGAACATCAGAAGCCAGCCGGATTGTTACAACCATTGCCGATACCCGAATGGAAGTGGGATAAGATAGGCATGGATTTTATCACAGGACTACCCAGGACGAAGGCAGGCTATGACTCGATATGGGTAGTAGTTGATCGTTTGACGAAGGTAGCACATTTCATCCCAGTTAAGACCACTTACACCAGTGCTAAGTTGGCAAAGATATACATGACCAGGATCATTTGTTTGCATGGAGTTCCGAGGAGTATCGTATCAGATAGAGGAACCCAATTTACCTCAAAGTTTTGGAATCAGTTGCATGAAACTTTGGGAACCAGACTAGAGTTCAGCACAACTTTTCACCCACAGACGGACGGACAGACTGAGAGAGTCAATCAGATTTTGGAAGATATGCTGAGAGCTTGTGCGCTAGATTATGGATCTAGTTGGGATGATAACTTGCCGTATGCGGAGTTTTCTTATAACAACAGTTACCAAACCAGTCTGAAGATGGCACCTTTCGAAGCTTTGTACGGAAGGAGGTGCAGGACACCGTTGTCATGGGACGAAGTTGGAGACCGTCAGTTCTTTGGAACCGATCTGATCAAGGAGTCTGAACGGAAAGTTAAGTTGATTCGCAATAGGATCAAGGTAGCCCAATCAAGGCAGAAGAGCTACGTAGATTCTAAGCGCAAGGAGATAGTTTACGAAACTGGAGACAGAGTTTCTCTTCGAGTATCCCCACTTCGAGGAGTAAAGCGCTTTGGAGTTAAGGGAAAGTTAGCACCGCGTTTCGTTGGACCGTATAAGATTTTTCAACGCATGGGAGAAGTCGCTTATAAGTTGGAATTACCAGAAGGACTGTCAGGAGTTCATGATGTATTCCATGTTTCTCAGCTAAAGAAATGTCATGCCGAAATGGCGGAGGTACCGCTAAGAGATACAGTGCCGCTGGAAGCGATTCAGTTGAATGATGACTTAACGTATGAAGAGAAGCCAGTCAAGATTCTTGAGTATGCCAGCAGAGTTACCCGCAACAAGGTTATCAAGTTTTGCAAAGTTCAGTGGAACCACCACTCAGAGGATGAAGCCACCTGGGAGAGAGAAGAAGATTTGCTCAAGGACCACCCTCACCTATTTTCTAGCCAACCCGAATCTCGAGGACGAGATTCATCTTAAGGGGGGTAGGTTTGTAACATCCCAAATTTTCAATTTGGAATGTTACACATTAGATCATCATGCATAACATATTTCTTGCATTTTTGATCGATCCTAGAAATTTCACGCAACTCAAGGACCCTCGGAGAGAGTTGGAGATTTCATTATTTTCATATTTGAGTTTTCTCAAATTTTGAAAAAAAAGGGGATCATTGGTTTTGTCGGAGTTTGTTTGCCTTTTATTTGGATAGGAAAAAATGCGCGTTTTCAAAAATTGCATTTTTGCCCGGAGAAAAGTTCATTTTGTTCGACTCATTTTTAGGAGTCGGGGAAAATTTACTTCATTAGTTTTGGAGTCCGGTAGATTTCCTTTTTCTGTGTTTTTCCGCGCGCGAAACCGTTTAAAAAAAACCCCGCGCGCGCCCTGGGCCAAAGGCCCAGCCGGCCGGCCAGGAGGCCAAGCCCCGCGCGCCGCGCGCCAAGCGCAGGAGGCCGCCGCCGCTACTTCTTTTTGGAAGTCCTAGTAGGACTTTTGTCCTACTTCCGTTTATTCCGTTTTTGTTTCTAGATCTTTCCTACTCCTATTCTTATTCCTTGATCCCTCCTCCAAGTAACCCCCCTCCCCAATATAAATACCCCCACACCCCCCCTCTAAATCATCAAACCCCAAGCCCCAAGCCGCGCCCCACCCCGCGCCCCTACACCGCCGCCGCCGCACCCCGCCGCCGCCGCCGCCGCCCTACACCGCCGCCGCCGCACCCCGCCGCCGCCGCCCAACGCCGCCGTTCGCCGGAGCCCCTCGCCGGAACCTCGCCGAGGTAGCCATGCCGCGTCTCTTTTTCTTCCCTCGGTTCTGTTTTTCTTATAAACCGTTCCGATTCTTTTCTTCTCTTATGATTCGTTTCTTTCCGGTTCTTTTCTAAACCGTTCCGGTTTTTCTAGATCGGTTTTTCGTTTCGGTTTTCTCTTCCAAAACCCTAGATCGGTTTCGTTTCCTTTTCCGATTTAGTTGCCTAGAGACCGTTCGCCGGACCGTTCGTCTTAACGAACGAGATCACCGAATTCCTCCGGCTAACGAACGTCCGTTCGTTTAACCGTTCGTCGTTTTTCTTTTCGTCGGATTTATTCCGTGATCGCGATTTCAGATCCGATCTTCTTTCTAGTTTAACTTCTCGCTCGTTTATCGGAATCAGGTGATTCAAGCGCCTAGAGTTTCGTTTCGAAACCGCCGTTCCGAATAATCAACTTAAAAAAAGTTTTGCTATGGTAAAATTTGACCTAGTTTCCTTTTGCTAGAACCGAGTTGTTTTCTTTTGCCGTTTGTTTTCCGTTTCTTTGTTCGATTCGATTCTTTTTGCAACCGGAGTTCTTAAGTTGAACTTTCTGGTTCGATCTTTTGTTCGAGTTTTACCTGTGCATTAGATGAGTACTTATTGTATGCTTGTTGTTTGTCTGCGATAGATCACCCGGAGTGCGCCGCCTGTTATTTCGAAGCTCTAGGTTTCGCGGATCCTCAGCAAGGCAAGTAACACTTTGATCATACCTTCTCATTGCCCAGTTTTTATTGCATTAGACCAATCCTCACACATTGCATGATTAGGGTCTATTTAAAACTATGGGATGGGAAGTAGTTGAGGTAGTACCTATTACCTATTTTACTTATGAAACCTTTGGGAGTTACTTCTACGTTTTCTTATTATGCCATGCTATGCTAGTAGACGTGGATTGGGTGAGTGATATCCATGACATATGTGAGTATTGTTAATTAATGGTTTTATCTAAGGTGGCAACTTAAATACACATCTGGGTGGATTGAGGCACCTGGTTTCTATCAGGACTTGCCTGTTTTTCTTTGGACCGCCACCCAGGCTCAAAGGGATCATAAGATCATTCATACTAGTAACTTCCGTGTGCAGCCACAAGCCATTATGGGCTCTAGCATAGTTGACTAAGTCGTGCGAACTCTTACAGTGGTAGACTAGCAGATGTAGGGGATGTAGGTTGGTACGGTCTATCACAACGTAAGGTGTGAGTGCTTCTGAAAGACTATGTCTCGGTCATCCGTCTCTCAAACATCATGTAGTGCGAGAAACCAACGGAGGCGATCGAGTCTTGTGGGGAAAAGTGCGCAAACCTCTACAGAGTGTACAAACTAATCATGATTAGCCGTGTCCCCGGTTATGGACATCTTGAGTATCTAGTTCTTGAATATCATGTGAATCTCATCATGTTAGTTTAATTAATATTGTTGGGTTTATAATTGTTCACTTAATTGGGATTGGAATGCTGTCAACCATTCTCGATGTTTCAACCACCATGATAGTTAAATAAATTTAATCCTCTGCAGTAGGGAAAAACTGGCTTTACGCAAAACTGTAACCATAGAGCTTTTCCACCAGCCATATATGCATGTAGTATAGGCTTATTCATTCATTATTCCCTATGTGTTACATTGCCAGCATATTCCATGTGCTGACCCGTTTTCGGGCTGCAACTTTCATGTTGCAGACTTTTCAGACGACGAGTAAGGTGCTTTTAGGACGTGGTTCTATACTCAGTGATGCAGTTGGAGTTGATGGACTCACTTATCTTCCAAGTCTTCCACTGTTATCGTTATTAGATGGCCTTAAGCCATATTTATTATAATAAGTTCTCTTTGAGACATTGATGTAATAAGTGTGTGATTGCTACTCTGTTATAAATCTTTCGAAGTACTGTGTGGTGTCAGCATTACTGATCCAGGGATGACACAGGAGCACAGAGACTTGACCATCCGAGGTCTGGTCGCTACAACCTCTTTACAAGGATCAATTGTCATACCATTCTAAGGTTCAGGCTTAACAATGTCGTCTCTCTAAATAGGTATGTCACTCAAGATTACCATCCCATATAACAAAAGCTAATAATAAGAGTAAGTCGTCATGGTGATCAATCCATTCCGCACCCGAATCATTACCTTGTATATGGTTTAGAAAATCTCGCATTCTAACACTCAGGCATCCTCACAAGCATTGCAGAAATTTCTCTTGTTCATGAACTGGGTTCGGATAGATCCATTGGTTTTGCATGCCAAACAAAACACCTATCGTTCCTTTCAACTCTCGGGTTTGCGTCAACTACTATAAAACATCTACTAAAGAATTATAGCTTCCTCTAGGGTCCTTCCTTCAGCAAGATTGTGCTTGCTTCTTGTTTGCTTCTTGTCAGATCTTGACGCACGTGGTAAAACTTGAACTCATCACTGGGTTGCAGCATGTATTAGGATATAGACAGAATAAAGACCTAAGAGGAAAACACTACCCATATGCTCATGCTAGCAACTAAAACTCCGACAACAACAAAAACAAACACTAAATTCACACAATTCACACAAGTCACCAAATCTATCCTAAATAATCACATCAAAAGAGCACATATGATCAATCAAAGCACCCAATTCCATAATACAAACAATCCACGAAATATGACAACACGGAAAGCAATGACCAACCAAACATATGATATATCACACAACACAAGCAAGACCTACAGGTAAGGTCACATCCACAAGAGATATGATCTCATTAGACTACCGCAAATCGTTTATCGAACACAACTTAGGACTGGTGGTCTGCCAACTAAACTCCTTAAATAGCGCTAATATAATTCCAAGGGTCAACTGTATTTGAAATGTAAAGATATGAGTACAAGAGTATGAACTAACAAGTAGACAACAAGTTGTAAAGTAAGTTTTTCACTCCTATGGCTTTTCTAATCCATTTTCTAGGGTCACGACCTACAGTCAAACACACTGCTCTGATACCATCTGTAACGACCCGAATCTGATAAGACTCGATGTCTCTGTGCTCACGGTGCTAGTCCCTGGATCGACTCGCTAGCACACACAGTACATATGAATATCAAATAACAAGTGCATCATTTACTACAACGTATGATCCATAATTCATAAAGTATTACAAACTGAGTAGCACATGGCTAACTTATTCAATAATAACAACGGAAAGGTAGCATAATCAACGATGAGTCCATCAATGCCCACTGGAGAACATGTTGAGACTCGCAACCCTACTATATCTCACTGATCATCTGAAAATCCTTCAACATGATAAGTTGCAGCCACAAGGGTCAATACATTGAATGTATTGGCAAATCACACAATATGATATAGCAAACCTACATCCACGAAGCAATGTATGACAAACAAAACACACAAGTTAGTTTGGAGAAGAATGTCTTCACCTACCACCACTACCTGAACTCACAACCGTCTCTAATTTACTCGCCCAAGATAACCCAAAGATTCTAAATAAACATGACCAGCACTTCAGAAGTATCTCAAGTGCGCTCTGTCAATGGAGCATTCTCTAGGAACAATAGAGCGCTCTGCCAAGGAGGCATTCACCTGATTTATGTTCCGAAAACTATACCTCGCCTCAAGTGCGCTCTATCAATGGCGCATTCTCTAGGGACAATAGAGCGCTCTGCCAGTGACACATTCACCTGGTTAATGATCCCGAGCCTACGGCTATAAAAACTCACCACTTTCATTGATCACTCGACACATGCCCGCGTCTACCATAGCAAGTTGATCACACCATCACATAACACAATCAATAACAAAACATGGCAACACGAGATACACATATCAAGCCAAACATTTATCATAGCAATGAAACCACACATGCATAACAGAATATAGGATGAGCAAAATCAAAAGTGCAAACTTGCCTTGAACGGTGCTGAAGTACTCTAACGATTAATTCCGATCCACTTCACACTTCGGACAATCTATACGATTAACGTAGGCACCGATAAATAAACTATGCTCACATAACACTAAAATAAAGTAAACAACAACGAATTCAAATAAAGACTTAAATAACAGAACTTAACAGTAGTAATATCTTATATACATGCTAGTATGAGCACAATGCAAAAAGAATCAACTAATTTGGATCTAAACTTTAAAAGATTCGGCTTCCGGAAGTTTGAATTCAAATTTAAACAAATTCAAATTTGAACTATGCAAAATTGTGAAATTATGGTATTACAGTATTCTCCTGGTCACTACAAGTACACAGGAAAAAGAATTGATGAATTTGGAGTTACGGATCTGAATATAAACCTAAATGAAAATACGATATGGGATCAGCAAAGAAAAATTATGCCACAATAGCGTTCTGGGAAGAACTGCCGCGGTACTGTGGATGTGCCACATTGCGCATTACTAGTGGCTGGATATGTTCGCTGCGGGGTCTAAACAGCGAACGGTCACAGCTTACAGAAAAACGGTCCGGGAAATAAAAAACAGATGATATAATCTGGACCGTTAGAGAGAGATCCGACGGATGGAAATGCTCACCGGAAAACAGAGGTTGTGTGGTTGCCGGACTTGAACGAGACGGTGGTGGCACGGCTCGGGCGTGGGCGACGGCGCTCCCCCCAGCGGTTCTCTGGCGAAGGCGAGGTGACGTGCTGACGCGGCGATCAACGGAGGTGACGATGGTAGTTCTAACGTCGAAGGAGGGGTCTCTCTGTGGCGAGCGGCGAACTGCTTCTGTCAACGACCGTCTGCTCGATTGGGTTCTCCACTGAGAAAAACAGAACATGAGGGAGATAGAGCGAAGCAGGGGAAACACGGCAGGGGAAACAGGAGGTGCTGGTACCCGCGATGGCGACGAAATTCACCGCGAAAGCTTCTGTCAGCGGCGCAAGTTCAGGGAGATCGGGAGGGAGGTGTAGGGCACGGGATCCTTTGATTTTTCCAAAAATCGGATGAGGAGCACACGGGCATCTATATATGTGTCAACTTGGAGACGGGACTACAGATGTGAGTGAATCCCCAACAGATTGGATTCAGGATTGGGTGTTCATGAGGAACACGCTGGACGTAGGAGATGAGACCGTGGGCCAGAGTGGTCAGCGACAGAAGGTGGAAAGAAGAAAAAACAAATAAGGGAGCTGCGGGGTGGGCTGTACGGTTGCACTGGAATGGGCCGGCCTGGTAGCGGCTGCTGCTTAGCACGCGCGTGGGCGAGGGATAGCTGGCCGCTGTGCGGCCCGACTGCACAGTGCGCGAGTTGTTTTAAAAAAAGACGTTCTACAGGAAGTAAATAAAGCTAAATAAATAGTAAATTAAATCCTAGAAAAATACCAGAATAGACAATAAACCATTATTGCTACATTATAAAATAGTGAACATTTTTACAACACAAATGCATTTTCGAAAAAAATTATATTATGCAAAACAAGCACATAAAGAGCATTATAATAACAACTATAAAATAATTTTGAGTTTCTACAAAGCAAAAATATTTTTTGCAAACTCCAGAATATATACTTAGCACTTTCCTAGTATAATTAATAGGGGAGAAGTCATATATCTCCACTCCAAATATTTTGCCTTAAGTTGCAATAACGATTTGAATAATCAGAAAATTTCAAATATGCATAGAAATCATGACGCAACATAATGATCCTATTAAGAATCCAAATCTAAAAATTTGGGATGTTACAGATATCTTTCGAACTGAGGAGTTAGCTTTACTTGCTCTGCAAGTAATGTTACCGCCGCGCTCAATTTTCAACTGTTGGGCTCATGTCATTCGGCCATTGGCTACTCCACATGTCCAATTTGGTCATTTCCCATCAAGGAAAGCTACGGCTATAAATAGCCACCCCGCTCCAACGTTGCCCGTTGGCTGCTCCGCTTAAGATTTCTGAGAAGATTGATTGAGCATCCCCTCTCCGAGTGATTTGAGCTTAAGATCCACTGAGAGAAAAATCAAGAGCCCAAACATAGACAGTGTTGAGCATCATAGTAGTTCTGAGTTAGAGTTCTTGTACCTATTACTCTTGAGAGTCGCGCACTCTCTAGACGGATAGGTGTCGGCTCGAGTGTTGAAGAGTTGTTATCTTCAGCGTGCAAGATCTTCAGCAACCAAGAGTGGTTGTGGTTTGCGAAGGTCGATCAAAGGTTTGGAGATCGCCGACAAGTATCTACCACGAGTGGAATCAACTGGAGTCTGATCAGGTCCGAATTGAAGGAAAATAGGGCGAAGAGAGTTTATCTTCCATGTTAAGTCACAACCCCTCCAACCAAACGTAGTCCTTTGGCAGAAGGGAGAACTGATCTACCAAATCCATCTGTCGCCGTCGAGAACCACTGGTTCATTCTACTTTACTGCACTACCTTCGGCAGTTTACTTTCATGCTCTGTGACGATAGTTTATCTAATATACTCTGTCTATTGCATTTCATTCACTCTATCATCCTCATCAGTTATTGTTAGTTGTTCACCCTGTTGTATTCTCCTCTGTCCCTTTAGTCATTCATATCATTTAGTTTTTTCTCCTCGTGTTCACCCTGTTTAGACTAGTGTGCTCCTCGTGTGTCTTGTCTTTCACCTCTTTAGTGTTAAGTTTCGTGCTTTCCTCTCACAGCTCATCTCATGTTATACCTATTTCTATTACATGTGTTTGCTTGTTGCATTACAATCATTTTAGTCAAACTTGTGATATCTCAAGCCCGTACCATAATTGCTTCCTATGTCAATAGAAATGCTCCGCAACATCGTGCTCGATTAAGTTCTTTTCTATCGTACTTGTTTCCACTGCTGTGTCCGAGATCAACTCAAAACTTTTGTAGGAAATTTTAAATCTCCCATTCACCCCCCTCTGGTTGATATACTCTCGGTCCTAACCATTGGCTATCTGATGGATGGATGTGTGCTATCTTCCTTGTCTTATTCTCTATTTGCATGATTTTTGTACCCTATGCTTGCCGATAATTCGCCGATGTGCACACTCTTGTCGCGAGCGCTTGAGAAACGGGTCCTTAGCAGCCTGCCGGAAGTGCTGCTGCCAACAAGGTCACACTTGAAGGTCACAGCGCAGCTACTCAAGTTGTCGAGCACACCCAAAACAAAGTAAGAGCACAGTTGATCATGACAAGGTTCCTTAGCATGAGGTTTCTCACACAAAGGCAAAAATTGTTCAAGGGAAAACTGCAACTACAACAACAAATTTGTTCTAAAGTTTTTCAACTTAGCTTTTCTTGCTGTACTTCTTGTTGTAGGATGATAACTTGAATGTCACTTGCGGTATCCATACCGACACTCCCCCCAGGGCGCTTGAACGCAAGGATACCTTCTGTTCTTTGAGAAAAATAAAGAAGAGAAAAAGAGGAGGCTAGTAACCTTGACGGTTCGTTAGGCATCTCGTAGAAGACAAAATGTAAGACAACCCTGCATACAACATGTGCAAACATTATGTATTTGACAAAGAACTGTAAAAACACTTATCTTTATTTCACTACACACAGGGTCTGTGCCTATATATGCACAAAGGATTACATGTCTTGCTGACAAATTTGTACAAAAGGGGCTCTCGGGGGGGGGGGGGGCATAACCGCGCCTTATGGGTAGAACTTGCGAAGATGCTCAATATTCCATGATTTGCGCACCGGTGTAACATCTTCGGTGTCCAAACGGACTGCATGTTTGATCCCTTCACGGACTGAATTCGACGAAGAACATGGTCACCTTCCTCAAAGCTCCGAGCATGCACTTTGCGGCTATGGTAGCGGTGCAAAGCTTGTTGATAGCATGCAGCATGCATAGCAGCCTGATATGCTCCATGCTATATTATCTACTATTTTGGACATTATTGGGCTTTATTATCCACTTTTATATTATTTTTGGGACTAACCTATTAACCGGAGGCCCAGCCCAGAATTGCTGTTTTTTTGCCTATTTCAGAGTTTCGTAGAAAAGGAATATCAAACAGAGTCCAAACGGAATGAAACCATCGGGAACATGATTTTTAAGAAGATTATGATCGAGGAGACTTGGACCCTACGTCAAGAAACAAGGGAGGAGGCCACGAGGTAGGGGGCGCGCCTACCCCCCAGGCGCGCCCTCCACCCTCGTGGGCCCCTTGTTGCTCCACCGACATACTCCTTCCTCCTATATATACCTAAGTACCCCCAAACGATCAGATACGGTGCCAAAAACCTAATTCCACCACCGCAACCTTCTGTACCCACGAGATCCCATCTTGGGGCCTGTTCCGGAGCTCCGCCGGAGGGGGAATCCATCATGGAGGGCTTCTACATCAAACACCATAGCCTCTCCGATGAAGTGTGAGTAGTTTACCTCAGACCTTCGGGTCCATAGTTAGTAGTTAGATGGCTTCTTCTCTCTTTTTGGATCTCAATACAATGTTCTCCCCCTCCCTCGTGGAGATCTACTCGATGTAAACTTTTTTTTGCGGTGTGTTTGTTGAGACCGATGAATTATTGGTTTATGATCAAGATTATCTATGAACAATATTTGAATCTTCTCTGAATTCTTTTATGTATGATTGGTTATCTTTGCAAGTCTCTTCGAATTATCAGTTTGGTTTGGCCTACTAGATTGATCTTTCTTGCAATGGGAGAAGTGCTTAGCTTTGGGTTCAATCTTGCGGTGTCCTTTCCCAGTGACAATAGGGGCAGCAAGGCACGTATTGTATTGTTGCCATCGAGGATAACAAGATGGGGTTTTTATCATATTGCATGAATCTATCCCTCTACATCATGTCATCTTGCTTAAGGCGTTACTCTATTTTCTTGAACTTAATACTCTAGATGCATGCTGGATAGCGGTCGATGAGTGGAGTAATAGTAGTAGATGCAGGCAGGAGTCGGTCTACTTATCACGAACGTGATGCCTATATACATGATCATACCTAGATATTCTCATAACTATGCTCAGTTCTGTCAATTGCTCCACAGTAATTCGTTCACCCACCGTAAAATACTTATGCTCTTGAGAGAAGCCACTAGTGAAACCTATGGCCCCCGGGTCTATCTTCATGATATCAATCTTCCAATACTTAGTTATTTCCTTTGCTTTTATTTTACTTTGCATCTTTATCACAAAAATACCAAAATCTCACTCTCGTAAGTGACCGTGAAGGGATTGACAACCCCTTATCGTGTTGGTTGCGAGGAGTTATTTGTCTTGTGCAGGTACGAGGGACTCGCGCGTAGCCTCCTACTTGATTGATATCTTGGTTCTCAAAACTGAGGGAAATACTTACGCTACTTTGCTGCATCATCCTTTCCTCTTCAAGGAAATCCAACGCAGTGCTCAAGAGGTAGCAAGAAGAATTTCTGGCGCCGTTGCCGGGGATGTCACATCCCTAGTTCTGGTATGCTCAAGGCTAGCTAGTCATGTGTGCATCATGTTTAAATTTTATTTAAATTTGAATTGGGGATTTGTAAAACCCTCAGAAACCATTTCTGGGAATGACCCAAATAAAAATTGCTCCAAAAGGGTCCAAGAAATGTTCATGTCTCTCTCTGAAAATATTGGGCAGAGATAAAAATCAAACCAATATTTTTGGGAGATCATAGGTATTTATTTTGGGCATTTGGAGTTAATGCATAATTATTTGCATTGGATATATAAATGTTATATATTTTTTATATGTCCAAAAGTTGTGCCATTTGTTTAGGAGCTCTGGAATAATACCATTAGCCCCTACAAAAATTGGCATAATTAAATAAAATGATTTAGTATTATTACTAAATCAAAACAAATGTCAGAAAATAGAAAAGAGAAATAAATGGGAAAACTTACCTGCACTTACCTCCCTGGCCTGGCCCAGTGGCCAACAGGCCGGCTCAGCCGACTGGCCAGCGCCAGTCGTCGTCTCCACCGCGCCAGGAGGACGCCGGGCGCGTGGTCGCCGCACGCCGCGCGCATGCGCGCCACGGCAGCTGCCTGCCTGCCCTCCGCTCTTCGACCTGGCCTCACCGAACGTCGCCACGCGACGCCCGCACCTCTCTCCCTCTCCCTTGCTCTCCCTCCTCCCCTGGATCTCTCCCTCTCTCGCGTCCGAACGCGGCCGCCGCCACCGACGATTACCACCGCGGCCACCGCCTCCCCCTCGCTCTCTCTCTGTGTCTGCAAGTTCCGCGCCGCCGTCTGCTACCTCCCCGTCGAGCCACGCGACGCGGGAAGCCCTGGAGAGCTGCCATCGCCGCCGTCTTCATCTCCGGCCGCCGGAGATCGCCCCGCCGTTCCGCTCGCGTCCGGCCTCCCCCGAGCTCTCCGAAGACTCCGCTGGATCCGCTGTGAGCTCTACTCCGTTTCCCCCTCCTCCCCGTGCTCGTTTGCCCCATCCAGCTAGGTCAACCACCGCGCCCGCGAGCTCCACGCCGCCGGCCATGGCGCCACGGTGGCCAGAGCCCAAGGCAGCCACTTCCTCGCGCGTCACCATGCTCCTGGTGACGCCAGGAGGCCGTAGATGCCCTCCGCAACCCCCGCCGTGCCCCGTAGCTCGCGCCCGCTCAAGGCCGAACTCCGGCCGCCGCCCTGAGCTCCGCTCCAGCGAGCTCCGGCGCCCCCGCAACCTCTCAAAAGCTCCCCTGGATGCGGACGACGACGGGCTATGCCCCGGTGGTCTTCGCGCGTCCATCCGCCGCTCGCAGCGCAAGTCCGGCGAGTCGCCGCCGCGGTTTTTGGTCGTCGCCGGCGAAACTCCGGCGACTGACGTGGCACGTCATTAGCGCCTAATCCCGCAACTTAAACCCACCCTAAGCCACTGACCGTGGGCCCCAGGGCCAGGTCAAACCCCAGTCAGTGCGGGTTTGACCGGGTTTAGCCCCTGTGTCACTGACGTGTGGCCCCCACACGTCAGGTTTGACCCCAGTCAGTGTTGTTGACTTGCTGACGCAAGCATGACGCAATGCTGACGCAGTTATTCATTTTCTGGATTTAATTTTAAACAGGAAATTCCAGAAAATGATTCAAACTTCAAAAATTCATATCAAATCAACCGTAGCTCAGATTGAAACAAGTTATATATGAAAAATCATCAGAAAAATGCAAGGAACCCATTTACGCTAGTTTCTTGCATGAAAAACCAACCTATACTTGCTGTATAAGTGAAAACGTAATAATGACATGTTATATACTTCACTTGGGGTTTGCATATGAACCCTTGGTTCATATGAACTTCAACCAAATAAACTCTAGCTGCATTAGCTCAAACAGCATCACATCCTCATGCCATGTTCATGCATCATATTGTTGCATATGATTGTGTATTGATTGCCGACACCATTCCTTCTCGATAGGTCCTGCTCCGGAGACCGTTCCAGAGTACCTGTCTGTGAAGCAGTGCCTCCTTTGCTGATCTACCAGGCAAGCAAACCCCCTTGTTCATTCCGATATGATCCCTCTCTCGCTCCTGCTCTCTTTTATTGCATTAGGACAACAGCGAATCAACTGCTACTTTATGCTGCGGTAGTTGAACCCATTCCTCTGCATGACCTGTCATTGCCACAGTAAATAGTTGAAACCCACTAGCATGTGTAGGAGTTGATTGAGCCATGTTGTGCTTCTACCATGCCATGCCTGCTATTGCTTAGAGTTGTGTCAGGTCTGATTCATTGGGAATGGATTGGAGTGATATGATATGTTCTGATGCTGAGAGTTAAGTGTGTGAACACGATTTGGTAAAGGTAGCGGTGAGAGGCCATGTAGGAGTACATGGTGGGTTGTCTCATTGGAACCGTCCCTAAGCACTGAGTTCTATGTATGTTGTCCAATGACTCGATACTACCACACATCGGGTTCCGGTAACTCGACCCCTCTCGACTTATTAACCAACTTAATCTCTGTCCAGGAGTTGCAAATAGTTTCTGGTGTTTGTAGGTAGTGTTAGTGGTCTACCGAGTGGCACCCGGCCAGGTGGGCTTGGGACAGACTAGGCACACGTGGCCCGGTGTACCGAGTGGCACCCGGATGGTGGGCTCGGGAACCTTGTACACATCGTTTGGGGCCGTGAGCGACACCCCGGCCGGATCTCCTCGCGGATGGAACCCGAATAGGCGATGAACCTGGACTAGAGTCTTGTGTGGTTAGTCAGGTCGTGGCCGACACCCTCGCCAGGCTTCCGCTTGAAGGTTGCCGAGATACATGACGTGTACATGGTGATAAGTGGTGAGAGCGTGTGTGAAGAAGTACACCCCTGCAGGGTTATCATGATCTATTCGAATAGCCGTGTCCTCGGTTATGGACTTCTTGGATGCTTACGTGGTACATAGACAACTTGAAGTGGATACTCTAAACTGCTCAAGATAAGTGTGAGTGCTATGGATGGCCTTCTCGTAGTGAGACGGGGATGAATCCATAGTAGTGTATTGATGTGGTGATTAGTGGACTCGTGTGCGCCTTTTCAAAAGAGTTACCAACAGTCGTAGAACAGGATAGCCACAGAGTCAAAGCTGGCTTGCTGCAACTAAACCCCACATTACCTTCTTGATACAAATGCATGTATGATAGGATCTGATGTAAGTCTTGCTGAGTACCTTTGTACTCATGTTGCTTTATTTATGTTTTTGCAGCGGAGACTTCGGTCTTACTAGTTACGTGGACTTCGACAAGTAGCTTGTACCTCAGCTACGATCTTGATCAGAGGTTGTAGATAGTCAGGCGTTTCAGCCTTTTTCTTTTGTAGTTGTCTGTACTCAGACATGTAATGCTTCTGCTTGTTGCTTGTATGCTCTGAATGATGGGTCATGTGACCCCTGTTTGTATTTAATGCTATGTGGCTCTTCTGGGCCTTATCTATATAAGTTTGCGTTATGTTGTGATGCCATATTGTACAGCACATACTTGCATGTTATGCGTACGTGTAACGTGTATTGCTATGTGTGGGATCCGACTATCTAGTCGTTTATCCTTGGCAGCCTTTCATATGGGGAAATGTAAGTCTAGTGCTTCTGAGCGATAGTAGTCCGCTACAGCCCGGTTCACCGGAGTCCTGCTAGCCCAGCACTACTGCTCGGAACACTTGACTGGCCGGCATGTGTTTCACCTCATTCCTGTGTCTGTCCCCTTTGGGGAAATGTCACGCGGTGTTATCCGGAGTCCTGCCTACCCTGCTACAGCCCGGGTTACCGGAGTCCTGTTAGCCCAGTGCTACAGCCCGGATTTATACGTTGTTGACCGACATGCTCGATGTGATTCATGTATGCCTGTCCTCATGTCATTCGGCCATTGGCTACTCCACATGTCCAATTTGGTCATTTCCCATCAAGGAAAGCTACGGCTATAAATAGCCACCCCGCTCCAACGTTGCCCGTTGGCTGCTCCGCTTAAGATTTCTGAGAAGATTGATTGAGCATCCCCTCTCCGAGTGATTTGAGCTTAAGATCCACTTAGAGAAAAATCAAGAGCCCAAACATAGACAGTGTTGAGCATCATAGTAGTTCTGAGTTAGAGTTCTTGTACCTATTACTCTTGAGAGTCGCGCACTCTCTAGACGGATAGGTGTCGGCTCGAGTGTTGAAGAGTTGTTATCTTCAGCGTGCAAGATCTTCAGCAACCAAGAGTGGTTGTGGTTTGCGAAGGTCGATCAAAGGTTTGGAGATCGCCGACAAGTATCTACCACGAATGGAATCAACTGGAGTCTGATCAGGTCCGAATTGAAGGAAAATAGGGCGAAGAGAGTTTATCTTCCATGTTAAGTCACAACCCCTCCAACCAAACGTAGTCCTTTGGCAGAAGGGAGAACTGATCTACCAAATCCATCTGTCGCCGTCGAGAACCACTGGTTCATTCTACTTTACTGCACTACCTTCGGCAGTTTACTTTCATGCTCTGTGACGATAGTTTATCTAATATACTCTGTCTATTGCATTTCATTCACTCTATCATCCTCATCAGTTATTGTTAGTTGTTCACCCTGTTGTATTCTCCTCTGTCCCTTTAGTCATTCATATCATTTAGTTATTTCTCCTCGTGTTCACCCTGTTTAGACTAGTGTGCTCCTCGTGTGTCTTGTCTTTCACCTCTTTAGTGTTAAGTTTCGTGCTTTCCTCTCACAGCTCATCTCATGTTATACCTATTTCTATTACATGTGTTTGCTTGTTGCATTACAATCATTTTAGTCAAACTTGTGATATCTCAAGCCCGTACCATAATTGCTTCCTATGTCAATAGAAATGCTCCGCAACATCGTGCTCGATTAAGTTCTTTTCTATCGTACTTGTTTCCACTGCTGTGTCCGAGATAAGCTCAAAACTTTTGTAGGAAATTTTAAATCTCCCATTCACCCCCCTCTGGTTGATATACTCTCGGTCCTAACCATTGGCTATCTGATGGATGGATGTGTGCTATCTTCCTCGTCTTATTCTCTATTTGCATGATTTTTGTACCCTATGCTTGCCGATAATTCGCCGATGTGCACACTCTTGTCGCGAGCGCTTGAGAAACGGGTCCTTAGCAGCCTGCCGGAAGTGCTGCTGCCAACAAGGTCACACTTGAAGGTCACAGCGCAGCTACTCAAGTTGTCGAGCACACCCAAAACAAAGTAAGAGCACAGTTGATCATGACAAGGTTCCTTAGCATGATGTTTCTCACACAAAGGCAAAAATTGTTCAAGGGAAAACTGCAACTACAACAACAAATTTGTTCTAAAGTTTTTCAACTTAGCTTTTCTTGCTGTACTTCTTGTTGTAGGATGATAACTTGAATGTCACTTGCGGTATCCATACCGACACTCCCCCCAGGGCGCTTGAACGCAAGGATACCTTCTGTTCTTTGAGAAAAATAAAGAAGAGAAAAAGAGGAGGCTAGTAACCTTGACGGTTCGTTAGGCATCTCGTAGAAGACAAAATGTAAGACAACCCTGCATACAACATGTGCAAACATTATGTATTTGACAAAGAACTGTAAAAACACTTATCTTTATTTCACTACACACAGGGTCTGTGCCTATATATGCACAAAGGATTACATGTCTTGCTGACAAATTTGTACAAAAGGGGCTCTCGGGGGGGGGGGGGCATAACCGCGCCTTATGGGTAGAACTTGCGAAGATGCTCAATATTCCATGATTTGCGCACCGGTGTAACATCTTCGGTGTCCAAACGGACTGCATGTTTGATCCCTTCACGGACTGAATTCGACGAAGAACATGGTCACCTTCCTCAAAGCTCCGAGCATGCACTTTGCGGCTATGGTAGCGGTGCAAAGCTTGTTGATAGCATGCAGCATGCATAGCAGCCTGATACGTCTCCAACGCATATATAATTTTTGATTGCTCCATGCTATATTATCTACTATTTTGGACATTATTGGGCTTTATTATCCACTTTTATATTATTTTTGGGACTAACCTATTAACCGGAGGCCCAGCCCAGAATTGCTGTTTTTTTGCCTATTTCAGAGTTTCGTAGAAAAGGAATATCAAACAGAGTCCAAACGGAATGAAACCATCGGGAACATGATTTTTAAGAAGATTATGATCGAGGAGACTTGGACCCTACGTCAAGAAACAAGGGAGGAGGCCACGAGGTAGGGGGCGCGCCTACCCCCCAGGCGCGCCCTCCACCCTCGTGGGCCCCTTGTTGCTCCACCGACATACTCCTTCCTCCTATATATACCTAAGTACCCCCAAACGATCAGATACGGTGCCAAAAACCTAATTCCACCACCGCAACCTTCTGTACCCACGAGATCCCATCTTGGGGCCTGTTCCGGAGCTCCGCCGGAGGGGGAATCCATCATGGAGGGCTTCTACATCAAACACCATAGCCTCTCCGATGAAGTGTGAGTAGTTTACCTCAGACCTTCGGGTCCATAGTTAGTAGTTAGATGGCTTCTTCTCTCTTTTTGGATCTCAATACAATGTTCTCCCCCTCCCTCGTGGAGATCTACTCGATGTAATCTTTTTTTTGCGGTGTGTTTGTTGAGACCGATGAATTATTGGTTTACGATCAAGATTATCTATGAACAATATTTGAATCTTCTCTGAATTCTTTTATGTATGATTGGTTATCTTTGCAAGTCTCTTCGAATTATCAGTTTGGTTTGGCCTACTAGATTGATCTTTCTTGCAATGGGAGAAGTGCTTAGCTTTGGGTTCAATCTTGCGGTGTCCTTTCCCAGTGACAATAGGGGCAGCAAGGCACGTATTGTATTGTTGCCATCGAGGATAACAAGATGGGGTTTTTATCATATTGCATGAATCTATCCCTCTACATCATGTCATCTTGCTTAAGGCGTTACTCTATTTTCTTGAACTTAATACTCTAGATGCATGCTGGATAGCGGTCGATGAGTGGAGTAATAGTAGTAGATGCAGGCAGGAGTCGGTCTACTTATCACGAACGTGATGCCTATATACATGATCATACCTAGATATTCTCATAACTATGCTCAGTTCTGTCAATTGCTCCACAGTAATTCGTTCACCCACCGTAAAATACTTATGCTCTTGAGAGAAGCCACTAGTGAAACCTATGGCCCCCGGGTCTATCTTCATGATATCAATCTTCCAATACTTAGTTATTTCCTTTGCTTTTATTTTACTTTGCATCTTTATCACAAAAAGACCAAAATCTCACTCTCGTAAGTGACCGTGAAGGGATTGACAACCCCTTATCGTGTTGGTTGCGAGGAGTTATTTGTCTTGTGCAGGTACGAGGGACTCGCGCGTAGCCTCCTACTTGATTGATATCTTGGTTCTCAAAACTGAGGGAAATACTTACGCTACTTTGCTGCATCATCCTTTCCTCTTCAAGAAAATCCAACGCAGTGCTCAAGAGGTAGCAAGAAGAATTTTTGGCGCCGTTGCCAGGGATGTCACATCCCTAGTTCTGGTATGCTCAAGGCTAGCTAGTCATGTGTGCATCATGTTTAAATTTTATTTAAATTTGAATTGGGGATTTGTAAAACCCTCAGAAACCATTTCTGGGAATGACCCAAATAAAAATTGCTCCAAAAGGGTCCAAGAAATGTTCATGTCTCTCTCTGAAAATATTGGGCAGAGATAAAAATCAAACCAATATTTTTGGGAGATCATAGGTATTTATTTTGGGCATTTGGAGTTAATGCATAATTATTTGCATTGGATATATAAATGTTATATATTTTTTATATGTCCAAAAGTTGTGCCATTTGTTTAGGAGCTCTGGAATAATACCATTAGCCCCTACAAAAATTGGCATAATTAAATAAAATGATTTAGTATTATTACTAAATCAAAACAAATGTCAGAAAATAGAAAAGAGAAATAAATGGGAAAACTTACCTGCACTTACCTCCCTGGCCTGGCCCAGTGGCCAACAGGCCGGCCCAGCCGACTGGCCAGCGCCAGTCGTCGTCTCCACCGCGCCAGGAGGACGCCGGGCGCGTGGTCGCCGCACGCCGCGCGCATGCGCGCCACGGCAGCTGCCTGCCTGCCCTCCCCTCTTCGACCTGGCCTCACCGAACGTCGCCACGCGACGCCCGCACCTCTCTCCCTCTCCCTTGCTCTCCCTCCTCCCCTGGATCTCTCCCTCTCTCGCGTCCGAACGCGGCCGCCGCCACCGACGATTACCACCGCGGCCACCGCCTCCCCCTCGCTCTCTCTCTGTGTCTGCAAGTTCCGCGCCGCCGTCTGCTACCTCCCCGTCGAGCCACGCGATGCGGGAAGCCCTGGAGAGCTGCCATCGCCGCCGTCTTCATCTCCGGCCGCCGGAGATCGCCCCGCCGTTCCGCTCGCGTCCGGCCTCCCCCGAGCTCTCCGAAGACTCCGCTGGATCCGCTGTGAGCTCTACTCCGTTTCCCCCTCCTCCCCGTGCTCGTTTGCCCCGTCCAGCTAGGTCAACCACCGCGCCCGCGAGCTCCACGCCGCCGGCCATGGCGCCACGGTGGCCAGAGCCCAAGGCAGCCACTTCCTCGCGCGTCACCATGCTCCTGGTGACGCCAGGAGGCCGTAGATGCCCTCCGCAACCCCCGCCGTGCCCCGTAGCTCGCGCCCGCTCAAGGCCGAACTCCGGCCGCCGCCCTGAGCTCCGCTCCAGCGAGCTCCGGCGCCCCCGCAACCTCTCAACAGCTCCCCTGGATGCGGACGACGACGGGCTATGCCCCGGTGGTCTTCGCGCGTCCATCCGCCGCTCGCAGCGCAAGTCCGGCGAGTTGCCGCCGCGGTTTTTGGTCGTCGCCGGCGAAACTCCGGCGACTGACGTGGCACGTCATTAGCGCCTAATCCCGCAACTTAAACCCACCCTAAGCCACTGATCGTGGGCCCCAGGGCCAGGTCAAACCCCAGTCAGTGCGGGTTTGACCGGGTTTAGCCCCTGTGTCACTGACGTGTGGCCCCCACACGTCAGGTTTGACCCCAGTCAGTGTTGTTGACTTGCTGACGCAAGCATGACGCAATGCTGACGCAGTTATTCATTTTCTGGATTTAATTTTAAACAGGAAATTCCAGAAAATGATTCAAACTTCAAAAATTCATATCAAATCAACCGTAGCTCAGATTGAAACAAGTTATATATGAAAAATCATCAGAAAAATGCAAGGAACCCATTTACGCTAGTTTCTTGCATGAAAAACCAACCTATACTTGCTGTATAAGTGAAAACGTAATAATGACATGTTATATACTTCACTTGGGGTTTGCATATGAACCCTTGGTTCATATGAACTTCAACCAAATAAACTCTAGCTGCATTAGCTCAAACAGCATCACATCCTCATGCCATGTTCATGCATCATATTGTTGCATATGATTGTGTATTGATTGCCGACACCATTCCTTCTCGATAGGTCCTGCTCCGGAGACCGTTCCAGAGTACCTGTCTGTGAAGCAGTGCCTCCTTTGCTGATCTACCAGGCAAGCAAACCCCCTTGTTCATTCCGATATGATCCCTCTCTCGCTCCTGCTCTCTTTTATTGCATTAGGACAACAGCGAATCAACTGCTACTTTATGCTGCGGTAGTTGAACCCATTCCTCTGCATGACCTGTCATTGCCACAGTAAATAGTTGAAACCCACTAGCATGTGTAGGAGTTGATTGAGCCATGTTGTGCTTCTACCATGCCATGCCTGCTATTGCTTAGAGTTGTGTCAGGTCTGATTCATTGGGAATGGATTGGAGTGATATGATATGTTCTGATGCTGAGAGTTAAGTGTGTGAACACGATTTGGTAAAGGTAGCGGTGAGAGGCCATGTAGGAGTACATGGTGGGTTGTCTCATTGGAACCGTCCCTAAGCACTGAGTTCTATGTATGTTGTCCAATGACTCGATACTACCACACATCGGGTTCCGGTAACTCGACCCCTCTCGACTTATTAACCAACTTAATCTCTGTCCAGGAGTTGCAAATAGTTTCTGGTGTTTGTAGGTAGTGTTAGTGGTCTACCGAGTGGCACCCGACCAGGTGGGCTTGGGACAGACTAGGCACACGTGGCCCGGTGTACCGAGTGGCACCCGGATGGTGGGCTCGGGAACCTTGTACACATCGTTTGGGGCCGTGAGCGACACCCCGGCCGGATCTCCTCGCGGATGGAACCCGAATAGGCGATGAACCTGGACTAGAGTCTTGTGTGGTTAGTCAGGTCGTGGCCGACACCCTCGCCAGGCTTCCGCTTGAAGGTTGCCGAGATACATGACGTGTACATGGTGATAAGTGGTGAGAGCGTGTGTGAAGAAGTACACCCCTGCAGGGTTATCATGATCTATTCGAATAGCCGTGTCCTCGGTTATGGACTTCTTGGATGCTTACGTGGTACATAGACAACTTGAAGTGGATACTCTAAACTGCTCAAGATAAGTGTGAGTGCTATGGATGGCCTTCTCGTAGTGAGACGGGGATGAATCCATAGTAGTGTATTGATGTGGTGATTAGTGGACTCGTGTGCGCCTTTTCAAAAGAGTTACCAACAGTCGTAGAACAGGATAGCCACAGAGTCAAAGCTGGCTTGCTGCAACTAAACCCCACATTACCTTCTTGATACAAATGCATGTATGATAGGATCTGATGTAAGTCTTGCTGAGTACCTTTGTACTCATGTTGCTTTATTTATGTTTTTGCAGCGGAGACTTCGGTCTTACTAGTTACGTGGACTTCGACAAGTAGCTTGTACCTCAGCTACGATCTTGATCAGAGGTTGTAGATAGTCAGGCGTTTCAGCCTTTTTCTTTTGTAGTTGTCTGTACTCAGACATGTAATGCTTCTGCTTGTTGCTTGTATGCTCTGAATGATGGGTCATGTGACCCCTGTTTGTATTTAATGCTATGTGGCTCTTCTGGGCCTTATCTATATAAGTTTGCGTTATGTTGTGATGCCATATTGTACAGCACATACTTGCATGTTATGCGTACGTGTAACGTGTATTGCTATGTGTGGGATCCGACTATCTAGTTGTTTATCCTTGGCAGCCTTTCATATGGGGAAATGTAAGTCTAGTGCTTCTGAGCGATAGTAGTCCGCTACAGCCCGGTTCACCGGAGTCCTGCTAGCCCAGCACTACTGCTCGGAACACTTGACTGGCCGGCATGTGTTTCACCTCGTTCCTGTGTCTGTCCCCTTTGGGGAAATGTCACGCGGTGTTATCCGGAGTCCTGCCTACCCTGCTACAGCCCGGGTTACCGGAGTCCTGTTAGCCCAGTGCTACAGCCCAGATTTATACGTTGTTGACCGACATGCTCGATGTGATTCATGTATGCCTGTCCTCATGGGTTAGTGCCGCTTTGGGTTCTTGACTAGCCATGTCGGCCCGGGTTCTCTGTCATATGGATGCTAGCGACACTATCATATACGTGAGCCAAAAGGTGCAAACGGTCCCGGGCCAGGTAAGGTGGCACCCGTGGGAATACCGTGCGTGAGGCCGCAAAGTGATATGATGTGTTACATGCTAGATCGGTGTGACTTAGGATCGGGGTCCCGACAGCTTTGGTATCAGAGCCTGACTGCCTGTAGGATTTCCAAGCCAACCTGTTCGAAGTTGAGTCTAGAAATTCTTTAGTTATATAAGGGAATTGATTGTGGAAGGGAACGTAAGGCTCTTTTTACTCCTTATATCTCATGCCCTTCTGATCTGAGTCATCCTATCTTTCCAACGGGGTTAAGGAACTAGGCTTCCTCTTCTATCTATCAGGATCGCGTGTTACTACTCCGTAGTCTCTTAGGATTGGTTGATGAGAGTCATATCCCAGTTCAAGTACCTCCGGTGTAGTCTGTTTAGTAATATTTCAGAACCTTGTGTGATGATGTTGATTATGGTGCTACCCCGTCTTTTGCAGAATGTCTCATATTGAGCATTTTACTGCCGTTATGCTGCCGGAATTATCCTAGGAGTTTGAGAGATACTAAATTCTTGTGCTACCTTCTGCATCCTATAGTTGATGCTGAATCCATCCTTGTTTTCCTTGGTTTCGTTCTTCAGGATGTCATCAGTTAAACGAAGTTCTATTGCTCGTAGCCAGAACCACGGAGATGGTAGGGATGAGGAACCTCCCGATCAGTCTTCGTTGGCAAAGTTCATGTTAGAGGTTGAGATGAACAAGCGTGAGACCAACCACTTGTTGGCACGTATCGAGGAGAACACCACACCTCAGTTCAAAGGGTCTGCAACCATTCATGACTTCATTCACTTGCACCCACCCACTTTTCATCATTCTATTGAGCCACTCGATGCAGATGACTGGCTTCGTAGTATCACACACAAGCTGCGTTCTGCGAACGTAGCTGATGGTGACAAGGTCATCTATGCTGCATACCATCTGGAGGGTCCTGCTAGTCTTTGGTGGCAGAACTATGAGGCTATGCTTCCAGTTGGTCAGATACCTACCTGGAGAGAATTCACTGAGGCTTTTCGCGAGCATCACATTCCTGAAGCCCTCATCGATCACAAGAGAGAAGAGTTCTGTAGTTTCACCCAGGGTAAGATGGCTGTTGATGCTTACAGTAGAGAGTTTGAGAATCTCGCCCGCTATGCTACAGAAGAAGTGTCCACAAACGCCAAGAAGCAAGCTAGGTTCCGGAAGGGTCTCAACCCCAAGTTGCGTCGTGATCTCCATTTGCACCAATGCAATACATTCCAGGCTCTTGTGAACAAGGCCATTAATGCGGAGACAGCTCAGCTCACCTACGAGGAGTCTCGCAAGCACACCCGTGATTTGGTTTCTTCCTCCGGTTCTTGTTCTCAGAAGCGCCGGATTTGGATTCCGAACTCCGCTCTTCCACCCGGTTATTCACCGAGGCCATCTTATGTGGCGCCTCACCCAGTTCAGTTATATGCTCCACCCAGACCTATTGGTAGACCGCCTGCCAATGCGGGTCCACGTCCAACCTCAGGGACTTGCTTCACATGCGGAGAGCCAGGACACTATGCACGTGACTGCTCTCAAGCCAGTTATGCTCCACCCCCGCCCGAGAAGTCTGTTGGCCGTGATAAGCCACCATGCAAGATTATTAATGTCAAGTCAGCTCCCATTGAACGTGGTCGTGTGCATCACGTCTCAGCTGAAGACGCTCATGATGATCCAGATGTCGTTCTAGGTACACTCCTTGTCAACTGTCATCCAGCTTCGGTTCTTTTCGATACCGGAGCATCTCACTCCTTCATCTCTGAAGGCTATGCTCGTTTGCACGACATGTCATTTTGTGATATGCCAACTCCACTTGAAATCCAAACTCCAGGGTCTAGATGGCAAACTACCAGAATAAGCCATGGTAATGAAATCCTTGTCGATAGACTTGTATTCCTTGCATCACTTATAGCCCTCAAGTCTACAGATATTAACATCATCTTGGGTATGGACTGGATGAAAGCTCATTATGCCAAGATTGATTGTTACACCAGGTCTGTTCAGCTTACACACCCATCTGGCAAGATAGTCACTGTCTCTACTAGAGTTGCCAAGCGTCAACTCTATTCTCTTAACGCCAACCCTCTTCCAGACCTTGAAGATATCCCGGTAGTCCGTGACTTTCCGGATGTCTTTCCAGAAGAACTGCCAGGTATTCCACCTGACAGAGATGTAGAGTTCGTCATAGATCTTATCCCAGGAACCGCTCCAATCTCTAGGAGACCTTACAAGATGGCACCCTTAGAACTAGCCGAGCTTAAGAAACAACTTGATGAGTCCTTGCAAAAGGGTTTCATCCATCCTAGTTCTTCTCCCTGGGCTTGCCCCGTTCTCTTTGTCAAGAAGAAGGATGGTACGGACCGGATGGTTGTAGATTATCGTCCCGTTAATTTGGTCACGATAAAGAACAAGTATCCGCTCCCCAGGATCAACGACCTGTATGATCAGCTCGCTGGATCCTCAGTCTTTTCCAAGATGGATTTAAGGTTAGGCTACCACCAAATCAAGATCAGAAACGGGGACATTCCTAAAACGGCTTTTGTCACTCGTTATGGCCAGTACGAGTACACCGTCATGTCCTTTGGTCTAACCAATGCTCCAGCTACCTTCTCCCGCTTGATGAACTCGATCTTCATGGAGTATTTAGATAAGTTCGTCGTGGTTTACCTCGATGATATCCTTATTTACTCGAAGAACGAGGAAGAGCATGCCGAACATCTTAGACTTGTGCTAGAAAAACTCAGAGAGCACCGCCTTTATGCCAAGTTCTCCAAGTGCGAATTTTGGTTGCCAGAAGTGACCTATCTAGGCCACGTGATCTCTGGTAAGGGCATTGCTGTCAATCCCGAAAGAATTCAGGCCGTTCTTGATTGGACTCCACCTGAAACAGTTAAACAAGTTAGGAGTTTCCTTGGTCTAGCCAGCTATTGTCGCCGCTTCGTTGAGAACTTCTCCAAAGTAGCCAAACCCCTCACGGAACTTCTCAAGAAAGATAAAAAGTTTGAGTGGTCCCCACAGTGTGAGTACAGTTTTCAGGAACTGAAAAGACGCCTGACTTCTGCTCCCATACTTGTGCCACCGGATTTCACTAAGGACTTTGTTATCTACTGTGATGCCTCACGACAGGGACTAGGTTGCATTCTTATGCAGGATCGTCATGTGATTGCCTATGCATCTCGACAATTGCATCCACATGAGGATAATTATCCTACACATGATCTGGAGCTTGCAGCCGTAGTCTATGCACTTAAGACATGGCGACATTACCTTCTTGGTAAACGTTGCGAGATTTACACCGATCACCAAAGTCTCAAGTATATCTTCACCCAACCAGATTTGAACCTTAGGCAAAGACGTTGGTTGGAGTTGATCTCAGATTACGACTTAGGGATTACCTACACCCCAGGCAAGGGCAATGTCGTGGCTGATGCGTTAAGTCGTAAGTCCTATTGCAACAATCTTATGTTGCAGCAGGGCCAACCCCTTCTTCATGAGGAATTCTGTAAGCTTAACCTTCACATCGCTCCTCATGGATTCCTTTCTACCTTGGTGGCGAAACCTACTCTTGTGGATCATATCATAGAAGCCCAGAAGCATGATACGGGGATTACCCGGATCAAGAGAAACATTGCCAAGGGCATTGCTGGTAGTTTCTCTGTAGATGATCGAGGTGTTGTCCTCTTCGAGAACCGTTTGGTGGTTCCCAAGAAGCAACATGTTCGACAGTTGATCCTTAAGGAGGCGCATGAATCCCCTCTCACGATTCATCCCGGTAGTACTAAGATGTATCAGGACCTACGCCAGAGGTTCTGGTGGACTAGGATGAAGAGAGAAATCGCTGAGTTCATTGCTAACTGTGACGTTTGTCGTCGCGTTAAGGCAGAGCATCAAAGGCCTGCTGGCACCCTTCAGCCTTTAGCTATTCCTGAATGGAAATGGGATAAGGTTGGTATGGACTTCATCACCGGCTTTCCCAGGACCAAGAAAGGGAATAATGCTATCTTCGTAGTCATTGATCGTCTTTCCAAAGTGGCTCACTTCCTACCTGTTCGAGAGAATATCACCGCTAGTCAGCTCGCTGACTTATATATTTCTCGAATAGTTTCACTTCATGGTGTTCCACTAGAGATCAATTCAGACCGTGGTAGTCTTTTCACTTCTCATTTCTGGGAGAGTTTCCAAACTGCCATGGGCACCCATCTTTCCTTCAGCACCGCTTTCCACCCTCAATCAAGTGGTCAGGTGGAAAGGGTCAACCAAATTCTCGAAGACATGCTTAGATCTTGCGTTATCTCATTCGGTATGGATTGGGAGAAGTGTCTTCCTTTCGCCGAGTTTGCTTATAACAATAGCTACCAATCCAGTCTCAAGAGAGCTCCTTTTGAGATTCTGTATGGACGAAGATGTCGAACACCTTTGAACTGGTCAGAAACCGGTGAAAGACAATTCTTTGGACCGGATATGATCCAGGAGGCAGAAGAGCAAGTTCGCATCATTCGTGAGAATTTGAAAACAGCCCAATCTCGTCAAAAGAGCCAGTATGACCGTCGTCATAAGGAAGTGGCTTATGAAGTTGGCGACAAGGCTTACCTTCGGGTTACTCCTTTGAAGGGTACCCATCGATTCGGTATCAAGGGCAAGTTGGCTCCTCGTTACATTGGTCCTTTTCGCATTCTCGCTAAACGAGGAGAGGTTGCCTACCAGTTGGAACTACCGCCACACTTTTCTCGAGTACATGATGTCTTCCACGTCTCTCAACTCAGGCGTTGCTTCTCGGATCCCATCCGCGGAGTGGACCACGAAACGCTTGATCTCCAAGATAACCTCACATATCGAGAGTACCCTGTTCGCATTCTTGATCAAGCAGAGCGTGTTACTCGACGTCAGAACATCAAGTTTCTCAAAGTTCAGTGGTCTCATCATTCCGAGAGAGAAGCTACCTGGGAGCGTGAAGATCGTCTTCGACTGGAATACCCCGCCTTCTTTCCGTCGACACCGGAATCTCGGGACGAGATTCTTTCGAGTGGGGGCGAGTTGTCACATCCCTAGTTCTGGTATGCTCAAGGCTAGCTAGTCATGTGTGCATCATGTTTAAATTTTATTTAAATTTGAATTGGGGATTTGTAAAACCCTCAGAAACCATTTCTGGGAATGACCCAAATAAAAATTGCTCCAAAAGGGTCCAAGAAATGTTCATGTCTCTCTCTGAAAATATTGGGCAGAGATAAAAATCAAACCAATATTTTTGGGAGATCATAGGTATTTATTTTGGGCATTTGGAGTTAATGCATAATTATTTGCATTGGATATATAAATGTTATATATTTTTTATATGTCCAAAAGTTGTGCCATTTGTTTAGGAGCTCTGGAATAATACCATTAGCCCCTACAAAAATTGGCATATTTAAATAAAATGATTTAGTATTATTACTAAATCAAAACAAATGTCAGAAAATAGAAAAGAGAAATAAATGGGAAAACTTACCTGCACTTACCTCCCTGGCCTGGCCCAGTGGCCAACAGGCCGGCCCAGCCGACTGGCCAGCGCCAGTCGTCGTCTCCACCGCGCCAGGAGGACGCCGGGCGCGTGGTCGCCGCACGCCGCGCGCATGCGCGCCACGGCAGCTGCCTGCCTGCCCTCCCCTCTTCGACCTGGCCTCGCCGAGCGTCGCCACGCGACGCCCGCACCTCTCTCCCTCTCCCTTGCTCTCCCTCCTCCCCTGGATCTCTCCCTCTCTCGCGTCCGAACGCGGCCGCTGCCACCGACGTTTACCACCGCGGCCACCGCCTCCCCCTCGCTCTCTCTCTGTGTCTGCAAGTTCCGCGCCGCCGTCTGCTACCTCCCCGTCGAGCCACGCGACGCGGGAAGCCCTGGAGAGATGCCATCGCCGCCGTCTTCATCTCCGGCCGCCGGAGATCGCCTCGCCGTTCCGCTCGCGTCCGGCCTCCCCCGAGCTCTCCGAAGACTCCGCTGGATCCGCTGTGAGCTCTACTCCGTTTCCCCCTCCTCCCCGTGCTCGTTTGCCCCGTCCAGCTAGGTCAACCACCGCGCCCGTGAGCTCCACGCCGCCGGCCATGGCGCCACGGTGGCCAGAGCCCAAGGCAGCCACTTCCACGCGCGTCACCGTGCTCCTGGTGACGCCAGGAGGCCGTAGATGCCCTCCGCAACCCCCGTCGTGCCCCGTAGCTCGCGCCCGCTCAAGGCCGAACTCCGGCCGCCGCCCTGAGCTCCGCTCCGGCGAGCTCCGGCGCCCCCGCAGCCTCTCAACAGCTCCCCTGGATGCAGACGACGACGGGCTATGCCCCGGTGGTCTTCGCGCGTCCATCCGCCGCTCGCAGCGCAAGTCCGGCGAGTCGCCGCCGCGGTTTTTGGTCGTCGCCGGCGAAACTCCGGCGACTGACGTGGCACGTCATTAGCGCCTAATCCCGCAACTTAAACCCACCCTAAGCCACTGACCGTGGGCCCCAGGGCCAGGTCAAACCCCAGTCAGTGCGGGTTTGACCGGGTTTAGCCCCTGTGTCACTGACGTGTGGCCCCCACACGTCAGGTTTGACCCCAGTCAGCGTTGTTGACTTGCTGACGCAAGCATGACGCAATGCTGACGCAGTTATTCATTTTTCTGGATTTAATTTTAAACAGGAAATTCCAGAAAATGATTCAAACTTCAAAAATTCATATCAAATCAACCGTAGCTCAGATTGAAACAAGTTATATATGAAAAATCATCAGAAAAATGCAAGGAACCCATTTACGCTAGTTTCATGCATGAAAAACCAACCTATACTTGCTGTATAAGTGAAAACGTAATAATGGCATGTTATATACTTCACTTGGGGTTTGCATATGAACCCTTGGTTCATATGAACTTCAACCAAATAAACTCTAGCTGCATTAGCTCAAACAGCATCACATCCTCATGCCATGTTCATGCATCATATTGTTGCATATGATTGTGTATTGATTGCCGACACCGTTCCTTCTCGATAGGTCCTGCTCCGGAGACCGTTCCAGAGTACCTGTCTGTGAAGCAGTGCCTCCTTTGCTGATCTACCAGGCAAGCAAACCCCCTTGTTCATTCCGATATGATCCCTCTCTCGCTCCTGCTCTCTTTTATTGCATTAGGACAACAGCGAATCAACTGCTACTTTATGCTGCGGTAGTTGAACCCATTCCTCTGCATGACCTGTCATTGCCACAGTAAATAGTTGAAACCCACTAGCATGTGTAGGAGTTGATTGAGCCATGTTGTGCTTCTACCATGCCATGCCTGCTATTGCTTAGAGTTGTGTCAGGTATGATTCATTGGGAATGGATTGGAGTGATATGATATGTTCTGATGCTGAGAGTTAAGTGTGTGAACACGATTTGGTAAAGGTAGCGGTGAGAGGCCATGTAGGAGTACATGGTGGGTTGTCTCATTGGAACCGTCCCTAAGCACTGAGTTCTATGTATGTTGTCCAATGACTCGATACTACCACGCATTGGGTTCCGGTAACTCGACCCCTCTCGACTTATTAACCAACTTGATCTCTGTCCAGGAGTTGCAAATAGTTTCTGGTGTTTGTAGGTAGTGTTAGTGGTCTACCAAGTGGCACCCGGCCAGGTGGGCTTGGGACAGACTAGGCACACGTGGCCCGGTGTACCGAGTGGCACCCGGATGGTGGGCTCGGGAACCCTGTACACATCGTTTGGGGCCGTGAGCGACACCCCGGCCGGATCTCCTCGCGGATGGAACCCGAATAGGCGATGAACCTGGACTAGAGTCTTGTGTGGTTAGTCAGGTCGTGGCCGACACCCTCGCCAGGCTTCCGCTTGAAGGTTGCCGAGATACATGACATGTACATGGTGATAAGTGGTGAGAGCGTGTGTGAAGAAGTACACCCCTGCAGGGTTATCATGATCTATTCGAATAGCCGTGTCCTTGGTTATGGACTTCTTGGATGCTTACGTGGTACATAGACAACTTGAAGTGGATACTCTAAAATGGTCAAGATAAGTGTGAGTGCTATGGATGGCCTTCTCGTAGTGATACGGGGATGAATCCATAGTAGTGTATTGATGTGGTGATTAGTGGACTCGTGTGCGCCTTTTCAAAAGAGTTACCAATAGTCGTAGAACAGGATAGCCACAGAGTCAAAGCTGGCTTGCTGCAACTAAACCCCACATTACCTTCTTGATACAAATGCATGTATGATAGGATCTGATGTAAGTCTTGCTGAGTACCTTTGTACTCATGTTGCTTTATTTATGTTTTTGCAGCGGAGACTTCGGTCTTACTAGTTACATGGACTTCAACAAGTAGCTTGTACCTCAGCTACGATCTTGATCGGAGGTTGTAGATAGTCAGGCATTTCAGCCTTTTTCTTTTGTAGTTGTCTGTACTCAGACATGTAATGCTTCTGCTTGTTGCTTGTATGCTCTGAATGATGGGTCATGTGACCCCTGTTTGTATTTAATGCTATGTGGCTCTTCTGGGCCTTATCTATATAAGTTTGCGTTATGTTGTGATGCCATGTTGTACAGCACATACTTGCATGTTATGCGTACGTGTAACGTGTATTGCTATGTGTGGGATCCGACTATCTAGTTGTTTATCCTTGGCAGCCTTTCATATGGGGAAATGTAAGTCTAGTGCTTCTGAGCGATAGTAGTCCGCTACAGCCCGGTTCACCGGAGTCCTGCTAGCCCAGCACTACTGCTCGGAACACTTGACTGGCCGGCATGTGTTTCACCTCGTTCCTGTGTCTGTCCCCTTTGGGGAAATGTCACGCGGTGTTATCCGGAGTCCTGCCTAGCCTGCTACAGCCCGGGTTACCGGAGTCCTGTTAGCCCAGTGCTACAACCCGGATTTATACGTTGTTGACCGACATGCTCGATGTGATTCATGTATGCCTGTCCTCATGGGTTAGTGCCGCTTTGGGTTCACGACTAGCCATGTCGGCCCGGGTTCTCTGTCATATGGATGCTAGCGACACTATCATATACGTGAGCCAAAAGGTGCAAACGGTCCCGGGCCAGGTAAGGTGGCACCCGTGGGAATACCGTGCGTGAGGCCGCAAAGTGATATGATGTGTTACATGCTAGATCGGTGTGACTTAGGATCGGGGTCCCGACAGGGGAGTCCACGCAAAAGTCAACATACCAAGTACCCATCACCATCCCTTATCTCCCACATTACATTATTTGCCATTTGCCTCTCCTTTTCCTCTCCCCCACTTCACCCTTGTCGTTTTATTCGCCCTCTCTTTTCCATTCGCCTTCTTGTTTTTGCCCCTCGTGCTCTCTATCGTTATGTCTGAAATTGGGGAAATTATTGCCGATATGGACAATAATAATATCATAGTAAATTTTGATGCTCCTGCTGAAGAACCCCCTACCTTGCATACAAAAAGATTTCGAATTGGTAGTGGTAATATTATTGGAAAAGGAGTTATTCAAGATTTCTTTGCTTGTGCCGGTACTTCGCCTTTTTTGGGCGGTTCTATTCTCCATAGAACTAGTAGTCTTGCGGATGCTATTACCATGCTTATAGTTGAACTTGAAAGGCAATGTATGCACATGCATCCTGGCATACAGAGAATTTTTCTAGAATTCTCTAATATTGAGCATTTTTCTGTTAAGCATGCCACCACTATCTTTTTGGCTCATGAGTTTAGATTTATAATAAAAGAGGCCAAAGCAATCTTTTCGCATTATAGGGTAGAATCTAGTCATCCTCCCATTGAAGCTATCCTTTTTAATCAAGAAGTCATGATGCATTTACAATCTTTAGATCATATTGCTTATAACGAAAATCTTAGGAAAAAGGTTCCCGCCGATGTTCTAGTTGATAGAATTTCTGAGCTTAATGATAATTTTGCTATTGAGAATAATGGATTAGGTTTTCCTCTTGAGCGAAGGCTTTTGACTTTTTGCCAAAAGAATGCTCTTAATGATGAATTGGTTGTGCATTACAAAGGGCCTAGGGTGGAACCCATACCTCCCGAGACTGATCTTGGGGACTTTTGTCCCATTAAATTTAGCCCTTTTGATTATTTTTGCTTGCCTCAAAGAAAACTTGCTGCTGAATGTAGAGAATATGAGAAAAGTTTTCATGACTTATCATA
Source organism: Aegilops umbellulata (assembly GCA_032464435.1). Taxonomy (NCBI): domain Eukaryota; kingdom Viridiplantae; phylum Streptophyta; class Magnoliopsida; order Poales; family Poaceae; genus Aegilops; species Aegilops umbellulata. The sequence continues at coordinate 179,115,132 of CP136055.1, read as the reverse complement.
CCACTATTATGCCAATACCTAGATCTATCCTTGCTATTATGCCTAGCTAGGGGCGTTAAACGATAGCGGTTGTTGGGAGGCAACCCAATTTTATTTTTTTGTTTTTTTGCATTTTGCTTCTGTTTAGGAATAAATATTTGTTCTAGCCTCTGGTTAGATGTGTTTTTATGTTTTCATTAGTGTTTGTGCAAAGTTAAACCTATAGGATCTTCTTGGATGATAGTTATTTGATCTTGCTGTAATTTCCAGAAACTTTCTGTTCACGAAAAAAATTGTTAAAATTCACTAGAACGTGATAAAATACTGATTCCAATTGCTTCTGATCAATAAACAAATTTTATAGGTCTTCCTATTTTGGTAGGTTTTTTGGAGTTCCATAAGTTTGCGTTAGTTACAGATTACTACAGACTATTCTGTTTTTGACAGATTCTGTTTTTCGTGTGTTGTTTGGTTATTTTGATGAATCTATGGCTAGTAAAATAGTTTATAAACCATAGAGAAGTTGGAATACAGTAGGTTTAACACCAATATAAATAAAGAATGAGTTCATTACAGTACCTTGAACTGGTCTTTTGTTTTCTTTCGCTAACGGAGCTCACGAGATTTCTGTTAAGTTTTGTGTTGTGAAGTTTTCAAGTTTTGGGTGAAAGATTCTGATGGATTATGGAACAAGGAGTGGCAGGAGCCTAAGCTTGGGGATGCCCATGGCACCTCCAAGATAATCTAAGGACACCAAAAAGCCAAAGCTTGGGGATGCCCCGGAAGGCATCCCCTCTATCATGATATGTGTTTTGCTTGGAGCGTCTTGTATGATTTGAGTCTTTATTTAGTTTGCCACAATCATCCTTGATGTACACACCTTTTTAGAGAGCCATACATGATTTGGAAATTGTTAGAATACTCTATGTGCATCACTTATATCTTTTGAGTTATATAGTTTTGCTCTAGTGCTTCACTTATGTCTTTTAGAGCACGGTGGTGGATTTGTTTTATAGAAACTATTGATCTCTCATACTTCACTTTGATTATTTTGAGAGTATTAAATAGCATGGTAATTTGCTTAAATAATCCTAATATGCTTGGTATTCAAGATCTATAAAACTTCCTTATGAGTGTGTTGAATACTAAGAAAAGTTTGATGCTTGATAATTGTTTTGAGATATAAAGATGGTGATATTAGAGTCATGCTAGTTGAGTAGTTGTGAATTTGAGAAATACTTGTGTTAAAGTTTGTGATTCCCGTAGCATGCACGTATGGTGAACCGTTATGTGATGAAGTCAGAGCATGATTTATTTATTGATTGTCTTCCTTATGAGTGGCTGTTGGGGACGAGCGATGGTATTTTCCTACCAATCTATCCCCCTAGGAGCATGTGCGTAATACTTTGCTTTGATAACTTGTAGATTTTTGCAATAAGTATATGATGTCTTTATGACTAATGTTGAGTCCATGGATTATACGCACTTTCTCCCTTCCACCATTGCTAGCTTCTCTAATACCGCGCACTTTTCGCCGGTATCATAGACCCACCATATACCTTCCTCAAAACAGCCACCATACCCACCTATCATGGCATTTTCATAGCCATTTCGAGATATATTGCCATGCAACTTTCCACCGTTCGGTTTATTATGACACGCTCCATCATCGTCATATTGCTTAGCATGATAATGTAGTTGACATTGTATTTGTGGCAAAGCCACCATTCATAATTCTTCCATACATGTCACTCTTGATTCATTGCATATCCCAGTACACCGCCGGAGGCATTCATATAGAGTCATATTTTGTTCTAAGTATCGAGTTGTAATTGTTGAGTTGTAAGAAAATAAAAGTGTGATGATCATCATTATTAGAGCATTGTCCCAAGTGAGGAAAGGATGATGGAGACTATGATTCCCCCACAAGTCGGGATGAGACTCCGGACTAAGTAAAAAAAGAGAAAAGAGGCCATAAAAAAAGAGAAAAGGCCCAAATAAAAAAATGAGAGAAAAAGAGAGAATGGACAATGTTACTATCCTTTTACCACACTTGTGCTTCAAAGTAGCACCTTGATCTTCATGATAGAGAGTCTCTCATTTTGTCACTTTCATATACTAGTGGGAATTTTTCATTATAGAACTTGGCTTGTATATTCCAATGATGGGCTTCCTCAAAATGCCCTAGGTCTTCGTGAGCAAGCGAGTTGGATGCACCCCCACTTAGTTTCTTTTGTTGAGCTTTCATATACTTATAGCTCTAGTGCATCCGTTGCATGGCAATCCCTACTCACTCACATTGATATCTATTGATGGGCATCTCCATAGCCCGTTGATACGCCTAGTTGATGTGAGACTATCTTCTCCTTTTTGTCTTCTCCACAACCACCATTCTATTCCACATACAGTGCTATATCCATGGCTCACGCCCATGTATTGCGTGAAGATTGAAAAACTTTGAGAATGTCATCAGTATGAAACAATTGCTTGGCTTGTCATCGGGGTTGTGCATGATTTAAATTCTTTGTGTGGTGAAGATAGAGCATAGCCAGACTATATGATTTTGTAGGGATAACTTTCTTTGGCATGTTATTTTGAGAAGACATGATTGCTTTGTTAGTATGCTTGAAGTATTATTATCTTTTATGTCAATATTAAACTTTTGTCTTGAAACTTTCGGATCTGAATATTCATATCACAATTAAGAATAATTACATTAAAATTATGGCAAGTAGCACTCCGCATCAAAAATTCTTCTTTTATCATTTACCTACTCGAGGACGAGCAGGAATTAAGCTTGGGGATGCCTGATACGTCTCCAACGTATCTATAATTTTTGATTGCTCCATGCTATATTATCTACTGTTTTGGACATTATTGGGCTTTATTATCTACTTTTATATTATTTTTGGGACTAACCTATTAACCGGAGGCCTAGCCCAGAATTGTTGTTTTTTGCCTATTTCGGAGTTTCGCAGAAAAGGAATATCAAGCGGAGTCCAAACGGAATGAAACCTTTGGGAACGTGATTTTAAGGAAGATTATGATCCATGAGACTTGGACCCTACGTCAAGAAACAATGGAGGAGGCCACGAGGTAGGGGGCACGCCTACCCCCCCACGCGCACCCTCCACCCTCGTGGGCCCCTTGTTGCTCCACCGACATACTCCTTCCTCCTATATATACCTATGTACCCCCAAACGATCAGATACGGAGCCAAAAACCTAATTCCACCACCGCAACCTTCTGTACCCATGAGATCCCATCTTGGGGCCTGTTCCGGAGCTCCACCGGAGGGGGCATCCACCACGGAGGGCTTGTACATCAAACACCAAAGCCTCTCCGATGAAGTGTGAGTAGTTTACCTTAGATCTTCGGGTCCATAGTTAGTAGCTAGATGGCTTATTCTCTCTTTTTGCATCTCAATACAATGTTCTCCCCCTCTCTCGTGGAGATCTATTCGATGTAATCTTCTTTTTGCGGTGTGTTTGTTGAGACCGATGAATTATGGGTTTATGATCAAGATTATCTATGAAAAATATTTGAATCTTCTCTGAATTCTTTTATGTATTAATGGTTATCTTTGCAAGTCTCTTCGAATTATCAGTTTGGTTTGGCCTACTAGATTGATCTTTCTTGCAATAGGAGAAGTGCTTAGCTTTGGGTTCAATCTTGCGGTGTCCTTTCCCAGTGACAGTAGGGGCAGCAAGGCACGTATTGTATTGTTCCTATCGAGGATAACAAGATGGGGTTTTTATCATATTGCATGAATATATCCCTCTACATCATGTCATCTTGCTTAAGGCGTTACTCTATTTTCTTGAACTTAATACTCTAGATGCATGCTGGATAGCGGTCGATGAGTGGAGTAATACTAGTAGATGTAGGCAGGAGTCGGTCTACTTGTCACGGACGTGATGCCTATATACATGATCATACCTAGATATTCTCATAACTATGCTCAATTCTGTCAATTGCTCAACAGTAATTCGTTCACCCACCGTAAAATACTTATGATCTTGAGAGAAGCCACTAGTGAAACCTATTGCCCCCGGGTCTATCTTCATCATATCAATCTTCCAATATTAGTTATTTCCTTTGCTTTTATTTTACTTTGCATCTTTATCACAAAAATACCAAAAATATTATCCTATCATATCTATCAGATCTCACTCTCATAAGTGACCGTGAAGGGATTGACAACCCCTTATCGCGTTGGTTGCGAGGAGTTATTCATTTTGTGCAGGTACGAGGGACTCGCGCGTAGCCTCCTGCTGGATTGATACCTTAGTTCTCATAATTGAGGGAAATACTTACGCTACTTTGCTGCATCATCCTTTCCTCTTCAAGGAAATCCAACATAGTGCTCAAGAGGTAGCACAGCCTAGGGACGATCTTCCTCGAGGGGCACGGCATCATCATTCCGTATTTGCTCTTACTCAGCTTCATCAAAAGCTTGGACTCGAGGTGACCCATATGTGAGTTCCATGGGGAGCACCGCTTCTGCACCATAGACCAGGGAGATGGGTGCCTCACAAGTGGCTCGACTTGGTGTCGTCCTGGGTGACCAAAGAACCTCCGGCCACTCATTGATCCAACCTCTTCCACACTTGTGCAGCCTATGAAATGTTCTTGTCTTGAGTCCTCGCAGCACTTCTGCATTTGCCCTCTCGATCCGGCCATTGCTTTTGAGGTGAGGAATTGATGCAAAACATATTTTGCTACCAAGGTCTTGGCAGCATTGCATGAAGGCGTGACTCGTGAACTACGTGTCGTTGTCGGTGATCACCTGGCTGGGCACACCAAAAACGGCAAACTAGTCCTTCGAAAAACTTGGCGGCTCACTATGTTGTTACCTATCTCACTGGCTACCTTAGGCCACTTTGTGAACTTGTTGATTTGTATGTACAAGTACTCAAAGCCCCCGATAGCACGGGGGAAGGGGCCGTGGATGTAGAGCCCCCAGACCAAGAAGGGCTAGGAGAGAGGGATTTTCTGAAGAGCCTAAGCTGGTTGATGAATGTTCTTGGCGTGGAATTGGCATGCTTCGCACCTTGTTACCACAACTACTGCACCTTGAAGGTCCATCGGCCAGTAGAACCCTTGACGGAAAACCTTGCCGACAAGTGTGTGGGACCCGATATGCGACGACACAGCCCTTCATGCATCTCTGTCACCAGCTTCTATCCATATTCCTGGCACATGCACCTCAATTTCACCCCATTCAGTCTCTTTCTATATAGAATGCTATCAACAAACTGATACATACTTGACTGGCAGGCTACTTTCTCAACTTTTTCTTGTTCATCGGGAAGTTGACCCGTCTGAATGTAATGGACGATTTGTTGTGCCCATGCCGGAGCCTGTGGCTCGATGACAAGGACTAAAGGCATGTCTTTCTCTGCGGGAGCGCTTGTCTCGATGGCAAGGGCCTCAAGCCTTGTCGGAGCCTGCTGCTCACCGGCAAGCGTCTTGATGTTTCGGACAACTTCCTTCCCAATGGCTGTAGGAAGCTCTGCTAGAAAGTACTCACCAGAATTCAACTTCCCTCTCTTTTTTGTCCTCGTCGATGGTGCAACTTAGGGTTCATTCAAATGGAGCACAAAGGTACCTAGTTCCATAGGTAATTGATTGGTGATACGCTTCGACAAGTCATCGGCAATGTTGTTCTCAGGACGAGGAACATGCTCTGGCTGTTGACCATCAAAGTACGCTTCCAACTTCCTCGCTTAATCCATATACGCATCCATCAATGGGCTTTGGTAATCCTTGTTTACCTACTTTAGCAATAACCGCGTGTCGCCTCTGATGATCAACTTTCTGATACCAAGGTGATTGCAATGCGGAGTCCGGCAAGCAATCCTTCATACTCAGTAGTGTTGTTGGTGGCCTGCTCTCGGGGAAACTTCGTTTGTGTTGGGGAACGTAGTATTACAAAAAAAATTACCTACGATCATGCAAGATCTATATAGGAGAAGCATAGCAACGAGACGGGAGAGTGTGTCCACGTACCCTCGTAGACCGAAAGCGGAAGTGTTAGCTCAACACGGTTGATGAGGTCGAACGTCTTCGCGATCCAACCGATCAAGCACCGAACGTATGACACCTCCGAGTTCTGCACACGTTCAGCTCGATGACATCCCTCGAACTCTTGATCCAGCAAAGTGTTGAGGGAGAGTTCCGTCAGCACGATGGCGTGGTGATGGTGATGGTGAAGTGACCCGCGCAGGGCTTCGCTCAAGCACTACGTGAATATGACCGGAGGCGTATACTTTGGAGGGGAGCGCCGCACATGGCTAACAATGTTTGTTGTGTGTTCTAGGCGCCCCCTCCCCACATATATATATATATATAGGTGGGAGGGGGAGGGGGACAGCCATGGGGCACCCCAAGTAGGAGGAATCCTACTTGGGGGCCTCCTCCAATTCGGCATCCCCCTTTCCTTATCTCCGGAGGGGGGAAGGAAAGAGCAGAGAGGGGAAAGGAAGGGGGAATCCTATTCCCTCTATTTCCTTTCCTCCTCCCCTTTTCCTTTGTCCACTTAGATCAGCCCATATGGGGGTGCACCAGCCCACAAGGGGCTGGTCTGTCCTGCCCTAGGCCCAATAAGGCCCCTATCTTTGCCGGGGGGGGGGGGTGCCCGGAACCTCTTCCGGTGATCCGATACGTACCCGGTACCCCCAGAACACTTTCGGTGTCCGAATACTATCGTCCTATATATGAATCTTTACCTATCGACCATTTTGAGACTCCTCGTCATGTCCATAATCTCATCCGAGACTCCAAACAACATTCGGTCACCAAATCACATAACTCATATAATACAAATCGTCATCGAACGTTAAGCATGCGGACCCTATGGGTTCGAGAACTACGTAGACATGACCGGGACACATCTCTGGTCAATGACCAATAGCGGAACCTAGATGCTCATATTGGTTCCTACATATTCTACGAAGATCTTTATTGGTCAAACCGCATAACAATATACGTTATTCCCTTTGTCGTCGGTATGTTACTTGCCCGAGATTCGATCGTCGGTATCCTCATACCTAGTTCAATCTCGTTACCGGAAAGTCTCTTTACCCTTCCATAATGCATCATCCCGCAACTAACTGATTAGTCACATTGCTTGCAAGGCTTATAGTGATGTACATCACCGAGAGGGTCTAGAGATACCTCTCCGATACACGGACTGACAAATCCTAAACTCGATCTATGCCAACTCAACAAACACCATTGGAGACACCTGTAGAGCATCTTTATAATCACCCGGTTACGTTGTGATGTTTGATAGCACACAAGGTGTTCCTCCGGTATTCGAGAGTTACATAATCTCATTGTCAGAGGAACATGAATAAGTCATGAAGAAAGCAATAGCAATAAAACTAAACGATCATTATGCTAAGCTAACGGATGGGTCTTGCCCATCAAATCATTCTCTAATGATGTGATCCCGTTCATCAAATGACAACACATGTCTATGGTTAGGAAACTAAACCATATTTGATTAACGAGCTAGTCAAGTAGAGGCATACTAGGGACACTCTGTTTTGTCTATGTATTCACACATGTACTAAGTTTCCGGTTGATACAATTCTAGCATGAATAATAAAAATTTATCATGATATAAGGAAATATAAATAACAACTTCATTATTGCCTCTAGGGCATATTTCCTTCAGTCTCCCACTTGCACTAGAGTAAATAATCTAGTTCACATCGTCATGTGATTTAACACCAATAGTTCACATCTTTATGTGATTAGTTCACATCTCCATGTGACAAACACCCAAAAGGGTTTACTAGAGTCAATAATCTAGTTCACATCGCTATGTGATTAACACCCAAAGAGTACTAAGGTGTGATCATGTTTCGCTTGTGAGAGAAGTTTAGTCAACGGGTCTGCCACATTCAGAGCCGTATGTATTTTGCAGATTTTCTATGTCTACAAGGCTCTGCACAGAGCTAATCTAGCTAATTGCTCCCACATTCAATATGTATCCAGATTGAGACTTAGAGTCATCCGGATTAGTGTCAAAAGTTGCATCAACGTAACCCTTTACGACGAACTTTTTGTCATCTCCATAACCGAGAAACATGTCCTTATTCCACTAAGGATAATTTTGACCGTTGTCCAGTGATCCACTCCTGGATCACTATTGTACCCTATTGCCGAACTCATGGTGAGGTACACAATAGGTCTGGTACACAACATAGCATACTTTATAGAACCTATGACTGAGGCATAGGAAATGAATTCATTCTCTTTCTATTTTCTGCAGTGGTCGGGCATTGAGTCTGACTCAACTTCACACCTTGCAACACAGGCAAGAACTCCTTCTTTGACTGTTCCATTTTGAACTACTTCAAAATATTGTCAAGGTATGTACTCATTGAAAATACTTTATCAAGCGTCCTGATCTACCTCTATAGATCTTGATGCTCAATATGAAAGCACCTTTACTGATGTCTTTCTTTGAAAAAACCCCTTTCGAACACTCCTTTATGCTTTGCAGACAAATTCTACATTATTTTTGATGAATAATATGTCATTCACATATACTTATCAGAAATGTTGTAGTGCTCCCACTCACTTTCTTGTAAATACAGGCTTCACCACAAGTCTATATAAAACCATATGCTTTGATCACACTATCAAAGCGTATATTCCAACTCCGAGATGCTTGCACCAGTCCATAAATGGATCGCAGGAGCTTGCACACTTTGTAAGCACCCTTTGGATCGAAAAAGCCTTTTGGGTGCATCATATACAACTCTTCTTTAAGAGATCCATTAAGGAATGCAGTTTTGACATCCATTTGCCAAATTTCATAATCATAAAATGCGGAAATTCCTAACATGATTCGGACAGACTTAAGCATCGCTACGGGTGAGAAGGTCTCATCATAGTCAACTCCTTGAACTTGTCGAAAACCTTTTGCGACAAGTCGAGCTTTGTAGACAGTAACATTACCGTCAACGTCAGTCTTCTTCTTGAAGATACATTTATTCTCTATGGCTTTCCGATCATCTGGCAAGAAATCAAAGTCCATACTTTGTTCTCATACATGGATCCCATCTCAGATTTCATGGCCTCAGGCCATTTCGCGGAATCTGGGCTTGTCATCGTTTCCTCATAGTTCGTAGGTTCGTCATGGTCAAGTAACATGACTTCCAGAATAGGATTACTGTACCACTCTGTTGCAGATCTGACTCTGGTTGATCTACGAGGTTCGATAGTAACTTGATCAGAAGTTTCATGATCAACATCAGTAGCTTCCTCACTAATTGGTGTTGGAATCACTAGAACTGATTTCTATGATGAACTACTTTCCAATAAGGGAGCAGATACAGTTACCTCATCAAGTTCTACTTTCCTCCCACTCACTTATTTCGAGAGAAACTCCTTCTCTAGAAAGGATCCACCCTTAGCAACAAAAACAATCTGTGATAGAAGGTGTACCCAACAGTTTCTTTTGGGTATCCTATGAAGACGCACTTCTCTGATTTGGATTTGAGCTTATTAGGCTGAAATTTTTTCACATAAGCATCGCCGCCCCAAACTTTAAGAAACGACAGCTTAGATTTCTTGCCAAACCACCATTCATATGGTGTCGTCTCAACGGATTTAGATGGTGCCCTATTTAACGTGAATGTAGTTGTCTCTAATGCACAACCCCAAAACGATAGTGATAAATCGGTAAGAGACATCATAGATCGCACCATATCTAATAAAGTACAGTTATGACGCTCGGACACACCATTACGCTGTGGTGTTCCAAGTGGCGTGAGTGGCGAAACCATTCCACATTGTTTCAAATGAAGACCAAACTCGTAACTCAAATATTTGACTCCGCGATCAGATCATAGAAACTTTATTTTCTTGTTATGATGATTTTCCACTTCACTCTGAAATTCTTTGAACTTTTCAAATGTTTCAGACTTATGTTTCATCAAGTAGATATACCCATATCTGCTCAAATCATCTGTGACAGTCAGAAAATAGTGATACCTGCCGCGAGCCTCAACACTCATCGGATCGCATACATCAGTATGTATTATTTCCAGTAAGTCAGTTGCTCGCTCCATTGTTCTGGAGAATGGAGTCTTAGTCACCTTGCCCATGAGGCATGGTTCGCAAGCATCAAGTGATTCATAATCAAGTGATTCCAAAAGCCCATCAGCATGGAGTTTCTTCATGCGCTTTACACCAATATGACCTAAACGACAGTGCCACAAATTTGTTGCACTATAATTATCAACTTTGCATCTTTTGGCATCAATATTATGAATATGTATATTATTATGATCAAGTTTCAATAAACCATTTATATTAAGTGTATGACCATAGAAGGTTTTATTCATGTAAACAGAACAACAATTATTCTTTGACTTAAATGAATAACCGTATTGCAATAAACATGATCCAATCATATTCATGCTCAATGCAAACACCAAATAACATTTATTTTGGTCCAACACTAATCTCGAAGGTTGAGGGAGTGTGCGATGGTGATCTTATCAACCTTGGAATCATTTCCAACACTCATCGTCACTTTGCCCATAACTAGTCTGTGTTCATTTTGCAACTCCTATTTTTAGTTAGTAATCTTAGCAACTAAACCAGTATCAAATACTGAGGGGTTGCTATAAACACTAGTAAAGTACACATCAATAACATGCATATCAAATATACTTTTGTTCACTTTGCCATCCTTCTTATCCGCCAAGTACTTAGGGCAGTTCCACTTCCAGTGACCATTTCCATCGCAGTAGAAGCACTCAGTTCCAGGCTTGGGTCTAGCTTTGGGCTTCTTCATGGGAGTGGCAACTTGCTTGCCGTTCTTCTTGAAGTTCCCTTTCTTTCCCTTGCCCTTTTACTTGAAACTAGTGGTCTCGTCAACCATCAACATTTGATGCTTTTCTTGAGTTCTACCTTCGTTGATTTTAGCATCATGAAGAGCTCGGGAATCGTTTTCGTCATCCCTTGCATATTATAGTTCATCATTAAGTTCTAGTAACTTGGTGATAGTGACTAGAGAACTTTGTCAATTACTATCTTATCTGGAAGATTAACTCCCACTTGATTCAAGCAATTGTAGTACCCAGACAATCTGAGCATATGCTCACAGGTTGAGCTATTCTCCTCCATCTTGTAGGCAAAGTATTGTCAGAGGTCTCATACCTCCCGACACGGGCATGCGTATGAAATACCAATTTCAACTCTTAGAACATCTTATATGCTCTGTGGCGTTCAAAACGTTTTTGAAGTTCCGGTTCTAAGCCGTAAAGCATGGTGCACTAAACTATTAAGTTGTCATCATACCGAGCTTTGTCAAACATTCATAATGTGTGCATCTGCTCCTGCAATAGGTCTGTCACCTAGCGGTGCATCAAGGACATAATTCTTTTGTGCAGCAATGAAAATAATCCTCAGATTACGGACCTAGTCCGCATCATTGCTACTATCATCTTTCAACAAAGTTTTTCTCTAGGAACATATCAAAAATAAACGGGGAGCTACATCGCGAGCTATTGATCTACAAGATAGTTATGCAAATACTATCAGGACTAATTTCATGATAAATTAAAGTTCAATTAATCATATTACTTAAGAACTCCCACTTAGATAGACATCCCTCTAATCATCTAAGTGATCACGTGATCCATATCAGCTAAACCATGTCCGATCATCAGCTAAACCATGTCCGATCATCCCGCTAATCATCTAAGTGATCACGTGATCCATATCAGCTAAACTATGTTGATCAGATCTACTATATGATTCACGCTCGACCTTACTGTCTCAGTGTTCCGAGGCCGTATCTGCATATGCTAGGCTCATCAAGTTTAACCCGAGTATTCTGCATGTGCAAATCTGGCTTGTACCCGTTGTATGTGAACGTAGAGCTTATCACACCCGATCATCACGTGGTGTCCCGGCACGACGAACTGTCGCAATGGTGCATACTCAGGGAGAACACTTATACCTTGAAACTTAGTGAGAGATCATCTTATAATGCTACCGCCGTACTAACCAAAATAAGATGCATAAAGGATAAACATCACATGCAATCAATATAAGTGTGTCAAGGTTTTCCTGGGCTCCCCGAGCACCTATGGGGACGGAGCCCCTTTCTCGGTTCGGCGGGGGGCGGAGGTCGCGCGAAGAGCGGATCGAGGCGAGGCACGCGGGGGAAAGTTTTTACCCAGCTTCGGAGCTCTCCGGAGAGATAACACTCCTACTGCTGCTTTGTGGACTGTATTGAGTTCTTGCTCAGGAGCGCTAAGTGCTACAGTACACTCGAGCAGCTAACGAGACCGAGCGCTTCTCTGGGGATCCATCCCCTCCCTACGTTGTGCATGGGCCTCCTTTTATATGTCCAAGGGGTCTCCAACAGGTGGCAACGTAGGTAAGGGTAAAAGTGTAAATATGCTGCGGTAGGTACAGCTACCTACACAGTGTATCATACCTAACCCTGACGGCAGGGGACAAAGGCATTAAATGCCCGTCTATGTCGCCCAGACGGTGCAGAAAAGGGACCGTCAGGGGCGCTATCGCTCGCCACGATGGCGATCCTGTCAGTGCTGCATGCCATAGTGTACCCCTGGCTGCATAGCCTCTCGCCACGTACGCTGGGAAGGGTCCCGGAGCGACACGTAGGTGGGTGAGCTGGAGCGCGGGTACAGAGTGGCTGCCTGCCGTGGCAAGTGCCTTGCCACGGCCGTTGCCTTGTCGCGCCCGGGAACTTGTCGCTCGCCGGGTCCTGCCGGGACGCGTGGCGTGCCGCGGCAGGTTCTTTGAGATGCTCTTGTTGGGCTTCCCGGCAAGCTCCTCTTGCCGGGGTCTTGTACCTTGAATGGCCTTCCCGGCAAGCTCCTCTTGCCGGGGACTTGTCTTCTTGATTTAAATATTTTGTTCTCGAATGGCTCCAAAGGAACCATAGAAAGTCTTGGTGATCACCTGGCGGGCCTTGCCGCGGGGTGCTGCGACTGCCCGTGCACAAGTTCGCGATACTAGAGCACCCCTACTTTAGTACACCGACAAGAGCCCCCGGGCCTGGGCCACACACGGTGCCGAGGACTGTTGGGCCAGGCCCAAAACAGGGCACGGGCACGCACGGCCTGGGTCGCGTTGTACCTTGCTCCGCATCCACCACGCCCTCCCGAACGGCATGCGTCGATTGCGGCGTCGTGGGGGAGGTCGTGGGTGGTTCCTTTACTCGGAAAGGCCAAACGTCCGCTCCCATCCCTCCTTATAAGCAGGGGAAACAGGGGAAGTTCGCCCATCTGCCCATTGCTGTTCCTTCCTCGAGAATCTCCGACACTCCCCTTCTTCCCAAAGCCGAAGGAGAGCAGAGCCCCGTCCCCATCGCCACAAGCACCACCAATGCCGTCGTCCTCCTTCTCCATCCCCGCCATGGACCCGAAGGCCGAGAAGGCGAAGTCGGCTGAGGCGCAGTGGCTCGCGGCGCTGCGAAAGGAGCGGGCAATCTTCCCTCCGAGGCTCGAGGCAGTAGAGCTGAAGGAAGATTTCTATCTCTTCTGGTCGACGGGGACGCGAGCGCATCCGCGCACGAAGGTACTCCCATCCAATGCTTGGGATAAGTATCCCACTGGGTATCCCTTCTTTGCCTTGTTCTTCTACTGCGGGCTCTGCCCGCCTTTTTCTGAATTCTTTTGCGATGTCATGAACACCTACGGGCTCCACCTTCTTGATTTCACCCCCAATGCTGTCCTGACCATGGCAGTTTTCGCTCATCTCTGCGAAAACTTTGTCGGGATCCATCCAAACGTAGCTCTTATCCGCCATTTCTTTTCACCTCGAGTTGAGAAAGGAGAGCCTTTATCCGGCGGGATCACCTGGATCTCGAAAGCTGGCAAGAAAGATGCTTATCTGGAGGGAGAGCTCCGCAGCAAGTGGGAGGAGTGGAGGGCTGACTGGTGTTTGATTCTTGAGGAGAACCCCCAGCCGTTTACTGCTCTGCGCGAAACCCAGTAGTGTGCGGCGGCGATTGGAGCAGCCTGGCCCCGGAAGACGACAGACTGAGGATTGCCGTCACCCGGATCCTGTGCCTCAGGCTTGCCGGGCTTACTGTAGGAGCGGTTGGCGCAGATTTCCTCCGCCGCCGCATTGCCCCCCTTCAGGAGAGGAGGAGACCCGCCTGGGAGTTCCAGAATGCGGCGGATATCATGAGGTTGCGGCCGGGCCTCAGTTTCAACTTTACCGTCCTGGAGCTCAACGCGATGCTCCAGGAGCTGTTCAAGCATGACCCGCAGCATCCCGAAGTGTTCTGGTTGCCGAGGGGCGTCGTCCCGCTGTGCAACAACTCCGCGCTCGACCGCATCCGTGCAATAATGCCGCTGTGCGACTCGCATGGAATTGATCCAGCCTGGATAGAGCCTGCGGATGATGTCATGCGGGCGTTCTTCGACAAGTTGATAGAAGTGCCGGTCGACGCCGACGAAAAGAAGGGGCTCACCCGGGACACCACCGACGATGAGCTCAAGCGAATCGCCACCAGGATGGAAGAGGTGGCGGCAGCCGCCGCTGCGGGCGAGTTTGGGTTCACCGTGGAGGAAGCAGAGGCAGCCGAGGCGGCAAGCCTTGCCGACCGAGAGGAGCTTGCCGGTGAGAGGAGGTCCGCCGAGCATGACGTCGGGCCGAGCGGGCCCGCCGAGGACACGAGCGGCTCGCTGGAGATCGGCTCCTCTTCCTCTTCGTCTTCGGACAGCCTGCCGCAAGTAGAGCCTCTGGCTCCGCAAGAAGAGCCCCCGTCTCCACAAGCAGAGCCCCCGGCTCCACCAAGGAAGCGTCTTCGCATGGCCGGGGACGTAGATGAGCGGCGGGCGAGTCAACCCCCGCCGCGCCGCACGACACGCTCCACCGCAGCAAGTTCTGTTGCCGCGGGAACACCTCGCGCTGCAGCGGCAACTGGGGTGGGGTCCTCTCGGCCTGCCGCCCCAGCGCCCGCCAAGCGGCCAAAGGACCCTACTCCCCCGCCTCCTCGCGCCGGAGGTGGGCCAGGCTTTGACTTCTCCGTGCTCAGCTCCGACGAGGAAGAAGGAGAGTAAGATCCTTGTTGTATTTGCATGTCTTCAATATTTGATGTCTTGTATTGTATCTCATTTGCCTTACTCTGAACTCATCCCTTTTTAGGACGCTGGCCCAGAGAATGGCAAAGAGGGCCAAGGTCCTGGTGATCGTTATCGAGGATGACCCCTCCGTGGGAGCAGGGGGCGCACCCGAGATAAACTCGCCGGACCCGACGACCGTTCTTCAGAGCAGCCCCCAGCGTAAGTATATGGTGTACTTCCAACTGTTAGGCGCGCACGGATACTCTTTGCTTGCCGATATCTGACCGTTGGCTTATGTAGGAGCAGAGCAGGTCCACCAGGAATGCCTGGAGGCCACTCCCGATGTGCCACCTGTTTCGATTACGCCGCCAACGGAGAAATCCCCGACCAGGGAGAGCTCCCCGGCAAGGGAGAAGTCCTCGACGAGGGAGAGTTCCCCGGCGAGGGAGGAATCTCCGGCAAGGGACGGTACCAACGAACCCCCGGCAGCGGAGATCCCCACCACCGAGCCTGGTACAGGTACTCCTTGCTTCTAAACCCCCCTTGTGTTCTTCTTTTTGGGTATTTGCTTGACTTTTCTTCTTTTTCCGGCCGTTAGATCCATCCACTGTGGAGCCAATGGAGACCGAAGTCGTTATTGACAACGCCACTGCCACCGAGGAAATGGCCGGCACCGATGATCCCGCCGGCTAAGAGGCCGCCAAGGCTGCCGCCGCAGTAGCCGACGAGGGGTCCGGCGATCGTACTGACGACCCTGGGGCCGCAGGAGCGACAGGCGCTACACCGACCGCTGATCCTCCCGCCGCTGCCGCGGCGTCAGGCTCCAAGGAACCCCAGCCAGGCGTCTACTTGAAGGCTGGCGCTGGCATCTTCATCAACCTCCCCTGGGCGTCAACGTCCAGGGCGCCAGTCGAAGGAGAAAGCTTCGACGTGGAGGTGCTCGCCTCCGCTGGGCTGACGTTGGTCGACGCACCAAGCAGCAGCAGCGACGAGCCCGAGGAGGAGCGACTGCTGCGGAAGCTGGTGTCGCTCTACCGCGCCCGCCAGGCCAAACTAGAGTCCCGCGAAGCGCTTGTCGCGAAGGCGGGGGTGGACGTGGAGAAGCGTGCGGAAGAGCTCCGAGGCCTCAACCAGGCAGCTCTCCAGTCGCTGGCGGCGGAGCGGGTGCAACTCGATGAGGCGCAGAAGGCTTTCATCCTTGAGAAGGCAGAGGTTGCAGAGCAACAGCGGCTTGCCGCCGAGGAGTTATCTGCGCGGGACGGCGAGTTGGTGCAGCTGAAGGCCAGCCTGGACAGCCACGAAGAGGAGCTAGCTGCGCGCGAGCAAGCACTCAGCGAAGCCCTCAAGGAAGCAAAGGACGCTGCCGCAGCTGCCGAGGCTGCCAAGAAGGAGCTGGAGGCGAAAATGGCGCAGCTGGAGACTGATCTCAAGGCGAGCGGTGAAGCGCTTGCCGCGCTCAAGCATGAGCGCGAGAAGGACGCCTACACCTTTGGCGAACTGCAGGGTCGTTTCCCCGAGAAGTTCAAGGAGCTTGACGCCGCCAAGGACTCCAACGTTGACCTTGAGCTGAAGCTGGCAACTTTGATCAAGACGCTGGACGGCGCCAAGGAGCAGGAGGCGGCCTTGAAGAAGGAGATCGAGGCCGACCAGGCGCTGCTGGAGAACATCGCTGCCACCCAGAATGAGTTCAGGGGAACTGTGGAGCGGTGGACGGAGGGCCTTGTGAGCGCTGCCGCAGGCATTGACTAGGAGTTGGCGTTGCTGGGGGTGGAGGATCTCGGGTATTCCTCCGACGAGAACCTCCCATCTAGCGCCAAGCTCACCTTGTTCTTCAAAGACATGGCGACAGCCCTCCAGCAACTCCGGGTGAGGATCCCAAAGCAGCTGGCCGACGAGTCGCGCGAGATCTGCGCGAGAGCTCTCAAAAAGGTGCTGATGAAGGTGGCCTTCTGCAACCCGGGCCTCCGCCTCACTAATGTCCTCAGGTCCCTGCCGCCGGAAGCTGATATGGATGAGCTCGAGACCCTCGTCGCACCCATTGTGGACAAGGTGAGCGGGATCAAGAGGGTTGAGGGCGACCGCGCAGACTAGGCCGCCTATTTTCTTCTTTTCTTGTCGTCGCTGGTCATGTTATGAAAACAGTCTATTAGTGTCGTGACAAACTATCTTGTAATATAACTTTGTTTCATGTCACGATTGCAATGCTATTCCCTTTACTCGACTCCCTCCTTTGTATGTTTTTGCCCTACGCTTTTAAAGAACTTGCCGGCGTAGGCACCTTTGCCGCGTGGGCTGAGTGCGGGACGTCAGCAGCCTGCTGGCGGTGCCGTTACCGACAAGAAACCTTGTCGCGACTAGTCGCAGCTCGCTTAAGTTGCTGAGTGAACTCGAAACAAAGTAAGGGCGCGACTCTAGTCGCGGCACACTTAAGCTGTTGAGCGAACTCGAAGCAAAGTAAGGGCGCAACTAGCCACGAGCTGGTTCCTTCGCGCACGGGTTTTCCATACAAAGCATGGTCGTTCAAGGAAAGTAACTTAAAAAAATTTGATTGCTCAAACTTTGGCACTTAGCTTTTTTGTCGTTCGCTCCCCGGCAAGGCGAAATTTTTCCTAAACGACGCCGGGTCCATACCATTATCTTCCCATCCCCTCCGGCTAACTTGTGGGCAAAGTAGCCTTCCTCTCCTTGAGAAAAAGAAAAGAGAAAACAATAGTATGGAGCCTTATGGCTCGTTATTGCTTACCGAGGGTGCTTGCTGCACAAAGTGTCAGATAATTCATGCAGAAAGGCATGAAATTGACAAGGTGTGCGGAGCACGTGAGTTTTATTTATGCACAGGGTCTGCGCCTGGCTTTGTACAAAGGATTACATGCAACAACGGCAAGACTTGTACAAAATGGTGGTTGCCGAACAGGGTCGGACAACCGCGCCTTACGGGTAAAACTTACGAAGATGCTCGATGTTCCAGGAGTTGCTCATCGGAAAGCCATCCTCGGTCTCAAGGCGGACAGCGCCAGGCCTAGTGACTTGTTTCACCCGGTAAGGGCCTTCCCACTTCGGCGTCAACTTCTTGGAATTCTTGGCGGAATGAACGCGCCGAAGAACAAGGTCGCCTTCCTCGAGACTTCTGGCTTTAACTTTGCGGCTATGGTAGCGGCGCAAAGCTTGCTGGTATCGAGCAGCTCGTACAGCAGCCTGAAGACGGTCCTCCTCAAGGAGCAGCGTGTCATCTTGCCGCAGCTGCTCTTGCTCAAGCTCATCATAAGCGAGCACTCGAGGTGACCCGTATACGAGTTCCGTGGGGGTAACTGCCTCTGCTCCATAGACTAGAGCGAAAGGTGTCTGGCCAGTGGCTCGATTTGGCGTCGTCCTGATCGACCAAAGAACCACCGGCAGCTCCTCGATCCAGTTTCTTCCGCACTTGTGCAGCCTGTCGAAAGTCCGGGTCTTGAGTCCACGCAGCACTTCAACATTTGCCCTCTTTGCTTGACCGTTGCTCCTGGGGTGAGCAACAGAAGCGAAGCACACCTTGGAGCCAAGGTCGCGGACGTACTGCATGAAGTTGCGACTCATGAATTGCGTACCATTGTCAGTAATGATCCTGTGAGGGATTCCGAAGCGGCAAACAATCGACCTGAAGAACTTGACTGTTGACTGTGCTATCACCTTCCTCACTGGTTCCACTTCTGGCAACTTTGTGAACTTGTCGATTGCGACGTACAAGTACTCAAAGCCCCCGACTGCTCGGGGGAAAGGGCCGAGGATGTCGAGCCCCCAGACCAAAAATGGCCAGGATAAAGGGATTGTCTGGAGAGCTTGAGCTGGTTGGTGTATCTGCTTGGAATGGAACTGGCATGCTTCACACTTGGTTACTTGTGCAGTTGCATCCTGGAGGGCTGTTGGCCAAAAGAAACCTTGCCGGAACGCTTTGCCGGCAAGTGCTCTGGCGCCAATGTGATGACCACATATGCCTCCATGCACCTCTGCCAACAGCTTCTGTCCATCTTCCCGGGGAATACACTTCAATTTCACTCCGTTGAGCCTTCTTCTGTACAGTGCGTTGTCAACGAACTGGTACATACTAGACTGCCGGGCTACTCTTTCCGCTTCTTCTGGCTCTTCGGGAAGTTCTCCTGACTGGAGGAAACGGACGATCTGCTGTGCCCATGCTGGAGCCTGCGGCTCGACAACAAGGACTAAAGGCATAACTGCTGCTGCGGGAACATCCGCTTCTATGGCGAGAACCCGCGGTTCAGCCGGAGCTTGATGATCCCCGGCAAGTTTGCTGGAGCGAAACTTGTCGGGAGCGTCTGCTTCAACGAAACAAACCTTGGGGCTTGTCGGAGCAGACTGCTCCTCAGCACTCTTGGTGTTGATCTTGGGGACCCTCTTGGCGGCGGCTTCGGGAAACTCAACCGGAAGATAGTCACCAGAAATTAACTTTCTCTTCCTGCTCTGTCCAGTTGGTGGCATCACGGATGGCTGAGTCAGCTTGAGCACAAAGATCCCTGGTTCCACAGGTAACATAAATGCCGCGCACTTTGACAGGCCGTCAGCGATGTCGTTCTGAGCTCTAGGAACATGTTCCATCTATAGGCCGACAAAGCGCTCTTCCAGCTTCCTCACTTCATCAACGTAAGCTTCCATCAACGGACTCTGATAATCCTTGTTTACTTGGCGGACGACAAGCTGCGAGTCACCCCTGACAATGAGCTGCTTGATCCCAAGGTCTGCCGCGATCCTGAGACCGGCGAGCAATCCTTCATACACTGCAGTATTGTTTGTTGCTTGCTCCTTGGGAAAGTGCATCTGGACCACGTACTTGAGGTGCTGTCCGGTGGGTGCGACAAGCAGCACGCCAGCACCGGCGCCTTGTAGCGAGAACGCGCCATCAAAGTACATCAACCACTCTTTGTTTGCTTCCTTGACGGGGATGCTCGTCTCTGGGGTTTCTTCGTTAGGTGTTGGCGTCCATTCTGCTATGAATTCTGCCAATGCTCTACTTTGAATAGTTGAAGTGCTCTCAAACTTGAGACCAAAGCTCGACAGTTCCAATGCCCACTCGACAATCTTGCCTGTTGCTTCTGGATTCTGCAGTATCCTCTTCAGCGGAAAGCGAGTGACAACTTTGATCTCATGTGCTTGGAAGTAATGGCGCAGCTTTCTTGAGGCCATAAGAAGGCCGAAAAGCAACTTCTGCACACCAGAGTACCTCGACCTAGCCCCCTGCAGAGGGGAACTTACAAAGTAGACTGGGTGCTGTACCATTTTCTTCTGTATCCCTTCGCACATCTGCGCGGATCTATCTTCATCGGGACCAGAGCTCGTCGGGGAAGCCCCTTGCTTGTCGCTGGATGCGCTTGCCGCGGTTGCTGGCTCATCATCTGCCTCTCTCTCCGCTACTAACACAACACTAACCACTTGATTGGTTGCCGCCAGATATAGCAGCAACTTCTGTTGTGGTTTAGGTGCGACAAGTATTGGAGTGGAGGACAGGTATCTCTTCAAGTCCTGCAGCGCAGCCTTCGCTTCCGGAGTCCATTTCATTGCACCTGCCTTTTTCAAGATTTTGAAAAACGGCAGGGTGCGCTCAGCAGACTTAGAGATAAACCTGCTGAGAGCCGCCACGCAGCCGGCAAGTTTTCGTACATCCTTGACGCGCTTCGGTGCTTCGATCTGCTCAATGGCCTTGATCTTTTCGGGATTGGCTTCAATCCCCCGCTAGGACACAAAGAACCCGAGAAGCTTGCCGGAAGGGACTCCAAACACGCACTTCTCGGGGTTGAGCTTGAGGCTGATCTTACGCAGATTTGCAAAAGTTTCTTCTAGATCTTGAATCAGAGTTGACTTGTCCCTGCTTTTGACCACTATATCATCCATGTAGGCTTCCACATTTCTGTGTATTTGCGGCTCAAAAGCAGTATGGACGACCCTTGCAAATTTTGAACCAGCATTCTTCAAACCGAAAGGCATCCGTACAAAACAGTACGTGCCACATGGAGTGATGAACGCGGTTTTCTCCTCATCCTCTTCTGCCATGAAGATCTGATGGTATCCTGAGTATGCATCAAGAAGCGAAAGCAAGTCGCATCCGGCTGTGGAGTCGACAATCTGGTCAATGCGCGGCAAGCGAAATGGGTCTTTGGGACAAGCTTTGTTGACGTCGGTGAAGTCGATGCAAAGTCTCCATTTCCCGTTCGCCTTGCGCACGACTACATGATTGGCCAACCACGTAGAATGGAGCACTCCTCTGACGAGGCCTGCTGCTTCCAACTTCTTGATCTCTTCGGCGATGAAGTCTTGGCGCTCCACCGCTTGTTTCCTGACTCTCTGCTTGACGGGTCGCGTGTGAGGACACACGGCGAGGTGGTTGTCGGTGTACTAAAGTAGAGGTACCTTAGTACCCCGAACTTGTGCAAGGGCAGTAGTAGCGTCCCGCGGCAAGGCCTGCCAGGGGAGCGACAAGAGTCTCCATGGCCCTTTCTGGGCCGAACGAAGGCCAAGTGATCGAGCCTAGAAGACCAGGCCCCGGCAAGAGGAGCTTGCCGGGGCGAGAAGGCGAGGTCCGGCAAGAGGAGTTTGCCGGGCCAAGGCGACAAGGCCCCGACAAGAGGAGCTTGTCGGGACGACTAAGCCGAAGCACCAAGGCCCCGGCAAGAGGAGCTTGCCGGGACAACTAAGCCGAAGCACCAAGGCCCCGGCGGGGGGAGCTCGCCGGGACGGCCGAGCCAAGGCACACCAAGAGAAGCCCGCCGCGGCGCGCCGCGCGCCCCGGCAAGGCCTGACGAGCGGCAAGCTCTCGGGTGCGGCAAGACAACCACCGTGGCAGGCCACTTGCCGCAGCAAACCACCACCTCAGGCATGCGCTCCAGCTCACCTGCCCACACGTCACTCTGGAGCTTCCCCGGAGACACGTGGCGGGGCGCCGCGCAACCTGGGGCGCGCGCATGGCATGCGACGTTGGCAGAGTCGCCCCCGTGGCAAGCGGAGGCGCCCCTAACGGTCCGCCTCGGCACTGTTCAGGCGATCCAGACTGGCATTTAATGCCTTTGTCCCCCGCCGTCAGAGTTAGGTGCGATAGCACTGTGCGGCCACTATTCGCACAGTTCCTTGCCATTTTTACCCTCACCTGCGTCGCTACCTGTGGGAAACCCCTTAGCATATAAAAGGAGGCCCATGCGCACGTAGAGGGGGGGAACCCTAGAGAGGGGGAACCCTAGAGGGATCGAACCCTAGGAGACCGGAAGAAGGGCACCCAGTAGACCCTCGCCTACGTCCAGCCCCACTTACTGTAGCTTCTTGCGCTCCAGAGCAAGAACTCGAATCAACCAGACAAGCAGCAGTAGGGTTTTACGCATCCATGCGGCCCGAAGCTGGGTAAAATCGTTGTGTGTGTGTGTTGCCTCGATCTGCTCTTTGTGCAACC
This sequence comes from Aegilops umbellulata, assembly GCA_032464435.1. Taxonomy (NCBI): domain Eukaryota; kingdom Viridiplantae; phylum Streptophyta; class Magnoliopsida; order Poales; family Poaceae; genus Aegilops; species Aegilops umbellulata. Next base: position 179,092,647 of record CP136055.1, on the reverse strand, counting down.
TCCGCCCCCCGCCGAACCGACAAGGGGCTCCGTCCCCATAGGTGCTCGTGGAGGCCGATATCCCCCGACATCTTTGGCGCGCCAGGTTGGGGACGGCGTCGAGGTTGTGCGAACCAGATTTGGCGACCACAGGTGAGCTCAGGTATGGCCAGGTACCTTTCCGCTCCAACCCCGGAGCAGAGTCACTCCTCCCCACGGACTCGTGCACGGCCCTCCTCGAGTACCCACTCACGCAGAGTCCGGGCAAGAGCAGCTGCTCCTTGAGGAGGACCGCCTTCCGGCCGCTGAGCGATTTTCTCGCCTCCAGCAAACTCTGCGCCGCTCCCGTAGCCGCAGAAGTTAGCGCCGGAAGTTGTGGGAAAGGCGACCTCGTTCTTCGGCGAGCCCAGGCCGCCAAGATCCAAACGAGTCGACGCCGACCGTGGGAGGAACCTTGCCAGTGCGGCCGTCGGAACCCGTTCCGTCGGCCACCCTCTCTCTATCCAAGTCTTGCCGCAGTTGCATGTAATCCTTGGTACAGAGACGGGCGCAGATCCCAAGCATAGCTTATGTGCCCCGCACATCTTGTCGATTTCACGCCTCTCCGCTTGGCGCATGCATTATTTGACACGCTTGTGCTGCACTCGACTCCGGCAAGCGATGGCGGGCCGCGAAGCCCCGAGCCTTCGTTATTCTCTTACCTCGAGTAGGGGGGATGACAGGATAGGCTGGGCGTCGCCCGAGAAAGCTGCGCCTTGCCGGACGGCGAACAACAAAAAAGCTAAGTTGCCAAAGTTTGAGCAATTAAGCTCCTTTTTATCCTTAAGTTATCTTCCTCGAATGGCCGAGCTTCGTATGGGAAACCTGTGCGCGGAGGGGCCGGCTCGTGGCTGGTTGCGCCCTTATTTCGTTTTGAGGCCGCTCAACGACTTAAGTGTGCTACATCCCGAGTGGCGTCCTTACTTTGTTTCGAGCTTGCTCGGCAGCTTGAGCGTGCCGCGACTGCAGTCGCCGCGCTTACCTCGCCCTGAGCCTGCTCAACATTGTAAGTGAGTTGCGCCAGCCACGGCAAGGTTTCTTGCCGGTGGAGGCTCCGCCAGCGGGTTGCTGATGTCCCGCACTCGGCACCCGTGGCAAGGCGGAGGCTTGCGCCGACAAGTTCCCGGGAGCGTAGGGCATGAACGTACGAAGCACAAGGTCGAACGAGGGAGATAACAGCGCAATGAACTGCCTAAGATAAAAGTTATATTCCAAAATGACTTGCCGCTGCTTTAATCAGCTGTTTCTATGACATGCTCAGTGGCGACAAGGGAAGAAGGAAGGAGTGCGGACCCTCGTCATCCCCTTCCGCTCCTTATAAAGGGGCGGAGTGGGGGATCGGCCGCCCCGCCCAACCAATCAAAGCAGAGGAAGGGCAGGCGACGGGGCCGACCCTCTACTTCGACCCGTGTCGGCCCAGCTTCCTGCCTCCACCACCGCAACCCCCAGCGCATGGAGGACGCGTGGCGGGCGAGCAGGGCCGAGGCGACAGATGAGGTGACCTCTTCCCCCCCCCCACTCGAAAGTGGAGGCGGACGTTTCGCCTTTCCAAATAAAGGAATCGTGCCCGACGTGACGCATGCCTGCGGGCCTCAAGCCCCGCGCACGCCACCCACGTCACGCACGCCTCGCACGCCTCGCCCCCCACGACGCCGCGATAAGCGCGCGCCACTTGGGGAGGGCGCGACGGGCACGGAGTTAAGGAGCAGCGCAACCCAGGCCACGCGTGACCGTGCACTGTTAGGGCCTGGCCCAACAACGCTCGGCACCGTGTATGGCCCAGACCCGGGGGCTCCTGTCGGTGTACTAAAGTAGGGGTACCTTAGTACCCCGAACTTGTGCACGGTCAGTAGTAGCGTCCCGCGGCAAGGCCTGCCAGGGGAGCGACAAGAGTCTCCATGGCCCTTTCTGGGCCGGACGAAGGCCAGGTGATCGAGCCTAGAAGACCAGGCCCCGGCAAGAGGAGCTTGCCGGGGCGAGAAGGCGAGGTCCGGCAAGAGGAGCTTGCCGGGCCAAGGCGACAAGGCCCCGGCAAGAGGAGCTTGTCGGGAGGACTAAGCCGAAGCACCAAGGCCCCGGCAAGAGGAGCTTGCCGGGACGACTAAGCCGAAGCACCAAGGCCCCGGCGGGGAGAGCTCGCCGGGACGGCCGAGCCAAGGCACACCAAGAGAAGCCCGCCGCGGCGCGCCGCGCGCCCCGGCAAGGCCTGACGAGCGGCGAGCTCTCGGGTGCGGCAAGACAACCACCGCGGCAGGCCACTTGCCGCGGCAAACCACCACCTCAGGCATGCGCTCCAGCTCACCTGCCCACGCGTCACTCTAGAGCTTCCCCGGAGACACGTGGCGGGGCGCCGCGCAACCTGGGGCGCGCGCATGGCATGCGACGTTGGCAGAGTCGCCCCCGTGGAAGGCGAAGGCGCCCCTAACGGTCCGCCTCGGCACTGTTCAGGCGATCCAGACGGGCATTTAATGCCTTTGTCCCCCGCCGTCAGAGTTAGGTGCGATAGCACTGTGCGGCAACTATTCGCACAGTTCCTTGCCATTTTTACCCTCACCTGCGTCGCTACCTGTGGGAAACCCCTTAGCATGTAAAAGGAGGCCCATGCGCACGTAGAGAAGGGGGAACCCTAGAGGGATCGAACCCTAGGAGACCGGAAGAAGGGCACCCAGTAGACCCTCGCCTACGTCCAGCTCCAACTTATTGTAGCTTCTTGCGCTCCAGAGCAAGAACTCGAATCAACTAGACAAGCAGCAGTAGGGTTTTACGCATCCATGCGGCCCGAAGCTGGGTTAAATCGTTGTGTGTGTGTGTCGCCTCGATCTGCTCTTTGTGCAACCTCCGCCCCCCGCCGAACCGACAAGGGGCTCCGTCCCCATAGGTGCTCGTGGAGGCCGATATCCCCCGACAGTGGTGCTCGATTACTTTCCTGGGAACGCCGGGGATGTCAGACGGTTGCCACGCAAACATGTTGACATTCGCCCGCAGGAAAGCAACTAGCGCGCTTTCCTATTTAGGGTTGAGAGTGGCACTGATGGTGAAGGTACCACCAGTGCGGTCCTCCTTGGCGGACACCTTCTTGGTTGCTGGCGGAGCTGCCATTGTCTTCTTACACTTGCCGGTGGAGCTCGATGGTGCGTCCTCGACGGTAGTGCAGCACTCCGAAGAGGTGCGCTTGCCGGAGTGGGCATTGGAGCTCTTGCCGGACTTGGTCTTCTTCTTCCCCCCGGGAGCTTCAGCGGCAAGTGTCCCGCGATCCGTGGCGGCTGCTGCTTCCCGGTAGATCTTGTCGGCACAGATGAGAGCGTCTTTCTTGTCGCCATGTACAGAGATGACACTTATCGGGCCTGGCATCTTCAGCATGTTGTACGCGTAGTGAGAGGCCGCCATAAACTTGGCGAGCGCTGGACGGCCGAGAATTCCATTGTAAGGCAATGGAAAGTCGCCAACGTCGAAAGTGATCCTCTCAGTCCTGAAGTTCAACTCACTGCCAAATGTAACCGGCAGCGTGATCTTCCCCTTTGGCTTGCTCCTTACCGGGTTGATTCCTTGAAACGTGCCGGTCTCTTCGAGCTCGCTGTCAGGGACTTGGAGTCTCCGAAGTACAGCGGAGGAGATCAGGTTCAAGCCGGCCTCGCCGTCAACTAGCATCTTAGTGACCTTGAGGTTGCGGATAGTTGGTGAGACCAACATCGGCAAACACCCGACAACAGTTGTGTGATCGGGGTGGTCCTCAATGTCAAAGCTGATAGGCGTGCTGGACCATTTCAGAAGCTTGCGTGATACGACAGGTGGTTCTGCTGCATTAACTTCCCGTACCCACTGCTTGAGTTGGCGGTGTGAAGTATGCAGAGAAGCACCGCCGTCAACGCACAAAACTTCTATGGCTTTCTGGAACTCCTACTCGCTGGTCTCGGCATCATCCATGTCTTCGTCGTCGTCGTCATCTTCATCCTTGTCGCGGCCGCAGGGAGGTCTGTCGCCTTGCCGCTGCTTGGTGTTGCCGCGGCGTCCCCCCCGGCCAGTGCGCTTCGTACCAGATCCTCCAGCACCTCCTTGGGCCTTCTCCTTGTCGCGTCGCTCGTACTCGGCCTTTTGCAGCTCAACGAGCTGTTCGACCTTCTTGCAGCTCTGGAGGTCATGGCCTTTGGTTTGGTGAATCTTGCAGTACTGCTTGTTGGTGCCATCCTGCTTGTCGGCGGCCGCCACAGCCTGGCAGTTGGCGCATGCGGCAACCTCCTTGCCGGAGCCATCAGTCTTGGCTGTCTTGGCGCCACCTTCATTGCCAGATTGCTCGACAACTAGCACATCTTTGCCTTTCCTCTTCCTGTTGTTCCGCCGTCTGTTTTTGCTTGCTGGGGCGGCATCGTCGCTGTCAGATCCTGCGGTTCCTACGTTCTCCCCGGGGAGTTTCCTTCCTTCCTCAGCACGTGCACATCTGTCGGCCAGGGCATACAGCTCGCTGACGTCTCTGATCTTGCACATCGCCATCTCCTCCCGCATCCTGCGGTTGCGCACGCTCTGATGGAACGCACTGATGACCGCGGCAGGGTGGACGTCTGGGATGTTGCGTTGCACTTGGCTGAAGCTCTGGATGTACTTACGTAGAGGCTCCCCTTCCTTCTGGGCAAGCAGGTGAAGATCACTCTCCTGGCCATGGGGTTTGTGGCCGCCTGTAAAGGCGCCGACAAACTGATGGCATAGGTCCGCCCAGGAAAATATAGAGTTTTCTGGCAAGTGCATGAGCCAGGACCTGACGTTGGGCCTGAGCACCAGAGGGAAGTATTTGGCGAGGATCTTGTCGTCCCGCCCCCCGGCAGCCTGCACCGCAATGGTGTAGATGCTGAGGAACTCCGACGGATGCAGCCTGCCGTCGTACTTATCTGGTACGTCTGGCTTGAAATTCTTCGTGCTGGGCCACTGGACTTGCCGCAGCTCACGGGTAAACGCAGGGCAACCTACCGCGTACGGCAGGTCGCGTGGTTCCCCTGGCGCCTGCATATCAACAGTGGGGCCAGCGCGTCGGTCTGATTGACGCTGTGTTTCTCTCCGACGCTCGATGCGGGTGTGGGCATCTTCTTGCTGCCGTTCGTGAAGAACGTGGCGCTGATCGCGACGAGTTCGCGGATCTGAGGAAGCAGTGGAGTCGCTGTCGTGGCGGACCCGGCGAGTCGGCGACTTTGGCCTTTGGAGCGGAGAGTGCACGGTGGTTGCTCCCCCACCGGATTTGTCGCCATCGGCTCGCACTTGGCTGGCCTGCCGCGGCTGCGATGTGGCCGCTGGCCGCGGAGTGTCGCCGTTGGCGAAGCCGATGAGACTCTGATTGGTGGCCCTCCAGTCGTCGATCTTCTCTGGCGCTGGAGGGAAGTCTAGGAGCAGTTGAGCTCGCGCTAGAGCTTCTGCTGGGGTGGCGGGTAGCGGTGGCGAACGGTGCGAGGAGCGGGATATGCTCGGGCTCCCAACAATGTTGGAAGGAGCAGTATTCCGTCCAGGCGACCGTGCCTCGCTCGCGCCAGCACGTCGGCGTGCATGTTGGCCTTGAGCGTCCCGGGATCCGCTAGCTCGATTTGGGTCCACCGAGCGTATGGTACCGTGAGTACCACGACGCTGCCGGTCCTGCGCCTCTTGAGATGGGCGCGGTGCGTCTATGGACGCCCGGTCGTCGGGGGAGCCGACTACGCCGCCAGCGGTCAGCGCGGTCTTGTCCTTGGACTTGTTGGCACCGTGGGCTCCCTCGTCGGCGCCCGTACCACCGCCGGCGTTCTCCCGGCCGGCCGTTTGCTGCGGCGGCGGTGGATTCGACGCGGACGGCGCAGCCGCCTCCGAAACCTTCTTCTTCGGCGGCATGTCGATGAAGTCGATGAAGATTCAGCTCGCGTGAACGCCGGATCAGGTTCACACAAACTCGATGCCCCCTACCTGGCGCGCCAGGGATGCCGGGGTTTTCCTGGGCTCCCCGAGCACCTATGGGGACGGAGCCCCTTTCTCGGTTCGGCGGGGGGGCAGAGGTCGCGTGAAGAGCGGATCGAGGCGAGGCACGCGGGGGAAAGTTTTTACCCAGCTTCGGAGCTCTCCGGAGAGATAACACTCCTACTGCTGCTTTGTGGATTGTATTGAGTTCTTGCTCGGGAGCGCTGAGTGCTACAGTACACTCGAGCAGCTAACGAGACCGAGCGCTTCTCTGAGGATCCATCCCCTCCCTACGTTGTGCATGGGCCTCCTTTTATATGTCCAAGGGGTCTCCAACAGGTGGCAACGTAGGTAAGGGTAAAAGTGTAAATATGCTGCGGTAGGTACAGCTACCTACACAGTGTATCATACCTAACCCTGACGGCAGGGGACAAAGGCATTAAATGCCCGTCTACGTCGCCTAGACGGTGTAGAAAAGGGACCGTCAGGGGCGCTATCGCTCGCCATGATGGCGATCCTGTCAGTGCTGCATGCCATAGTGTACCCCTGGCTGCACAGCCTCTCGCCACGTACGCTGGGAAGGGTCCCGGAGCGACACGTAGGTGGGTGAGCTGGAGCGCGGGTACAGAGTGGTTGCCTGCTGCGGCAAGTGCCTTGCCGCGGCCGTTGCCTTGTCGCGCCCGGGAACTTGTCGCTCGTCGGGTCCTGCCGGGACGCGTGGCATGCTGCGGCAGGTTCTTTGAGATGCTCTTGTTGGGCTTCCCGGCAAGCTCCTCTTGCCGGGGTCTTGTACCTTGAATGGCCTTCCCGGCAAGCTCCTCTTGCCGGGGACTTATCTTCTTGATTTAAATATTTTGTTCTCGAATGGCTCCAAAGGAACCATAGAAAGCCTTGGTGATCACCTGGCGGGCCTTGCCGCGGGGTGCTACGATTGCCCGTGCACAAGTTCGGGATACTAGAGTACCCCTACTTTAGTACACTGATAAAGTGATATGATATGGCCATCATCATCTTGTGCCTTTGATCTCCATCTTCAAAGCACCATCATGATCACCATCGTCACCGGCTTCACACCTTCATCTCCATCGAAGCATCATTGTTGTCTCGCCAACTATTGCTACTATGACTATCGCTACCGCTTAGTGATAAAGTAAAGCAATTACATGGCGATTGCATTTCATACAATAAAGCGACAACCATATGGCTCCTGCTAGTTATCGATAACTGTATTACAAAACATGATCATCTCATACAACAATTTATATAATCACGTCTTGACCAGATCACATCACAACATGCCCTGCAAAAACAAGTTAGACATCCTCTACTTTGTTGTTGCAAGTTTTACGTGGCTGCTACTGGCTTAGCAAGAACCATTCTTACCTACGCATCAAAACCACAACGATTTTTTGTCAAGTTTGTTGTTTTAACCTTCTACAAGGACCGGGCGTAGTCACACTCGATTCAACTAAAGTTGGAGAAACAGACACCCACTAGCCACCTGTGTGCGAAGCACATTGGTAGAACCAGTCTCGCGTAAGTGTACGCGTAATGTTGGTCTGAGCTACTTCATCCAACAATACCGCCGAATTAAAGTATGACATGCTGGTGAGCAGTATGACTATTATCACTCACAACTCTTTGTGTTCTACTCGTGCATTTAACATCTACGCATAGACCTGGCTCGGATGCCACTGTTGGGGAACGTAGTATTTCAAAAAAATTACCTACGATCACGCAAGATCTCTCTAGGAGAAGCATAGCAACGCGACGGGAGAGTGTGTACACATACCCTCATAGACAGAAGCGGAAGCGTTAGCTCAACGTGGTTGATGTAGTCGAACGTCTTCGTGATCCAACCGATCAAGCACCGAACGTACGACACCTCCGAGTTCTGCACACGTTCAGCTCGATGACGTCCCTCGAACTCTTGATCCAACAAAGTGTTGAGGGAGAGTTCTGTCAGCACGATGGCGTAGTGACGGTGATGGTGAAGTGATCCGCGCAGGGCTTCACCAAAGCACTACGTGAATATGACCGGAGGCGTAAACTATGGAGGGGGCGCCGCACACGGCTAACAATGTTTGTTGTGTGTTCTAGGTGCCCCTCCTCACATATATATAGGTGGGAAGGGGAGGTGAACAACCATGGGGCGCCCCAAGTAGGAGGAATCCTACTTGGGGGCCTCCTCCAATTCGGCCTCCCCCTTTCCTTATCTTCGAAGGGGGGAAGGAAAGAGGGGAGAGGGGAAAGGAAGGGGGAATCCTATTCCCTCTATTTCCTTTGCTCCTCCCCTTTTCCTTTCTCCACTTAGATCAGCCCATATGGGGGCGCACCAGCCCACAAGGGGCCGGTCTGTCCCGCCCTAGGCCCAATAAGGCCCATATCTTTGACGGGGGGGTGCCCGGAACCCCTTCCGGTGACCCGATACATACCCGGTACCCCCAGAACACTTCCGGTGTCTGAATACTATTGTCCTATCTATGAATCTTTACATCTTCGGTCAATAACCAATAGCGGAACCTGGATGCTCATGTTGGTTCCTACATATTCTACGAAGATCTTTATCGGTCAAACCATATAACAATATACGTTACTCCCTTTGTCATCGGTATGTTATTTGCCCGAGATTCGATCATTGGTATCCTTATACCTAGTTCAATTTTGTTTCCGGCAAGTCTCTTTACTTGTTTCGTAATGCATCATCCCGCAACTAACTCATTAGTCACATAGCTTGCAAGCTTATAGTGATGTGCATTACCGAGAGGGCCCAGAGTTACCTCTCCGATACACAAAGTGACAAATCCTAATCTCGATCTATGCCAACTCAACAAACACCATTGGATACACCTGTAGAGCATCTTTATAACCACCCAGTTACATTGTGACGTTTGATAACACACAAGGTGTTCCTCTGATATTCGGGGGTTGCATAATCTCATAGTCAGAGGAACATGTATAAGTCATGAAGAAAGCAATAACAATAAAAGTAAACGATCTTTAAGCTAAGCTAACGGATGGGTTTTGTCCATCACATCATTCTCTAATAATGTGATCCCGTTCATCAAACGACAAAACATGTCTATGGTTAGGAAACTTAACCATATTTGATTAACGAGCTAGTCAAGTAGAGGCATACTAGGGACACTCTGTTTTGTCTATGTATTCACACATGTACTAAGTTTGCGGTTAATACAACTCTAGCATGAATAATAAACATTTATCATGATATAAGGAAATATAAGTAACAACTTTATTATTGCCTCTAGGGCATATTTCCTTCATTTTGGACCACATACTTGAGATGCTCTCCAGTGGGTGAGACAAAGCAGCACTCCAGCCCCGGCGCCCTCGAGCAAAAAGTCACTATCAAAGTACATGATCCAATCTTGGTGCGCTTCCTTGCCAGGAAGCAAGGTCTCTGGTACTTCTTCATCTAGAGTTGGTGTCGATTCTGCAATGAACTCTGCCAAGGCTCTGCTTTGGATTGTCGATGTACTTTCAAACTTCAAATCAAAGCCTGATAGTTCCAAGGCCCACTCAACTATCCTGCCAATGGCTTCTGGATTTCTCAAGATGTGCTGCAGCGGAAAGCGAGTGACGACGGTGATCTGATGTGCTTGGAAGTAATGGCGCAACTTCCTTGAGGCCATGAGGAGGCCAAATAGCAACTTATGTACACCAAAGTACCTTGACCTAGCCCCCTAGAGAAGGAAACTAGCAAAGTACACTCGGAGCTGCACCATCTTTTTCTTCTTCACAACGTGTTGTTCTGTCTCATTAGCTTGCGTTGGGCCTGGGTTGTCGGCACCTGACCTTGCCGAAAAAGATTCTCCCTTGTCGGCTTGATGTTCTACAGTTACTATCTCTTTGTCTTCGGCTTACCTCTCAGCCACTAGTGCAGCACCAACCACTTGATTGGTTGCTGCTAAGTATGGCAACAACGGCTCTCGTGGGATTGGTGCAACTAGTACTAGCGGAGAGGAGAGATACTCCTTCATGTCTTAGAGCAGAGCCCCTGCTTCAGGGGTCCATTGCATTGGACCTGCCTTTTTCAAGATTTTGAAAAACGGCAAGGCACACTTAGCTGACTTGGCGATGAACTTGCTTAGAGCTACTACGCAGCCAGCAAGACGCCTCACATCTTTGACGCTCTTTGGTGCCTCCAACTGCTCAATTTACTTGATCTTGTCGGGGTTGGCTTCAACTCCACGCTGAGATACAAAGAACTCAAGGTGGCAGTCGGGTCGGGTCTGACCGGGTGGAGCTCTCTCAAACCCATGCCTGAATAACTAATGGGCATAGGACAGACCCACGACCCTACCCATGGGTCTCAAGCCACACCCATGCCTGAACCCGTCGGGCAACCCGACCCATTAGGGCACCCATCGTGTTAGAGACATACATTTATTTTTTACTTTAAGAATAGCATGCACCGTGGATCCTGCCAAGGGCGCAGTTCTTTTTAGCTCACTAGCTACTGGGCGCAGCAGTGAGTAGTCACATCCAGTTGATGCAATAGCTGTTGCCTCCACTAGTCAGGTCTCGAGTCTCTTATATAGGCAAAACTGCACCTCCCACCAGCGCGACTAGGCGAGGTGGTACTAAACAAGGTGGCAACCTGCGTCGTTGTCTCGTTGCATGCAAAGTAGGATACGAGTTGGGCTTGCTTTGGAGGCCTAAATGGCCGACCCGTTACTCTGTTGAGGCCCAAATGGACGACATGGTAGCCAACAATAATGTTGGGCTGCTGCTTACCTACTCAATAAATGACCCAAGCAGTAACATTTGATTCATTCATGGGCCTTACCAGGAGCGATCAAAAAGAAATAAAATGTAGAGCAAAGATGCATACATCCATCGCTACTGACAGCTTGGGTTGTTCTAAAAATAATAGTTACTAGCAAGTATCTTCACCAAAACATCCACACATAATATAAAATAATAATATATTTTAATCACTTATATTAATCGGGCGACCCATCGAGCAACCCATGGGTAAAACATTATGCCCATACCCTACCCATGACTAATCGGGTTACCCACCGGGCTTACCCATGGGTGAATATGGTGACCCATACTGTTGGTGTCAAAACCGGCGGATCTCGGGTAGGGGGTCCCGAACTGTGCGTCAAGGTTGGATGGTAACAGGAGACAAGGGACACTTTATTTTACCCAGGTTCGGGCCCTCTCGATGGAGGTAAAACCATACTCCTGCTAGATTAATATTGATGATATGGGTAGTACAAGAGTAGATCTACCACGAGATCAAGGAGGCTAAACCCTAGAAGCTAGCCTATGGTATGATTGTGTATGATGATGGCTCTATGGTTGTCCTACGGACTACAACCCTCCGGTTTATATAGACACCTGATAGGGTTAGGGTTACACAGAGTCGGTTACAATGGTAGGAGATCTTGAATATCCGCATGCCTAGCTTGCCTTCCACGCCAAGAAAAGATCCTTCCGTACACGGGACGAAGTCTTCAATCTTGTATCTTCATAATCCTGGAGTTCGGCTGAAGGTATAGTCCGGCTATCCGAACACCCCCTAATCCAGGACTCCCTCAGTAGCCCCTGAACCAGGCTTCAACGACGACGAGTCCGGCGCGCAGATTGTCTTCGACATTGCAAGGCGGGTTCCTCCTCCAAGTTTCTTCAAGAAGATTACAAACACCAAAAATAGTGTCCGGCTCTGCAAAATAAGTGTCCACATATTGCCATATTGAGAATAATATTAACACAAATCAAATCTGCTGACGTATTCCGCAGTGCGACATAACACTGCGGCCAAGCTCTTTATATAAATTGTTTTCATTATTCCACCTCAGCGTGTTTAGAGAGGCGGTTTCCTTGGCACGTCTTGTCAAAGCAGAGATCGTGTGCCCCTTTTAACGGGATTCTCATCAATACGGACGTGGGTAACCCAATCGCGCCATTTACCACGACGCTATGGAGGCAAGTGAGTTTTATTAGGTAGGTGGGGACGCCTAACCGCACCCGCTTGTATAAAGGGATAAGGATTAACCTTTTTAACCTACGCCTTCTTCCTCCTTTGGCAATCCATCTCTCGCGCACTCAAGCTCTAGCACCCAAGTCCGCTCTTCCTTCCTCAACCTTCTCCAACAATGTCGGGAGAGGGAGGCAAGTGGATGGCCTCCTCCGTTACGGAGGCCCAAGTAAAAAAGCTAAGGAAAGCCAGATACTTGTCCAAGGACATCCCGCATCGGCTTCCTTAGAAGGGGCGGCTTCTTCCTACCCCAGGGCCCCATGAGAGGGTAGTTTTCTTCCCCACTTCCTCCGCGGACTGGACTTTCCACTTCACCCATTTGTCCGGGGGCTCATGTTCTACTACGGCCTGGATTTCCACGATCCGGCCCCGAACATTGTCCTCAACATCTCGGCGTTTATCGTCGTGTGTGAGGCCTTTCTCCGCGTCTGCCCCCACTTCGGCCTCTGGCTCAAGACCTTCAATGTTAAGCCCAAGGTGGTGTCCGGCACCCAGGCGGAGTGCGGAGGCGCTATGGTCGGCAAGATGGCCAACGTCCTCTGGTTCGATGGCTCCTGTGTGGAGTCACTAAAGGGGTGGCAGGCCGGGTGGTTTTACATCACTGAGCCACGCGATCTGAAATGGGTCGCAGCCCCCGAGTTCAAATCCGGACCCCCCACGCGGCTCATGTCCTGGAAAGAGACGGGCTTGTCGTGGGGCAACGAGGAAGAAGTGACTGGGTTGCAGACGTGCATCCAGTCCCTAGTGAACAAGCCAATCCGGCTGATCAATGTGATCCAGGTCATGCTCGTTCGCCGGATCCTCCCGTGCCAAAAACGGGATTTTACTTTGTGGGAATTCGACCCGGTGCAGCACCAAACCCTCAGTAGGCTCTTCGACATGACGTATGAAGACGTCTGGAAGGTGCTGACCAAAGGCGCCGAGTCCCCCACATCCGCTTCCGAGGACCGCAGATACAGCTCGCAGCGTCATGCCAGCGAGGTGAGCTATCCATACCTTTGACAGGTTTGTTAGGCTCTTCTTCATAGATTAACTCTATGCGGGATCTAATACTCCCTTTACCTTTGACAGGCTTGGCAGGCTGTATCCGGACCAATTAACTGTCCGGCTCCCCTGCCCGAAGACCCAACCCCAGCTCTCTTGGTGAAGCTGATGGCTCCGGCACCTTATGTGGTGCCGGAGAAGAAGGCCAAGAAGAAGAAAACCACCGGAACTCGAAAAAGTTCCCGCAACATGGTGGTGTCGGACTCGTCATCTAACGAGTCCGCGTCGCTCTCCTCTCGTGAAAACGAGGAGGAGGACCAAGAAAGCTCTCCCCCCCCCCCAGCGAGGGGAGCAAAGAAGAAAAAGGCCACCCCAACAGGGGAGGCCGAAGGGTCAAGGAAAAGGAAGACCCCTCCGCCGGACTACTCCCATGACGCCGAAGAGGGCGGAGAGGAGTGGCAGGAAAGAACCAAGCGTCCGGCGAAATCGTAAGTGTTTATATACCAGAGTGACTCATGATATTCTTTTAATGCGCGGCTTTCCCTAATATCGCTCGTAATTTATGCAACCCGCCCTGGGCCGATCTCGACGATTCATCGAGTGGCTCCCTGGATTCGTCGGACGTGAACTCTGTTCCGCCCGCTGTCTCCCCCCGCAGGACGGACGACGCCGAAGTGGCGTCCCGCCAAGCTCCAGGGCAGGAGGAGATGGTCCTGGAGGAGCCGCAAGGCAATCCTCCGGACCCCAGGAGTAAAGGGGATGAAACCCCCCAGGGCTCCAAGTCCGGCTTTATGCCGGACACCGCGCCGGACTCGACAGTCCTGGGCCGCGGTGGGCGAACTCCGTCCGAGAGGAGTAAGCCGCCTGAGCCGGCGACCTCCGTCCAACCAGAGGCGCCGGACAATCTGTTGGAGGTGCTTAAGGGCACCTCCATCGACGAGGAGCACCGTACTGTTATGAGTACGGTGATCCGAAGGGTTCAGTCCACCAAGAGCGGACTGACTGAAGCTTGCGCTAGCCTTCTAACAGGCTTCGAGGTAAGTAAAAATATGTCAAATTATTTACCGCATAGACAGTAGCCCCTGATGCTCTGTTCGGTGTTCGGAAAGAAAAGCCGAATAGAGGATCTAGTAATTTTCGCAAGAGTCTAACAACAAAAGGTCAAATATGCATATGCAGGCTTCGCTGTTGTCCACCGCCGCACTGACTGCGCAGGTGGATGTCCTTAAAAAGGACCTCGGGCGGACCAAGCAAGAGCTCGTCCTTCCCAAACGGCAGCTCGAGGAGAAAGAGGGTAAGAAATACCCTAAAAAAAGAAAAAAAAGGTGCCTATAGAGAGGCTTGATTGCAGAAAGAAATAATAGGATTGTACTGCTTATTGTAGGGGCCACAACCGAGCTGGAAACCCTGAAGCAGGCGCTGGCTGAGGCCGAAAAGAAAACGTACGAGGAGCGTGCCAAGCAAGAAAGGCTTGGGGTTCAGGTCGGTGAGGTGCAGCAAGAGCTGCAAGCTCTCATGAAAAAACATGAGAGTTTGGAGCTTGAGTCAAAAGCGCAAGCATCCGAGCTCGCGTCGGCCCTTGAGACCGCCAAGAGTGCCAAGGCCGAAGCCCAGAAGGCCCTCCAAGAGTTGGAGGAGGTGAAAAAGATAGCAACGGGTAAGGCATTCTTAATGCAAAGTAGGAATATAAAAGTAAACTACCTGTTACTTACCCGAATCCGGAGTTCTCCAGGGGCGTTCGTCGATCTTCCCCACAGCGTATCCGCCACCGCCGCATTCTACCGAGCTGAAGAGAGCAGCTCGACGGAGAGTGTGTTCTGGTCTCAGTATTCTGAGGCCGGACACCCTATGCCTCTGAGCGATCAGCTGAAACAGCTGGTCGAGCTCCACAAGGCGCCCGAACAGGCCATGAAGGGCTTACTAGTTCGGCTGTGGCCTGGAGAGGCCCTGCCTGGGAGCTATTTCGGGCTAGTGCGGCGGCTGGTGGAGGCCTGTCCACGGCTTGAGGTCATCAAGCGCTCCGCCTGCATTGAAGGTGCCCGGAGGGCCCTTGCCCGTGTAAGGGTACACTGGGGTAAGCTGGATGGAGAGAAGCTGGTGAAGGACCGGCCGCCGCCGGGGAAGGAGCATCGCAATCCCGAGAACTACTACAAGGAAGTTCTTGCCGGAGCCCGCCTTGTCGCAGATG
Source organism: Aegilops umbellulata (assembly GCA_032464435.1). Lineage (NCBI taxonomy): Eukaryota > Viridiplantae > Streptophyta > Magnoliopsida > Poales > Poaceae > Aegilops > Aegilops umbellulata. The sequence continues at coordinate 179,077,540 of CP136055.1, read as the reverse complement.
AATGTACTAAAGATGTAGTATTTGAATGAACTCGCTTGTTTGTATCCTGTGCGCTGAAAACTTGTTCATATGCGCTAAGCAATGCTTATAGAATTTAAAATATTATTTTTTGTGCGGTCGTTTATCAAAAATTGAGAGATGGCTAGTTGCCGGCTTCTGCCCCCATGCCACTAGTGCTGGGGTGTTCAGGATAAACCTGAGGGCTCTTTTTCCCATAGTTGGGTCCTTCGAGGGAGGCGCTCAGCACAACGAACCAGGCAATCAGACTATAATGCTTGAACACTCTCACTTAGCCATAGAACGTTATAATTTTAAATTTCGGCGAAGACCCTAGTTCGGAAGGCCGAATTCGGGGCCCTATCCACGCCTTTGGCCGGACATAGCCAGCTCCTCGCTCAAAGCGGCATAAGTCTTTAAGGACTCGAAAAACCTCTCGAACAGCGACCGGTCTCACGCCTTATCATGACAGTCTGTTTTAGCTTTCTCCACTGAGGTGCTTAACCCACCTGAACTGGGGCACAATCGCAGTGGTGCTCTCTAGTGCTACCTTAGCCGATATAGCGGAACGTAAGGCACCAAAACATAGGAGCCGGGCAAACCCAACATGTGACCAAAATCATGATTCAGAGCCGATGCATATAGTGCTATAAGTTCGGGGTGCCGCAATTGTGAAAGTGTATGGACTTCTCACACCAGATAAAAGGGTAATGAAGCCCCTGGCGTGTTTTTCCATACCATGGTGTACGGTTGCGATCATATTTTTTTTAATGAACATATATATTAAAAGAGGACAACGCAAAAAATAGGCGAAAAGCTATGCATTGTTTATAGACAGGCTATTTATCCAAGCCGAACGATACAAGTAGTGCGATAAGCAAAAAAGATATTAGACTATTGAACATGTCCTGACCAGGCGCAGGCCGCGGAATTTAGAAACAGATATATCGCTCAAAATAGAGACCACCTGAGAGTTCCATAATGCGGCGTAGCTTTGTCTGCTTTCCTGGGTCTTGCATCGTCTGTGCGGCAGCAAAGCCGAACAGGTTATCCAGAGTGTGGAGTCCTGAAAGTAAAAAAAAAAGAATCCGGCAGCCCCTAGTACGTTTGACGCCGTATTGTAAGCATGTCGTTAATGTGCCCCTCCCCCTGTGCCCATGGAATTTCGAGGGCGTAATTGTGTACTCGAGATACTAGTCCGCTATGTTGCGATGGCTGGGGTTGGGGCCGTATTGCTACACTTGCTCCGAACGTGCCAGGCGGTCTTGTTTCAGGTTACTCCGGGCGCACTTTGCATTGTCTGGCTTTTTAACGGCCGGACTAGAGAGTTGCCTTGAAAGGCTGCTTTGTACTTCCACTGGAGGGCCACCGTGTGCTCCTCCATACGGATGGAGCGTTCTATGTTTCCGTTGACCGTAGTTACTCCTTGAGGGCCTGGCATCTTGAGCTTGAGATATGCGTAGTGCGGCACCGCATTGAATTTAGCAAATGCGGTTCGTCTGAGCAGGGCGTGATAGCCACTGCGGAACGGGACTATATCGAATATTAACTCTTCGCTTCGGAAGTTATCCGGAGATCCGAAGACCACATCAAGTGTTATCAAGCCTGTGCAATTAGCCTCTACACCTGGTATGACGCCTTTAAAGGTCGTCCTTGTGGGCTTGATCCTTAATGGATCTATGCCCATTTTCCGCACTGTATCCTGATAAAGCAGGTTCAGGCTACTGCCGCCGTCCATGAGGACTCTTGTGAGATGAAATCCGTCAATGATTGGGTCAAGAACCAATGCGGCAAAACCGCCGTGACGGATGCTAGTGGGGTGGTCCCTTCGATCAAAAGTGATCGGGCAGGAGGACAATGGGTTGAACTTTGGGGCGACTGGCTCCATCGCGTATACGTCCCATAGCGCACGCTTCCGCTACCTCTTGGGAATGTGGGTCGCGTATATCATGTTCACCGTCCGCACTTGTGGGGGGAACCCCTTCTATCCATTGTTGTTCGGCGGCCTGGGCTCCTCCTCGTCGTCGCTATGCAGCCCCTTGTCTTTGTGTTCGGCTCTTAACTTGCCTGCCTGCTTGAACACCCAACAATCCCTGTTGGTGTGATTGGCCGGCCTTTCGGGGGTGCCATGAATCTAGCACGAGCGGTCGAGTATCCGGTCCAAACTGGACGTGCCCTGGGTATTCTTTTTAAATGGCTTTTTCCGCTGACCGGATTTATAGCCTCTGAATCCGGCATTTACTATCGTATCCTCATTGCTGTCACTGCTAACGCGGCGCTTTTGCTTGTTTCGACGTGTCCTGCCACTTTTGTCCTTGGTATCCGAACTACCAGGGTTCTTCGGTAAGTTATTGCTGCGAGCTAGCCAGCTATCTTCGCCCGCGCAAAAGCGAGTCAAGAGTGTCGTGAGGGCTGCCATAGATTTCGGCTTTTCCTGCCCCAGGTGCCGGGCAAGCCACTCGTCACGGATGTTATGTTTGAAGGCTGTTAGGGCCTCTGCGTCCGGACAATCGACTATCTGCTTTTTCTTTGTTAGGAACCGTGTCCAGAATTGCCTGGCCGATTCTTCTGGCTGCTGAATTATGTGGCTTAGGTCGTCAGCGTCCGGTGGCCGTACATAGGTCCACTGGAAGTTGTCGAGGAATGCGGCTTCCAGGTCTTCCCAAGAACCAATTGAGTCCGCTGGTAGGCTGTTAAGCCAGTGCCGGGCTGGTCCCTTGAGCTTAAGGGGGAGATATTTGATGGCGTGTAGATCGTCGCCACGTGCCATGTGGATGTGAAGGAGATAATCCTCAATCCATACTGCCGGATCTATCGTACCATCATACGACTCGATGTTGACGGGTTTGAAACCCTCTGGGATTTTATGATCCATTACTTCATCTGTGAAGCATAGTGGGTGTGCGGCGCCCCTGTACTGGGCTATGTCACGATGCATCTCGGAAGAGCTATGCCTGTTGTGTTCGGCCCGGCCGGATTTATTGTGTCCGGAGTGAAGATCATCACGTGTCGTCGGGCATCTGCGCGATCCATAGATCGATCTTGTTTGCCTTGCTTTATCCTCCAGTACATCTCGCGGGTCTGGCGCATTTTCCCGTGCCTTGGTTGAGCGGCATCAGGGCATGGCTTGGGTGGAGGTTCGACAAGCTTCTCTGTCGCGGCCGCGAGGTGGCCGGTCTGCCATGTCGTGCGCTGGTGATATAGGCGCTTCCTCCTCTGATCGGGGTAGCGGCCTGTGCTTAGGATAATTTTTGGAGGGGCGCTCGAGTTCGTACTCTTCGGCCGCAAGGACTTCAGTCCATCTGTCAGCTACCAAATCTTGATCAGCTCTAAGCTGTTGCTGCTTTTTCTTTAGGCTATTCGCCGTGGCTAGAAGCCTACGTTTAAAACGCTCTTGTTCGGCGGGGTCTGATGGTACGACGAATTCATCGTCGTCAAGGCTTGCCTCGTCTTCGGAGGGAGGCATGTAGTTATCATCCTCAACCTCTTGCTCTGCTGCTCTCTCATGAGGGCTGGCTTCTCCATCTTCATGCACCGAATCTTGTTGGATTTGGTGTTCTTCGGCGCTATCCGGGGTAGTATTATCTCCCGTGCCAGAATCACCGTTTCTGCTGTGGCGGGATTTAGAGCGGCGCCGTTGACGCCGGCATTTTGGCTGTTTTTTCGAGGTGTCATCCTCCGCTGTTCCATCGCCATCTCCATCCTTTGGAGCGTCCACCATGTATATGTCATATGACGAGGTGGCGGTCCAGCGCCCTATAGGTGCTGGTTCTTGTTCGTCTCCTCCTTCGTTGTCCATACCGTCGAAGTCTTCGGAGCCGTAGTCAAGTATGTCGGTTAAATCATCGACAATGGCTATTAAGTGGGTTGTGGGTGGGCTTTGAATTTCTTCGTCGTCCGAATCCCAACCTCGCAGACCATAGTCCGGCCTGGGCTCTCCTTATAGAGAGAGAGACTTGAGAGAATTCAGGATATCATCGAAAGGTGAGTGCTGAAAGATGTCCGCGACGGTGAACTCCATTATAGGCGCCCAATCGGATTCGATCGGTAGGGGCACGGGAGGCCCGGAGTTCGGAGAAGAATCCGACTCCTTGGAGTCATGGGCCGTGCGGAGTACGGGGCTGGAGTTCGGCTTGATCGCCTTCAAGATCACAGCCCCCGAGGTGACGTCCAACCGTTCATCCTCAAAGATCGCAGAGGGCTCCGAGTCGAAGATCAGGGCCGGTGCATGTGCGGCCTCCAGGACCCTATTCGGAGGCAGAGCTATATCCTGCCCCTCGAGGTAGTGCGACGCGCTTGGCTGTGGCTCGAACCCGTCGAAGATCATGTCTCCGTGGATATCTGCCGTGTAGTTTAAGCTTCCAAACCTGACTTGATGGCCAGGGGCGTAGCTTTCGATCTGCTCCAGACGACTAAGCGAATTGGCCCGCAGAGCGAAGCCGCCGAAGACAAAGATTTGTCCGGGGAGGAAAGTCTCACCCTGGACCTCATTGTTGTTGATGATCAAAGGAGCCATCGGGCCTAAAAGCGACGACACAGAGGAACTCTCAATGAAAGCACCAATGTCGGTGTCAAAACCGGCGGATCTCGGGTAGGGGGTCCCGAACAGTGCGTCAAGGTCGGATGGTAACAGGAGACAAGGGACACTTTATTTTACCCAGGTTCGGGCCCTCTCGATGGAGGTAAAACCCTACTCCTGCTAGATTAATATTGATGATATGGGTAGTACAAGAGTAGATCTACCACGAGATCAAGGAGGCTAAACCCTATAAGCTAGCCTATGGTATTATTGTGTATGATGATGGTTCTATGGTTGTCCTACGGACTACAACCCTCCGGTTTATATAGACACCGGATAGGGTTAGGATTACACAGAGTCGGTTACAACGGTAGGAGATCTTGAATATCCGCACGCCTAGCTTGCCTTCCACGCCAAGAGAAGATCCTTCCGGACACGAGACGAAGTCTTCAATCTTGTATCTTCATAATCCTGGAGCCCGGCTGAAGGTATAGTCCGGCTATCCGAACACCCCCTAATCCAGGACTCCCTCACATACCCTACCCATTCGGGTCGGGTGCCCATGGGCGCAGCCGCCCATTGGTCGAATTGCCGGGTTGACAAAGAACTGATAAGCTTACCGGACGGAATGCGAAACACACACTTCTCAGGGTTGAGCTTCAGGTTGATCTTGCGCAAGTTTGCAAATGTCTCTTCCAAATCTTGGATCAGGGAATCCTTGTGCCTAGTTTTAACCACTATATCATCCATATAGGCTTCCACATTTTTGTGTAGCTGAGAACCAAAACCAATTTGCACAGCCCTTGCAAATGTCGCCCCGACACTCTTTAACCCAAAAGGCATGCGTACAAAACAATACATACCACATGGAGTAATGAATGTCGTCTTCTCCTCATCTTCCTTGGCCATGAAGATCTGATGTAACCAGAGTAGGCTTCAAGAAAGGAGAGCATGTTGCAGCCAGCGGTGGAGTCCACAATCTGATCAATCTACGTCAAGGGAAAGGGGTCCTTTGGGCATGCTTTGTTTATATTAGTAAAGTCAATACAAAGCCAAGTTGGGTGTAGCACTCCTGTGACCAAACCTGTTGCATCTAGTTTTTAGATTTCTTGGGCAATGAACTCTTGCTGCTCCAAGGCCTGCTTCCTGACCTTCTGCTCGACGGGTCTCACATTAGGACAGATAGTAAGGTGGTTCTCAATCACCTCCCTAGGAACGCCAACGATATCTGATGGTTGCCATGCATACATGTCAATATTCCCTTGCAGGAAGTCGATGAGTGTGCTTTCCTATTTGCCATCAAAGGTAGCACATATGGTAAAAGTACTGCTAGTGCCATCCTCCCTTGCAGATACTTGCTTCGGAGCACGTGGTGAGGCCTTGCCCTTCTTGCTCTTGTCTGGTATGTCCTGAACGGGTGTGCTACACTCCAAAGAGGTGCGCTTCCTGGAGTTCATATCAGAGGTCTTGCTGGTCTTCTTCTTCTTTACTCCCCCGATGGCTTTACCGGTAGGAGCAGGTGAGTTGCTCGCGGATGCTGCCACTACCTCCCGATAGAGCTTGTCGGCGCAGACAATTGTGTCCTTCTTATCGGAGTGGATGGTGATTACACTCATCGGGCCCGGCATTTTCAAAGTATTATAGGCATAATGGGATGCTGCCATAAAATTGGCCAGGGCCGGACGACCAAGAATGCCATTGTAGGGCAACACCATCTTGACAACGTCAAAAGCGACCTTCACAATCATGTAGTTCAGTTCGGTATCAAAAGTGACCAAGAAGTAACCTTGCCGGTTGTCGGATCCAAGGTTCTGCAAACCCTTGAGAGGTTTGAACTCTAGGGTGCGTGTGAAGAACTCGTCCTCCCCAGACTGCCCACTCTCTGAATCCATGGCCTAGCTAGACGAACCCAACGAACAAGAGACACAACAGTTTATCCTGGTTCGGGCCACCTTGCGGTGTAATACCCTACTCTAGCTTGGTGGTGGATTGCCTCGAGGGGCTGAGGATGAACTAGTACAGTGGTGGAACAGTCTCAGGAATGAGCTGGTCAGCTGGTCAGGGTGGAATCGACCCGTCCAGCCTCTATCCATTCCTATGGTGGTGGCGTCCTATATATAGTGGCCTTGGTCCTCTTCCCAAATGTAGGCAGGAAGGGATACCACAACGGCAAAATTCGAAGGGAGACAACAAGTACAAGTTATCCTGAAAAAAGTAGTCTTCGCCTGCAAAAGCCTCTGGTGGTGACGCCGCGGTGGGCTCTGTGGTGACCTCCGTCCTGCCACCCTGGCGGTCTTGGTCTTGTTGCACCGATATGGAAAGCTTTGCTTGATTCCTCGGGACCCCGCATTTGTGCTTCCCTCCTTAGCACCAAAGAGGAAACTGGCGCACTGCGCCCGCTGGTGCCCGCTTGGCCCTGGTCATCATGGCTCATGTCATGTGAACCTCATGAGGTGCAGCTTGCATTGATATCTCTGCTCCTCGGGAGCCAGCCTGGGGAGGCCGCCCCCCCAGGGGGGTCTTGGTGTCGTCCGGCTCGCGAGGCTTGGCCCCTCGCGAGGGTCTTGATTTGTTGTTGTCAAAGCTGGGCCGCCCCAGGCCATCGATAGAGCCATGCCGTGGGCCGCAGGCAGGCAAGTCTAGGTACCCCCGTTCCCAGGACGCTGACAGCAGCCTTCGGTCCCAAGGCGCGCTCGAACTTGGCTACGAGGCGAAGCCAAAGGGCAAGTGCGGAGCGCCACGGGCCCCAACCGCCTGCGGCCTCGGTTGACACGTGGTGATTGATGGGACATGGGTGTCTCCGCTTTCCCACGCTGCCTCGGCAACCGTTCGACTTGACGAGACCCTACTGCATGTGGAGAAAACCATCATTGTGTGCAATCGTGCAGGCTGACAGTTGGCCTCCTGCTGGTTATAAATGAGGAGAGGAGCGGAGCCCCCCTTGCTCATCTCCTTCTTGTGGCTCGCTCCTTCCTCTTCCTCTTTGCCTTGCCATCTTGTCATAGTTCTCATGGCGCCGACAAGTAGGTTCTCCGTCGCCGAAAAGGGGAAGGCTCGCCAGGAGGGACCCGGGTCGCCGCCCCCCAAGAGAGGGCGGGGCCGCCCTCGCAAGCACCTCGCGACCCCTGCGGTGGCTCCTTGGGGGCGTGGGCGCACTCCTTCGGGGACCGGCGTCGCCCTGGGCGGCCGTGCTTCTTTGATAGAGGGGAGGATGTCCCGATTTTTCGACGAGATGATAACTATCAATTTGGTGGAGACGAATTTGACGATCTGACTACAAACGTGCATGACGTTGCGCCTTAGCAATCGCTAAACTAATCTCCCGAGGTTATTAAACATGCTGGAAGCACGATCAACCTGACCACGAAGGTCTATTCCTGCAAGCAATCGAAGAACAAGCAAGAATACGATAAAGCAATCTGAATATTGTGAATATGGATGAAGTATTGATAATGGTGGGGAGCCGAAAGTGGTCTTGGTCTGGTCGTTGGACACAAACGAAGTACACAAAGTTGCGTTGGCTAACTTTGAACTAAACAAATCCCAAGGAAAAAGCTACTAGATGGATCTACTTCTATAGGAGAAAGGGGTGGCGGCCAAGGAGGTGGGAGGACGTCCCAAGGCAGCCTAAAACCAACCCTAGGTCATACAAGGCTCATGGGCCTAAGTGGAGGTGATGCAACACCTTTGGACTTGTTGTTTGACTCGGATTCTGCTGCAGCGTCAGATTGTTTCGTCCATATCTCAACGCTCCGGACGAATTTAAAGGTGAATCCAATTGGGTTGGAAAGAGGACGAAATCTACTTTCCAACAAAAAAAGAATCACCCAATTCAGAGTCCATATGACAAAGTTGTTGGTGTTTTGAGTCAAGTATGTCCGTGCAGTCCGAATCTGAATCCAGAACGTGAGAGATTTGGACTCTATCTTCTCTTGGCCCAAAAGTGACGTGAGAGGAATTTTTGAACAGAACCTAAATTTCTCTTTTCCCATATCTTCATATGTGGATTTTAGAAATGTCCCATACACCTGCAATTAGACAAAACACAAAAATGTGTCAAGTATTTTTGTTCTGGATAACATAAATAGATTATTGAATAGGTTGCACTAGAAATCACCTGACAAATATGCATGTATGCAATATGTTTGGTCGTATCCAAGGTAGTCATGTCCTCATCATCCTCCCCTTCTTGAAAATGAAGCCGTCCTCGGCGTTGCTTAATCTGAAATGTGGCTAACAAAAGAGACAAGGTGTACATGTTGTATATGCATATGTCATCCATTTTTACTTCCCGTGGATTTTGCACATATGACACATGTATACATGAGTAACTTTCATAGTTAATAAAATACAAAGTCAAAATATTATCACAAGAAGTAGAAGGCATGAAAGTATTGCAACTCTGTTTGTACATATAAGTGAAGGTCTTATTCATATGAAAAGATTGACAATATTCATCTTAAACCATCCCAACATTGGTGAATAAACCTTACTTGCATCAAATTTACATGCTATAACATGCTTAAATAAGCAAACATGCAATAAGTCATTTGACATAGAATTATCACCAAGATTATAGGTCATATGAAAATGATTAAACATTGGTTCTTTTGCATCACTAATTAATTCATTGGGTGCACTCAAAATTGTTGGTATTTCAGTTGTTTGGTCACATGATGCATTCATGAAAGTAACATGATTCTCTAAAATAGGTGATGCGCTCAAATCAATAGGTAACTCAACAAATGATGTATTCAAGTTAACTACATCATTCTCATGTGAAGTTATATCATCAATACCTTTACAGTTACCTTGTCGCAAAGATGTAGCTGATATAGGTACGGATGATGGCAATGTGCCATACTCTTGACATGATGTCGCGCTCACAATCTGAGGTGTGGCTTCTCTAGTAGGTGCAGCGGCGGAGGATCCAAGCGGTGGTGGTGAGCATGATCTAGAATAGTAGTAGTTGTAGTCACCCAATGCATCCTCTTGTAACTGTCTCTCAAAGGTACAAGAACGAACATACATACCAGTAATGCAACGAGGAATATACTGAAATCATGCCTGAATATCATGGTTCAAACCACCAAAAAATCTATTTCATTGTATCATCCATAGATTCTTCTATGTCACAATGATGCATATAAGATTTGAACTCTTAGTAGTAAGCATGAACAATGTTGTTGCCTTGTTTAAATTGTTCAAATTTGCGAAGCAATTCACGACGATAGTAAGGAGGGAAAAATTGTTGTCTCATTACATCTTTCAAATCTTTCCAAGTTATGGGTTGGTTATCAATGTTTTTATTACAATGCACACTCCACCAAACAGAAGCAAACCAGTAAATGCTTTAGGGGCAGCTCGTACTCGCTCAAGTTCAGAAAAGTCATGGTGACTAAAAACTTGTTCTACTTCAAGCTCCCAAGCTAGATAATTATCAGGATTAAATCTACCCACAAATGACGGTAAAGAGATAACCTGACCATGTGCTTGTGTGTGTTGTCCCAACTCTCGTGATGGTGATGATGTGTCCGTCGTCCAAGAACTTCTATCTCTGGAACCTGTCATGATTAATAGAAACAAGAAATAAAATTCGAGAATAATGTTCCGATGAACTACTAGGATGTGGTTGTAAAGTGCTCACAGTAAAGCAAATATCAATATCTTACAAGTTCTTACCATGCGGCAGGTGGTGACAAGCAACTAGCGGTGTCAAATTACTCCGAAGATTGTGTAAAGCGATTGCCAGGGGAACGTACGTATACACGGTGTAGAAATATGTGGAGCTGATTTGGCTATATATGGTAGCAAAAGATTAGCAATAATCAATTCAGAGATGCAATGTTGAATAAATGCTCAACGACGGTACTTTGCTGGTCCTAGGCTAGACCGGACTAGAGACGCGAGCCTAGAACACTAATGAGGTCACGGTGTAGCACAACTGGCATAAATGAAGGATACTAAGTAGCTCTGGACAACAAGATATAAGTGAAGATCACAACGGCAGTAAAGATAATGATGAAAAACAACTGCCAAGCAGTATATACAACAACTCTCTCTCTCCAACTTTCCTCTTAAAAAGTTTGAGCCAATTTTCTGATAAATTTTTTCAAAGAATGCTACTAACTCAAGGTTTCCAATCCAAAAAGAATCACTCAGTTCCGAATTGATATGAGGAGTCAAAGAATTCTAAAACTGGCCTGACAAACTGAAATAAGCTATGTCCGTGAACTTCGGAGGGCAAGAAGACCTATTTAGAAGACAATTTTGAGGTTTCAAATATTGAACAAGCTTCTGCAACTATTTAGATGCGGCTCGTCGCTAGCTTTCATTTGAGTACCCGCGGAGCCAAAACGGACTTCGTATGAGGAAATTATGCCTGTTTTACTGAACAATGCAGAAAACAGATTCCAATCCGAATTCAACTACGAGATTGAGTCTAGATAGATCCAAATTTTGTTTTTTTCTCTCTTTTTTTTCCTTACACTTTTTTCTTCTTCTTTCTCTCTTTTTTTTCTCTGACTTTTTTTTCTCTTTTTTTTTCTCTGTCTTTTTTCTCTCCCTCTTTCCAAGACAAACTAGGTAAGATGCAGATTGGATCAAGCGAAGATGTGAACGACCTCAACTATGATTGTGACAATGAACTATGGGCAGGACATGGTGGAAATTAATGGATGGTGTGGTGGACAGCGGAAGGGATAACGATTTAGCGGCGACGTGACTAATGTGAACATAACTCGAAACTCTAAACGAAGTAGACATTAAGACCAGCAACTCGACACGACGATGCAACCGATAATTCAATAATGCCAACAATAAAAAGAAAATTGTAAAGACTCAGACTGGCTTGGACAAAAGGATGAATAGATCTAACTTTTTTGTGGCTTTTTCTTGGCAAATAGGTAAGAAAATAAATCTGATCTAGGGGAAACTGGAAATTCTCACCGAGCAACCTGAAAACTGATACCACTTGATAGAGGCGAGGATGTCCTGATCTTTCGATGAGATGATAACTATCGATTTGATGGAGATGACTTTGACAATCCGACTACAAACGTGCATGACGTTGCGCCTTAGCAATCGCTAAACCAATCTCCCGAGGTTATTGACCATGCCGGAAGCATGATCAACCTGACAACGAACGTCTATTCCTGCAAGCAATCAAAGAACAAGCAAGAATATGATAAAGCAATCTGAATATTGCGAATATGGATGAAGTATTGATAACGGTGGGGATCCGAAACCGGTCTTGGTCTGGTCGTTGGACACAAACGAAGTACACGAAGTTGCGTTGGCTAACTTTGAACTAAACAAATCCCAAGGAAAAAGTTACTAGATGGATCTACTTATATAGGAGAAAGGGGTGGCGGCCAAGGAGGTGGGAGGACGTCCCAAGGAAGCCTAAAACCAACCCTGGGTCGTACAAGGCTCATGGGCCCAAGTGGAGGTGATGCAATACCTTTGGACTTGTTGTTTGACTCGAATCCTGCTGCACCGTCAGATTATTTCATCCATATCTCAGCGCTCCGGACGAATTTAAAGGTTAATCCAATTGGGTTGGAAAGAGGACAAAATCTACTTTCCAACAAAAAAATAATTACCCAATTCGGAGTCCATATGAAAAAGTTGTTGGTGTTTTGAGTCAGGTATGTCTGTGTAGTCCAAATCTGAATCTAGAACGTGAGAGACTTGGACTGTATCTTCTTTTGGCCCAAAAGTGACGTGAGAGGACTTTTTGAACAGAACCTAAACTTCTCTTTTTCCCCTATCTTCATATGTGGATTGTACAAATGTTCCATACACCTGCAATTAGACAAAACACAAAAATGTGTGAAGTATTTTTGTTCTGGATAACATAAATAGATTATGGAATACTTTGCACTAGAAATCACCTGACAAATATGCATGTATGCAATATTTTTGGTCGTATCGAAGGTAGTCATGTCCTCATCATTCTTCTCATGGCGGGAGCCGCCCAGGGCGAGGCAGCCCCTGCAATGAAAGGAGGCGCGCCATGGTTTCCCGTCCTCCCCGGCCATGCTTCCACTCGGCGGAGGTGCTCCCGGAGTTCGTCATGTGGTCGGAGAGGCCGGCCAGCACCTGGCTCCAGCTTCCGCGCTTCTCCACCGGCGAGCTGCCGCCCATGGGTCTTGACAGCCTATGGCTGCAGGCCGATGGCTGCTGCAGTAAGGCCTCGTGGGCCACGGTCGAGGTCTCTGCCGCGGGCAACGTGGCCCTAACCCGTGGCTGGCAGGCGTTTGCCCGCATGCGCGGCCTGAGTGGGAGGTGCACCCTCCACTTCAAGTACGACGGCGTCGCGACCCTTTACATGAGGGTGTTTGGGGAAGATGGTCATCGTGTAGGGTGCTACCCCGAAGACAGCGGCGATGACAATGAGCTTGGCCTTGACGACGGGCCGTGACGACGCTGAGGGTGAGCATGCCCTTGGCGATGGCTGCAGCTCGTCCAGCGGCGGCGGCTCTTCCTCTAGCGAGAGCACTAGCGGTGGCAGCAACGACCAACTGCCACGTCGCCGGGCTTGCTTTCAGGATGGTGGCAGGTTGTCCCGCCGCCAGGCTCCGGTAAAGCGGGAGGAACGCTCGGGCTGAGCCCAGGAGGCCTCCGGAGCCAGGCCTAGGGAGCTGCTATGATCGTGCGGGCCGCTTTTGTTTAACTTTTCCTTCCTCCTGCATTTTGAAAAAAGTAGAGGGCCCTGCTGGGGTGTGTAATGAACCATGGTACTTATGCCACTATGCTTTGTTTATTGTTCTTGTGCTATGCTATGATGTTCGTGCTCTGAGCGGGTGTGGTAGGATAACTTAGCCTAGTACACTCGTGGTAGTTTCTCACCTTTAGCATCTGGCGAGGCCTCCTTGCTGACGACTCAGGAGCCGCTGGCCTCGGAAGGCATCATAAAGCTGCAGAATTTGTTAGAAGACTTGTCGGGTGCCTTGTTCCTCCTTGCGCGGGCCCTCAGGCATGGGCTAGTCGTGGCTCAGTGCACTGCGTCGCGGTACCCAGGGGGCATGGACTTTAAGGGGGTGCATAAATCATGAGCTTATTCGAGGGCGCCTCAGGAAGAATCAAGAAAGCCAAAGCTCTGGAGCAACGATTCGACGAGACAGGGCTCTGGTGAGGTGTGTCTGCGGCGTGGGCGAGCCCACCCACACGCACACCTGCCCAGCCCCCACGCGAGGCACACGAGGAAGAGCGACGGGCAACTGTCGTTCTTCCTAACCCAAGATAAAGAATCGAGTGGATCAAAAGGAGAAAAATCCAACTTGTCAACCGAGAAACGCTAGAAGTCCAAATTCCATTGAAAGGTTGCAAACGAACTGCAGAAAGCAAGCAAATGAATAGCCGTGTCCGGCACCTAGTCTAGTCTTCTCACCAGCGCGGAGCTAAGTGATGCCACTAGGACGTGAGAGGGATCCCCCGAGGGTGGCTCTCCGGAGACTCTGGGGCATGTACAGTCCCACTCATTATTACGTGAGAGTGGCACGAGTGGAGACCTTCACAGGCACTGGGCCTTGCTTTATGGGTAGAACTTCTGGAGGTGCTGGATGTTCTAGGTGTTCTGGATGGGGATCCCGTCCTGCGTCTCCAGGTGCGCAGCGCCAGGCCTGGAGACGCGGGCAATCCTAAACGGGCCCTCCACATGGGAGAGAGCTTATGCATCACCTCCCTGGAGAGCACCTGCCTCAGGACGAGATCGCCCACCTCGAGCGTCCTGGAGCGGACGCTGTGGTAGTGATACCGCCACAGCGCCTGCTGGTACCTTGCCGCCCGGAGCGAAGCTTGACGGCAGCGTTCCTTCCCCAGTACGAGGTCCGCCCCTCCATGGCGTTCTGGCGTGCCTCGTCAAACGCCAAGACCCGTGCGGAGCGATTCCTGAACTCATGTGGGAGAACCGCTTCGGCTCTGTAGATGAGGAAGAACAACAGTACGGCCTGGAGCTCGTCCAGCCAGCTCCTACCGCAGGCCTCGAGGTTCTTCTTGAAAGTCCTCGTCTTGAGGCCCCTCAGGACCTCTGCGTTCGCGCGCTCGGCCTGGCCGTTGCTCCTAGGGTGTGCCACTGAGGCGTAGCATATCTGCGTTCCAAGGTTAGCACCGTATGTTTTGAAAATGTTACTAGTGAAGAGTGAGTCATTGTTGGTGATGATGCGATTTGGGACCCCGAACCGGCTCGCGAGGCCCTTGACGGACTTGACTGCCGAGCCGACTGGAATGGTGCGGACGACCTCCGCCTTTGCCCACTTGGTGAACTTGTCGATGGCGAGGTAGAGGTAATGATAGCCCCCGGGCACTCTGGGGAACGGGCCCAAGATGTCCAGCCCCCAGACCGTGAAGGGCCACAGAGCAGGATGATCTGGAGACCCTGGGCAGGCTGGTGGGTTTGCTTGTCTGGTACTGGCAAGCCTCGCAGGATCTCACCAGTTCTGTGGCATCGTTGAGCGCCATGGGCCAATAGAATCCACTGCGGAACACCTTGCCTACTGTCAGGACCCCGATCCTAAGCCACATCGATCTAGCATGTAACACATCATATCACTTTGCGGCCTCATGCACGGTATTCCCACGGGTGCCACCTTACCTGGCCCGGGACCGTTTGCGACTTTTGTCTCACGTATATGATAGTGTCACTAGCATCCATATGACAGAGAACCCGGGCCGACATGACTAGTCGTGAACCCAAAGTGTCACTAACTCATGGGAACAGGCATACATGAATCACATCGAGCATGTCGGTCAGCACTGTGTGAATCCGGGCTGTAGCACTGGGCTAGCAGGACTCCGGGAACCCGGGCTGTAGCAGGCTAGGCAGGACTCCGGATGTCACCACGTGACATTTCCCCGAAGGGACAGACACAGGAATGAAGTGAAACACATGCCGGCCAATCAAGTGTCCTGAGCAGTAGTGCTGGGCTAGCAGGACTCCGGTGAACCGGGCTGTAGCGGACTACTATGGCTCATGGAAGCACAAGACTAGATTTCCCCATAAGAGAGGCTACCAAGGATAAACAACTAGGTTGTCGGATCCCACACATATCAAGCATTTCAATCATACACACAGTATGCTCAATATGTGCAAATACAACATGGCATCACAACATAACTCTACGACTCAAGTATTTATTCATTAGGCTCCGAGGAGCGAGATATTACAAACATGGGTCTCATGACCTAACATTTAGAGCATACAAGTCAAAGAACATGTGGAAGCTTAACATGTCTGGGTACAGACATCTATAAATGAAAAAGGCTGAGAAGCCTGACTATCTACCAGATCCTGCCGAGGGCACAAGATCGTAGCTGAGGTATCAAGCTAAACATCAGAGTCCAAACGGAACTACTAGAGAGACTGACGTCTCTCTGCAAAAACATAAAATAGGCAAATGTGAGTACAAATGTACCCAGCAAGACTTACATCAGAACTAGCTACATATGCATCGGTATCAATAAAGGGGGTGGTGGAGTTTAACTGCAGCAAGCCAGCTTTGACTCGGTGGCTATCCTGAACTACGAATGCTAGTAACTCTTTGAGGTGGCGCACACGAGTCCACATATTCACCATATCAATACACCACTATGGATCTGCTCCCGTCTCCCTACGAGAACGCCATCCATAGCACTCACGCTTATCTTGCGAGTTTTAGAGTATCCACTTTCACTTCTCTATGAACTGTTATAGGCAACCCAGAAGTCCTTTACCGCGGACACGACTATTCGAATAGACGATGTTAACCCTGCAGGGGTGTACTTCTTCACACACGCTCTCGCCACTTACCACCATGTACAGGTCGTGTATCTCAGCAACCTTCAAGCGGAAGCCTGGCGAGGGAGTCGGCCACGACCTGACTAACCACACAAGTCTCTAGTCCAGGTTTATCGCCTATTCGGGTTCCATCCGCAAGGAGATCCGGCCAGGGTGTCGCTCACGGCCCCAAACGATGTGTGCAGGGTTCCCAAGCCCTCCTCGACGGGTGGATCTACGCTTGGTACACCGTGCCACGGTGCCTAGTCTGTCCCAAGCCCACCTGTACCGGGTACCACTTGGTAGACTAATAACACTACCTACAAACACCAGAAACTAGTTGCAACTCCTTGACAGAGATCGAGGCGATTAATAAGCCGAGAGGGGTCGAGTTACCGGAACCCAATGTGTGGTAGTAACTGTTTCATGGATCACAAACACATAACTCAGTTCCTGAGGACAGCTGCAATGAGACAACCCACCATGTACTCCTACATGGCCTCTCACCGCTACCTTTACCAAATCGTGTTCACACACTTAGCTCTCAACAATAGGACATGTTCACCACATTCCAATTCATCCCCGATGAATCAGACCTGACTCAACTCTAAGAAATAGCAGGCATGACAAACAAGCATGAATGAGTAGGCACATCAGGGCTCAAACAACTCCTACTCATGCTAGTGGGTTTCATCTATTTACTGTGGCAATGACAAGTCATGCAGAGGAAAGGGGTTCAGCTACCGCAGCATGTAACAGTTGAAGCGTTGTTGTCCTAATGCAGTAAAAGAGAGCAGGAGCGAGAGAGTGGGATTGTATCGGAATGAACAAGGGGGTTTTGCTTGCGTGGCACTTCTGAAGATAGTATAGTTCTTCATCGGTGTCATCGAACTCATCATCGGAATGCGTCTATCGAGGCGGGGCAGCCACCGGCAACAGAGAGGAAACACAATCAATGCAATGCACAATATGATGCATGATCATGACATGTCAATATGCTGTGTGTTGGGCTAATGCAACTAAAACCAGGGTGGTTTGAGCTTATTTGAATCAAAGATTCAAATACAAGCCTAAACTATGAACTCATATAAGTGCATTATCATGTTTCATCTAAACAGTAAGGTTAGGTTGCTTAAACATGCATGAAACCAGTACAGATGGATAGATTGGATTTTTCTGATCATTTTTCATATATAAATCTTTTCAATCTGAGTTATATATTATTTTCTATAATTTTTAGAAGTTTTGGTTATTTTTCTGAAATAAATAAATCATTTAAGATTTATTTAAATTCCAGAAAACCTCTACCGTGTCAGCATGACCGTGGTATGACGTCAGCAGGTCAACCAGGGTCGACCGGGGTCAAACATGACGTTTGGACCGACATGTCAGATGCACAGTGATTTAAGAGAGTTTATAATTAACCTAATTAAATAGTTAGCCGGGTTAATTAAACAGTAGGGCCCACCTGTCAGTGGTCCTAAGCGTGGGTTAGCAGGGTGGTTAGGCCCTAATGACCGGCCACGCCGGCGGTTAACCGCCGGTGGCCACTGGGCACGGCGGAGGCGCGCCAAAAGGCCACGGGAGCGGCGGGGAAGGGCACTGGGGTCTAGCCCATGGTCGGGCGAATCCAGAGGAGGCCACAGGATGGCACAGGAAGGCTTGAGCTCGCCGGAAGCGAGCTCGCGGCGACGGCCGGAGTGCGGCCTCAAGTGGCGCGGTGCTGTGGGGCACGGGGAGGCTGGATGTGGTGTGCTGCAGCCTCCTGGGTCCACCTGGAGCTCGTCTACGACCTCGGACGTGATGGCGCTAAGCAGAACGACGGCGGCAAAGAGGTGCGGCGGCGGCGAGCCTCAGCCATGGCGGGGGATGGGGCTAGAGCATGCAAACGCGAGGGGGAGAAGAGGGGTTCGGGGCAGGGGCTCACAGCGAGTCCAATGAGCTCGAGAGCGAGGTCGGGTACGCCCGGTAGCTCCCGAATCGACGGCGAGCATCCACGGTGGCCGGCAATGGAAACGACGATGCTGGCGACGTTGTGGTGCGTCCTTCGTTCCCTGGCTTGGTGGAGAGGATGAGGAGGACGACCCGGAACTCTTGGATACACTGGATGGGCGAGGGAGGGTCGGTGGCCATGGCGAACGGTGTCGGTGGCGACGAGCTCCGCTCGGTGGTGCTCGGGGGAGAGGGGCATACGAGGGAGAGACATGGGAGGGAGTGAGAGGGCGCCAAGGGGTCGCATGGCATCCATAGCGGCGTTGGGGAGGCAGCAGGCAGGCAGGAGGTTGCGCTGCGCGTGCGTGCGCGCCGCGGGCACACGCCCCTGTCCTAATGTCCCGAGGAGGAAGACGACAGGGAGGGCGCTGGTGGGCTGGGCCGGCCGGTTAGGGTGCTCGACCAAGGTAAGTGGGCTGCCAGGTAAACTCTCTCTCTCTCTCACTCTCTCTCTCTCTCTTATATTTTCTTTTCTAATTTCTGCGGATGTTTTGAATTTGGTTTGCTAACCAAACTATTTTTGCAGCTTCTGGAAATAATTGTGGATGCAAAATGGTTTAACCCAGAGCTCCACAAGAAGTTTCAGAATTATTGGAGCAATAAAAATATTTATGGGATTTATTTGCTCCAACTCAAATACATTAGTGGATTAAATCAAAGCCCAAATAATTCCATAAAAATGTTCACTATTTTTGGCTTGGATCAAAACCCTTGCCAAAATTATCAAACATTAATTAAGGCATTTTTCGGTTCATTGAAAAATATTCTTTTGGTTGATCCTAGTTTTCAAAGGAGTGCTAGGGTTTGTTAATCCCCATTTTAGGTTTAAGGAAAGACTGCCATGATGCATGGATGCAAATGCAACTATTGCACACAATTAATCTAGGGTTGTTACACCTACGAGGGTGCGTGACGATGAGTGGCGCCCGCAGTCCCCACTGTGTATGTCGGTCTGCAGCTCACACCCCTTCTCCCTAGAGATGCATCGCCGAGAAACTTCATTTGGCCGCTTCCGGTAGAGCTCACTGTCCTGAACGCAGTACGCGGTGGCCTGCCGAGCCACGTGCTCCGTGTCTTCTTCCTTCTCTGGCAGGGTTCCCAAAAATAGGTACGCCTTGAAATCCTCGGTCCAGCACCCCTCCTGGGGCTCGAGCGCGAGGAGCAAACGCGCTCCTGAGGTCAGGCCACAGGCGGGGGCTCCCGAGGATGGTGCCGGGGGGAGCTCCTCCTGAGGAGGTGTTGGCTTTGTAGCGGGAGGGGCTGCCGAAGGCTTGAAGAGCCGCTCCTTGAAGACGCCGAGCTTCTGGGGCAGGCACATGGACGCTCTCCTGGAAATATCGTCGGCTTCCTTGTTTGTGCCAGGGGGCACATGCAGCAGTTCCAAGCCCAATAATTGTTTCTCAATTTTGCGTACCTCCGCGAGGTATGCCTCCATGTGCTCATCCTTCGGCTCATACACTTTGTTGGAGAAGTTGACGAGGAGCTGTCAGTCGCCCTTGATGGTGAGGCGCTTCACTCCCAAGGCTGCCGCAGCCTTGTGACTGACCGACGATTAGGCCCTCGTACTCCGCGATGTTGTTGGAGACCTTCTCGCCCTGCTAGAAGTAGAGTTGCATGGCGTAGTAGAGCTTGTCCTGAGTGGGTGAGATGATCGTAGCTCCAGCCCCCGCGCCCTGGCGCGCGAAGGCGCCGTCGAAGTACATGACCCAGCCGTCTAGTGCTTTGCTTCCTAGTGAGAGGGGTCGGTCCTCGCCTACTCTGGGGCTGGGTGCATCGGTCCACTCCTCCACATAGTCGGTGAGCGCGGATCCCTTGATGACTCTGGTGGTGCCGAACTCCAACTGGAATGCGTGCAATTCAATGTTCCACTCGGCGACCCTCCCAGCAACTGGAATGCCTGCAATTCAATGTTCCAACTGGAATTCCTGCAATTCAATGAGGCGCCAGAAACCTAGGGGGCTCCTGATGAGGTGGCAGCATCAGGCGATGCTCTCGAAGGAGCGGCTCCCGGGGCCCGTGCCGCTGAGGCTGAGGGTGGCAAGCAGTCGTTCCTGGCGCTTGGGGCTGAGGCCCCCGAGGCCCCAACCGCGACTTCTGGCGAGGCGATTGGCAGCACGCGTCAGGCAGGCGCCCCAGACGCGGATTGCCTCGATGCTCCGTCTCCATCGCAGGTTGATCCCTACGCTCTTCCCTTGGGCCGCTTCCGCGTGGACTTTGAGGCCCTCCGGAGGAAAAGGGAGGCCCTGGGTGATGACTTCCCTTGTCGCCTGCTGAAGCGCAGGAAGTACTTCGCCACCGATGAGTAAGTTTTCTCCTTTTCCAGCCTCTGACCCTCTTGTTGCTTTTACTGACTCTTGCTCCGCAGGCCCCTTCCGGCCGAGCTCGCGGAAGCAGCTGAGGTGCCGCCTCCCTTGGCTTCGCTTCCTCCACCGCCCCCTAGTGCCCCGAGCAGCACTACTCTTGTGGTGAGGGCGATCGAAGGGGCGGACCGTCCCGAGGCGCACTGCTGCCCTTCCCTCCCCGCGATCTTCCTTTGCGGGCCCCGGGAGGGTGCCAGCCCCCAGCCCCCTGCCCGGAGGGGGAACAATGATTCGTGGCCCCCGGTGCTTGCTTGGGGCAGATGATGGTGTGGAGGACGTGCTTGAGCGCGCCCGGGAGCGTCGCGCTCGCCGCCAAGGGTTTCTTCGAAGGGCGACTGACGCGGTGGACCTGCTTGGGGAGGAGCTCGCCGATGAAGACGCGCGCCTGGAGGCCGAGGGTCTTCGCCTGGCCGCAGGCAGGCACGAGCTGGAGGCCGCCATCGCCCTCGTGTGCCATCAGCGCGACCTTGATGATGAGGAGGCGAAGGCGTCGCTGGAGGCCTCCCGAGTGGCCCGATCCCAGGCTGCTGAGGAGGCCCGGGAAGCTGACCGACGGCGAGAAGTGGCGGAGGAGTGGGCTCGGGAGCTCCTGGCCCAGTGCCACTCACTGGAGGAGCAAGTGGAGCTGCGCGAGGTGGCCCTTGCGTCGATGAAGGTGGCCTCAGGCGACCCGGCTGAGCTCCAGAAGCGTGAGGAAGCGTTGACGCTGGAAGCCGCCGGACGCACCCACGAGTACGAGCGGCTGGAGACGAGGGAGCATTCGGTGACGCGGGCGGAGGACGATGTCGCCGCACGGGAAGCCCGTGTCCTGGAGGAGGTTGGACGTCGGGTGGCGATGGCGCGCCAAGACCTCGAGCGCGAGCTCGAGAGGAGACTGGAGTTGATCTGGGTCGAGGCAGAAGGAAGGACCGCAGCCTTGAGGGCGAAGCAGGAGGAGGCGGCGCGGCGGGCCGATGCCTCTCGGGCTGCCCTTGAGGCTGCGCAAGGGGATCTAGCCGCCTCCGAGGCCGAGATGCTTCGTCTTCGCCAGCGGGTGGAGGAGGCTGAGGCCGTCGCGCGCCAGAACGCGGATGAGATGCGTCAGCGTCAGGTCCTGGAGCACGTGCATGGCTCCATGCTCCCCACGCTCCGGGAGAGAGCTAACACAGCCTTGGCCAACATCTGTGAGGCGGCTGTTGGCGAGCCGCACACAATCAACTATGCTGGCAACCTTCAGTTCTTCACCGTCGTGGTGACGCAGCTGGATGCACGGTCGGTCAGGGCCGACAGGTTGGTGGAGGAGAGGAGCCGCGCCCTGCTTGGGCGCGCCTTTTCCCGTGTCTTCAGCCATCTCCGGAACATGGATCCCCACTTCAACTTTGACGCCGCTATCGCCCCAGTTCCCCAGGCCGTCCGAGACGACTTGGCGTACTTGGTGGAAGACAACATGGACGCTCTTGTCAGGGCCTTCGCTTCGAACGACGACGACGTGATCGTGGCTGCTGATGAGGGCGGTGTGGAGAACGGCCCTGACGCCGCTGGTGATGACGCAGATAGCGATGGCGAGTTCAGCGACGCCTGCGACGGCTTGGGAGGCGCTCCCGAGTACGCATTGGGGGATTTGTCCGACTGAGTATATATCGCTTCTGTCTTTTTACCCTGCTTGAATAGAACTCAGGTTTTTGGCCTGATGGCTGTGAGAGCATTTTGGGAGGGGGAGCCCCTCATGTAAAACCTGTGCTCATCGTATTAGTAGTTGTCACATTGCGCGTGCGCCTGCGCCCGATAGTTGGCTGGTTTACCTTTGTTTTGCGCAGGCCCCTGAGGCAGCCCGTGGGAGGGCGTGACGTCTTGGGTGCTTTTTAGCTGAATCCGTAGGATATGAGAGCGTCGCTCACGGGGAGTTTCACAGGCTTTGGCCTTCTTCATAGGCTCCGGGCCTTTTGTTAAACGCGACAGCTTCACAGGCAGTCGCCTTCTTCACAGGCTCCGGGCCTTTTCCTAAACGCGACAGCTTCACAGGCAGTCGCCTTCTTCACAGGCTCCGGGCCTTTTCCTAAACGCGACAGCTTCACAGGTAGTCGCCTTCTTCACAGGCTCTGGGCCTTTTCCTAAACGCGACAGCTTCACAGGCAGTCGCCTTCTTCACAGGCTCCGGGCCTTTTCCTAAACGCGACAGCTTCACAGGCAGTCGCCTTCTTCACAGGCTCCGGGCCTTTTCCTAAATGCGACAGCTTCACAGGCAGTCGCTTTCTTCACAGGCTTTGGGCCTTTTCCTAAACGCGACAGCTTCACAGGCAGTCGCCTTCTTCACAGGCTCTAGGCCTTTTCCTAAACGCGACAGCTTCACAGGCAGTCGCATTCTTCACATGCTCTGGGCCTTTTCCTAAACGCGACAGCTTCACAGGCAGTCGCCTTCTTCACAGGATCTGGGCCTTTTCCTAAACGGGACGGCTTCATAGGCAGTCGCCTTCTTCACAGGCTCTGGGCCTTTTCCTAAGAGGACAACCTCCACAGGCACCGGAAAATCCACATGAGAGGGAGCGACAGCGGCAGTCCGGGTTGCGCACGAGCTGGGCCTGACCCGTCTCGTGAGGGGCTCGCGAGGGGAGGCAGCTGTGGTGAAGCGGTAACCAGAACGCGAGAAATGGTTCGAACGATACTAAGCACCCCTTCCCCGAACACACGCAAATCTCAAATTCGAATCCAACTTAAATCCAGCGGGGGAAAAGTTACAACCAAAGGAAAAGGCAATAAAAGCAGACAAAATGCCGCGTCCGGCACCTAATCTAGTCTTGGACGTCTTCTCACCAGCGCGGAGCTAAGTGCTGTCCACTGGGTGTGGGAGGGAGCCCCAGGGCCTGAGGCCGGCACCCCCGAGACTCCGTGGCGTGTACAGCCCCACTCATTATTACGTGAGAGTGTCACGGGGCGGCGAGCTTCACAGGCACTGGGCCTTCTTCACAGGTACTGGCCTTGCTTCATATCGCCAGATGAGGGCCCCACCTTGCGCCACACTCTAGTGCCACCAACGACGACCGGAAACCAGGACGCCGCCGGTGGGGTAGAGCGGTTGCCAGCGGTTCCCCCGACGACCACGAGTCCTCCGCCAGGGGCAGGCCCTTAGGCGCCTCCCCAGTAGAGGGCCTACCTCCTGAGAATGCCTTGCTCCGAATGCCGCGGTGGTGATGTCGGACCTCCGCCCCTCTCATGCAGCCCCCTGCGCCCTCCTCCCGAGGGGTAGGAGACTGTGGGAGCGGGGCAGCTGCTTGCTGTGGCGACCTGCCCTTCCTGCGATCCATGATTAGCGTACGCCTACTCCTGAGAAATTAGTGGTACCCGATAATCGTCGCCCCCAGCACGGCCGGCGGAACCGTCCCGGGGCTCCTGGAAGAGCTCAGCTTCTGGTGTCTCGTCCCCCCAGCTCGGGTTGAGGAGCGAGCCTTGTTCGCCCTCATGAGCGTGCCCTTGGTCCATCATGTGGGGCACGTATTCTTCTGGCGCCGTCATCCCGAAGGCTACGCCGTAGTGCTCCGTGTGCCAGACTGCTCTGCTTGACGTGCCCACCGTGGGGTGGTAGCGCGGCTGCCCGCTGGGGCCGAGGGTCGCGCCGAGTCCCTCTCCTTCACGTGCCGGGGGCGGGGGTAGCGCCACCGCCAGTCCGGTGCCGACAGCTTCACTGGCGTTGGAGTAGTCTTGGGGCCTGCGGGTGCGCGCGGGGCCCCGCGCGCGTGCCGCCCTAAGCTTGAGATGGGAGCTGGATGCAGAAGGGATGAGCCCCCGAGGCGGCAAAGCCCAGGAGCTCGGCGACCCGCTCGAGCAGCACGTCGCGACCGCCCTCCAGCAGCCTACACTGCAGCAGCTCTCGTGCCACCGTGAGCGCGCCCCTCGAGTTCGCCTGCTCCCGGCGGGTGTACGGTGTCGTGGTCGTAGCGTGATTGGAGGCCCTTGCTGCCGACCGCGCTTGCCGCGGTGTGAGGGTTGTTGAAGCCTGTCCGCGCCGCCCGCAGCCCGCAGCGCCCTGCGGACCACGAGCTGCCTGGGGCGCGGGGTCGCCCGAGGCAAGCGGCTCTAAGCGGGCGGGCCACGCTGCCCGTGGATCTTGATTGCCCGTCTGGTCGCCGGACATGGTGACGACGATGCGACAGGACGCGAAGTGGTAGAAGGGTGGATTCCGGCGCACCCCTACCTGGCGCGTCAAATGTCGGATTTCGGGTTCCGGCAGACCCTTAAGGTTCGAACTCTGGGGTGCGCACGGAGATTACGCCCTCTACCTCTCCGTCTCGCAAAGATTTAAACTACCGAAAGAACAACACAAGAGACACAGGGTTTATACTAGTTCAGGCCACCATTGTGGTGTAATACCCTACTCTAGTGTGTGGTGGGTGGATTGCCTCTTGGGCTGATGATGATGAACAGTACAAGGAAGAACAGCCTCGCGAGGGCCTGTTCTTGGCTGGGAGGATGAACTGCTAGGAGGAGTTCAGCCGCCCTTCTTTCTCTCTGGCTCTCTATCTCTGGATTCTAGCTCGCTGGGTACCGAATGATCTATTCCTCCCTCTACCCTGGGGGTGGCTAGTCCTTTTTATAGGCAAAAGCCCTGGGCCTCTTCCCAAATATTGAGCAGGAAGGGCGCCAACAGTTTGCCATTTTGAAGGGGAACATCTGGTACACTTATACTGACTAAAGTCGGTCCTCGCCTGCCAAAGGCTCTGTGGTGACGCCGTCTTGGGCTCCACGGTGACCTCCTTCCCGCCGTTGGACTAGTCTTGGTCTCGTTGCACCGAAATAGATGCCTTTGCTTGATCCCCTCACCTGCGCTTGCCCCCTTTGCACCAAAGAGGAAAGGAGGACACAGCGCGGGCTGGCGCCTGCCTGGCGCCCTTGGTCGTCCTGGCTTACATCATGGGCACCTCGTGAGGTACCCCGCCTTGATCTCTCTGCCTCCTCATGAGCCAGCCTGATGAGGCCGCGCCTGAGGAAGCTCTGTGTCGTCCGCCCCGCGAGGCTTGGCCCCTCGCGAGGGTCTTGGGTCTTGTGATGATGAAGATGGGTCGTGCTGGGCCTCCTTTGAGCCACGCCGCAGGCCAGGCAGGCAAGTCAGGGGACCCCCGTTCCCAGAACGCCGACACGTGGAGCCGGCCATATGGCATGTGATGCGAGACGAAAGCTTCCACGGAGAGCAAGTTGAGGCCGGCCCCTCCGTCGATGAGGGTCTTGGTCACCGCGACATTCCAGATGGTGGGGGTGCAAAGCATCGGGAGCGCGCCTGTGCCCGTGGTTGTCGCGGAGTGGTCCTCCGAGTCTAAGGTGAGGTCGGCTTTGGGCATCGCCCACCACGGAGGAGCTCCCTGCTGCACACGAGCGGCACCAACTCGACGAAAGAACTGCTTGACCTGGTGGTCCGTGGGCGGAGCCTGTGAACCGCCGAGGAGGCCTACGAGAGCGTGGGGAGCCGGTGCCCCGAAGCGCGCGACGAAGAGGCCGTGCAGCTCCTCCCAGGAGGCCACAAAAGATCCGGGAAGGCTGAGTAGCCAGGCACGTGGTACACCAGTGAGGGCCATCGGAAACCACTTGGCCTTGACCTTGTCGTCACCGCCGGCCACGCAAACGTCCTCCTCGTAGGCCTGGAGGAAGCCTGCCGGATCCGCCGCGCCGTCGTAGCGAGGCGACATCTCCGTCCTGAACTTGGGCGGCCACTATACGTGCCGCAACGCAGGGGTGAAAGCCCAGAGACCCACACCGCATCCATGCGTGCCCATCGATCCGGCCGGAGGAGCGGCGCTCGCCATGGGAGCTGAACGGAGAAGCGAAGCGGGCGAAGAAGCAGACTGGACGGAGAGGCAAAGCTTCGACGCACCCCTACCTGGTGCACCAAATGTCGGATTCGGGGTTCCACAGACCCTTGAGAGGTTCGATCTCTGGGGTGCGTGCGAAGAACTCGTCTTCCCCAGACTGCCCAGTCCCCACGGCCTAGCTAGACGAACCCAACGAACAAGAGACACATCAGTTTATCCTGGTTCAGGCCACCTTGCGGTGTAATACCCTACTCCAGTTTTGTGGTGGATTGCCTCGAGGAGCCGAGGATGAACTAGTACAGTGGTGGAACGGCCTCAGGAGGTGAGGTGTTCTTGTGCTCGATGAGCTGGTGAGTTGGTAAGGGTGGAATCGATCCTTCCGCCTCTATCCCTTCCTATGGTGGTGGCTAGTCCTATATATAGTGGCTTTGGTCCTCTTCCCAAATGTAGGCGGGAAGGGATCCCACAACAGCCAAATTCGAAGGGAGACAACTAGTACAAGTTATACTGACAAAAGTACTCTTCGCCTGCAAAAGCCTCTGGTGGTGACGCCGCGGTGGGCTCCGCGGTGACCTCCATCCTGCCGCCCAGGCGGTCTTGGTATTGTTGCACCGATATGAAAACCTTTGCTTGATTCCTCGGGATCCCGCGTCTGCGCTTGCCTCTTAGCACCAAAGAGGAAACTGGCGCACTGCACCCACTGGCGCCCGCATGGCCTTGGTCGTCATGGCTCACGTCATGTGAACCTCGCGAGGTGTAGCTTGCATTGATATCTTCTCTCCTCGGGAGCCAGCCTGGGGAGGCCGCCCCCAGGGGGGTCTTGGTGTCATCCGCCTCGCGAGGCTTGGTCCCTCGGGAGGGTCTTGAGTTGTTGTTGTCAAAGCTGGGCCGCACCAGGCCGTCGATAGGGCCACGCCGTGGGTCGCATGCAGGCAAATCTGGGTACCCACGTTCCCAGGACGCCTACACCGATGGCCTGGCTCCTTTGCGGATTGATCCCTTGAAACGTTCCCATTTCTCAGATATCTCCATCAGGGATTTGCAACCTCCTGATCTCATCGGGGGAGATCAGGTCCAAGCCGGCCCCACCGTCAATTAGTATTTTCATCAACTTGAGGTTGCGAATTGTTGGTGAGACCAACAAAGGCAAACAACCGACCACAGTGGTGCGGTCAGGGTGGTCCTTAGTGTCGAAAACAATGGGCGTGTCAGACCACTTGAGCGGCTTCTGCATTTCTACTGCTCGTTCAGCCGCCTTGATCTCATGCTACCACTGCTTGAGTTGGTAGTGAGAGGAGTGTAAAGATGCACCTCCATCAACACACATGGCCTCCACTACCTTTTGGAACTCCTATTCTTCAGATTCCTCCTCATCATAATCACCATCATCCTCGCCCTCCTTCTTCTCATGGACGCGAGCAGGCTTCTCCTTCTGTTGTTGGCCCATGGCAAGACGTCCACTTCGGTTCTTGTTTCCATACCCACCGGTGCCATCCTGTCCCTTCTACTTGCCACACTTCTCGTACTCTTTCTTTTACTTCTCATCAAGATACTCCACTCGCCGACAATCATTGAGATCATGGCCCATCGTGCAGTGGATCTTGCAGTACGGCCCTTTGGTCTTGCCGGAGCCATCCGCCTTGTCACCTGCCGTAGCCTCCCGAAAATCAGCGCATCCGGCAACCTCCTTACCGGGTCATCCATCTTGGGCTTCTTGGCGGCATCTGAGTTGGCGGAACCCTCAACTGTCATCACTGCCTTGCCCTTGCACTTGCGATTGCGCTTCGGACTTGTCTTCTTTGGGGTGGATGCATCGTCGTCCTTAGAATCAACCTCGGCTCCGGCGTCCTCCCCGGGAAGTCTCCTCCCCTCCTCAGCACATGCACACTGGTCCATCAAGGCATACAATTCATTGACAGTCTTGGCCAACTCGATATTCAGCTCAGCTCGCATCTTGCAATTGCGAACATTCACATGGAAAGAAGCGATCACAGCAGCAGGGTGTATATCGTGGATGTTGTGGTGCACTCTGCTGAACCTCTAAACGTACACACGAAGAGATTCAACATCCTTCTATGGAATCTAGTGGAGGTCACTGGGCTGCATCAGAGGCTTGTGGCCCCAGATGTAGGTCCCAATGAACACATGACACAAGTCCGACCAAGAAGAAATAGAGCCCTCCCTCAAATTCATCAACCAAGATCTCACGCTAGGCTTGAGCACCAACAAAAAATAGTTGGTGAGAACCTTGTCATCTCCACCACCACCAGCTTGCAGTGTGATGGTGTAAATCCCGAGAAACTCGGATGGATTGAGTTTGCCGTCGTACTTTTCCCGCAAGCCATGCCTGAATTTCCGGGAAGAGGGCCACCAAAAATGCCGCAGCTCGTGGGTAAACGCTCGATAGCCCACATCGTAGGGCAGTCACCCAGGGAACCCCAACGGAAGCTCGTTCACAACTGGCCCTTCTCACATGTCCAATTGATGACACACTTCCTAGTGGAGCTCAATGGTAGTTCGAGCATCCTTGGCACGCGCGGTGTCGATGACCTGGCGCTGATATTGATGGCGATTTTGATGGCCTTGCAGATCATACGACGCCATGGACATGTCGTCATGGGCGTTGACTAGCTGGCTTTGTCATATTTACTAGGGAGGACATTGCACCATTGGTGCACCACCCGCGATTCGCCCACCAGTTCCTCGCACCGGCGCCGTTGGCGGCCAGTGAGAGGGCCCCGTCAGCCGCGCCCATCATTGTTGGGGCAGCCAATGAGGCTTTGGATGGTGGCACGCCACTTGTCCATCTTATATAGAGTTGGAGGAAAGTTCAACAATAGCTCCACCTGCGCCAATGCCTCCACCAACGATTTGTGCATGAGTAGGTGCAAGGACTGAGAGGTGGCTCGACTTCTGTGCGAGCCAGAAGGAGCTCCGTCTCTGTCCTGCTTCTGTTTTCGATGCACGTCAGCAGTTTGACATGGCGACAGGCCATGCGCACCATGAGAATCATCGCGCTAGACATTGGCCTTCGTTACCTAGACGTTGGCCAGGGTCGACGTCGTCGCGCGGAATCATCTCATCTCCATCTTGCGATGGCCTTGTTGTGCGCCTCGCAACACCGTTGGTCTTGGCGTCGTCCTTAGACATAGCCGTGGCAACCCCACAGTCTGCAGCCCTGCCTCTAGATGTAGCGATGCGCTGGTCTTGGCTTCTGGTAGAGCGAGTACGACTCTTGTTGCTGGAAGGGTGGGAAGAGCACTCGCCGCTGACCTCGTTCGCCGGAGGCGTCTGGGCCGGCATCTTGGAGGTAGACGGTGCACCCACCACCGCGCTCTTCTTCTTTAGTTCCATGGACGAAGAAGATGGCAAAACTTACACAAAGACTGTTGGAGTAGATCTGCACAAGTGATCCCCCTACCTGGTGCGCCAAAGATGTCGGAGGAACGACGATCCATGGGACCAGTGAGGCCCCTTTGCAGTTCAACTTGGGAGATCGACGATCACGGAGAGCAAATCCAAGAGTACACGCACGAGGTTTTCTCATGTTTGGGCCGCCGTGGAGGTGTATAACCCTACTCCTGTCTTTGAGTGGTTTGACTTGGAGCACAAGTTACAAGCGCAGCTTGCCAGAAAGACATGTGCAGGGTGCAGCTACCACTACTAGGAAAAGGGCTATAGGTATATGCTTAGTAGTAGCATGTGGTTCTATGACCGTGCTACTATTTAGTAGCAGTAGCGAGGGGATGGAACATGCGCCACAGGTAGTACGTAACAGTAGCACGGGGCTCCACAACAAGTTGCTGCTAAGTGGGCTCCGTAGTGCCCCAACCGGTTGGTCAATGTAGTAGCGTGGGTCGCTGTACCGCGCTACTGCTAAGCCCGTTAGCAGTAGCGCAGTTCTATATCCCATGCTGCTACTGTGGCCAGCCCGGGCCCAGCTCCCCGGCCCACTTAGCAACACCGCGACCTCTGAGCCCGCGCTACACATAATAGGCTTAGTAGTAGTGCTGGCCCAAACCCCGCGCTACTGCTAAGATAGCCATATCTTCTTCCTCCGCGGCCCGTTCAACTACCTCTCTCCCTCACTCTCCCCTCACACACTCTCGCTCGCTCTCTCTACCTCCGTCTCGCCCCCGAGAAATCTCCCTCCCTCCTACTCTGGCCGCCCTCCGCCCTCCTCCCTCCTCTCGCCACCCGCTGTCCACGCCCTCTTCCCTCCTCCTCCACTCGTTGTCCTCCTCGTTGATTGCGGTCCTCCTCCCTCCCTCTCTCCTCTATCCCTCTCTCATCCCTCCTCCCATCCCGGCCTCCCTCCTCCGTGCTCCCTCCCTCCCTTCTGCCTCCCTCCCTCCCTTCCTCCCTCCTGCCTGCCTCCCTCCCTTCCACCCTCCCCCATCTATTGTCTTTTAATAAAATAGAACATATAGGTTATAGGAATAGAATGTAGGTATTTAGGTACAAAAACTTTAGGAATAAAAAACAGGTTATATGAATAGAATGTAGGTATGCATGTATTTAGGTTGTATGAATAAAATGTAGGCATGCAGGTATTTGGGTTATATGAATAGAATGTAGGTATCTAGTAATAGAAAAATTTAGTAAAAAAAGTTTGTAATAGAAATATGTAGTAAGAAAATTTAGGTACAGAAATTTTTATTAATAAATTTTGTAATAGAAATTTTTAGTAAGAAAATTTAGGTATATAAATTTTTAGTAATTTTCTTTATCAATATAGAAATGTATTGGACAATTTAATTATTTTTATGTCATTGTCACTTTGTCATCAAACATTGCTACATGAGATTTGATGATCTAAATTTTTTACTCCGTGGAATATGCGGCTTTTGTAGTGTCGCGTCTCCCTTGAGTGATCGTCGTCGGTGCTACCTCTACTTCCTCTACACCCGATTAGGTGAGCTAAAAGTACACCTCCTCCTTCTCTTCTCCTCTGTGTTGAATAGAGTAGAACTAGGGTATTTAGTTATGCTTCTTGTCAAAATGAAATGTTCGGTTATAAGATATATTGAAATGTTTTTGTCCATATTGAACCTTTGTATGTATATGGACATCTTTGAATCGCAGGGAAAATCTGAGTGGACTATATTTTGTCAGAGTGTTGATTCATTTCTGTTCTGGAAAATTTCAGGCCCTCGATATGTCCTATTTTAGCAAAGGTCATGCAAGATTTTTCCTTGAATTTAGCATGATTGTGCTAGAATATGTAGGAAATTATTGGGAACCATTGCATGGAAAACTAAAAAATTTCTACGCACACGCAAGATCTATCCATGGAGATGCATAGCAACGAGAGGGGAGAGTGTGTCTACGTACCCTCGTAGACCATAAGTGGAAGCGTTTGGCAATGCGGTTGATGTAGTGGAACTTCTTCTCATTCCAACCGATTGAGCAGCGAACGTATGACAACTCCGTGTTCAGCACACATTCAACTTGATGACGTCCTCCACCTTCTTGATCTAGCAAGATGGCGAGGTAGTGGATGAGTTCCGGCAGCACACCGGTGTGGTGACAGTGATGGTGAAGCACTACGAAAATATGACCGGGGGTGTACGGTGGAGGGTGCGCCGCACACGGCTAAGACAATGTTCTGGTGTGCTAGGCGCCCCCTCCCACATATATATAGGTTGGGGAGGAGAGAGCAGCCAGGAGGGCGCCCCAAGTAGGTCAAATCCTACTTGGGGTCCTCCCCAAGTGGCGCCCCTTTCCTTTTTTCCCGGAGAGGGAAAGGAAAGGGGGAGAGGGAAGGAAGGGGAGGTCGAATCCTCCCCTCTTTCGTTTCCCCACTTGGACGGTTGCCATAGGGGATGTGCTAGCCCCTTGTGGGCTGGTGTGCTCCCCTCTATTGGCCCAATAGGCCCACTAACCTCCTACGGTGTCCGGTGCTGTGACGCCCCCGATTGAATCGTACACTAATCATACACGCAAATGTGTACGATCAAGATCAGGGACTCACGGGAAGATATCACAACACAACTCTACAAATAAAATAAGTCATACAAACATCATAATACAAGCTAGGGGCCTCGAGGGCTCGAATACAAGTGCTCGATCATAGACGAGTCAGCGGAAGCAACAATATCTGAGTACAGACATAAGTCAATCAAGTTTGCCTTAAGAAGGCTAGCACAAACTGGGATACAGATCGAAAGGGGCGCATGCCTCCTGCCTGGGATCCTCCTAACTACTCCTGGTCGTCGTCAGCGGGCTGCACGTAGTACTAGGCACCTCTAGTGTAGTAGGAGTCATTGTCGAAGGTGGCGTCTGGATCCTGGGCTCCATCGTCTAGTCGCAGCAATCGGGTATAGAAATGGAGAAAAGGGGAAACAAGGCAACCGTGAGTACTCATCCAAAGTACTCGTAAGCAAGGAGCTACACTACATATGCATGGGTATATGTGTAAAGGGCCATATCAGTGGACTGAACTGCAGAATGCCAGAATAAGAGGGGGATAGCTAATCCTGTCGAAGAGTACACTTCTGGCAGCCTCCGTCTTGCAGCACGTAGAAGAGAGTAGACTGAAGTCCTCCAAGTAGCATCACATAGCATAATCCTACCCGGCAATCCCCTCCTCGATGCCCTGTTGGAGAGCAATCACCGGATTGTATCTGACACTTGGAAGGGTGTGTTTTATTAAGTATCCAGTTCTAGTTGTCATAAGGTCAAGGTACAACTCCAAGCCGTCCTGTTACCGAAGATCAGGGCTATTCGAATAGATTGACTTCCCTGCAGGGGTGCACCACATAACCCAACATGCTTGATCCCATTTGGCCGGACAGACTTTCCTGGGTCATGCCTGGCCTCGGAAGATCAACACGTCGCAGCCCCACCTAGGCACAACAGAGAGGTCAGCACGCCGGTCTAAAGCTAAGCGCACAGGGGTCTGGGCCCATCGCCCTTAGCACACCTGCACGTTGCGAACGCGGCCGGAAGCAGAACTAGCCCCCTTAATACAAGAGCAGGCTTACGTTCCAATCCGGCGCGCGCCGCTCAGTCGCTGACGTCACGAAGGCTTCGGCTGATACCACGATGCCGAGTGCCCATATCTTTCCCGCGTAGTTGGTTAGTGCGTATAGGCCAGTAGCCAGACTCAGATCAAATACCAAGATCTCGTTAAGCGTGTTAAGTATTCGCGAACGCCGACCAGGGCCAGGCCCACCTCTCACCCAGGTAGTCTCAACCTCCCCTATCGCTCCGCCAGAAAGATCCACCCAGAGGGCCGTCGGGGCAAAGGTCCTTTCAGCCCCCAATCCATGAATCACTCGCGGGTACTCCTCGAGCCGACCCGACTTTAGTCACCACATGTATCATGTATAAAGTATAGTATATACCCGTGATCACCTCCCGAGTGATCACGACCCGATATTATAGCACAACCGATGGACAAGAATGTAGGGCCACTGATGGAAAACTAGCATCCTATACTAACCAGGTAGGATTGCAGGTAAAGGTAACAACATTAGTAGCAAGGACAGGCTATGCATCAGGATAGGTATAACGGAAAGCAGTAACATGCTACACTACTCTAATGCAAGGAGTATAGAGCAGAGTAGGCGATATCTTGTGATCAAGGGGGGCTTGCCTGGTTGCTCTGGCAAGAGAGAGGGGTCATCGGTGACGTAGTCGATCACGGCGGCATCGGCAGCCGTCACGGGGTCTACCGAAGAGAAGAGGGGGGAGAAACAGTAAATACATAGCAAGGAAGTGCATAACAGGACAACAGGCAGAGCTAGGTGTGTTCTATCGCGGTGCTACACATTACCGGCGAAGGGGATAACATCCGGGAATGCTTTCCCGAAGTTTGGTATTTTCGGACAGACGAACCAGAGGGGAAAGGTTCGATGTTCGCTATGCTAGGGATGTGTGGCGGATGAACGGACCACGTATTCAGATTCGTCTCGTCGTTATGAGCAACTTTCATGTAGAAAACATTTTCATCCGAGTTACGGTTTATTTTCTATGTATTTTCAAAGTTTTAAACATTTTCTAGAATTAATTAAATTAACAGAAATGGAATATGACGTCAGAAATCAACAGGACGGTTGAATGGGGTCAAACCTGACCTATGGGTCCAGTAGGATCCACAGGTCAGTGACTGGACTAATTAAACAGTGTTAATTGGACTAATCTAATATTAATTAACAAGCGGGGCCCACTGTCAGTGTCTAATTGGTGAAAAGATTAATTAATCAATTTAATTAACAGATTTTCTATTTACCTAAAACATTTTATTGACTCGCCCCCCACATGTTAGTGGGTTGACCCAGTCAACGAGTCAACTGGGCCCATCCGTTAGTGGCTCAGCGGGCCCCAAAGGTTAGCGCCAGGTCAGCCTCGCCGGCGTCGTCGCCGGAATCACGCCGGCGACCAAACCTGCAGCGGCGTGGCCTTGGAACTCGCCGGAAAACGCGCTACAACAACCGTTTTTTGCGCGCGAGGTGGCATTCGAAAGAGGGGAGCGAGGCGCGTCACCTGGCGCTAACGGTTGGCCTCGGGAAGGCCTAAAACGACGACGGCACGCGGCGAGGCGGACGCCAGAGTTCGACCATCTCCCCCAACGTCGACAGAGGGCACGAGGAGATGAGCTGGAGGCTCGGGCGGCACCAGGGAAGCGCCCTGAGCATGTTGACGTGCTTGCCCGACCTCGACAACGACTACAGCAACGCCGACTAGCTGCGCAGCAAAGCTCAGCGCGGCCATCCATGGCGGTGGCGGTTACGTGCGCGAAGAAGAGCGGCAGAAGGAGGGAGGAGGAGCGGAGCTCATCGTGCGGCTAAGAAAAGCCCTCGACGGCTTTGTAGCGCAGGGGAGGCGACGAATGGAGCGGTGGAGCTTCGGTGATCCGAGGAGGATGCCGGTACGATCTGGAGCCTGCGGTGTTCCCCCGCAGCAACGGCTGGTCTCAGGCGATGAGGACGAACGCGGCGGAGCTCGTGGCCATGCCAGCTTGGCACGGGGCGGCCGGTGGCCGCGCCTACGACGGAGCTTGGCGGCGGGCTTGGGGCGAGATGGGAGAGCGAGGGAGAGAGCGCGCCAGGGAAGGGGAAGTGGGGTTCTAGGGTTTCGGGGGAGGGGCGCTGGGGTGCTCTTATCCACCAGGGGACCGGGGGATGGCCGGTGCATGGCAATCCCGGCCATGGACGTGCTCGGGTCATCCACAAGGCGCGGTGAACAGGAGGAGGACGATGGTGGCTTAGGTGAGCGGGGATGCACTGTGGCATATGGGCCCTAAGTGCACGGTCTATTTTTCCTATTTCTCTTTTCTTTTCATTTTTTTATTTTGTTCGTTATTGTACATTTAGTTTGTGTACTAGATGAAATTTTCCAAGGTTGAAACTTGGCACGTAATTCCATTGCAATATTTTGGTGATGTACAAAAAGTCTCACAACAATTGGAATCATCTAAACATTTTTATATATTGAAATGGTTGGTTAAATGGCTGTTGGTCCACTATTTAATGTCCAGGGGAAATTTTATAATTTTGAAACATGTTAATTCTTTCATGAAAATTTGTTAGTGAATATTTGCAACCCATCGAACATTTTAGTTTTAATATTTGAAATTTTTTATTGTTTGCTAGAATTTGAATTTGAATTCGAATCAATTTCAAACTAGCGCGAGATTAGCAACTGTAAACGTGGTGACGTGGCATCATTAACGTGGGATTACTGTAGCTAATTATCCGGGAGTCACAATTCTCCTCCACTACAAGAAATCTCGTCCCGAGATTTAAGAGGTAGTGAAAGGGGGGAAGGTTTGGTAACGAATCTAGAGGGTCTTCTCATTCTGGCTTGCTCTTCTCGAAGAGACCGGTCCAATACATTGATGTCTTCATTTCTCTGCTTCAGGTCATCATGATGAAGTCATCATCCTTTCTTTGGAAATTTCATTGTGCTTACGAAAGGACCAGGGGTGGTTATTCTGTAAGAACGGACCTCTGCAAGGTTGACTACCTGGTAGTTAACATCGGGGAAGGTGGCGGAAAGTAACTCTCGAATTGAAACTTAAGAAATACCGAGAGCAAAGTAAGGAGGTATCATGGGAAGTTTTGAGCGGGCAGGCAATCGTTCGATGCCTGAAAGGAAGTGTTGAAGGGGTTTAGAGCAATGTGAATAAGCATTGCATCTGACACCTGAATAGATCAACATGCAAGTGGCCCATGAATTACATACAAAGTCAAGCGCGAGGAATAACTTTGACAACAGGGTGTATAGGAGAGTCAGGTTTCGATCCTGTGGAACTGTGGGTTATGGGCCCACCATGTGGGAAAAAAATAGGAGTGATGATATCTTGCACGGTCACAATAGCAAGGCATGTCAGAGGGTAGCCTATCATTTATGTCGGCAACAGTTTCGATACCAAGGGCGAGGGACAAAGAGAACCATTTTCCTGCTCGTTTGAACGAGGCGGACCAATAGGCAAAGTTCTCGTCCATCGGTGGTGACCGGAATGCTATCGACAATTTCAACAGGGTCTTACTGACACCGTTGTACACCAAGGTGTTTACATAAGCAGAAGAATATTACTGCTTAGATCCTATGGATCACAAGGAAGGCTAAACAAATCAATGGAAAGGAAAATGTGATCATCAGATCAGACAGAACAATGGAAAGGAAAATGTGTTTGACAAATATACCAGGGGCATACCCTTCCCAAGGACAAGCAGAGCAAGATATCCATGACGGGATAGAAAGTAGAAACCATTTAGGTAAGGGGAGAGGAATTTGATGACACAACCCATACAACGGTGTTTTGGATAATTGATAAAGAAAACATAACATTTTGCTTCAAATGTTCTTATGGAAGATCGGAGTATCACAGACATGCTTCGAGATAGCATTGACAAGGTCTTCAAGCAAAGATCAGACCTTGGATACGCAAAGGATCCATCAGGAAAAACTTATTAAACAAGTCATTCACTTTCCTCATGGAAAAATGGTTAACCTTGTTAAAAAGGAAACTATAACACTAGGTCCTCCGGCAAGGTGTGCTAGGCATGATATCACCTTACCGGGTCATATTAAGACCAATGTTATAGCTCTCGGAAATGTCCCAACCATCATATCTGACCGAGGTTCAGATCCAGTTGGTGTCAGGATACCTCGGACTTAGGATGCCAGAGTAGAAAAGGTGCAAAACAAATTGACAAGATGACAATGTAAGATTCTCGAGAAATGAACTATGGAAGCGAGTTTCGAAACAAGAGTTCATCATGCCGAAGAGAGGATGAGGAGGTGCTGATGGACTCGGTGATAATTCATCGAGGTTTCCATAAAAATGGACTTCCACAAGTAGGTGAACAAGGAGATAACATTTGTCAGATCAAATTGTATAATGACGTATGCTCGAGGAAAACATACATAATTAATCATTGGTGGAAGGGTGCACTCGAAATATGGGCTGGGTTGCATGACCAATGTTAGAATGGTGATTCAATTATCGAAAGATTTCGAATGAAACTATTGCCCATTCACTTCAAAGCAACAGGGTTGCTAGAAGTTTCGAATTCACACGTCATAGCTCAATTGTCGGCATTCCGTTTAAAAACAACACGCGGACCAAGAAATAAATGGAGATGGCGAGAAGTATTATTATATCAAGAATTCTTAAGAGGTGGTGAAATTGTCACCACATTCTTGACAAAAAGAGATGGTAATACTTCAAGGTAGAACAGATCATGAGTTAGATAGCGAGGAGCTCAAGGTACAACACAAAACAATAAACAAGTTTGTGTTGGGGGAAGGCAAGAATGTTGCCGATGATAACACAAAGCATTGAGGGGCAAGGATGTTATTTCGCATCATGAATTCGATTGATAACCTGGGAGAGCTCAGAATGCTGATGATGATCATGACACATTTGTCGAGAGATTCCATGAAGATGTAATCGAGCAGCGATGACATCAAGTCAAAGGTATGATGAAGCGAAAGGTTATTGGTACCATCGGTACGACACAAACTTGAAATCAAGTTTGCTGCTCGAGGAGAATTGATATGACGAGGAAGATCGACGCATGATTTGCTGATCATCGAAAATTGTGCTCGGGGAAAGAAGGACCAGGTAGCATAATTTAAAATTTAGCACAATAATATTATTAGCCAATCAGGCTAGGAATGACTTCAAGGATTATTAAACTCGTAAGCAACGAAAATTACTTAGAGTTATCGTATCGGAGCGCGGAATTGATTCACTTATGGATGTCCTCGGTTGACGACAACCCAAAACCCGTGGAGTCACTATGACAGGGAAGGTACTACTTCATCAGGAATTCATAAGACGTAGTACAATGGCATGATATCCTCGAGATAGTAGGGGGCAATACTCGAGGTAGTTCGGTATAGAGGTTGGACAAGCATATTTATTTGCAGAAGACAAGTGCTTTAACTTGTCCGCGAAATGGGATCAAAGAAGAAGAATCATGGTCAGAACCACGAACGCAAAGGACCAAAAGCAAATACAAGATGATTTTATAATGAGGGAATAATTATTATTACTAGAAGCTTCCATGATAGGAACTACATTGTGTCCATGGGCATGAACACAAAGGTCCAAGGTCGACTCACACTTTTCCAATGCATAACCTTTCATTTACTTCTCGCATTCGATGAAGTTGTAGTGTTGAAAATTTATCTGGCAAAATACCATAATAGTATGACTCGTGAAAACTTTCGAGTTCACACATATTAAGGAAGGCATAGGTTCAAGCCATCGAGGCTTCTTAGAACATATACCACGAACTTCAGGAGTAAATAACACAAGCTCAAAAGTAGAGCATGGTTGACAAAGCAGAGGATACAATTTACCAAAGGCATTATATACCCGTGGAAAGGCTCACAAGGTTATTGAATATGAAGGACGATGTCGGATGAAATCCAACAATGGATCGGGCGATCCACAACGGAGCTGATGTGAGTATCGGTACTCAATCAGAGGAAGAAAGAATGCACGAGCATCATATTATAAAACATCTGAATAATTCAATGCTTAGATAACAAAGGAACTATGATTTCCAAATCAAAGGATCAGAAGCAACGCTCTGATTAAGGATGGATAAGTTGAGTAAGCTTAGGGGTAAAATCTACAACAACTTGATTGGCCGAGATTCAGCTCATGTTTAAAATGACGTTTGAGCCGAAAGGATAATTTAAAAGGATCAACCGATGACTGCGTGCATTCGCATTCATGTTGAATCAATAGGATCAAAATGATGGTGTCAAAGGAGACTAATGAATATTGCCAGCCATATGGAAAGCATCCATAATGCAAGCAGACAAGTATTTACAGAGCAATAAGTTACAAAGGATTTTCGGAGGATTGAATAGTATTTCGAAGAATTTAGTGAAACACCTGAACAACTGGGGATGAGCGGATACTCGGTAAGTGCGAGGAATTATCCGTAGGGATATTCATGTGGCAAAGAACTACAAGGCAGTAGGCACAAAGTATTGTCGGAACAATAGAGAGGATTTCGAGGTGTCTTATAATATCAGGATCAACGGGGAATGATTGTATGAATGGCAAGTGTATGCAGCTTTCATAGGGGTTGACGATGGAAGGAAATCGTAAATGCGATGGCACAAAGACTCGAGAGAACATCGTAGAGTAACTTCGGAATCTTCTAGTGCAGCAGACAATCATCTGAAGTGAGGGGCTCTCCGGGGGAAGGTATTTTCGAGAACCTAAGTTAGTTTTGTTTTTAGCAAAATCATTTAACTCGAATAGAAGCGAGTTCAGAGTCCCAGAGTAAAGCTCGAGGAGTAAAAGATCCTATTACCACCCATTGGCGAAGTGGGCCCGTAGGACACACAACCATGTTAGTAAAAGTTTTTTCAATGTCTAGACTCGACTTCGGCCAAGGAGTCTGGAAGGGGGATTCCTACATGCAGTCGGCTCTGATACCAACTTGTGACGCCCCCCGATTCAATCATACACTAATCATGCACGCAAATGTGTACGATCAAGATCAGGGACTCACGGGAAGATATCACAACACAACTCTACAAATAAAATAAGTCATACAAGCATCATAATACAAGCTAGGGGCCTCGAGGGCTCGAATACAAGTGCTCGATCATAGACGAGTCAGCGGAAGCAACAATATCTGAGTACAGACATAAGTTAATCAAGTTTGCCTTAAGAAGGCTAGCATAAACTGGGATACAGATTGAAAGAGGCGCAGGCATCCTGCCTGGGATCCTCCTAACTACTCCTGGTCATCGTCAGCGGGCTGCACGTAGTAGTAGGCACCTCCAGTATAGTAGGAGTCATCATCGAAGGTGGCGTCTGGATCCTGGGCTCCATCGTCTGGTCGCAGCAATCGGGTATAGATATGGAGAAAAGGGGAAACAAGGCAACCGTGAGTACTCATCCAAAGTACTTGCAAGCAAGGAGCTACACTACATATGCATGGGTATATGTGTAAAGGGCCATATCAGTGGACTGAACTGCAGAATGCCAAAATAAGAGGGGGATAGCTAATCCTATCGAAGACTACACTTCTAGCAGGCTCCGTCTCGCAGCACGTAGAAGAGAGTAGACTGAAGTCCTCCAAGTAGCATCACATAGCAATCCTACCCGGAAATCCCCTCCTCGATGCCCTGTTGGAGAGCAATCACCGGATTGTATCTGACACTTGGAAGGGTGTGTTTTATTAAGTATCCGGTTCTAGTTGTCATAAGGTCAAGGTACAACTCCAAGCCGTCCTG
This sequence comes from Aegilops umbellulata, assembly GCA_032464435.1. Taxonomy (NCBI): domain Eukaryota; kingdom Viridiplantae; phylum Streptophyta; class Magnoliopsida; order Poales; family Poaceae; genus Aegilops; species Aegilops umbellulata. The sequence goes on along the minus strand of CP136055.1, from coordinate 179,036,413 downwards.
TTACCGAAGATCAGGGCTATTCGAATAGATTGACTTCCCTGCAGGGGTGCACCACATAACCCAACATGCTTGATCCCATTTGGCCGGACACACTTTCCTGGGTCATGCCCAGCCTCTGAAGATCAACACGTCGCAGCCCCACCTAGGCACAACAGAGAGGTCAGCACGCCGGTCTAAAGCTAAGCGCACAGGGGTCTGGGCCCATCGCCCTTAGCACACTTGCACGTTGCGAACGCCGCCGGAAGCAGAACTAGCCCCCTTAATACAAGAGCAGGCTTACGTTCCAATCCGGCGCGCGCCGCTCAGTCGCTGACATCACGAAGGCTTCGGCTGATACCACGACGCCGAGTGCCCATATCTTTCCCGTGTAGTTGGTTAGTGCGTATTGGTCAGTAGCCAGACTCAGATCAAATACCAAGGTCTCGTTAAGCGTGTTAACTATTCACGAACGCCGACCAGGGCAAGGCCCACCTCTCACCCAGGTTGTCTCAACCTGCCCTGTTTCTCCGCCACAAAGATCCACCCAGAGGGCCGTCGGGACAAAGGTCCTTTCAGCCCCCAATCCGTGAATCACTCGCCAGTACTCCTCGAGTCGACCCGACTTTAGTCACCACATGTATCATGTATAAAGTATAGTATATACCCGTGATCACCTCCCGAGTGATCATGGCCCGATAGTATAGCACAACAGACGGACAAGAATGTAGGGCCACTGATGGAAAACTAGCATCCTATACTAAACAGGTAGGATTGCAGGTAAAGGTAACAACAGTAGTAGCAAGGATAGGCTATGCATCAGGATAGGAATAACGGAAAGCAGTAACATGCTACACTACTCTAATGCAAGCAGTATAGAGCAGAGTAGGCAATATCTGGTGATCAAGGGGGGGCTTGCCTGGTTGCTCTGGCAAGAGAGAGGGGTCGTGTGTGACATAGTCGATCACGGCAGCATCGGCAGCCATCACGGGGTCTACCGAAGAGAACAGGGGGGAGAAACAGTAAATACATAAAAAGGAAGTGCTTAACAGGACAACAGGCAGAGCTAGGTGTGTTCTAACGTGGTGCTACACGTTACCGGCGAAGGGGATAACATCCGGGAATGCTTTCCCGAAGTTTGGCATTTTCGGACAGACGAACCAGAGGGGAAAGGTTCGATGTTCGCTATGATAGGGATGTGTGGCAGACGGACGAACCACGTATTCGTATTCGTCTCGTCGTTCTGACCAACTTTCATGTAGAAAACATTTTCATCCGAGTTACGGTTTATTTTCTATGTATTTTCAAAGTTTTAAACATTTACTAGAATTAATTAAATTAACATAAATGGAATATGACGTCAGCATGATGTAGAGGTGATGTCAGCAGTCAACAGGACGGTTGACTGGTGTCAAACCTGACCTGTGTGTCCAGGAGGACCCACTGGTCAGTGACTGGACTAATTAACAGTGATAATTGGACTAATCTAATACTAATTAACAAGCGTGGCCCACTATCAGTGTCTAATTGGTGAATAGATTAATTAATCAATTTAATTAACAGATTTTCTATTTACCTATAACGTTTTATTGACTCGCCCCCCACATGTCAGTGGGTTGACCAAGTCAACGAGTCAACTGGGCCCACCCGTCAGTGGCTCAGCGGGCCCCATAGGTCAGCGCCAGGTCAGCCTCGCCGGCGTCGTCGCCGGAATCACGCCGGCGACCAAACCTGCAGCGGCGTGGCCTCAGAACTCGACGGAAAACACGCTATAGCCACCGTTTTGCGCGCGCGAGGTGGCGTTCGAAAGAGGGAGCGAGGCGCGTCGCGTGGCGCTAACGGTTGGCCTCGAGAAGGCCTAAAACGACGACGGCACGCGGCGAGGCGGACGCCGGAGTTCGGCCATCTCCGCCAACATCGACAGAGGGCACGAGGAGATGAGCTGGAGGCTCTGGCGGCACCAGGGAGGCGCCCTGAGCATGTTGACGTGCTCGCTCGACCTCGGCAACGACTACAACGACGCCGACTAGCTGCGCGGCGGAGCTCAACGCGTCCATCCATGGCGATGGCAGTTACGTGCGCGAAGAAGAGCGGCAGAAGGAGGGACGAAGAGCGGAGCTCACCGTGCGGCTAAGAAAAGCCCTCGACGGCTTTGTAGCGCAGGGGAGGTGACGAACGGAGTGGTGGAGCTCTGGTGATTTGAGGCGGACGCCGGTTCGATCTGGGGCCTGCGGTGTTCCCCTGCAGCAACGGCTGGTCCCAGGCGATGACGACGAACGCGGCGGAGCTCGTGGACATGCCAGCTTGGCGCGGGGCGGCCGGTGGCCGCGCCTATGACGGAGGTTGGTGGCGGGCTTGGGGCGAGATGGGAGAGCGAGGGAGAGAGCGCTCCAGGGAAGGGGAAGTGGGGTTCTAGGGTTTCGGGGGAGGGGCGCCGGGATGCTCTTATCCGTCAGGGGACCGGGGGATGGCCGGCGCATGGCTATCCCGGCCATGGACGCGCTCGGGTCGTCCACGAGGCGCGGTGAACAGGAGGAGGACGATGGTGGCTTAGGTGAGCTGGGCTGCACTGTGGCATATGTGCCCTAAGTGCACGGTCTATTTTCCCTATTTCTCTTTTCTTTTCGTTTTTTATTTTGTTCGTTATTGTACATTCAGTTTGTGTACTAGATGAATTTTTCCAAGGTTGAAACTTGGCACGTAATTCCATTGTAATATATTGGTGATGTACAAAAAGTCTCACAACAATTGGAATCATCTAAACATTTTTATAGATTGAAATGGTTGGTTAAATGGCTGTTGGTCCACTGTTTAATGTCCAGGGGAAATTTTATAATTTTGAAACATGTTAATTCTTTCACGAAAATTTGTTAGTGAATATTTGCAACCCACTGAACATTTTAGTTTTAATATTTGAAAACTTTTATTGTTTGCTAGAATTTGAATTTGAATTCGAATTAATTTCAAACTAGCGTGATATTAGCAACTGTAACTGTGGTGACGTGGCATCATCATGGGATTACTGTAGCTAATTATCCGGGCGTCACAGGTGCCCCCTCCGGTACTCCGATGACTACCCGGTACACTCTGAAACACTTCCGGTGTCTGAATATCATCGTCTTATATTTCAATCTTTACCTCTGAAACATTTCAAGACTCCTTGTCATGTCCGTGATCACATCCGGGACTTCAAACAACATTCGGTCACCAAATCATATAACTCATATACCACTATATCGTCAATTAACGTTGAGCGTGCAGACCCTACGGGTTCGAGAACTATGTAGACATGACCGAGACACCTCTCCGGTCAATAACCAATAGCACAACCTGGAATGCCCATATTGGCTCCTACATATTTTATATTTCCTACATGATAAAGGTTATATTAATAGAATGTAGTACTTTGCAAATTTCTATGCCTCCATCCTTGACCTTTTCACAAATGGAGTTGAAGCGTCTCTTGATGTGCTTGGTTGTCATGTGAAACCTGGATTCCTTCGCCAAGGCAATTGCTCCAGTGTTGTCACAAAAGATTTTCATTGGACCTGATGCACTAGGTATTACACCTAGATCAGATATGAACTCCTTCATCCAGACTCCTTCATGCACTGCTTCCGAAGCAGCTATGTACTCTGCTTCACACGTAGATCCCGCCACGATGCTCTTCTTGGAAATACAACAACTTGCAGCTCCACCATTCAATAAAAATACGTATCCGGTTTGTGACTTATACTCATCCGGATCTGTGTCGAAGCTAGCACCGACGTAACCATTTACGACGAGCCCTTTGTCACCTCCATAAACGAGAAACATATCCTTGGTCCTTTTCAGGTACTTCAGGATGTTCTTGACTGCTGTCGTGATCCACTCCTAGATTACTTTGGTAACTCCCTGCCAAACTTATGGCAAGGCAGACATCAGGTATGGCACACAACATAGTATACATGATAGAACCTATGGCTAAGGCATAGGGAATGACTTTCATTTTCTCTCTATCTTCTGAAGTGGTCGGGCTTTGAGTCTGACTCAATTTCACACCTTGTAACACAGGAAAGAACCCTTTCTTTGACTGATCCATTTTGAACTTCTACAGAACTTTATCAAGGTATGTGCTTTGCGAAAGTAAGCATCTTAATCTATCCCTATAGATCTTGATGCCTAATATATAAGCAGCTTCATTGAGGTCTTTCATTGAAAAATTCTTATTCAAGTATCCTTTTATGCTATCCAGAAATTCTATATCATTTCCGACCAACAATATGTCATCCATATAAAATATCAAAAATGCTACAAAGCTCCCACTCACTTTCTTGTAAATACAGGCTTCACTGTAAGTCTGTATAAAACCATATGCTTTGATCACTTCATCAAAGTGTATATTCCAACTCCGAGATGCTTGCACTAGTCCATAGATGGATTGCTGGAGCTTGCACACTTTCTTAGCACCTTTAGGATTGACAAACCTTCTGGTTGCATCATATACAACTCTTCTTTAAGAAATCCATTAAGCAATGCAGTTTTTACGTCCATTTGCCATATTTCATAATTATAAAATGCGGCAATTGCTAACATGATTCAGACTGACTTAAGCATCACTACGGGTGAGAAGGTCTCATCGTAGTCAACCCCTTGAACTTGTTGAAAACCTTTCGCGACAAGTCGAGCTTTGTAGATGGTGACATTTGCATCAACGTCTCTCTTCTTCTTGAAGATCCATTTATTCTCAATGGCTTGCCGATCACCGGGCAAGTCCGCCAAAGTCCACACTTTGTTCTCATACATGGATCCTATCTTAGATTTCATGGCCTCGAGACATTTATCAGAATCTGGGCTCATCATAGCTTCTTGATAGTTCGTAGGTTCGCCATGGTCTAGTAGCATGACTTCCAGGATAGGATTACCGTACCACTCTGGTGCTGAACGTGCTCTATTCGAGCTACGAGTCCAATAGTAACTTGATATGAAGTTTCATGATCATCATCATTAGCTTCCTCTCTAGGTTGTGTAGGCATCACGGGAACATATTTCTCAGACATGCTACTTTCCAAATTGAGAGAATGTACAATTACCTCATCAAGTTCTACTTTCTTCCCACTCACTTCTTTCGAGAGAAACTCCTTCTCTAGAAATGTTCCATTCTTGGCAACAAAGATCTTGCCTCTGGATCTATGGTAAAAGGTGTACCCAATTCTTTCCTTAGGGTATCCTATGAAGACACACTTCTCTGATTTGGGTTCGAGCTTATCAAGCTGAAGCGTTTTGACATAAGTGTCACAACCACAAACTTTAAGAAATGACAACTTAGGCTTCTTGCCAAACCATAGTTCTTACGGTGTCGTATCAACAGATTTAGACGGTGGCCTATTTAACGTGAATGCGGTTGTCTCTAATGCATAACCCCAAAATGATCGTGGTAAATCGGTAAGAGACATCATAGATCGCACCATATCGAATAAACTACGGTTATGACGTTCGGGCACACCATTACGCTATGGTGTTCCAGGTGGCGTTAGTTGTGAAACAATTCCACATTGTTTTAAATAAAGGCCAAACCCGTAACTCAAATATTCGCCTCCACGATCAGATCATAGAAACTTTATTTTCTAGTTACGATGATTCTCCACTTCACTCTGAAATTCTTTGAACTTTTCAAATGTTTCGGACTTGTGTTTCATCAAGTAGATATACCCATACCTACTCAAATCATCTGTGAAGGTCAGAAAATAACGTTACCCACCGCATGACTCAACACTCATCGGACCGCATACATCGGTATGTATTATTTCAAATAAATCATTAGCTCGCTCCATTGTTCCGGAGAACGGAGTTTTAGTCATGTTGCCCATGAGGCATGGTTCGCAACTATCAAATTATTCATAATCAAGTGATTCCAAAAGTCCAGCTGCATGGGGTTTCTTCATGCGCTTTACACCAATATGACCTAAACGGCAGTGCCACAAATATGGTGCACTATCATTATCAACTTTGCATCTTTTGGCATCAATATTATGAATACGTGTATCACTACGATCGACATTCAACAAGAATAGACCATTCATCATGGGTGCATGACCATAAAAGATATTACTCATATTAATAAAACAACCATTATTCTCTTATTTAACTGAATAACCATCTCGCAATAAACAAGATCCAGATATAATGTTCATGCTCAATGCTGGCACCAAATAACAATTATTTAGATCTAAAACTAATCCCGAAATTAGATGTAGAGGTAGTGTGCCGACGACGATCACATCGACCTTGGAACCATTTCCGACGCGCATCGTCACCTCGTCCTTAGCCAACCTTTGTTTATTCCGTAGTTCCTATTTCAAGTTACAAATATGAGCAACCAAACCAGTATCAAATACCCAAGCGCCACTACGAGCATTAGTAAGATATGCATCAATAACATGTATATCAAATATACCTTGTTCACTTTGCCATCCTTCTTATCTGCCAAGTATTTGGGGCAGTTTCGCTTCCAGTGACCAGTCCCTTTGAAGTAGAAGCACTCAGTTTCAGGCTTGGGTCCAGCTTTGGGCTTCTTCCCTGGAGTGGCAAGTTGCTTGCCATTCTTCTTGAAGTTCCCTTTCTTTCCCTTGCCCTATTTTCTTGAAACTAGTGGTCTTTTTAACCATCAACACTTGATGCTCCTTCTTGATTTCTATCTCCATGACCTTAAGCATTGCGAAGAGCTCAGGAATCATTTTATTCATCCCTTGCATATTATAGTTCATCGCGAAGCCTTGGTAGCTTGGTGGCAATGATTGAAGAACTCTGTCAATAACACTATCAACTCGAAGTTCAACTCCCAGCCGAGTCAAGTGATTACGATACCTAGACATTTTGAGTATGTGTTCACTGACATAACTAATCTCCTCCATCTTGCAGTTATAGAACTTGTTGGAGACTTCATATCTCTCAGCCCGGGCATTTGCTCCATGACGTTTAAAACGTATTTGAAGTCCCGGTTTTTAGCCGTATCGCATGGCACAGTGAACTATTGAGTAGTCACCAGATCGAGCTTGCTATACGTTCATAACATCAGCTTCAACTCCTGCAAGCAGGCCTTTTACCTAGCGGTGCATCAAGGACATAATTCTTTTGTGCAACAATGAGGATAATCCTCAAGTTACGAACCCAGTCCGTGTAGTTGCTACCATATTCTTCCAGCTTAGCTTTCTCTAGGAACACATTAAAATTCAGTAGAACGGTAGCTCGGGCCATTGATGTACAACATAGATATGCAAAACTATAAGACTAAGTTCATGAAAAATTAAGTTCAATTAATCAAATTACTAATGAACTCCCACTTAAATAAACATCCCTGAAGTCATCTAAGTGATACGTGATCCAAATCAACTAACCCATGTCCGATCGTCATGTGAGATGGGGTAGTCATCAATGGTGAACATATCTATGTTGATCATATCTACTATATGACTCACGTTCGACATTTCAGTCTCCAGTGTTCCGAGACCATGTGTGTACATGCAAGGCTCGTCAAGTTTAACCCAAGTATTCTGCATGTGCAAAACCGTCTTACACCCGTTGTATGTGAACATATAGTCTATCACACCCGATCATCACGTGGTGCTTCGAAACGACGAACTTTGCCAATGGTGCATACTCGAGGAGAACACTTTTATCTCGAAATTTAGTGAAGGGATCATCCTATAATGCTACCTGTGTTCTAAGCAAAATAAGATGCATAAAGGATAAACATCACATGCAATCATAATATGTGACATGATATGACCATCATCATCTTGTGCTTTTGACCTCCATCTCCAAAGCATAATCATGATCTCCATCATCACCGGCTTGACACGTTGATCTCCATCGTAGGATCGTTGTGTCGAGGTCATCACGCCAACTATTGTTTCTACAACTATCGCTAACGCATAGAGATAAAGTAAAGCAATTACATGGCACTTGCACTTCATACAATAAAGAGACAACCCTAAGGCTCCTGCCAGTTGTTGATATTACAAAACATGATCATCTCATACATCAACAAATATCACATCATATCTTGACCATATCACATAACAACATGCCCTGCAAAAACAAGTCAGAAGTCCTCTACTTTCTTGTTGCAAGTTTTACGTGGCTGCTACGGGCTTCTAGCAAGAACCGTTCTTAACTACACAAAAACCATAATGGTGATTTATCAAGTTTGCTATTTTAACCTTCTTCAAGGACCGGCCGTAGTCAAACTCGATTCAACTAAAGTAGGACCGCCAGCCACATTTTATGCAAAACTAGTTCATATCAGTCAGTGGAACCAATCTCATGTGCGTCGACATATAACGTTAGTCCAGGACGCTTCATCCCACAATACCGCCGAATCAAAATAAAACATTGGTAGTAAGTAGTATAACTATCACTGCCCACAACTCTTTGTGTTCTACTCATGTATATCATCTACGCATAGACCTAGCTCGGATGCCACTATCGGGAAACGATGCATGGAAAACAAACAAAACATCTATGCACACGCAAGATCTATCTGTGGTGATGCATATCAACGAGAGGAGAGAGTGTGTCTACGTACCCTCGTAGACCGTAAGCGGAAGCATTTGACAATGCAGTTGATGTAGTCGAATTTCTTCGCGTTCTAACTGATCGAGAACCGAACGTACGTCACCTCCGCATGGAGCACACGTTCAGCTTGATGGCATCCTCCGCCTTCTTGATCCAACAAGTTGGTAAGGTAGTGGATGATTTCTGGCAGCACGCCGGTGTGATGACGGTGATGGTGAAGTATCTCCGCAGGGCTTCACCTAAGCACTACGAAAATATGAAAGGGGGTGTAAACGATGGAGGGGGCGCCGCACACGGCTAAGACAATGTTCCGGTGTGCTAGGCGCCCCCTCCCACATATATATAGGTGGGGGAGGAGGGAGAAGCCAGGAGGGCGCCCCAAGTAGGTTGAATCCTACTTGGGGTCCTCCCCAAGTGGCGCCCCCTTTCCTTATTTGCCGGAGAGGGAAAGGAAAGGGGGGAGGGAAGGAAGAGGAGGCCGAATCCTCCCCCTTTCCTTCCCCACTTGGGTGGCTGCCATAGGGGGTGTGCCATCTCCTTGTGGGCTGGTGTGTTCCCCTCTAATGGGCCAATAGGCCCACTAACCTCCTGGGGGTGTCCGGTACCCCCTCCAGTACTCTGATGACTACCCGGTACACTCTAAAACACTTCCGGTGTCCAAATACCACCGTCCTATATATCAATATTTACCTCTCGTCCATTTCGATACTAATCACCATGTTCGGGATCACATCCGGGACTCCAAACAACATTCAGTCACCAAATCATACAACTCATATAACACTATATCGTTAATGAACGTTAAGCGTGCGGACCCTAGGGGTTCGAGAACTATGTAGACATGACCGAGACACCTCTCCAGTCAATAACCTATAGAGGAACCTAGATGCCCATAATGTCTCCTACATATTGTACAAAGAAATTTATCGGTCGAACTGTTATGACAACATACGTAATTCCCTTTGTCCATCAGTATGTTACTTGCCCGATATTCCATTGTCGGTACCTTCATACCTAGTTCAATCTCATTACCAGCAAGTCTTTTTACTCGTTCTATAATATATCATCTTGCAACTACTCAATAGTCTGCTTGCAAGGCTTCTTATGATGTGTATTACCGAGAGGGCCGAGAGATACCTCTCCGATACTCGGAGTGAGAAATCCTAATCTCGATCTATGCCAACTCAACAAACACCTTCGGAGATACCTGTAGAGCATATTTATGATCACTCAGTTACATTGTGACGTTTGATAGCACACAAGGTATTACTCCGATATCCGGGAGTTGCATAATCTCATAGTCAAAGGAATGTGTATTTGACATGAAGAAAGGAATAGCAACAAACTGAACGATTAATATGCTAACCTAACGGATGGGTATTGTCCATCACATCATTCTCCTAATGATGTGATCCCCTTATCAAATGACAACACATGTATATGGTTAGGAAACCTTAACCATCTTTGATCAACGAGCTAGTCTAGTAGAGGCTTACTAGGGACACGATATTTGTTTATGTATTCACACATGTATTTAAGTTTCCGATCAATACAATTCTAGCATGAATAATAAACCTTTATCATTAATAAGGAAATATAAAATAATAAATTTATTATTGCCTCCAAGGCATTCCTTCAGAAATATCGAGTGTCCTAGATTTGCTGGAAATGAATTCAACGACATTTTGGGTTGACCTTAAGTCTGTCGAGGCTCTATACATGACAGTCAAAAAATCAGTGAGGGAGAGTGCCCACATATATGAGAGAAGAAGAATGTCGACTGTTGGCGTGGGGGTCACTTATCTTCCTTCTTCTCATGATACACCTTGGTAATGCACGAGACAGGAGGGGAAGCGACCATCACCAACGATCAAAATATTTGTGAGGGAGATTCTACCATATATATACTGTCGAATTATGAGAGAGAATCCGGACTGTTGTCGTGGGGGCCGCTTCTTCTTCATTCGAAGGCGCTAGACATTTTGATGTAATGCACTTTCGACTAAACGGAGGAGCGGCCATCATCGACAATTGCAAATGTCAGAGAGGAAGAATCCTAACTATTGTCGTGGGGGTTGCTTCTCCTTCATTCCCGTGTGCTAGACCGAAGGGAGGAGCGACCATCACCGATGGTCGAATATATCAAAGAGGGAGTGCCCACCATATACACCACATGAGATGAGAGTTTTCAAGGAAAGTCTCAACAGACCGAAAGTCAACCTATTGTGAATAGTGATCTGTGTGTTAAGTTCCTGGTAATTACCGTCAATTTATAATCTTTGAATTTTGAACACAGGAAATGTCTGACGATGATAGGATCCTAGAGTGTGAATACTGTTGCAATGACCGGGGTATGTGTGATAGAATGCCTCACCTGCAAAATGATAGGTACTTCACCATATAGTCGGAAGAGACATGTGATGTTTGTACAGTACGCAACTACGACCAGTATTTCTTCGCAATTAATCATGACTTGTGATTCTTTGCTTCAACGTGTAATTTCTATTTTTTTAATTTGAGTAGTACATCCCCTGCCATGCAAGACATTATGTCTTGGAGAGGCTTGGTTTCCAAGACTTTGAGAATATGGAGACGATGAGAGCTTACCTCAGGACTAAACATGGTTATGTTTTTCAAGTTAAGCTCTATAATGTGCTTAATAACTCCTATTTCAAATGTTCAAATTGAGGAGCTCTCTGCAAGGCATATGGATTTGCGGAGAATATCCAAATAACTTTTGATATTCATCCCAAAGGTTAACATATTGAAGATAATATCAACATTTGGGTCGATGTCGATATGCCTCCTATTTTTCCTAAATGTGAGTTTGTCAAACTAATTTGTTAAGCAACTTATGTTTTTTACTTAAAAATATTTGGTGTTCATCGCTACAAAATTTGTTTATTTATAGTTGTCAGCTTATTTCTTATCTTTAAAAAATACTCGGAAAGTTGTGGAAATGACGTAGTACAACTATGGCTCCGAGCTTAATTTTCAGTGTCGATGTAAAAACCGGCGGATCTCGCCTAGGGGGTCCCGAACTATACGTCTAGGATCAATGGTAACAGGAGACTGGGGACATGATGTTTACCCAGGTTCAGGCCCTCTCTATGGAGGTAATACCCTACTTCCTTCTTGATTGATCTTGATGAATATGAGTATTACAAGAGTTGATCTACCACGAGATCGTAATGGCTAAACCCTAAAAGTCTAGACTATGTGAATATATGGTAATGAATGTCCCCTTTCCGGACTAACCCCTTCGGTTTATATAGACACCGGGGGGATCTAGGGTTTACATGGAGTCGGTTACATAAGAAGGAATCCTCATAATTGGTCGCCAAGCTTGCCTTCCACGCCAAGGAGAGTCCAATCCAGACACGAGTATGGTCTTCGGTCTTCGTGTCTTCACAGCCCATCAGTCCGGCCCATGGATAACAGGCCGGATCCCCAAGGACCCCTTAGTCCAGGAATCCCTTAGTAGCCCCTGAACCTCGCTTTAATGACGAAGAGTCCGACGCGCAGATTGTCTTCGGCATTGCAAGGCGGGTTCCCCTTTCTCCGAACTCCAAGATAGTCTTCGGATGTAGTAGATATATCCGGACCTGTATATATGGTTGCAGAAAATATACGAGCCTAATTTATTGGTAACTGTTTATGACATCACGCTTGCCCGGTCACTATTTCCAACCGTTGGTTGGCGCGTCGCCTAACGTCTCGGGACGCGGTTTTACTGGCTTGTCTTGCCAAGGCAGAGATTGTGTTCCCTTATTCATGGGATTTTCATTAATGCAGGCGTGGGTAACCCAACCATCCACCGGGTACGACTCTTTGGAGATTAGTAAGTTTCGAGACCTGGGTGGATACACTTAGTACTTGGGGTCTTTATATAGGGTCCCAGACTCGTCTTCTTCCTTTGCGCTCGCTTCTTCCTCAACCCTAGCCACTCCAAGTTCCAACCCTCGGGTTCCCATCGCCACTAGCCCCAATCATGTCCGGATCCAGCCGTCCAAGCAGGTGGGTGGCTTCTTCTGTCACAGAGGAGGATATTGCGAAGCTCCGCGCAGCGAGGTATCTGACCCCGGCAATCCTCCATCGGCTTCCCGCACAGAGGCAGGTTGTTCCTACCCCCAAATCCGGCGAGAGGGTAGTGTTTGTGTCCCACTTCCTCCATGGTTTAGGGTTCGCGCTTAACCCCTTCGTCCGGGGGCTCATGTTTTACTATGGGCTAGACTTTCACGATCTTGGCCCGGACTCTATTCTCCTCATCTCGGCATTTATCGTCACATGTGAGGCCTTCGTCCGGACTCCTCCGCACTTTGGTTTATGGCTCAAGACCTTTGACGTGAGGCCGCATGTGATAGAGGAGGAGCAGGCAGAGTGCGGCAGCATCAAAATAGGCAAGCTTGCCAGCGCGGTTTGGTTTGAAGGATCTTTCGCCAAGTCTTCTGACCTATGGTAGCAGGGGTGGTTTTATATCAATGAGCCGCGGGGCTCCAAGTGGGCGGCTACACCTGCGTTCCGACCCAGCCTTCCAATTCAGCTTGCTTCATGGATCAATAAGGGACTGGACTGGGGATCCGTCTATGAAGTGCAGACTCTGCAAGGTCGTGTCCAAAGCCTTACCAAGAAGGGCGTCGGTCTTGTGAACATCGTTCAAGTAATGCTAGTCCGCCGCACCCTGCCATGTTAGCGCGGCCTCTCCTTATGTCGGAGTTTAATCCCGAAGAATGGCGGACTCTTCAGCACTTCCTCGGCACTATGCATGAGGGAATGTGGAAATTATATTTCAGGGAACGAGAGCAATGGCCGGACACCACCGAAGATGTTGGCCTCGACTGCAATCATCCAGACACCGCGGTAAGTATTCGATTTCCACACACCCCTTATTCGAGTATCTCTTGGTAAGATATTGAAAAATCCATCCCTTCACAGGACTGGATAAAAGAAGCGGTGTTGATCTGGTGTCTGGCGCCCCTTCCCGAAGACTCTGCGAATGCCCTACTAACGAGGATGCTGACTCCGACACCGTACCAGGCGTTTGCGCAGGAGGGCAAGAATAGGGAGGCCGGAGGTGGTCTCTGCCCCAAGGATAAATCAGACGTTGTGTTCGGGGAAACCGAAACCCTCTTGCCCGAGGGCAAAGGTGCAGAGGGGGCCTTCCATGGCAAGAAGAGGGCCGCTTCTGAAGGTCGGGAGGGGAAACCTTCCAAGAAAGGGAAAATTCCATCGACGGGTGGCTTGAGCCAGGCAAGCGATTTGACGTGGAGCTTTATGATGAAGATAAATGTCACGACCGGTTTCCAATAAAAATATTTATTGAAAAACTGATCTTTTGAGTCCAGTATGAGGAAAAATCCTACTTACTGGTAGACAATCTCTTGATACAATAAGCTAGTAGCAAAAATATATTACAGGGTTGAGCTAAGGGTGCTCAACAATTTATTACAAGCGCGCCAATAATTATACATAATGGCGGATATAACACAATGGTGTGGTGGCATACTACTGACTCGAGCTTAAAGTGATCGAGGAATAACACAATGGGGAGTGGATAACATGACTCTTAAACTAGCATCTCATCGAGCGTCGAGGTGAGGCTCGATGAATTTATTCGGGTTGCGGAAGCGGATATAATATAGTGACCTAATCCAGGGTCGCACGAGACTGACTGGGACTCCTCTAGGCGTCGGAGTCGCTATCGAATTCTTCATCCATGAGATCGCCTTCGTCAGCATCTGGCCAAATCAACAAGCCAGGTGAGTACTTTGAAGTACTCGCAAGACAGTTTGGACGTAAGATATAACAAATGCATGCATGAATGCGTTATGATTAATTTACCAATGCACATTCAGAATTTAGCAGGCAAGGTAAGTAAAAGGGAATCGGCGGTAGTCCGCCTAAAATCCCAACAAAATAAAAGAAAACCGATCGGGTGTCTGAAGCGACGCCTCGAAAGGTGAACAAGTAAATAAAGATCATGCCACAGTCGGGCGTCTAAGCGACACCACGTAAAGGGCTTAAACTGAAAATAAAAGACATACGTGCCACAGACGGACGTCGGAGCGACATCACGAAAAGGTCTTGTATTGAAAGGAAATAATAGTACTGCCATAGTCGGACGTCTGAGCGACATCGCAGAAAGGGCTTCTGCTGAAAGTAAATAATAACAACGCCACAGTCGGACGTCTGAGCGACATCGCAGAAAGGGATTTTGCTGAAAGTAAATAACAACAACGCCACAGTCGGACGTCTGAGCGACATCGCAGAAAGTGCTTATAATGAAAATAAAAGATAACAACACCACAGTCGAACGTCTGAGCGATGTCGCAGAAAGTGCTTCTGCTGAAAGTAAATAATAACAACGCCACAGTCAGATGTCTGAGCGACATCGCAGAAAGGGCTGTCTTCATAAGGAAAATAATACTCATAATAAATAATCAACTCATGATAATAAACGGGTTAGTCCATCCATAGGAATAAACATTTAACTGGGCTTAGCACTCATGTGATTCACCGGAGTATCTGTCACCAGAAACTGACACTTGTCAGGATAAGATAATGCAGAACTTGAACATGGATAAGATGATTCGAGGATATACGACTCTGCAGAGTTTGTACTAAAATTACCCACAGCTAACGGATTTCGGTAGTCCCGAAGTACTAGTTCCGTTTACGGTAGTTCGGAAGGAAACACAGCGATCCAGTACACACCCATCACACCTCACGATGTCAGGAATCACCCTAGACAAGGTACAAGAAAAACTTTGAGACGGGGAGATCACAATCTCGAATAGCATGGGATCAAATTTATATACGCGCGCTCTAAGGGGTGCCCCCCTCTCGGTCCCAACCGGAAACACCCATGCCCCCTGACCGGATGACTGGCTTTAATATAGGGCCATGGAACCATCATCATGGCCTCTCCTTTTGGTGTGTACCAGGAAAGCGGTTTGCAACCTACTAAGCCATATCCCTTGCGGAAAACTTGTGGTAGTACGGGAAGGGAAATGGATTGGAACCGAACCGATACGGGCTGATACTGAAGTCAAATAGTATGTCATAAGACTGGCATGCTACCACACTGCCATCTTACCCATCCTCATGCCAACACATGGCCATTCACATTCACATCCAACACGTATGGATCATCGAACTCACTTGCCACAACTATGCATGAAAAATAACGTTCATCGGTATGCTCATCAACATGCCATGAAACTTGCTAAATGCAAACATGCCAAAACACTTATCATATCAAAAGTTCAAACATGCTTGCCTGGTTCAGAGTAGTCGGAGCCTAGCTCGGTGAAGTTCGCGGCCCCGTCACCTCCTTCTACATACACGCTAACGTAAATACCGAGAGTTGCATAAAAATTATTCCAAATATTTGTCAAATAAATCTGATAAAAAACTAGAAAGAAATTCAGAGAGGACAGAAAAAGAATCACTCAAAAATACTCTTCTGTTTAAAAGTTATTAGTGTTTTTGTCCAGGGACCTTTCTGTAATGAAACAGAAACTTTCCAGGGTCTTCTTTATAAAACAGAAAATGTTTCAGTCCTGAATACGCCAGTTCAGTGGAGAAAGCGTATTTTGCCCAAAGGCGTTACCAGAAAACGATTCAAAAATAATAAAAATCTGACGGGGTGGACCCACCCGTCGGGTTTGAAAACGGAGGCAGAGTTTTGGCGGCAGAGGGCCGCGACGATCCACGGCGGCGATCCACGGCGGGGCAGGAGGATCGGAGGGTACCTCCGAGTTCAGGGCGCCATTCCGCATCGGTTGTTGGTGGTGGTGGTCGCCGGCGAGCTTAACGTCGACGGCGGCCTTGACTCCGGCGGGCGGTGGTTCAGGCGTTGATGGATTTCGCCGGAGAGGGCTGCAAGCATCGAATTGAGGTGGGGGTTAGAGCACTAGGTGTAAGAGAAGGCTACGGATGAGGTTTGGGCGCCGGAGGAGTTCTCACCGGAGAGAACGTTGCTGGAGCCCGAGGCGGACGGAGGTGGCCGGAGTCGAAGAAGAAAGGCCCCTCGAGGCCCTTCCAGTGGCTAGGCAGGGTCTGGCGAGCTGGTGGAGTTGTGCGGGGGCAAGATCAAGCTCGGGGGGGGGGGGCTATATATAGACGGCCCGAGGCAGTTGCCGTGAACGGATGAGTCCGGCGGGCGATTACGGCGGTGCTGTGGGTGGACGGTCGGCTTAGGGGCTTGAGCATCATCTAGGTGAAGCACTGGTGCCATCCTAGTGTCCAGCTCAGCACGGGATGGAGGATTACGGCCTGCCCTCGACGAAAGGGCCGCCCGGCACGTCGGCGGCAGAGAACGCGCTCTGCGCGTGCCAGGCCACGGCGACGGTGTTGCATGTGTGCGCTGGCAAGGAGGTGGCCACGCGGAGCTCTCAGAGGGTTTGGGCGGTGCTGAACGGCGTTATGCCACAGTGTTGCCCCCTGTCGGCCGCTACGGTGGTTCTACCGTCGTGGGACACGCCGGCGTAGGCGGGCCAGGGCACCACCGACGCCAGGGAGGCGCCAAGCGCGCGTGTGGTGCTCCAGACAAGAAGAAGAGGCTGCGAGCACGAGCCAAATGCACAGTTTACATGTGACTGAAAATCTGACGAAGAAACGACACTGAATCTCTGAATTTCACTGAATATGAACAGTAACTGTGCATGCCAGGTGTTCGACAGAATGATTTTGGCATGCAGGGATTTTTCCTTGAGCTGGTTTTTGGTGGAGTGGCTTCTCGTTGCACCAGAAGGCTGCCTGAATTTTCGTAGAATTTTTGGAGAATAGGAGATATGAATTTTACCAAATTTGGCAAATCTGGTCCAAACTTGCAGAGGCTGAAATTTGAAAATTTTGAAAAGAGGGAGAGTGGATCAAGATGGTTCTGGGTTGTGGGTGCTGAGGACAATCCAGAGGAGTTGGTTTGAGGTCAAAACTCAAATGCAATATGGTACTTGCTTTGAAAATCACTCAGGCTCAAAATAATTGTCCGAAAAGATTTGAGAGATAAAATAATTGAAATAAAATCCAAAACTTGTTTGGACTTGTTGGGACAGAGAACTTAGATTGCTTCAGGAAGGAGGGAAGGTTTTGGAGGGGTTTTACCACATGGGCAAAAAAACCAATTCATGGGTGGTTTTCAAGATATGAAAAACCCCAATTTTCATAGAGTTCTTTTATTAAAATAAAATAATTAATTTTCAAATATATGTTTTGAGCAGGGAGCCAACAGAGAAAAAGTTTTAAAAGATCAAACACCATAGTTTGCAGAAGATACAGAAATGAAAATCCTTGCCAAATAAAAGGAAGTTTTTTTAAGAGGAAGGTTTTCTGGCAAAAATTTTAAATGGCCTCTCTTTTCAAAAACTAACAAAGTTTTTGTTAAAAACCCAAAGGAAAAATTTTAGAATGTCACAACACCTACCCCCTTAGGAAAAATCTTGTCCCCGAGATTTCAGCTGATCCTTAAATAAGTGTAGATGCTGTGCTCGAAGAAAATCCTCTCTTTCCCAGGTTGCTTCACTTTCGGTGTGATTGCTCCACTGAACTTTGAAAAATTTGATGGTTTTCTGTCGGGTCCTCCTTTCAGACTCCTCTAATATCTTTACTGGATGTGCCCGATAGGTGAGGTCTGGCTGCACGTCTATGTTCTCATGGGATACTTGTTTCTCTGGGTTGCTTACGCACTTCCTTAACTACGAGACGTGGAATACGTTGTGGACATCGGATAATTCCTCGGGTAAGTCTAGCTGGTAGGCTACCGTGCCTCTTCGTGCCACTATATAGAAGGGTCCGATGAATCTCGGTGCTAGCTTTCCCTTAATCTTGAATCGTTGCAATCCCCTCATAGGGGATACTCTTAGGTACGTGAATTCACCGGGTTCGAAACTGACTCCACGATGTTTCTGATCGTAATAACTCTTCTGTCGACTTTGAGCGGTCTTGAGTCGGTCTCTGATTAGCTTGACATTTTCCTCGGCTTCCTTGAGCATGTCTGGGATGAAGATGCGGTTGTCTCCGGTCTCTGACCAATTTAGTGGGGTACGACATCTCCGTCCGTATAAAGCTTCAAAAGGTGCCATTTGCAGGCTGGCCTGGTAACTGTTGTTGTACGCGAACTTGGCATATGGTAGGCTTTCTTCCCAACTGGTTCCATAGGTGAGGACACATGCTCTCAGCATGTCTTCTAAAACTTGGTTTACGCGTTCCGTTTGCCCATCAGTCTGGGGGTGGTATGCTGTACTGAAGGCTAGTTGAGTTCCCAGAGCCTGTTGTAAATGATCCCAGAACCTCGAGACGAACTGGGTTCCTTTGTCAGATATTATAGTCTTCGGGACACCGTGTAGACAAACTATGCGGGAGAGATATATCCTGGCAAGCTTCTGAGTGGTGTGGGTCGTCTTTACTGGAATAAAGTGTGCCACCTTGGTTAACCTGTTGGTGATGACCCATATGGCATCATTCCCGTGTCGTGACCGAGGTAGTCCGACAATAAAATCCATCCCTATTTCATCCCATTTCCACTCAGGTGTTTTGTTTGGTTGCAGTAGTCCGGCTGGTCTCTGATGCTCAGCTTTTATGCGTTGACAAGAGTCGCAACATGCAACGGAGGTGGCAATGTCCCTCTTCATACCGTGCCACCAAAATCTTTCCTGGATATCCTTATACCTCTTGGTTCCTCCAGGGTGGATCGAATATGGGGCGGTGTGGGCTTCAGCTAGAATTTGTTGTTTGAGGTCTTCTAGGTTTGGCACGCAGAGTCTGTCACCATACCATAATATTCCTCTATCGTCTATGACGAATTCCGATGCCTTGCCCATACCCACCTTTCTTTTAATGCCTTCGATGCTGGGGTGACCAGGCTGAGATTCTTTAATTCTCTCCACAAGGTCGGGTTGTATTTCCAAGTTTGTTATGGTGCCTTCTGCTAGCATCAACAAGTTGAGTTTGGCAAATTCTTGTTGGAATTCTGGTCTTAAGTCGGGCAGACTGTTGTCGTCGGAGCTGGGGTTCCGACTAAGAGCATCGGCCACTACATTTGCTTTTCCTGGATGATAGTGGATACCGACATCATAATCCTTTACTAGTTCTAACCAGCGTCGTTGCCGTAAATTTAGTTCTGGCTGTGTGAAAATGTATTTGAGACTTTTATGGTCCGTATATATTTCACATTGATTTCCAAGTAAGAAATGCCTTCATTCTTTGAGTGCATGAATGACAGCTGCCATTTCTAAGTCATGAGTGGGATAATTTTCCTCATGCTTGCGAAGTTGTCTTGATGCATACGCGACCACCTTGCCTTCTTGCATCAACACGCATCCGAGACCCTTTCTGGACGTGTCACAATACACTTCAAAATTCTTGTGTATGTCTGGCACAATTAATACCAGTGCTGTCGTCAATTTCCGTTTTAGCTCTTGGAAACTTTTCTCGCAGGCTTCTGTCCATTCAAACTTCTTGTCTTTCTTGAGTAACTGCGTCATAGGCTTGGCTATGGTGGAGAATCCTTCAATAAATCTGCGGTAATATCCTGCCATCCCCAAGAAACTCCGTATGTCCGTTACGCTGGCTGGTGACTTCCAGCCAAGTACGGCCTTGACCTTCTCCGAGTCCACTGCGATACCGTCTTGGGTCAGTACGTGGCCTAAAAAGCCTACTTGTCTTAGCCAAAATTCGCACTTGCTGAACTTGGCATACAATTGATGTTTCCTGAGTTCTCCTAGCACAATTCTGAGATGTTCCGCGTGCTCTTCTAGTGTCTTGGAGTATACCAGAATATCGTCGATGAATACCACAACGAACTTGTCCATAAACTTCATAAATACTTTGTTCATGAGGTGAACAAAATAAGCGGGGGCGTTTGTTAATCCAAATGGCATTACTGTGAACTCATATAGTCCATATCTGGAGGTGAAGGCTGTCTTGGGGATATCTTCTGTTCGCACCTTTAATTGATGGTATCCTGACCTTAAGTCAATTTTTGATAATAGCTTGGCCTGAGCAAGTTGATCAAACAAATCGTTTATCCGTGGCATCGGGTATTTGTTTTTGACTGTGACCATGTTAAGTGCTCGATAGTCAATGCACAATCTCAGTGTTCCATCCTTCTTTTTTGCGAACAAAATTGGTGATCCCCAAGGTGAGGAGCTGGCTCGAATGTATCCTTTGTCCAGCAATTCCTTTATTTGTTTCTTCAACTCAACCAACTCGAATGGTGCCATTTTGTATGGCTTCTTGTATATGGGGGTGGTTCCTAGTGCTAGGTCAATGCTGAATTCTATCTCTCGGTCTGGTGGCATGCCTGGTAGCTCTTCGGGGAATACGTCCGGAAATTCACACACTACTGGAACCTTGTTTAGCTCAGAAACGTCCACCTTATTCAATCTCGGTTGCCGGGGTATTTTTCTTTCCTTGGCGGATACCCTTATTGTCTTCCCGTGGTGGTGTGTGAGAATCACGGTCCGGTTGAAACAATCAATAAAACCTTTATTGGTGGTTAGCCAGTCCATCCCTAGGATGACATCCAGTCCTTTATTTTCCAACACAATAAGATTGGCGTGAAACTTCAATCCTTAGAACTCAATAACCACACCCTGAAAGTAGCTCTGAGTGACTTGGTGAATCCCAGGGGACTTGATGATCATTGATTTCTCCAAAGGAAGCATCGAAAAATTATTTTGCAAAGCAAAACTTTTCTAAATAAAAGAGTGAGAAGCTCCAGAATCAAACAAAACCATTGCAGGTATTGTGTTGACAGGAAACGTACCGAGTACGATATCCGGAGCATTTTGTGCCTTCTCTTTGGTTACGTGGTTCAGATGACCCTTCCTGTGGTTGTTGTTGGGATTGAAATTGTTTCGCTTGGGCGCTGAATTATTGCCGCTGTTGTTCGGCCTTGGGGCTGAGTTTCTAGGCTTGGGACACTGCTTGGCATAGTGTCCTTCCTCTCCACAGGCGTAACAAGTAATTTAGGGGCGATACGTGAACTCCTTGTCCCTTGCATGGAAATTCTTGATTGGGCGTGAGACGTTGGACACGGATTTGTGTGTCCCACCCTTTTGAAAATCTGTCTTGCTTCGATGACTCCGAGCATGGTTTGTCTGGTCCCTTTTCCACTTGCGGAAATCTTCCAAACTGCGTCTCTCATTTTCCAGACTAATGGCTTTGTCCACTAGTGTCTTAAAATCTGGAAAAGTGTGCACGACCTGTTGGCATTTAAGCGCGGGTGCTAGACCGTCGAGGAATTTCTCCATCTTCTTGCTTTCAGTCATACGCTCTTCATTGGCGTAGCGAGACAATAGAGTAAATTAACCGTTGTAATCTGACACTGTCATGTTCCTTTGTTTGAGGTCATCGAACTCTCTCTTTTTGATCTTCATAATACTCTTAGGAATGTGTGCGCCACGGAATCCTTCCTTGAAATCATCCCAGGTTATATCATTTTCGTTGGGATGCATGTGCAGGAAATTCTCCCACCAAGATGCAGCTGCTCCTGTGAGATAGTGCGGAGCATAAAGTACCTTTTCGGGGTATGAACATTTTGCAATAATTAATTTTCTCTCCATATCTCGAAGCTAGTCTTCGGCCTCAAGAGGCTTGTCAGTATGAGAAAATGTTGGGGGACGTGTCTTCTGTAGCTCAGATAACTTGGAATGCTGTTGATACTGCCCATGGTGATTTCCCATGTTGATGAGTTGGTTCATCATTTCCCGATGTTGTTGCTGACTCTGCTCATAAAGGCGGCACATTTGGGAAAGTGCCGTTTCACTGTCCTGTTGACTCGACTGACCTTGAGTGAAATTGTTGCCTGGTTGAGCGTTATAATATTGACTTGACTGCCCTTGTGTAAAATTGTTGTCCGGTTGAGTGCCATAATTTTCCTCTGGCGGAGCTGGCATGGAGCGAGTCCAAGGACGAGACATTTCTCACTCTAGGGATATATTTTGTAAAACCCATAAGAAAAACAAAAAGGGTCGCAACAACAAATCCATAAATGCACAAGGTTGGCAAATAAATTAAATAGCCAAAATTACTTAAGGAAAACAAATCGATTTGCGCACGGAGAAGGACTGCTCATTACGAATCTTACACGCGGTGATAAGTATACAATACACCACTCAGGATATGCGTACGTAATCCTGACATGTTATTTAGGCTAGTGCACTTCTCCACTTCCTACATGATGCGCAAACAAGTTGCTTTTCACAACATATCTTACAAGGCAGTGCATCGCATGACGGCTAAGCGTACTTAGTCGGAGATGTTGATGATGTCCTTGGCCCTGCCAAGGGTGAGGCGTAGCAAAGCTGGGGACTCGACTTCCTCCTCGCTAATAGGCTCCATACGAGTAGTGTTGCGCCGAGTAGATGGAGCGGGTGCCAGCGGCGGAATAACACAAACAAGAGGTGGCGCGAAGGGTGGTGCAGTGCGCGCTGGAGTGGGCGCAATGACTTGGTTGAACTCTTCGGTAGAAGGAAGGCGACGAGTAGGTGCATAGGATGCTGATGACGAGACAAAAGTTAGTGGTGGTGCGGTGGGCAAGAGCTCCCTCCTGTTGGCAGCACAGCCATGGACTGAGTCCATGCGGGCGGCCACGAAGTCATCCACCAGGTTGTCGAAGGCGGCCTCCAGGGCCCGGAGATACTCAATAAGCCTCTCAAAGGCCTCGTCTCGCTCTCCTCTGGGGCAGGAGTATGCGTAGTGACAGGTGTAGGGCACATGGCATGGGAGATAGCGGTAACGACGAGCCTCCATCACGGGAAGAACATCCATGAGACGAGCTATTGCCTCGCGGGCTGCCATCTGAACAGCATGCTTCTCCGTGGGCATGGCTCTTCCCACGAACCGGAAGCGGCGTAACTCACCACGCCCTCTCCTGAACTGCACTGAGGCCTGGTGCATGGTCAGACTGTCGTTGACTCTGTGCTGGCAGAGATTGACGACTGGGCGCACAGATGGCCCCATCGCGACCTGAACGATGAAGGAGAGAAGCATGACGAACCCATCGGGCACGTTGGCGAAGGTCTGAGACTCGCAGCTGTTGTCGGCCATCTACAAAAGTAGGCAAAAATTCTGAATGGTCAGATCATAAATTTATGCTGACTGTCAAAAAAATGACTACAATTGCAAAAATACAATTGAGCTCTACTATGCTAATAACCGATTAGCGATCGCACCTAGTGGCTTCCTACAGTCAGCCTGGCTCTGGTACCAAGCTTTTCACGACCGGTTTTCCAATAAAAATATTTATTGAAAGACTGATCTTTTGAGTCCACTATGAGGAAAAATCCTCCTTACTGGTAGACAATCTCTTGATACAATAAGCCAATAGCAAAAATATATTACAGGGTTGAGCTAAGGGTGCTCAACAATTTATTACAAGCGCGCCAATAATTATACATAATGGCGGATATAACACAATGGTGTGGTGGCATACTACTGACTCGAGCTTAAAGTGATGGAGGAATAACACAGTGGGGAGTGGATAACATGACTCTTAAACTAGCATCTCATCGAGCGTCGAGGTGAGGCTCGATGAATTTATTCGGGTTGCGGAAGCGGATATAATACAGTGACCAAATCCAGGGTCGCACGAGACTGACTGGGACTCCTCTAGGCGTCGGACTCGCTATCGAATTCTTCATCCATGAGATCGCCTTCGTCAGCATCTGGCCAAATCAACAAGCCAGGTGAGTACTTTGAAGTACTCGCAAGACAGTTCGGACGTAAGATATAACAAATGCATGCATGAATGTGTTATGATTAATTTACCAATGCACATTCAGAATTTTGCAGGCAAGGTAAGTAAAAGGGAATCGGCGGTAGTCTGCCTGAAATCCCAACATAATAAAAGAAAACCGATCGGGTGTCTGAAGCGACGCCTCGAAAGGTTAACAAGTAAATAAAGATCATGCCACAGTCGGGCGTCTAAGCGACAACACGTAAAGGGCTTAAACTGAAAATAAAAGGCATACGTGCCACAGACGCACGTCGAAGTGACATCACGGAAAGGGCTTGTATTGAAAGGAAATAACAGTACTGCCACAGTCGGACGTCTGAGCGACATCGCAGAAAGGGCTTCTGCTGAAAGTAAATAATAACAACGCCACAGTCGGACGTCTGAGCGACATCGCAGAAAGGGCTTTTGCTGAAAGTAAATAACAACAACGCCACAGTTGGACGTCTGAGCGACATCGCAGAAAGGGCTTATAATGAAAATAAAAGATAACAACGCCACAGTCGGACGTCTGAGCGACGTCGCAGAAAGGGCTTCTGCTGAAAGTAAATAATAACAACGCCACAGTCGGATGTCTGAGCGACATCGCAGAAAGGGCTTTCTTCATAAGGAAAATAATACTCATAATAAATAATCAACTCATGATAATAAACGGGTTAGTCCATCCATAGGAATAAACATTTAACTGGGCTTAGCACTCATGTGATTCACCGGAGTATCTGTCACCAGAAACTGACACTTGTCAGGATAAGATAATGCAGAACTTGAACATGGATAAGATGATTCGAGGATATATGACTCTGCAGAGTTTGTACTAAAATTACCCACAGCTAACGGATTTCCGTAGTCCCGAAGGACTAGTTCCGTTTACGGTAGTTCGGAAGGAAACACAGCGATCCAGTACACACCCATCACACCTCACGATGTCAGGAATCACCCTAGACAACGTACAATAAAAACTTTGAGACGGGGAGATCACAATCTCAAATAGCATGGGACCAAATTTATATACGCGCGCTCTAAGGGGTGCCCCCCTCTCGGACCCATGCCCCCTGACCGGATGACTGGCTTTAATCCAGGACCATGGAACCATCATCACGGCCTCTCCTTTTGGTGTGTACCAGGAAAGCGGTTTGCAACCTACTAAGCCATATCCCTTGCGGAAAACTTGTGGTAGTATGGGAAGGGAAATGGATTGGAACCGAACCGATACGGGCTGATACTGAAGTCAAATAGTATGGCATAAGACTGGCATGCTACAACACTGCCATCTTACCCATCCTCATGCCAACACATGGCCATGCACATTCACATCCAACACGTATGGATCATCGAACTCACTTGCCTCAACTATGCATGAAAAATAACGTTCATCGGTATGCTCATCAACAGGCCATGAAACTTGCTAAATGCAAACTTGCCAAAACACTTATCATATCAAAAGTTCAAACATGCTTGCCTGGTTCAGAGTAGTCGGAGCCTAGATCGGTGAAGTTCGCGGCCCCGTCACCTCCTTCGGTATCTACGGTATAAAGGAAACATTCACGCTATCATAAATACCGAGAGGTGCATAAAAATTATTCCAAATATTTTTCAAATAAATCTGGTAAAAAACTAGACAAAATTTCAGAGAGGACAGAAAAAGAATCACTCAAAAATACTCTTTTGTTTAAAAGTTATTAGTGTTTTTGTCCAGGGACCTTTCTGTAATGAAACAGAAACTTTCCAGGGTCTTCTTTATAAAACAGAAAACGTTTCAGTCCCGAATACGCCAGTTCAGTGGGGAAAGCGTATTTTGCTCGAAGGCGTTACCAGAAAACGATTCAAAAAGAATAAAAATCTGACGGGGTGGACCCACCCGTCGGGTTTGAAAACGGAGGCAGAGTTTTGGCGCCACAGGGCCGCGGCGATCGCCGGCGGCGATCCATGGCGGGGCAGGAGGATCGGAAGGTACCTCCGAGTTCAGGGCGCCATTCCGCGTCGGTTGGTGGTGGTGGTGGTCGCTGGCGAGCTTCACGTCGACGGCGGCCTTGACTCCGGCGGGCGGTGGTTCGGGCGTTGATGGATCTCGCCGGAGAGGGCTGCAAGCATCAAATTGAGGTGGGGGTTAGAGCACTAGGTGTAAGAGAAGGCTACGGATGAGGTTTGGGCGCCGGAGGAGTTCTCACCGGAGAGAACATTGCCGGAGCCCGAGGCGGACGGAGGTGGCCGGAGTCGAAGAGGAAAGGCCCCTCGAGGCCCTTCCAGTGGCTAGGTGGGGTCTGGCGAGGTGGTGGAGTTGTGCGGGGGCATGAGCAACCTCGGGGGGGGGGGGCTATATATAGACGGCCCGAGGCGGTTGCCGTGAACGGATGAGTCCGGCGGGCGATTACGGCGGTGCTGTGGGTGGACGGTCGGCTTAGGGGCTTGAGCATCATCTAGGTGAAGCACTGGTGCCATCCCAGGGTCCAGCTCAGCACGGGAGGGAGGATTACGGCCTGCCCTCGACGAAACGGCCGCACGGCACGTCGGCGGCAGAGAACGCGCTCTGCGCGTGCCAGGCCACGGCGACGGTGTTGCATGCGTGCGCTGGCAAGGAGGTGGCCACGCGGAGCTCTCAGAGGGTTTGGGCGGTGTTGAACGGCGTTATGCCGCAGTGTTGCCCCCTGTCGGCCGCTACAGTGGTTCTGCCGACGCGGGACACGCCGGCGCAGGCGGGCCAGGGCGCCACCGACGCCAGGGAGGCGCCAAGCGCGCGTGTGGTGCTCCAGACAAGAAGAAGAGGCTGCGAGCACGAGCCAAATGCACAGTTTACATGTGACTGAAAATCTGACGAAGAAACGACACTGAATCTCTGAATTTCACTAAATATGAACAGTAATAGTGCATGCCAGGTGTTCAACAGAATGATTTTCGCATGCAGGGATTTTTCCTTGAGCTGGTTTTTGGTGGAGTGGCTTCTCATTGCACCAGAAGGCTGCCTGAATTTTGGTAGAATTTTTGGAGAAGAGGAGATATGAATTTTTCCAAATTTGGCAAATCTGGTCCAAACTTGCAGAGGCTGAAATTTGAAAATTTTGAAAAGAGGGAGACTGGATCAAGATGGTTCTGGGTTGTGGGTGCTGAGGACAATCCAGAGGAGTTGGTTTGAGGTCAAAACTCAAATGCAATATGGTACTTGCTTTGAAAATCACTCAGGCTCAAAATAATTGTCAAAAAAGATTTGAGAGATAAAATAATTGAAATAAAATCCAAAACTTGTTTGGACTTGTTGGGACAGAGAACTTAGATTGTTTCAAGAAGGAGGGAAGGTTTTGGAGGGGTTTTACCACATGGGCAAAAAAACCAATTCATGGGTGGTTTTCAAGATATGAAAAACCCCAATTTTCATAGAGTTCTGTTATTAAAAGAAAATAATTAATTTTCAAAAATATGTTTTGAGCAGGGAGCCAACAGAGAAAAAGTTTTAAAAGAGCAAACACCATAGTTTGCAGAAGATACAGAAATAAAAATCCTTGCCAAATAAAAGGAAGTTTTTTCTAAGAGGAAGGTTTTCTGGCAAAAATTTTAAATGGCCTCTCTTTTCAAAAACAAACAAAGTTTTTGTTAAAAACCCAAAGGAAAAAATTTAGAATGTCACAATAAACCTCTGGCCAAACCATAGGTGCAGCAGGGTACTTTAATCATACCTCCTTCCTGAAGTAATAAACCTCTGGCCAAACTGAAGTAATCCTCTGACATACGTATGTCTTCGCAGGTTAACGCCTGGGGTTTCCCTATCATTCTCCTCCTCGAGAGACCTTCTTCCCGAGATGATGGAGAGTGATACGCCTTCTCCGGCCCCCTCGCCCAATAGGGCGGATGATTCTGAGGTATCGTCCCGGGGGGATCCTCCTGGTCGAGAAGCAGTGCAGGAAACGAAGAGGGCATTACCCGAAGGTGGTGCCTCTGTCACTCAGGGTTCGGGAATCAAGCGCGGCGGCCCCGCCCTATTCGGTTTAGAGCTGGAGACGATCCCGGGGGCGAGTGGGCGGATTCCTTCAAAGGAATACCGTACTCCGGCGGCGGCTTCGGAAGTCCCAGAAGCGCCGGAAATGCTGACGGACATGCTGCGACAAGCGCCCGTTTCGGAGGAACACTGTGCCTTGATGGTTGCGGTGGTCGAAAAGGTTCTATCCGCGAAGAGCGGGTTGAACAAGTCCTTCACGAGCCTCCTAAGGGGTTTTGAGGTTTGTGATGTAGTTTTGCCAATTGAATAATATTGACAGAATGCACCTATTGTATGTGCAGTAGCCCCTGAGGCTTGGATTGCCTTCCGACGGAAGCGATCGGAGGATCAAAAATATATGCTTAGTTGCTAACCTTGATTTAACTTGGAATACAGGTTGCCTCCCCTCCTACGGCTACCCGAAATAAGGAAGTGGCGGACTGCAGCGAAAGCTAGATATTGCGGAAGATGACATTGCATTGATCAAGAGGCGTCTTGACGACTCGCAAGGTATATATGTCGAGCATTCCTTACACCATTGTGCTTGTAATGTAGGCCTGAAGCCGAAAAGGGTTTATATGGAATGTGCATGATTGCAGATGGTGCTGCCGCCGTTGAAGCTCTTCGGGCGGAGCTAGCCCGGGCCAAGGAGCAGGCCCGGCATAGTGATGCGGCTGCCGAGAAGGCATCGGCGGATCTAAGAGGCGAACGAACAGCTCGGCGCCAAAGTGAGGAAAAAAATATCCGCACTGGCGCTTGAATTGAAGAATACTGCCAGCCGCTGTGAATTCCTTGAGAATGAGAATAAAGCCAAAATGTCTTAGCTTGATAAGGCCATAGGAGAGGCGAGTGAAGCTCGGTCTGAATCTAGGGCAGCTCGTGAAGAGATTCGGCAGGCTAAGGAGATAGCGGTCGGTAAGCCTTTTTGCTTCAGACCAAGTTTGGCGATCCGGACTATGCTTGTAGTGACCCGACCTCAAACGGTCAAGTCTCCGTGCTTCAGTGTTGTCCCTGGATCGGTAATGCTGACACACACAGTACTCGAAGGATTTATAACAGAGTAGCAATCACACACTTATTACATTGAATATCTCAAAAGAGAACTTATTACAATAAATATGGCTTAAGGCCATCTAATACGATAACAATGGAAGGCTTGGAAGATAAAGTGAGTCCATCAACTCCAATGACATAGCTGAGCTGCACGGCAACGACTTAACGAACCTTACTCCTCGTCTGAAAAGTCTGCAACATAATACATTGCAGCCCGAAAACGGGTCAGCACATGGAATATGCTCGCAATATAACACAATAGAGCAAGAACAGAATAATGCTGTCAGTACATTCATATTTGGCTGGTGGAAAGCTCTATGGTTATAGTTTTTGCGAAAAGCCAATTTTGCCCTACAACAAAGGAATAAATTTTATTTAAATATCATGGTAGTTGAAACATCATTGAGAAGGTTCCTCCAACTCAGTCCCAATTAAAGTAATTATCAACCCAACAATATTAATTTAGAGTGATGAGATACTTAGGATACTCCAAGTACTAGATACTCAAGATTGTCCATAACCGGGGACACGACTAACCATGATTAGATTGCACACTCTGCAGAGGTTTGCGCACTTTTCCCCACAAGACTCGATTGCCTCCGTTGGATCTCTCACACTACATGGTGTTTGAGAAATGTATGACCGAGACACAGTCTTTCAGAAACATTAACTCTTTACTCCGGGCAGACCATACCAAACCTACATCCCTCTACCTGCTGATCCACCTCTTCAAGATCTCATGTAACTTACTCAACTATGCTAGAGCCCATAATAGCTTGTTTCTGCACACGGTAGTTTCTAGCATGAAAATATCTGAGTTCCCTTTGAGCCTGGGTGGCGGACCTTAGGATGATCGCACGGGTACTCCGGGATATCCTAGGACAACACTGGATTCTCCAGGTGCCCGACAAGCAATCCACCCAGGTGTATATTTAAGTAGCCATCTTAAGTTGAACCATTAATTAAAAATCTCACATATTTCATGGATACACTCAAACCCAATCCACGTTTACGAGCATAGCATAGCAATATAAGCAATACGTAGAAGTAACACCCAAGGGTTTGAATATAACAGGGCAATAGGTTCTACCTCATCAACTACTTCCCAACCCACATGTTAATCACCTCCTAATCATGCAATGTTTGAGGATTGAAACTAATGCATAAAAACTGGGTATGGAAAGAGTATGATCAATGTGTTACTTGCCTTGCTGACGATTCGCAAAACCTAGGGACTCGTAGTAGCACGATTCGCACTCCGGGAATTTTATCGCAAACAAACAATAGCATACATAAGCAATCAAGCAAAGAAACACGGGTAAATTTCAAATAAGAAGATCTAACTAGAAAGTTCAACTTAAGAACTCCGGTTTGCAAAAAGAATCAACTCAAACGGAGCAACGAAACTCAAACTGCAAAAGAAACAAGATCCGTTTACTAATCTGAACTAAACTCAAATTTTACAGTACCAAAATCTTGTTCAAGTTGGTTAAATAGAAAGAGGGTTTTGAGACGAAGATCTAGGCGCTTGAATCGCCTGATTCCGATAAACGAGCGAAAAGATAAATTGAAACGAAAATCGGATCAGAAATCACGATATAAAATAATGGCTGAAAATCCGAGAAAAAGGAAACTGACGAACAGGCTAACGAACGAACATTCGTTGTCTGTAACTACCGAGCCAAAACCGTTCGTTAAAACAAACGTACGGACGAACGTCCGATATATAAACTAAACCGAGAAAACCGGCAAACCGATCTAAAAAAACGAACTAGGGTTTCTAAAAAAACTGGATTGGTTTTCTCAAAAAAAAGCGGCAACGGAGGTTCTACCTCCGGCGAGGTCCTGCAAGGCAGGGCTGTGGCTCCAGCGAGGCGGGGCTGCGGCGGAGGGGTGCGCGGGCGGCGGCGGTGCGGCTCGGCAAAGGCGGTGGCGGCGCTGCAGTCGGGGCTGGCGGCGGGGTTGGTGGTGGTGGGGGGTCCGGTGGCGGTGTATTTAAGGAGGGGGGCTGTTTGGGGGAGAGGGCAAGCGGCGCAGGGAGGTGGAGTCCCGACCGGACTCGGGGTCGGGGCGGCGGCGGCCTCCCGGTCTCCTGGAGGGAGACGACGGGGCAGGGCCAGCGGGCCAGCTCGGCTGGGCTTCGGCCCAGTCGGGCGCTGAGATATTTTTTTAATAATTTCATCTAAATTTAAATAAATAATAGAAAATAAAATAATAATTAAAAAATTCCAAAACAAATTTTAATTAAAAAATTCCAAAACAAATTCCAAAACAAAATATTTAGAACGAGATGAACATTTTTTTGGCCCTAAAATGCAATCTTGAAAAACGTGCAATTTTTCTAATGCAAATAAAATGGCAATAAAAATCCGAATAAAATCAAACATTTGATTTTAATAATTTTCCTCCAATATTTCAATTAATTTGGAGAATTCATATTATCCCCTCTCATATATTTTAATATGAAATATTTCTGGAGAGAAAAATAATAAATCAAAATCCTCGTTTCAATATTTGATAAAATTCAAATATGAAAACAATGAAATCCCCAACTCTCTCCGAGGGTCCTTGAGTTGCTTAGGATTTCGAGGATCGCAAAACGAAATGCAATAAAATATGATATGCATGAATGATCTATGTATAACATTCCAAATTGAAAATTTGGGATGTTACAAACCTACCCCCCTTAAGATGAATCTCGCCCTCGAGATTCGGGTTGGCTAGAAAATAGGTGTGGGTGGTCTTTGCGAATATCATCCTCTCATTCCCAGGTGGCTTTATCCTCGGTATGGTGGCTCTACTGAACTTTGCAAAACTTGATAACCTTGCTGCGGGTGACTCGGCTGGCAAATTCAAGAATCCTGACTGGCTTCTCCTCATAGGTCAAATCGCTGTCCAACTGAATCGCCTCCAAGGGTACTGTATCTCTTAACGGTATATCGGCCATATCAGCATGACACTTCTACAGATGTCAAACATTAAATACGTCATGAACTCCTGAAAGTCCTTCAGGTAACTCCAACTTGTAGGCAACTTCTCCCATACGTTCCAAAACACGATATGGCCCTACAAATCTCGGGGCTAACTTTCCCTTAACTCCAAAACCTTTCACTCCTTGCAAGGGTGATACTCACAGATATGCTCTTTCTCCAATTTCATAGGTCACCTCCGTGCGTTTCGAATCTGCATAACTCTTCTGCCTGGACTGAGCTACCTTCAGTCTATCGCGGATCAACTTGACTTTCTCTTCAGACTCCTTGATCAAGTCTGGTCCAAACAACTGTCGGTCTCCAACTTCATCCCACATCAACGGTGTTCTGCACCTTCGTCCATACAGGGCTTCGAAACTCCATGCAGACATACGATCCTGGTCATATATATCTTGGCCAACTTCGCACTTGTATATGTTGTTTTCACTGGGATAAAGTGAGCTACTTTGGTCAAGCGATCAACTACTACCCATATAGAATCATATCCTGATTTGGTCCTGGGCAATCCGGTGATAAAATCCATGCCAAGTTTATCCCACTTCCATTCGGGTATTGGCATAGGCTGTAACAATCCTGCTGGCTTTTGATGCTCTGCCTTCACTCTCTGACATACATCACATACGGCTACATACTCGACAATATCCTTCTTCATACCTGTCCACCAGAAATGTTCCTTCAAATCCAAATACATCTTGGTGTTTCCGGGGTGTATCGAGTATGGTGAGTCATGAGCCTCCTGAAGTATTAACTTCCTGATCTCTGCGTTATTGGGCACATAAACACGGTCCTCAAACCATAAGGTGTCGTGCTCATCCTCATGAAAACCTTTGGCCTTTCCTTTGCTCATTCTCTCTTTTATCTCGGCAATTTCTTTGTCATCCTTCTGAGCTTCTCGAATCTTTCCTAACAATGTAGACTGAACTTCCATTGTTGCAACAAAACCTCTAGGAACAATCTCCAATCGGAGTTCCCTGAGATCCTCTGCTAACTCCTTTGGTAATCCCGTGCTTACTAGGGTGTTTGCATAACTCTTCCGACTCAAAGCGTCTGCTACGACATTGGCCTTGCCTGGATGATAGTGAAGCTTCATGTCATAATCCTTTATAAGCTCCAACCATCTCCTCTTCCTAAGGTTCAGCTCCTTCTGTGTGAAAATGTACTTCAAACTCTTATGATCCGTGTACACATCACAATGATTTCCAATAAGGTAATGTCTCCAGGTCTTCAACGCATGCACTACGGCTGCCAACTCCAAATCATGCGTGGCATAATTCAATTCATGCGGTTTTAGTTGTCGTGAGACATACGAAACAACTCTTCCGTCCTACATAAGCACACTTCCAAGTCCTAGGCGAGAGGCGTCGCAATACACTTGGAAATCCTTGCGTATATCCGACAAAATCAGCACTGGGGTTGTAGTCAAACGTTTCTTTAACTCCTGAAAACTTGCCTCACATTCTTCCATCCACTTAAATTTAGTATCCTTCTTCAATAACCCCGTCATTGGCTTCGCAATCTTGGAAAAATTCTCAATGAATCACCGATAGTATCCCGTGAGTCTAAGAAAACTGCGGATCTCGCTAACTGAAGTGGGTGCCAACCATTCAGTGACTGACTGAACCTTGGTGGTATCTACTGCTATACCTTCTCCTGATATAACATGTCCAAGGAATCCGACTTCCTTCAACCAAAACTCGCATTTGCTAAACTTGGCATGCAATTTATGTTCCCTGAGTTTCTCGAGAACTAAATGCAAATGCTCTTTGTGCTCCTCCTCATTCTTCGAGTATACCATTATGTCATCGATTTGAACACCACAACGAACTTATCCAAATATTCCATGAACACTTTGTGCATCATGCTCATGAAGTAGGTAGGGGCGTTAGTCAGTCCAAATGACATGACCGTATATTCATACAACCCATACCGTGTGGTGAATGTTGTCTTTGGTATATCCTTCTCTCGAATCTTCAACTAGTGATATCCAGATCGCAGATCGATCTTCGAAAACACTTTAGCTCCTTGCAGTTGGTCAAACAAATCATTGATCATCGGCAGTGGGTATTTGTTCTTGATTGTCACCTCATTTAACGCACGATAATCAACAACCATTCTTAGAGACTTATCCTTCTTCTCAACCAAAAGCACTGGGCTCCCCATGGTGATGAACTCTGTCGAATGTAACCTTTCTCCAATAACTCCTTGATCTACTTCTTAATCTCCTCCAGATCATTTGCGGGCATCCGATAGGGTATCTTTGATATTGGCTCTGTACCTAGTAATAGCTCTATCAAAAACTTGATGTCTCGATCCGGTGGCATGCCTGGTAACTCCTCAGGAAAAACATTCGGGTAATACTTCACTACAGGCACTTCCTCCTGAACAACTTCCATGAGGGTATTTACTTGGCTCCTCCTAGGCACATGCCTAGATACATACTTGATCCTTTTTCCCTCCAGGGTGGTGAGATAAATCGACTTACTAGCAGTCAATGCTTCCTCCATACTTTGACATCCAGTCCATGCCTAATATCACATCCAATCCTTGTGACTCCAAGATTATTAGGTCGGACGGAAAAACATGGCTACCAATGGTTAAGGGTATCTGGTCGCACCATCTACTAGCCATATACTCTGATCTAGGTGAACTCACTAACAAAGGGGTCCTAAGGGTTTGGATTGGTAGTTTAAACTTATCCACGAATCCCCTTGATATGTATGAATGTGATGCACCAGTATCAAAAAGAACAAGGGTGGTAAAAGACTTAACCAAAAACTTACCTATAACCGCGTCTGGCTGCTCTTCAACATCCTCCACGTTAACGTGGTTCACTTATCCTTCGTTGAATGGATTGGGCTTCTTCCCGGCACTCCCACTGCCGTTTCCATTCTTTACTTCAGGGCACTCCATGGCATAGTGTCCAGTCTTCCCGCACTTAAAGCAAGTAATGTGACTTAGATCTCTCTTGGCGGGTGTGGCTGGATTGGGGCGGTTCTGATTGTTGTTTGTTCCGTTCCCAGTCCCATTCTTAGAATCATTGTGGTTATGCGAACTTCCTCCATTATGGTTATGACCTTCATGGTTATGAACAAGTCCTCCCGAGTTCGGGGTTAGGCGAGGCTTCTGCCGAGCTCCTGAGTTATACCTCCCTTGCCCATACTTCCTCTTACGGCTCTCAATTTGCTGCTGCTTCCCTTCAATCATAAGAGCCTTATCTACCAACTCCTGGTAGTTGTTGAATGTTGCCACCATCAACTGCATGCTCAACTCATCATTTAGCCCTTCCATAAACTTCTCCTGCTTCGCGGCATCTGTGGCCACATCATCCGGGGCATAGCGGGACAACTTACTAAACTCATCCACGTACTGAGCTACAGTACGGTTCCCCTGGCGTAAGTTGCGAAAACTCACGCTTCTTCATGCTCATAGCTCCAGTTGAGACATGGGTTGTGCGGAAAGCTTGCTGAAACTGATCCCAAGTGACGTTGGCTATGGGGAAAGTGGCCGTGTAATTCTTCCACCATGAGGCTGCTGGTCCATCCAATTGATGTGCGGCAAAGTGCACCTTCTCAGCATCTGTGCAATTCTGCGATGGTCAACTCCCTTCCAATACGGCGTAGCCAATCATCTACAACTATAGGCTCGGTGCTATTGGAAAGCACCGGCGGCTGCAACCTCATTAAGCGAGCTAAGTTGTCAACTGGAGGCGGGTTGTTGTTGTTGTTGCCTTGGTTTTGGACTAACAATTGCATCAAGGCATTCTGCTGCTGGATCAACTGAGTGAGCTCCGGCGGGAAGGTAAATCCGGTGTCGCGTCTCGGAGGCATCTGATGGGTTTAGAGGGGAGAGATTATAATAGAAAGGGGTCTACTGAGAAAGCACGACCCATATGCACATGAGACAAACACAATCATTTCACTCAATCAGTCAAGCAAGGGCATACAAACGGTCTAGAACTATCGTTAACATGCTCAACTACTACTATATACATGGGGAAATACTACTAATTATTTGGTGGTCATCTAGAAATTTTGATCGGTAGAGGATGCCATGATATCTGCTCCAGCTTCGTCTTCAAAGTCATCTTCACTGGGGTCGGAGTCGGTGTCGTCGATGATGATGTAGTTCTCTCAGGAAGTGGAATAGTTGTCCTCTCCTCTCGGCGCGGGGTCTCCCATGAATACTCCGATCTTCTTTATCAGGTCGTCATTCTTCTCCAATAGTGTTGCAATTTCCTCCTCATATCCATCGCGTGTAGACTTGAGTTCTTCTTCCAGCTCGGTGATCCTTGTCTTTGCCTTCTTCAATTCTAACATGTCTGAGCACATCCGGTTCTCCTGGCGTCGAATGTGCTGGTTTAAATCCTGGATAAAAGCTGCAATGGATCTGTCCTTCCGGGTGCTAACTATCTCCCATTGCTCATCTCCGCGCCCACATATCTGATAGATAGTATCCTTAAGATCCTTGTTGTAGACTTCTCCAATGCGTCCCATGGTAATGTGGGCTGCCATGCTCTTGCCTAGACTCCAGGTTGATGCATCAAAAGAAAACTCTATGGGCTTAGTGGTTGGCGAGAACATCCTTCCTGGTACTTGAACTTGTATCATCCAGTGCTCCTCTTCCGGTAAAGTCGTGTTGTAGGTCCCGGTGAAGCTTGGTATTCCGATGTTCAGGTACCTAGTGACTTCCTTCAAGTGGCGTCCAAAGGGTGTGTCTTCACCCGGTTGGGTGAATTTGATCCTTGCATCCGCCATCCTAAAGAGTAGAAAAATAGGAGAGGAGTCAGAAATGAATAGAGAAGAGTGACCTCGGGTTTTAGCTTAGTGGTCGTGTCCTACACTCAGCGTGTGCTCTGATACCATCTTGTAGCGA
Organism: Aegilops umbellulata; assembly: GCA_032464435.1. Lineage (NCBI taxonomy): Eukaryota > Viridiplantae > Streptophyta > Magnoliopsida > Poales > Poaceae > Aegilops > Aegilops umbellulata. Next base: position 178,999,260 of record CP136055.1, on the reverse strand, counting down.
CCCGACCTCAAACGGTCAAGTATCTGTGCTTCAGTGTCATCCTTGGATCAGTAGTGCTGACACACACAATACTCAAAGGATTTATAACAGAGTAGCAATCACACACTTATTACATCGAATATCTCAAAAGAGAACTCATTACAATAAATATGGCTTATGGCCATCTAATACAATCACAGCGAAGGCTTGGAAGATAAAGTGAGTTCATCAACTCCAACGACATAGCTGGGCTGCACGACAACGACCTAACGAACCTTACTCCTCATCTGAAAAGTCTGCACCATAATACGTTGCAGCCGGAAAACGGGTCAGCACATGGAATATGCTGGCAATATCACTACTGGAATCTGGCAATTTGCCATCTGCCATGGCAGATGGCAAAGGCATGGTCGGCGGATGGCAAAGGCTTTGCCATCAGCCAGCAGATGGCAAACAGCTTGTCTGACTTCTTATCGGCAAAGGCTTCTTTGCCATCTGCTGGCTGATGGCAAAGAGCCTGTGGCTTTGCCATCAGCTGGCAGATGGCAAAGAGCCTGTGGCTTTGCCATCAGCTGGCAGATGGCAAAGCCTCTTAACGGGGTTAGCCTCGTTAGAAGGCTAACGGCATACTTTGCCATCAGCCAGCAGATGGCAAAGGCTGCAGGCTCTTTGCCGTCTGCCAGCAGATGGCAAAGTATGCAGCCTCTTTGCCATGTGCCAGCAGATGGCAAAGTATGCAGGCTCTTTGCCATGTGCCAGCAGATGGCAAAGTATGCAGGCTCTTTGCCATGTGCCAGCAGATGGCAAAGGCAGCAAGCTTTTCCGTCTGCCAGCACATGGCAAAGAGGTTTGCCATCTGCTGGCAGATGGCAAAGAGCCCAAATAGGCCAGACAAGTGGCCTCTTTGCCATCTGCCAGCTGATGGCAAACCTCTTTGCCATCTGCCAGCAGATGGCAAAGTGACTATATTGCCCCATTTAATTTTGTTTTTTCTTATATCAATTCATTTTCATAGAATATCAAACACAAATATATTTATATGACCAATATAGCATTTCAACACATATTACCAATAGTCACGAACACATATATCCAATACATGTTACCAATAGTAGCAAGTTTCATCCGTACATATACATAGTTTCATCAATATTACACAGTTTCATCCATAGGTAACAAGTTTCACAAGGTCAAAACAAAAACTAAATACAAGCACTCCATCAACCCAAGCTTCCGTGATCTTAAGCAAATCTGTAAAATGGGAAAAAAGTAAGTTAGAAGAAGATAGTATATCCAGCTAGCCAAATGAAAATAGAGGATACAATCTCAACAGATAACAACCAAAATTTACAAGAAGTTCCTTTGTAACTTTCTTCAGAAAAAGGAACACTGAAAGTCTGAAGAAAACTAACACTGGAACAACCTGAACATTACTGAATTTCAACAACTACTGCATACAAATCGTCTGTGTTATATTCAATCAAAGGAAAATAAGCTGAGTCTGTAGAGGGTATGTAGTATATTTAAACGAAGCAAAAGAGAACATCCCTTGCAATATATTTTGTACCAAGCAAAGAAACAAAATGTACATACACACACATAAAAATTATACTGGACCGCTTGTCACTTTCTAACATCAACCAGATTCTGCCAGACAAAGATTGTATAACAGAGATGAAGCAAGGGGTTCATGAGAAGTAGAGAAGATTCTACTATTCTTCCACACCCAAACCATGGTCCTTGAAAATGTAGATTAGATGGTCTTCGCAACAAAATAAAAGATTAGATGGAGAATGACAGTGACTCACGCCTCCTCACACTCCGTTCGAGCTAAAAATTATGTGGCTTCTTGGGGATGTAGATTGAGGGAAAGCGTGAGTCCCATATTCGACTACATGACATGAGTGGATTCTAGACAGTTCGAGATAGGTGTGTGGATTTGAACTTTTGGGTGACAAAAATGCCAAGTATAGGTCATTTTAGAGCTATCCTAGGTTAAATATGTCGCTAGTATCCATATGGTAGAGAACCCAGGCCGACATGACTAGTCATAGAACCAAGGTGGCACAAACGTACAGGGACAGGCATACATGACCCAGCAATGCACGTGTCGGTCATCAACGAGTGCAACCAAGTCGTAGCAAGCTACAAGGACTTCGGTGATACACCACGTGACATTTCCCCGTAGGGACAGACACAGGAGCAAAGAAGGACACATGCCGGTCAATCCATGTGTTCCGGAGCAGTAGCGAACTACCATGGCTCGGTGGAAGCACTAGGAGGCATTTCCCCGTATGGAAGGCTACCAAAGGCACACGACTAGGTGTCGAATCCCACACATACAATGCATTTCAAACATACACACATTATGCACGATATGTGTAGATACAACATGGCATCACAACAAAACCCTATTAAGCAAAACACTTGGGAAACTTACCGTCATCATGGAGGTGTAGGTGTAGGTGTAGGTGTAGGTCTAGGTGTAGGACCGGTCGCGCCAGTGGCAGACGGAGAAGGATCGGTCGATGCTTGTCGGGAGATACCCTGCACCAAAGATTATTTCCAATGTATCGTTAGCATGATGCAACTCAAATGTGAAGATTAGTAACTACTGACCGTTCAAATGAAACTCACCGTGCCCGCCGGAGCAATGACTGGCATCGGCGGAGGGGTCTGGCCGTTCTTCTCGCACATGGACTGCACATTTGGTTTTGACGAGTCAATCATATTAGTTACTAATGAAAGGAACATTGCGTGCATGATTTAGCTAATATGCAGAAGAAACTTACCACAAAGAGCTCGTACATGGCCCGGTTAGCCAAGTCGTTCCGGTTCCTCTCCTCCTCCAACAGCCTAGCCGTCCTCTCCTCATTCTCCCGGTCCCTCTCCACCAACTGTTGGTCCCTCTCCTCAAAAGCAGCCTGGGTCTTCGCTCTCTCTGCCTCAATAGCAGCGTGCAACACCACTCGTTAGCATTGTAATCATCAACGGCCGCAAACACAATGTAATGGAGGAAAGGCTACTGAGTCCGTATAACAAACCTGGAATTCAATTTCCACTGGTCGTAAACGAGGCAGTATCTTAGGATCAGAGCTGGCCTGGCGCTTCTTTATCTGCGGGAGAGTGCTACTACAACATATCAGTCCATTACCAATGGCTAACGATCCATGGGACCTCCCGCCACCAGATATCATCACCAGCTCTGGATCAAGAGGCCGGCTCGGGTTAAAGTCCGGCCCTTTCCTCGCCTTCCCCTGCTTAACATACTGCACCATCTTGTGGTGGGAGGCCTGGTTGCTGAAGTTCTCTGCATTTTCGAGGTCAGACTCAGAGAATGCCTTGGCCTTCTTGTACGATGCAATATTGGACATGCCATAGAGGTCGAACAGCTCTGGCACTGGAGCCTTGTGGTGGTTTGACTAAAAGAGAGGAACAGAGTATCAGTTAAGGACTCAAACTAGCACAAAGATTGAATTTGCATGAATCATCAAGCAAACCACACATACCCAGTTTTTCCCATACCCATGTAGGTTGACGCTGCCTAGATGGTGTGGCACACGTTTCATTTTGAGACGCTTCTCCTTTGCAATGTTGTGGGCGACGCGCCATTGGGGAGAGCACCACTCATCCACCAACGCCTCCCAGCAGTCCATCTTGTCCGCACACCATCTCAGGGGCACCTAAGTTAAGCAAGAGAAATTTGAGCGCTACGCCTACGAATCAAATCAAGGAAACTAAGTACAAGGCCTTAAGAATAGGTAATTACCTTCATGTACTTCTCCTTACTCAGATACTTGTCTCGGCACTTCTCTTTTCTCCTCCTAATACCAGTCTGTGCTAAGTAGTCTCGAACAGCCTGCGTCCGAGCCTCGTGCCGAAAGTTTCCAAGTAGGCGCCTGCACTCGGCGTCGATAACCCGAGCCGCGGCCTCCTCCTGTCCCTCAGCACACCTGTAGAAGGTCTGCAATCAAACAAGAAAACACGGATTAGAAGGTCTGCAATCAAACAAGAAAACACATGTAGAAGGTATGCAATCAAATAAGAAAACACAACGTAAATGGCAAAGGAGAAATTACCCAAAACGTGGCGATCACAATGTCGGCCACCGTGTTGCACTCGACATCGCCGACCCTATGCTCCGGCGGGGCCGGGGCAGCCAAGTAGTGCTCCCAGGTCATTCCTAGCTCTGGAACCCGGCCCTCACCGGGCAACGTGACCCACCCCGGGAAGCACTGGCGACAAATCACACCAAGGACAGTGTTGGGCCTGCGGACACCATCTTCGTGTGTCCAAGAACTGCAGTATGACAAGGCCAACGCATTAGATATTCGAAGAAACGTCAAGGCAAAAGGTTAAAAAAGAGTAAATGCACTTACTTCTCCCCGTTAGGCGCAATCAACCACCTCTGGTCGGGGGTCGCCGGGGTGGGCGGGAGCTTTGTATGACCACGCTGGTAGACTTTGCGCCCCTCAACCCACTCACCCTCGCTATAGCTATCAGGACTATAGTCTGCACCCTGAACACGACCATGTGCACTCGACTCCGTCCAGTCCTCCGATGGGCTCGGCTCCGACTCAGCGTGACCCCGTCTGAGCTCCGGAGTCTCGTGGGGCGAAGACTCGGCGGCCCGAGGCTCGTCGTCGGCCCGAGGCTCGTCGGCCATAGGCGCTCCTGCCATAGGCTCGTCGGCCGGAGGCTCGTGGAGTGGAGTCCGAGACGGGTCCACCTCAGATGGCTCGATCTCAGACGGAGCAGTCCTATGGTCGGGTGACTCAGCTGGGGTGGCGGCGAGGAAGGCGTAGCAGCCTTCCTACCTCTCCCGCCGCCACGTACACCTCTAGCAGCCTTCTCCTTCTTCTTACCCCCCCGACCTCTCCCGGCCAAAGAAGAAGCGACCGTCGCTGGACTCTGCAAACTAGATCTAGCGCTCTCCGGAGGCTATGGGGTTGAATGGAACTACCCCTCCCACCACGTGCCGAGGTAGGAGCCTCGGAGCGCTCTCGACCCGCGCCCACCATCTGTCAACACGTGAAATGACAAAGAGTAAACAAAATTAGTACAACATAAAAAAATGAATACCTGACATGAATAATAATATATATAAATTCATTTTAGAGGAATAAATGCTAAGTATAGCTCACTTTAGAGCTATCCTAGGTTAAATAGGTCATTTTTGAGCTAATTAAGGTTGTTATGTCATTTTTGAGCTAGCTAAGCATATAAATTCATTTTGGAGGAATAAATGCTAAGTATAGCTCATTTTAGAGCTATCCTATGATAAATAGGTCATTTTTGAGCTAGCTAGGTTAAAACTTGAACTAATTAATAATATATATGTATATAATAATAATGGAATACCTGACATGAACTATAATATTAATCTTCATCGTCATCATTAATAAATGCATCATCATCGTCTATATATGCTTCGGGGTCAATAAATGCATCATCCTCATCACTATCAGTAATGATGTGCTCATCATCATCATCAATAAATTCATCAACATCTGGAAGGCCTCCTGTATGTAATCGGTCAAGCATTGACAGGTCATCCGCAGCAGTAAACTCTTCTTGTTCCGGCTCTTCTTGTTCCTGCTCAGGCTCGGATTCGCTGCCGCTGTCTACTTGAATGTTCTGAGGTGAGCGGTTCTTGAAACGTTTTTTGGAAAGACGTGTTTCTTGGAACAATTCTCCTTCATATGTGTCTGGATTAATGTGAGGTTCATAATCCTCTTCATTGGGGGGAGGTGGTCTAACACGTGGCGGCACTTCATAAACGACATCCCAACCTTCGAGATTTGGATCACTTTGGCAGGCCCACGGTAGATAGAAAACTTGGGTTGCCTGTTGAGCCGTAATATAGACATCGGGAACATCCAAATGGGTGCTTTGTTTGATTTCGACTAGCCCTAGATGTTCATGAGTCCTTCTAGTCCCTTTCGGCTGGAACCAATGACATTTGAAGACTACGACGTTCGGTGGGTTTGCACCATAGAATAGAAGTTCATAAATTGCTTCAACCCTTCCATAATACTCGGTATCTCCTTCGCCGATAGCAGAGACACAACAATTTGTAGACTTTCGGTCAGCCATAGATAGCTCTTTGCCATAGGTACGAAAGCGATACCCGTTGATGTCGTATTTGTCAAATGAATGGACCTTATAGTCAAAACCATTAGCGACTTGTCTCAATTCGGCGTCAATAGACTCTGAACTAGCCTACAAGTTCAATACGAAAGGATTGTTGCATTAGCCAGAAATTAGAAGAAGAAATGAAATGGTCTAATGGAAATTACCGTTTGTTTGAACCAAGAGATGAAACCGGGATAGCCGCCTCCATGCATTGCCAGAAGCTCATACTCTTCGACGGAATCCTTTTGGATAACCGCTCCATACGAGAATATGGCGACGTATCGACTGTATCAAATATCCGGGAATAAGAGCAGTTCAAATGAAGTAGAGGTTGTGAAACAATGTACCGAGAACTTACTCGATGTACGGCCGCACTTCTGTTAGATTGTTGAAGATATACAACGTAATGGTCCGCCATTCGTCGTTATCCAACAATAAGGGAGTATAAGCACCGGCTGGTGCGAGCTTCCCTTTGAATAGGCTGAGGTTGGATCAACCCTTTTTAGGGTCACCAACATTGTACCGAGGCTTCGGATTATGCAAATGACGATTTTTCGCTTCGTAGTGTGCTGTCACGAAGTTTGCCGCCTCCTCAGTAATGAATGCCTCGGCCATCGATGCTTCAATTCGACGTTTATTTTTACATTTTGCTCGAAGCGTCTTCTGCATCCTCTCAGTTGCGTAGCACCAACGATTCTGCACGGGCCCCCCCCCAATCGTGCCTCGGTCGGGAGATGCAAAATCAAATGCTGCATTGGATTAAAGAAGCCAGGTGGAAAGATCATCTCCAACTTGCAGATCAACTCCGGCGCCAACTCTTCCATTTCTTCTATCAAGCCAGGCGATAATTCTTTCGCACATAGAACACGGAAGAAATAGCTCAGCTCTGCCAGTACTAGCCATTCATCCTCAGGGATAAAGCCACGCAACATCACCGGCATTACCCGCTCAAGCCATATGTGCCAATCATGACTCTTGAGACCAAATATTTTCAGTTTATCAAGATTCGCTCCCCTCTTTAGATTCGATGCATACCCATCGGGGAACATCAACTCCTTTTTCACCCACAGGAGTATTTCCCTCATAACCGGCCTTCCAAGATTGAACCATGCGTTTGGCTTCGCCCAGTTCTTCTTTCCTTTTGGTTGTTTCATGTTTTGTAGCGGTCTATCACATAGAGCCTCCTGATCGACTCTGGCCTTAGGATTATCCTTTGTTTTCCCCTCTATGCCGAACAATGTACCAAAGATGGCCTCGCAGACATTCTTTTCAGTGTGCATCACGTCGATGTTGTGTGGGCAAAGGAGGTCTTTGAAGTACGGCAGATCCCACAAGCATATCTTGTGGGTCCAGGCGTGTTCCGTATTATACCCCTTGAAATACCCTGGACGCTTTGGATCCGGCTCGAGAGCGTTTAACTGATCCAGGGTCTGTTGGCCTGTCAACGCAGGTGGTGCAGAGTTTTTGACATCTCTACCTTTGATGAAGTTCTTCTTGTCTTTTCTGAACTTATGGTGAGGATCCAGGAACTGTCTATGCATGTCGAAGCAAGAAAACTTGCGACCCGCCTGCAGCCAACGAAACTCAAGAGCTGCCTTGCATGTGGGGCACGGGAACCTTCCATGCACACACCAGCCAACGAATAGCGCATACGCCGGCAAGTCATGCATCGAGTACATGTACCACACATGCATTAGGAAGTTTTTTTTGTAGCAGCGTCGCATGTCTTGATCCCATTATCCCAAGCTTCTTGCAGTTCATCCTTAAGCGGCTGCATGTACACATTCATATTCTTCCCCGGATAGTTAGGCCCCGGAATTATCAACGTCAGGAAAATGTTCTTTCTTTGCATAATCTGTCCGGGGGGGGGGGGGGGAGATTGAGTGGAATGACAAATACAGGCCAACAACTGTATTGGGCTGCCATCATACCAAACACATTGAACCCATCCGTGCTGATGGCTACTCGAGGATGCCTTAGATCTTCCGCTTTTTCATCATGCAATGCATCGAAGTGTTTCCATGCAGCACCATCCGATGTGTGTACCATCATCAGATTCCCATCTGCATCCCGTTCGGTTCTTTTGCCCAATTTGTGCCATAGCATCTGTCTGGCCGTCTCTTCGACCATGAATAGACGTTGAAGTCTTGGTATGATTGGCATATACCGAAGAACGTTAATGGGGATTTTGGTCTGACTCTTCTCACCCATACCGTTGTCTACCTCAACATACCTGGAAGACTTGCAAATGGGACAATAGTTCAAGTCCGCATACGGGAGCCTAAATAAGGCACATCCATTCTCACAGGCATCTATCTTCTCATAGGGCATCTTAAGTACACGGAGGATTTTGTCCGACTGGTACAGGTTTGCAGGCATTATATGGCCTTTGGGTAGAAAGCGTCCAAATAGTGTCACCATCGCGTCATAGCATTCTCTGCCCAAGTTGAATTGAGCCTTCAGAGCCATTACTTGTGCGATGGCATCCAGCTGACAAAGCTCGGTGTGCTCGTGGAGAGGACGCTTTGAAGACTCCAACATATCATTGAAGGCCTTTGCAGATTCCTCCATCTCATCGTCCGAATCCCGAGCATCATCAAAGTTTTGCACCATGTCTTCCATCCCGGTACCATGCTCGTCAGTGCGACGACGGCCCTCCTCAGCTCTGGAACGTTGGGCAGACTCACCATGAAATGTCCACATCGTATAACCGGGCGTAAAACCCCACTTCTGCAGGTGTTTGATCATTTCAAACTCTGACATCTTATGATAGTTGTCGCACTTGACACAGGGGCACCAGGTTGTTTCCTGTCCATTTGCAAATGCGGCTCTGATAAACCCCTTGGTTTTTGTCATCCATTCAGGGGTCATGTGTTTCTGACTAGGGTGACCGGTATACATCCACGCACGATCACTCATCTTGCCTAGCTACTGGACACACAAGAAATACATACATAATTCAGCAAACCATATATTCATCAGTTAATAGAGTTTCTCAGTTTTATTACGTCCATGCAACCTAGACGCTAATACGTAAAGATAGGTCCTAATCCCACCCAAGTATGTGTAGATTGGGTTCGTTTTCCCATGCTCTGCTCTGGATCCGACACAAAATTTCGGCAGCACCTCCCCGTTGTTCTCCTGATACACGTCTCGGCAATAAGCAGAGAGGATGTGTACCCGGAGAACAATAGGGAGGCACTGACGAAATTCTGCATCGGATCCGGAGCAGAGCATATGGGAAAACGAACCCAACTACACATACTCGGGCTGTCCATGGATAACGTTGGACAATTCGAAAGAATCACGGTTATAAATATGCAAATGCATGCATATTTATAGATGTAACCCTTTCGAACGGGAGACGCATAGTGGTCACGCATACTGATGATTCAATCTACCTATAGCTAGCATGTTTCATCGGCACGAAGACCGGAACATAGAAAATGATTGGGGGAGGAGGAGATGTCATTTGTGCTCACCCACGAACGTCGGGGCAGAGCTCGTCGAACACCAGACCCTCGCAGCGACGAAACAACTGCACATTTAAATCCACCCGATCAACACAAATATACATGCCTTTCAGTGTGCACTTAAATAGTCTGTCCACTGTACAATGTGATTTTTTTCAGTAGGGGTATAGGCGAGAACTCATAGACATCTTACCTTGGGCAAGAAGTGCTCAAGCGAGGAAACGAGAGTGACCAAGGCTGGATCCAGCCCAATCTCCTCCTTTACCTCCCTTAATGTTGTTGCTACACTAAACAGAAAAAGCTAGGTTAAAAATCATCTTAAAATTAGGGAGTGTCTATTTAGTACTTGATTGCTTTTCAATTTGGTAACATTCACATTTCCTGACAAATAAACGGAGGACACTTGTATGTCCAAAAAAACCCACCCCGGTTTGTATCTTAAAGATACGTTGGACCCAAAAACACACGACTAGTCGGGACTAGTCGATCGAGTCGCTTGACTCATCCAACTAGTCGAGTCGACATATTGAGTCGACCTGCCAGTTGCGACTCATCGATTAGTCGCTCGACTCAAATACAGTGTTTTCAACGCAAGCTGGACCGAACAACTAGAACTAGAAATTCACAACTGGAGGCGAACTACACATGCATTTTCACCGTGGTCCGTCGGGGTGACTGCAAGGCAACCAAATCACAAGGGAACACAATGTATAATGGTGATGTTAACGAGATTCATCACAAGTTAGCGATATTCTTTTTGATGGAATACTATCATAGAGTGATGGAAGTGTGCCTAGCTAGAGAAAAATTTAAGACGATCCCGAATTGTTTTGGATTTATGCTGATCCAGTGGCCAGGATGATCTATTACCTTGTGGAGACTTAGAGGCTGTGTTGACCTATTGAAGGCTAATTGTTTCTTTGCGCATCATTACTAAGAATCAATGTATACAAGGAACCAAACCTATTAGCACGCAATATATACCATTGCGAAAGAATGCATTTCCCAGGTATTGATTTATTTTGAGACATGTTCTCTATAGAATGGTGGCTCATTCCTCATTTTCTTGCACACACAAATAGAGCCGCATGGATTGCTTCTATCCGTCTTAAAACTGGCAAATATTATGTACTACTCATTCGACAAGCAACTGTTGTCTCTCATCTGCGCACCTTATTCTCCTCTGTTCTAGTTTCCCAATCTTCTCACTAGAGGGCACAATCCCTGCATTTGATGGTAAAATTCAGACACCACTTGCTGCAATTTGTTGCTCCTTGATAGCACATTTCTATGTAATTTGGTTTATCCAGATCAAGCAGATAAGTGATAAGCAGATAAGCAGACAGCACTTGCTGCAATTTGGTTTATCCTCGAGTAGCATATACCTGAATCTCGATGGCGGGGAGGGCCGCGGGAAGGGGGCGGCGCCGTGGCCTGCCTCGGTGGAGGGGCGGGCCGCGGGGCACGCCGCGGTGGCCGGGAGGGCCGCGGTGGCCGGGGAGGGGCGGGGGAGGGCCGGCTCGGTGGAGGACGGGCGGCGGTGCTGGGACGGGCTGCGGTGGAGGGATGGGCGCAGGGGGGAGCTGCGGTGGCGGGGAGGGGCGGCGGAGTGGCGGGGGAGGTCTGCGGTGGAGGGGGAGGGGCGGGGGAGGGCCGGCTCGGTGGAGGACGGGCGGCGGTGCTGGGACGGGCGGCGGTGCTGGGATGGGCGCAGGGGGGAGCTGCGGTGGCGGGGAGGGGCGGGGGAGGGGCGGGGGAGGTCTGCGGTGGCGGGGAGGGGCGGGCCGGCGGCGGTGGCAGGCCGGCGGCGCGCTGGGGTGGTCCGGCTGGGGCGCGCGGGTGCGCTTCGGGGACAAGTGGTGGGGGTGGGTGAGGTGGGGAGAGAGAGGGGTGGGGCCGGGCTGGAAGAGAGAGGGAGGGGAGGGGCCGGGTAGTTCGACCTCTTTGCCATCTGCCAGACGCTGGCTGATGGCAAAGATATGGGCCTTTGCCATCCGCTGGCAGATGGCAAAGAGGTGGGGCTACTGAGCCGTCACACCGCCGTTATCCATTGGGCCCACCCACTTCTTTGCCATCTGCCAACAGACGGAAAAGACTCTTTGCCATCTGCTGGCAGATGGCAAAGAGGTGGGTTGACAGGCCGTTACAACACTGGACCCTACCCACCTCTTTGCCATCTGCTGGCAGATGGCAAAGATTATTTGCCATCCACTAGCAGATGGCAAAGAATTGGCTGATGGCAACCATGTTCTTTGCCATCTGTCAGTTCTTTGCCATCTGTTTTTTATAAGCAGATGGCAAAGACGTTCTTTGCCATCAGCTCGCAGATGGCATAGAGCTGGCTGATGGCAAATTCCTAGTTTCCAGTAGTGTATAACACAGTAGAGCAAGAACAGAATAATGCTATCACTACATGCATATTTGGCTGGTGGAAAGCTCTATGGTTATAGTTTTTGCGAAAAGCCAATTTTTTCCTACAACAAAGGAATAAATTTTATTTAACTATCATGGTAGTTGGAACATCATTGAGAATGTTCCTCCAACTCAATTACAATTAAAGTAATTATCAACCCAACAATATCAATTTAGAGTGATGAGATACTTCGGATACTCCAAGTACTAGATACTCAAGATTTTCCATAACTGGGGACACGGCTAACCATGATTAGATTGTACACTCTTCAGAGGTTTGCGCACTTTTCCCCACAAGACTCGATCACCTCCGTTGGATTTCTCACACTACATGGTGTTTGAGAAACGAATGACCAAGACACAGTCTTTCAAAAACATTAACTCTATACTCCAGGCAGACCATACCAAACCTACATCCCTCTACCTGCTGATCCACCTCTTCAAGAGCTCATGTAACTTACTCAACTATGCTAGAGCCCATAATAGCTTGTGGCTGCACATGGAAGTTTCTAGCATGAAAATATCTCAGTTCCCTTTGAGCCTGGGTGGCGGACCTTAGGATGATCACACGGGTACTCCGGGATATCCTAGGACAACACTGGATTCTCTAGGTGCCCGATAAGCAATCCACCCAGATGTGTATTTAAGTTGCCACCTTAAGTTGAACCATTAATTAAAAATCTCACATCTGTCATGGATACACTCAAACCCAATCCACGTCTACGAGCATAGCATAGCAATGTAAACAATACGTAGAAGTAACACCAAGGGTTTGAATATAACAGGGCAATAGGTTCTACCTCATCAACTACTTCCCAACCCACAAGTTAATCACCTCCTAATCATGCAATGTTTGAGGATTAAAACTAATGCATAAAACCTAGGTATGGAAAGAGTATGATCACTGTGTTACTTGCCTTGCTGACGATCTGCAAAACCTAGGGACTCGTAGTAGCACGCTTCGCACTCCGGAAATTCTATCGCAAACAAACAATAGCATACATAAGCAATCAAGTAAAGAAACATGGGTAAATCTCAAATAAGAAGATCTAACCAGAAAGTTCAACTTAAGAACTCCGATTTGCAAAAACAATCAACTCAAACGGAGCAACGAAACTCAAACTGCGAAAGAAACAAGATCCGCTTACTAATCTCAACTGAACTAAAATTTTACACCAAAATCTTGTTCTAGCCGCTTGAATCGCCTGATTCCGATAAACGAGCAAAAAGATAAACTGAAACGAAAATCGGATCAGAAATCGCGATCAAAAAATAATTGCAGAAAATCCCAGAAAAAGAAAACTGACGAACAGGCTAACGAACGAGCGTTCGTTGTCTGTAACTAACGAGCGAAAACCGTTCGTTAAAATGAACGTACGGACGAACGTCCGCTATATAAACTAAACCGAGAAAACCGGCGAACCGATCTAAAAAACGGACTTGGGTTTCTAAAAAAAGGGTTGTTTTCTCAAAATAAATCCGGCGGCGGCAACGGAGGTTTTACCTCCGGCGAGGTCCGGTGAGGCGGGGCAGCGGCTCCGGCGAGGCGGGGTGCGCGGGCGGCGGCGGCGACGCTGTAGAGGCAGCGGCGCGACTCGGCAAAGGCGGCGGCGGCGCTGCAGTCGGGGCGGGGCTGGCGGCGGGGTTGGTGGTGGGGGGTCCGGTGGTGGGGTATTTAAGGAGAGGGGCTGCTTGGGGGAGGGGAGAAGTCTCCAGGACCCAGACATCCGGCCCCACGCCCCAGACATCCGGCCCCTGGAGCATCTGCCACACCACAGCCCAGCCGAAGCTAGAGGGCCCGGACATACGGCCCCGGCCCCAGACATCCGGCCCAACCCTAGCCCGGACATTCGGTCGCCGCCCGAAAATCCGGCGCCTATCATAGAACACACCCGAAGATGGACCCCATCAGCCCGGACATCCGGCTAAGAGCCCGGACCTCCGGCTTTGCCCAAGCCGTCGGACATCCAGCCTCCTCCCCGGAAATCCAGACACCGCCTATCCAGAGAGCTTCAAGATCGACCCCACCAGCCCGGACATCCGGCCCCCTGCCCAGACATCCGGCTCCTCCTGAAGGCCCAGACAATCGGCCCGACGCCCGGACATCCGGTCCCGCCTGTCTGCGCATAGTAAAGGGCCAAGGCCCATGTACCCCTTCGCCCACCTAGACTATATATAGTCCTCCTCCTCCCTCTTTCTAGGGTCAGCAAAGGAATAGCTCATTTGAGAGATAGAGCTTTGCACATCCACTTGGTTACTTCTCCATTGGAGTCCACAACCTCTTCGGAGAAGATCCCCCAAGCGGATTCAAGACCCCTCATGGGAAGAACCCCTCAAGACCTCCTCACGGAGAAGAACTTGCTACCTGTATTGTCCCTTGTTGATCGTGGATCATGTACTCTTTGTGTTTCAAGGATCTAGCACATGTGTAATCGAATCTTGTTGGTTTGAGTGTTTCCTCTTGTGTTTCCGCTCGTCTTCTCCCCCCGTGTTCTTTGTGTTCATCACGGGATCCGCTCCAATCATGAAAGATCAGGCAACATGAGCCAGGTTGATCATGATTTTGGAGCCTCCCCTCTTCATTTTCTAGCCTTGTTTCGTTGATTTTGTCCCAAATTCGGAAATCTCCACAAAAATAGCCCCCTAAATTTTTTTGTGAGTTGTTGGTGTCATGAAGTTTTGTTGGATTTGACCCCGGGGTTTCATGTGTAGTAGGTAGATCTAGCTTCCCGTAACTTTTCTCCCAATTCCATCCACGCAATCTCTCAAATTTTGCCTCGAAATTTCGATTTCTCCATGAGTTCATCGAGTTCATCCACGGATCGAGAGCCCGGACATCCGTCCCGTGAACCCCGGACATCTGGCCATCACGGACATCTGGCCCCTAGCAGCATCACTTCCATCCACCGCTCCATTTTCCGCCTAACTCTCACCAACTTTTTTGACCGGGCATACCACCGTCACTTCCGCATACCACCAACGCTTTCCGCAACCACCACCGCTTACCCGCCACGAACTCCGACAATTTTGACACATTTTGCTTTGAGAATTTGAGTTGCGATTTCTGTTTCCTTACGCGTTTCCGCAACTTAGGGACGATTCGACATCAACATCACCATCGCTCATATTCTTCCCGCACTCGTCATCGACAACAACCGCTCTACAATTTTGACACCCTCACCGTAAGCAAAAATGGTAACTTCCACACCATCTTGGTATTTAGGTATATCATCATTCTTGCCATTGCATTGATAAACCCATAGACCATTTTGCGTACCTTACCTATCGAGACTAGCCATTTGAGTATTGCCAGCAACGTTACTTGTGCACATTAGTGATAATAGCTCCCATTGCATACATACCATATTATCTTGGTACATATCTTGGTATCATCTCTTCTGTCACAAAGTTGTCATTGCATACGCAATTTCTATCTTGGTTCGTGAAGTTTTGCTTGAGAAAAGAGCTCACAAGTGAAAGATGCAAACAAGCTTTTAAGCAAAAGGGAAAGTTAAGCAAAGAACTTATAAGCACGAACCATAGCATCATACTACATTAAGATTGTCATACTCGATCATCTTGGATCATATCATCGGAACACCATACATATAGCATACTTGGTATAGAAGTCGTTTCATTTTTGCTTAGGAGGTTGTGCACAAGTTTCATATCCGCCTATTGTGCAATCATGCTAGCACCTCTCTAGAGTTGTGCAACAAGAGCATTTTCATGGATTCCACATTTTGGCTCATTCCTTGGTTGCACGACCCCATTTATCTATCCGTGTGTGTGTTTCCATGTACTTCCAGTTTGCTATTGGTCTACTTGTTTCATTTGCCAATATGCAAATCTTTTTCAACATTATTGAGTCTCACTAACAATTGCATCAAATTTTGTGCCACCATCCTAACCGAGCTCCACCATAAGCTTTTACTTGTGTAGGTGTGAGAACCGACAAGAATTGGTACCAATTGTGCTATTTCCTTGTTACACATTTGAGTGATCATTGATCCATCCTCAACATTGGTCAAGGTACATTTGGTATAGTTCTTCTCTTTCTCCCACTCTCACATATTTGCTTTGAATGATGAATAGGCCTTCATCGAGCAAGACGACGACCCGAACACCTATGTCACCAACAACCACCTCTTCGGTGCACAATGAGCTTTGCATCAAGAACAACTAGCATTGAGTGACCGCATCGACAACCTCACCACCGACTTGCGTCTCTCCGAGCAACGTACAAGAGACTACATCGACAACAAGCTCGATGAACACAAACAAGTAAACGATGCAAGATTGGACGAGATTCACGCGTTGCTGGTCAACCGCTCTTCTACCACTTCGTCCTATTCAAGACGTACTCGATCGAGTCGACACTCCGACGACCCCATCTCGGGCTCAAGTACACTGACATCCAATACACTTCGACGATCCGCGCGACAAGACCGTCAAGCAAACTGCAATCCTCTACAAGGAACCGATTCTCAAGAGGAACGCCTAGTGCAAGAACATCGACATCGTCAAAATCAATTTACCTTTGCGCAAGCACAAGAAAGGCAACGCCAATGCCAACAAGAGGAAGAACGGGCATGCAAACACCAAGAAGAGCAAGACGCTGAAGCACTCCGTCAACAACAACAACGGCGTGCAGCCCAAGCACTTGAGGCGCAACATGCCCTCCATGACACAAGTCACGCCGTACCCGACCGCACGCGAGCGAGAAGAAGCACTTCGCGATGAAGTCCAAGAGAGGAACTATCAAGCATGAGTACACCGACAAGTTCCACAAGATCCTAGACAAGAACACCAAGTTCTTCAAGAGCAACAAGACAATGGGATTCCTCCATGCCAAGAGCAAGTTGAGGGAGACAATCCTCCTCATCAATGACGTCATCACCCTTGACCTCAACCCAATTAAGAGCAACGCTACGACAAGCTAAAGTTCACCATACCCAAGTTCTCCGGAAGCAATGATCCTGAAGAGTACCTTTCATGGGCATTGAAGGTTGACAAAATCTTCCGTTTGCACAACTATGAGGAAGAGAAGAACATCACCATCGCATCCCTTGAGTTCCAAGATTACGTCCTCATTTGGTGGGAGAAATTCATTGAGTGCCACGAGGCAAGAGTTGAACCACCCATCACTACTTGGGCGCAAATGAAGGATGTCATGAGAGCACGCTTTGTATCAACCTACTACAACCGCGATCTCTTCAAGAAACTCCAACTACTCAAGCAAGGAACAAAGACCGTTGAAGAGTACTACAAGGAAATGGAGATTGCCATGATAATATCCAATGTCACGGAAGATGATGAGCAAACTATGGCACGTTTCTTGAATGGACTCAATCATCCTATCCAGAGGATCGCTGACTTCCAACAATACTCAACCCTCATCGAGCTAGTGCACCAAGCTACCAAGGCAGAATGTCAAGTGCAAGATGACTTCAAGTATTCCAAGTTCTCATCCAAGTCCTATTGATTCTCCAACACCCAAGCTTTAACGACTACAACAGCCTCTACCTCAATCAAGCCTTCTACAAGCAACGGCGCAAAGTTAAGTTACAAGAAAACTTCGACAACATCAAGTCATCCTCCTACTACAAGCAACTTCAAGCCGATTGCTTCATCATCATCTACTCCAACCGATGAGACCATCAAGACAAGCTCAATCAAGTGCTTCACATGCGGCGACCAAGGACACAAGTCCTTCTAGTATACCAACAAGGGCACCATGATCCTCAACAACGACGGAACCTATGACTCCATGAGTGAAGAGGAAATGGAAGCCCTTGAACAAGTGTCCATGTACCAGCAAGTGAACGAAGATGAAGATGATCAAGTCTTTTGTGACTAAGATCCGAGCCCCGCTCTTGTTGTCTCCAAGGTCTTAACTCTTCAACATCAACAAGACGAAGACCAAAGATGCCATATCTTCCACACCAAGGACAACATCAGTGGAAGGTCTGTCAAGGTCATCGTCGATGGAGGGAGTTTTCATAACTTGGCAAGTGAAGAACTATGCTCCAAGCTCCAGTTGGTCAAGATGAAGCACTCGCGTCCCTACAAGGTCAAATGGCTAAGTGACTCCAGCACTATTCAAGTGGAACACATGGTGCAAGTTTCCTTCAAAATTGGAGTATACGAAGACACTTTGGAGTGTGATGTCGTTCCGATGTCCGTTTGCCACCTCCTTCTTGGACGACCATGGAATTTGACCGAGGCGTATTCCACAACGGGCGTACCAATCACTATAGCTGCAAGATGAAGAGAAAGGTGTACGTGCTACGACCTATGTCTCCAAGTCAAGTGATAGCCGACAAGCAAGCCACCCATCGCAGAGAGTATAGTGAGAGAGCGAACCACCACAAAGAGAGTGAGCGCCACAAGCCCAAATCGAGTCCCTCCATGATGAGCCACAAGAAAAACTTAGTCCTATTTGCCACGAAAAGTGAAATGAGAGAAGTGTGAGAGAACCCATCAAGTGCTATGCACTATGTCCTCTTGTGCAAGGACGAGGCACCAAAAACTAACATCTCTCACAATCTACCTTTAGTGTTATCTTCTCTTTTGCAGGAATTCCAAGATGTATTCCCCGACGAGCTACCTCCGAGTCTACCTCCTCTTCGAGGCATCGAACACCGCATCAACCTCATCCCGGAGCACCTCTTCCACGTCAACCCCGAGGAAACCAATGAGATCCAATGACAAGTACAACAACTCATCAACAACGGCCATGTACAAGAAAGCTTGATTCCTTGTGCCGTACCGGTAATCCTTGTTCCCAAGAAATATGGTACATATCGCATGTATTCCGGTTGTCGTCCTATCAATGCTATTACCGTGCGTTATCGCTACCCCATTCCACGCCTAGATGATATGCTAGATGAGCTTAGAGGAGCCACCATTTTCTCTAGGATTGATATTAAGAGTGGCTATTACCAAATCCGCATAAGAGAAGGTGATGAATGGAAAATTGCATTTAAGGACAAATTCAGCTAATATGAATGGCTTGTTATGCCAATGGGTATATCTGAAGCACCGGGTACATTCATGCGAGTCATGCATTTTGTTCTTCGACCCTACATTAGTGTATTTGTTGTGGTCTATTTCGATGACATTCTTGTCTTAGCAAATCTCTCAAAGATCATGTCAGACATCTTAGAACCGTGTAACAAACTCTTAGAAAAGAGCGCCTTTATGCTAATAAGGACAAATGCCTTTTTGTTATTGATAAGCTTGTTTTCTTGGGTTTTGTAGTCTTTGTCGGTGTCAAAACCGGCAGATCTCGGGTAGGGGGTCCCGAACTGTGCGTCTAAGGCGGATGGTAACAGGAGGCAGGGGACACGATGTTTACCTAGGTCCGGGCCCTCTCGATGGAGGTAATACCCTACTTCCTGCTTGATTGATCTTGATGATATGAGTATTACAAGAGTTGATCTACAACGAGATCGTAGAGGCTAAACCCTAGAAGCCGGCTTATGGTATGATTGTTGTTGTCCTACGGACTAAACCCTCTGGTTTATATAGACACCGGAGGGGGCTAGGGTTACACAGAGTCGGTTACAAGGGAGGAGATCTACATATCCATATTTCCAAGCTTGCCTTCCACGCCAAGGAGAGTCCCATCCAGACACGGCACGAAGTCTTCAATCTTGTATCTTCATAGTCCAATTGTCCGGCTAAAGTATATAGTCCGGCTGTCCGAGGACCCCCTAATCCAGGACTCCCTCAGTAGCCCCTGAACTAGGCTTCAATGATGATGAGTCCGGCACATAGATTGTCTTCGGCATTGCAAGGCGCGTTCCTCCTCCGAATATTCCATAGAAGATTCTGAACACAAGGATAGTGTCTGGCTCTGCAAAACGAATTCCACATACCACCGTAGAGAGAATAATGTTTCCACAAATCTTATCTGCTGATACATTCTGCAGCATGACATCACCCCACGGCCAGGTCATTATTCGAACCGTTTTTCTCAACCAGACACTACACATATTGCGAGGCGGTTTTCTTGGCACGTCTTGTTGAAGCAGAGATCGTGTCACCCTTATTACGGGATTCTCATCAATATGGGTGTGGGTTACCCAACCGTGCCATCAATTACGGTGCTTGGGGAATAAGCAGTTTTGCCAGGCAAGTGGGGAGGTGCAGAATGCATGCTGCCTTTATAAGGGGACAAGGACTCCCTTTCGCACCCACGCTTTCTTCTTCCTGATCCATTCCCCTCCGCCCAAGCTCCAGCGCCCAAGTGTTCATCTTCTCTGCCCACAAAAGCCTTCCAAAAATGTCTGGATCCGGAGCAGGAGGCAAATGGGTGGCCTCTACTGTCCGGGAGAAGGATATCAAAAAGCTTCGGGAGGCCGGGTATCTGGCCAAGAAAATCAGCCATCGTCTCCCGATGGCAGGACAGATCGTCCCTACTCCGAAACCCCACGAGAGGGTTGTATTCCTCCCTCACTTTTTCCGCGGGCTATGGTTTCCCCTCCACCCGTTCGTTCGCGACATCACGTATTATTATGGGATCAATCTTCACGATCTGTCCCCTAATTTCTTCCTCAACAGCTCGACATTCATTGTCGTGTGCGAGGCTTTTCTTCGCATCTCGCCACATTTCGGCTTATGGCTAAAGATTTTTAATGTGAAGCCCAAGGTAGTGGGTGGAGAGCATGCCGAGTGCGGGGGCGCTATGGTGAGCAAGATGCCCAATGTTACATGGCCAACAGGCACCTTTAACGATTCCGTCAAGGAGTGCCAACAGCAGTCGTTTTACTTCACCGAGCCGCGCGGCACGGAATGGGCCGCTACTCCCGAGTTTCGATCTGGTGCCCCCCTGCGGCTTACATCCTAGGTCAAGAAGGGCCTGAACTGGCCCTCGTCCAATGAATTGTCGGTGCTCTAGACGCGCGTTAAAAATATGGGAGACAAGAACATTGAACTTGTAAATGTGGTCCAGGTGATGTTAGTTCGCCGGATCCTGCCTTGTCAACACCGTACTTGCAATCTATGGGAGTTCGATCCGGCCAAGCACCAAACCTTGCGAGAGCTTTACGGCTCCTCACACAAGGACATCTGGAAGGTGCTTTTTAATTCCAGCAATTCATGGCCGGACTCTGCCGAAGACCGCGGGTACCAACTGTCCAGCCCTGCAAGTTTGGTAAGTCATCATACTTTTTATCCGCATAACCCAAGGGAAGCGCTTAATGTGTTTTATACAACTCTCCTAGGGCTGGACGAAGAAGGCGGAGCGGATCCATAGTCCGGCCCCTCTGCCCGAAGAACCGGCCGTCCCACTTATGACGAAGATGCTGGTCCCGGCGCCTTACAAGGTGCCGAAGAAGACGACCGAGAAGGGGGACAAGAAGACCCGGGGCGGTCTTCATCGCCACGGCACTTCGGATACAATATCCGAAGGCTCTGATGCCCGTTCTGCCTCCGAAGAGGATGAGGAGGAGGAAGAAGATGAATCCCCTGCGGGGGAAAGAAAGAAGAGGACGGCCTCCGCACACTTGGAGGCCGAGTCGCCTAAAAGGGGAAAAGCTCCTCTTCCAGAGGAGTCCACTGCCGCCGCCGACAGCGGCCCAGCGTGGGATCCCAGGGCCCAGCCCCTGGTGAACTCGTGAGTATATACAGTTCGAATACACTTATGCGTCCGGACTAATTATGGCATAATATTTTAACCTAAGCCATATTTTTTGTACCCCGGCGAGGTCCCGTACCGAACAATCCTCATCAGATGATTCGCTGAGCTCGGATGCTATGGAGAACGGGACGCCCCCGAAGGCCCCTTCCTTCGAATAGGTGAATACCATCGAGGCTTCGTCCCAGAGGGACCCCGGCCATGGAGGAGGAGAAAATACCGTGAAAGCGGCGCTTGGAGGTCAAACTTCAGGGGCCGAACACATGGGGGAGAAAATTCCAATGGGAGCTAACGGCAGGGGCCATCTTGAATTCGGCTCCCAGCCGGATGCAGTTCCAGAGACCAATACGACTCCAGAATCAGGCAGGCAACCTCTCTCTGCTGGAGGAGGCATACCGACAACCTCTGTCCAACCAGAGGTGTCAGATGCTTTGTTGGTGGCGCTGAAGAGCGCCTCCATCGTCGATGAACACCGTGCCCTTATGGGTGCGGTGATTGAGAAGATTCAGTCTACTGAGAGTGGACTAAATGGAGCCTGTATCAGCCTTATAAAAGGTTTTGAGGTATGTTTTTCAAAGAGTGTCATGGTATGGATAGTAGCACCTGATACACTGTTCGGTGAAAGAAAAATCCGGGCAGAGGATCAAATTTATGTTCGCAGGAAGACTCATTGAATGACATCTATTTCTCTTCTATTATAAGCAGGCGTCTATAGCGGCTGCTGCCTCTCAAACTGCGGAGATCTCCGGACTGAATCAAAGTTTGGAGCGGGCCAAAGAAGAACTTGGCCAGTTGAAAATGCAGTTGGGAGATAAACAAGGTATGCACAAGTCTTGTTCGTGTTTATTGCGAAAGAATTTTTAGTGTGATGAAATAGGCTTCATGATTTGCACTAGGGATGATTGTCGGCGTTCTGGGAACGGGGGTCCCCAGACTTGCCTGCCTGCGGCCTGCGGCGTGGCTCAAGGGGGCCCAGCACGGCCCATCTTCATCAACACAAACCCAAGACCCTCGCGAGGGGCCAAGCCTCGCGGGGCGGAAGACACGGAGCTTCCTCAAGCACGGCCTCATCAGGCTGGCTCGCGAGGTGCCCTTGACGCAAGCCATGACGACCAAGGGCGCCAGGCGGGCGCCAACCCGCGCAGTGTCCTCCCTTTCCTCTTTGGTGCAAAGGGAGCATGCGCAGGCAGGAGGATCAAGCAAAGGCACCCATTTTAGTGCAACGAGACCAAGACCAGCTCCGTGACAAGGAGGAAGTCACTGTGGAGCCCAAGCCAGCATCATCACCAGAGCCTTTGGCAGGCGAGGACCAACTTTAGTCAGGATAAGTGTACCAGATGTTCCCCTTCAAAATGGCCGATTGTTGGCGCCCTTCCCGCTCAATATTTGGGAAGAGGCCCAGGGCCTTTTCCTATAAATAGGACTAGCCACCCCCAGGGTAGGGGGAGAGGAGAAATCTAATCAGCTAGGATCCAGAGAGAAGGGCGACTGAACTCCTCCTGGCAGTTCATCCCCCCAGCCAAGAACAGACCCTCGTGAGGCTGTTCTTCCTTGTATCGTTCATCATCATCGGCCCAAGAGGCAATCCACCAAACCACACTGGAGTTGGGTATTACACCACATCGGTGGCCCGAACCAGTATAAACTCTGTGTCTCTTGTGTTGTTCTTTTGGTAGCTTAGATCTTTGCGAGGCGGACGAGTACGGGTAGGTAGGAAGCGTAATCTCCGTGCGCACCCCAGAGTTCGAACCTTAAGGGTCTGCCGCAACCCGAAATCTGACAATGATGACTGAAGTCGAGGCCCTTAAGAAGCCTGTGCCCGAGGCTGATAAAAAGGCAACCACAGAGCGGGCTCTTCATGAGAAGTACGAGGCTAGGGTTATTAAAGCTGAGCAGGAGCTGAAAGAGGCAGTGAAGAAATACGAGACCTTGGAGCAGAGTTTAACGGAGAAAGAATCCGAACTCAGCAAGGTGCATTAGGCCACGAGCGATGCCCGGGGGGAAACCCAAAGTGCCCTGTAGGTGATCCAAGAGGCGAGGAAGATCGCGGCGGGTAAGGCTTTTTCCTTTTAAAGCAAGTATTTGAGGAGAGGATTATGTGTCTAATTTTGAATTTGATTTCTCTAGGGGTATTTGCGGAGTTGCCCCGCAGCATATCCGATGCCGCCCAATTCTACCGGGTCGAAGAAAGGAACACTGCGGATAAGCTCTTCTGGTCGCACTATTTGGCACCGAACTATCCGGTACCTTTTGCCGATCAAGAGAAATAGTTGATCGAACTGCATAAGGCAGCAGAACTAGCCATGAACGATTTGATTATCCGGCTATGGCCCACCGAGCCGATTCCAAGCAGCTACTTCAGGCTCATGAAGCGGCTTGTAAGCGCTTGCCCTCGACTTGATGTCATCCAGTGGTTGGTCTGCATAGAGGGTGCGCGAATGGCCTTTGCCCGCGCAAAGGTGCACTTGTCGGTGTACAAAAAGAGGGGTACACTTTTTGTACCCCTATGACTATGCACGGGCAGTCTGAGCCACGGGCGCCACCGCACCGAGCCCGGCAAGGGAGGTAGAAACCAAGGTAAGGCCGAAGCCAAAGAGGAGCAGAACGACGCCAAGACCAAGACCACAAAGAGCAAAGGGGACGAAGCGGGCCCCCCCGGCAAGATCCTTGCCGGGAGGCGGTTTTTGCAAACCCGGCAAGACCCTTGCCGTGGCAGCTTGCCCCACACCTACGGAGCGGGTCACCCTTGAGTCCACTGCCCCCATGGGGCAAGGATTTGGGAGGCATCCCCGTGGTGGTATGCAGATCTTTCTGAAGACATTCAAGATCAGATGCACACTTTAGAAGATGATGGTCCTTGGCAGGATCCCAGCCAAAGAGAACCACAAGGCCCCCGGCAAGAGCCTTGCCGGGTATGGCAGCAGGCGCCACTGCAAGACCCTTGTCGGGACCCCGGAAAGACCCTTGCCGGGGCCGCGGCAAGGCCCTTGCCAAGGACACCCGCGGGGCCACCATCGGACCCGCACCAGTCACACCTCGACCACAGTTCGCATGCAGCCGCCGGCCCAACCAGCTGGGCAGGCAACTGCGTGGCGGCATGCAGATCCCCGTGGAGACCCACCGCTGCGCCACCTCAGCTGCCTGCCCGCCTACATGGCATCGCAGGCGCCGCTGGCCAGGGCGCGTGTCGATGCGGGAGAGAGCGGCGACGGACGAGACAGGACTCTCCCCCGCCCCCGATAAAGCTAGGACACCTAAGCAAGGCGCATTGAATGCACCTTGTCATGTAATGTGAGGAATAATCTCGCATCACTGTACCCTTTCAACCTTCTGTGTGCCACTGTGGCAGCCCCTTTCCCTATAAAAGGAGGCCCCAGGCGACCAGGAGGAGGATTCGACTTTTTGGAGCTCCTCACGCCCCATAGCTAGCTCAATAACACACACATATAATCCACCAAAGCAGGAGTAGGGTTTTACGCATTTTCGCGGCCCGAACCTGGGTAAAGGAATCGTGTACTGCCTGCTCGATCCGCTCTTCTCACGACCCCCGTGCCCCACAACCGCAGAAAGGGATTCTCGTGATCACATAGGTGTCATTTCCCACCGACATCTTTGGCGCGCCCGGCAGGGGCTGCGCAGTTGTGAGAATCGGCTTTAGCAGTTACTTCGACGCTTCTTCATCATCATGGCGCCCAAGAAGAAGACGGCGGTGGCGGTTGGCCCGTCGGACGCCGGGCATCCCGTCGTGACGCGGGAGAGCAGCGGACCGGTCGCTGAAAGGACCCGGGGCGTTGTTTGCGAACACCAACACCGTCCCAGCAGTCGGAGTTTGGGAGGCGGCGATGTTCGTGCGCCCGGTAACAGGCTGCACGCCGCCAAATCCAAAGACGGAGCCGGGCTCTCTGCAGGTGGTGCGGGACCTTCCGAGGTCGCTGCTGCCCCGCCCGCTGGCGGCGCGAGGGCCTCCAGGACTCCCACTCCGGCGCCGA
Source organism: Aegilops umbellulata (assembly GCA_032464435.1). Lineage (NCBI taxonomy): Eukaryota > Viridiplantae > Streptophyta > Magnoliopsida > Poales > Poaceae > Aegilops > Aegilops umbellulata. The sequence continues at coordinate 178,973,629 of CP136055.1, read as the reverse complement.
CGGCGCGTTCCTCTCAAGCGGCGCGCGACGAGCGGTGTGATCGCCCCAAAGACCCCGGGCATCGCCGCAGGAAAAGCCCCGAGCGCCACTCCCGGGATGTAGAAGACTTGCCCGCTCGCCGAGGCGCTGATGAAGGCGGCGTGCGACCGCGCGGTCGTGATAGAGCTCCTTCTGACGTGGTAAGAAGTCGAAGCGCGTCGCGATCCGTGCAGGTTTCACTACCACCGATGCCAGCAGAGGCCCTGGCGCGCGCGCAGTTGCTCCTCGACTTTCCTCCCACTACGGGGAAACTCGACGAATGGAGAGCCACCATCCGAAGCCTTGTTGCGGTGACCAACAAAGATGAGCCGACCCCGACGGAGCCCCCGGGTCGATGTTCCGACGGAGTCCCGCGTACCGGTGGCAGGAAGGCTGTCGGCGCCGCGACCACGATGCACTCACCTCCTCCTCGCCCGGTGCAACGGACACCTGCCCGTCGCGACGTTGCGGGCGACGAAATCTCCATAGCGTCGTCCGACCCGCAGACCCACCAGGACCAACGCCAGGTCCTTCGGGATCGGGAACATGAAGACGCTCAGACCACCATCGAGCACCGGTGCGGAGCGCGCCACCAGTCAGATAGGCGAGCGGGGCCTACCATGGACCACCCAGCACCGGGGAGCCCTGGGGGACTGCCTTACGAGGTAGGCTGCCCGGCTTTTACCCGTGAGCTGCGGCAGTTCTAGTGGCCCACTCACCGCACTTTCAAACCTGACGTGGGCGAGAAGTACGGCGGCAAGACCCACCCATCCGAGTTCCTCAGCATCTACACCATCGCGATGCAGGCTGCCGGAGCTCGTGACGATAAGGTGCTTGCAAATTACTTCCCATTGGCTCTTAAACCCAACGCCATGTCATGGTTGATGCACTTGCCGGTAGACTCCATTTCCTCCTAGTCGGATTTGTGCCATGAGTTCGTGGGCGCCTTCACTGGCGGTCACCAAGCTCATAGCCAAGCGAGTGATCTCCACGTCATACCCCAGAAGGGAGGCGAGAGTCTCCGCAAGTACATACAGAGGTTCAACCGGGTACAGTACAATATCCCAGATGTTCACCCCGCCGCCATCATCGGCGCGGAAAGATGTCGCGGAGCTCTATGTTCTCGTAGACAAGTGTGTCCGCGCTGAAGAGGGGAGGAAGTACCCCGGTGAAGATGCCGGCGTGGAAACCGACTCCTCTGAAGAGGACACCGCCGCCCCGGCGATGAAAGGCCGACACCGCAACAGGAAGCGCAAAGGGAAAGTTGTGCTTGCCGTCGAGGGGTCTGACGACACCGGCTCCACCAAGAAGACCAAGGAAGGTGACCCCAGCAAGGAAATTGCCGGGTGTGTCGCCTGCCAGGCCTTGGCGGTTGCCGAGAAGCCAGGCGACTCCAACAAGCGATACTGCAAGATCCATCGCACCAAAGGCCATGCTCTCCAAGACTGCCTGCAGGTTGAGCTCCTCGCTGAGAAGCAGAGGGCTGAATATGAGAGGCGGGACAAGGAGAAGGGCCAAGACGGTGCTGAGGGATCCGGCAAGAAACGCGACGGCCAGGCGGGCCGTCGCGGCAAGGATAAGCAACAAGAGAGGCCTACTCGGGGCCGTGACAGAAAGCCAGAAGATGACGATCACGAAGAGGACGACGAGTCCGGCGACCAAGAGTTTCAGAAATCTACAGAGGCCATGTGCGTTGACGGCGGCGCTTCGCTGCATGCTTCTCGACGCCGGCTAAAACAGTGGGCGCGAGAAATTACAGCAGCAGAGCCGTCGTTTGATGCCCAGGGGCCGCTGAAGTGGTCCAGCACACCTATCATTTTTGACTTTGAGGACCTCCCTGATCGCACTACTACGGTCGGGTGCTTGCCGTTGTTGGTTTCGCCAACAATACGCAACCTCAAGGTGACAAAAATGTTAGTCGATGGCGGGGCCGGTCTGAACTTGATCTCGCCTGCCGTGATCGAGAAGCTGCAGATCCCTGATGGAGACCTCGAGGAAACGGGCATGTTTCAAGGGGTCAGCCCGGGGAGAAGCCAACCCAAGGGAAAGGTCACGTTGCCCGTAACTTTCGAGAGCGACCTGAACTTCAGGACGGAGAGGATTGTGTTTGATGTTGCCAAGATCCCCTTGCCCTACAACGGGATCCTTGGCCGCCCGGCGCTGGCCAAGTTCATGGCGGCGTCGCACTACGCCTACAATACCCTGAAGATGCCAGGGCCCGTGACGATCATTACCATCCCCTCCGATAAGAAGGATGCGCAAGTCAAGTGTACCAGCAAGCAGTGTACCAGCAAGCAGTCGCAGCGGCTGCCGCCGCTGGGGCACTCGCTCCTGCTGCCGGGACCCCGGGGGGGCGAAGAAGAAGAAAGCCGGTGAGACCTCACACACCCACTCCAGCAAGCGCACCTCTTCGGAGGGTAGCGTTGTCGTCGAGGACGTGCCAGAGAGCTTCGCCGGCGGAAGCAAGAAGTCCAGGGCCACGCCGCCGGCAACCAAGAAGGTTTCCGTCAACAAGGACGACACGTGAGGAGCTTTCACCATAAGCTCCACCCTTTACGACAAATAGGAAGACGCGCTCGTCACCTTCCTGCGGGCGAATGTCGATGTGTTTGCATGGCAAGCTTCCGACATCCCCGGCGTTCCCAGGGAGGTGATTGAGCACCACCTTGTTGTCTGTCCTCATGCGTGGCCCATCAAGCATAAGGTCAGAAAGCAAGCTTTGGAACGACAAGAGTTTATCACTGAAGAAATCCGGAAACTGGAGGCAGCGGGTTTGGTAAGAGGAGTGCTCCATCCGACGTGGTTGGCCAATCCGGTCGTAGTGCGCAAGGCAAATGCGAAGTGGAGGCTGTGTATTGATTACACAGATATCAATAAGGCTTGTCCTAAAGACCCCTTCCCGTTGCCGCGCATCGACCAGATTGTTGACTCCACGGCTGGGTGTGATCTGTTGTCATTCCTCGATGCCTACTCCGGCTACCACCAGATCTTCATGAGGAAAGAAGACAAAGAGAAAACAGCGTTCATCACCCCATGTGGTACGTATTGTTTCATACGGATGCCTTTCGAGTTGAAGAGTGTTGGATCGACGTTTGCGAGGGCGGTCTAGATTGGTTTTGAGCCCCAGCTCCATAGAAATATGGAGGCTTATATGGATGACATAGTGGTTAAAACCAAGGACAGGGCCACCCTCATATCGGATTTGCGGGAGACATTTGCAAATCTGCGCAAGATCAACCTCAAGCTGAACCCCGAGAAGTGCGTCTTTGGCGTCCCGTCCGGCAAGCTTCTCGGGTTCTTTGTGTGGCAGCGGGGGATAGAGGCCAACCCGGACAAGATCAAAGCTATAGAGCAGATTGAAGCACCCAAGCGAATCAAGGATGTGCGCCGGCTTGCTGGTTGTTTCGCTGCACTGGGCAGGTTCATATCCAAGTCCGCCGAGCGCGCCCTTCCCTTTTTCAAGATCCTGAAAAAGGCGGGCCTGGTGGAGTGGACACCAGAAGCCGAAGCGGCATTGAAAGATTTGAAGAAGTACCTCTCCTCCGCACCAACACTAGTTGCGCCCAGGCCCCAGGAGTCGTTGCTGCTATACCTAGCGGCAACGAACCAGGTGGTCAGCGCTGCCCTAGTGGCGCAGAGGGAGGTCGACGATGAGGTAATGGCAGCAACAGAGCTCGACGCCACCAGTGCGGAGGCGACACAGTTGGTCGAGGTGCCGCCAAAGAAGAAAGTGATGCAGTGCCCGGTCTACTTCGTTAGCTCCCTCTTGCAGGGGGCTAGGTCGAGGTACTCCGGTGTGCAGAAACTGCTCTTCGGCCTCCTCATGGCCTCGAGGAAGCTGCGTCACTACTTCCAGGCACACGAGATCACTGTCGTCACTCGCCTCCCTCTGCAGCGGATATTGCACAACCCAGATGCGACGGGGAGGATTGTGGAATGGGCACTGGAGCTGTCCAGCTTTGGCCTCAAGTTTGAAAGTACTTCGACGATCCAGAGCCGAGTCCTGGCCGAGTTCAGTGCAGAATGGACCGCCACACCTGACGAAGAAGCCCAAGAGACTGCTCTCCCCGGCAAGGAGGCAAGTTGCGATTGGATTATGTACTTTGATAGGGTTTTCTCCCTCCAGGGTGTCGGGGCTAGCGTACTGCTCGTCGCCCCCACCGGAGAGCACCTCAAGTACGTGATCCAGATGCACTTCCCCAGGGAGGCGTCAACAAACAACACGGCGGAATACAAAGGGCTGCTTGCCGGTCTTAGGATCGCGGCGGACCTCGGAATCAAAAAGCTCATCGTCAGGGGCGACTCGTAGCTTGTCATCAAGCAAGTCAATAAGGATTACCAAAGCCCGTTGATGAAGGCCTACATTGATGAAGTGAGAAAGCTGGAAGAGCGTTTCGACGGTATCCAGGCTAAATACGTTCCCCGGTCAGAGAACGATATCGCCGATTACCTGTCGAAGCGCGCTGCCCTCAAGCTACTTGTGGAACCATGTACCTTTGTGCTTCAGCTGACTCAGCCATCCGTTGATCCATCAACAGAGCAGAACAAGAGAAGGAAATCAGGACCCGGCAAGTACTTTCCCGCCGAGCTCCCCGGAGCCGCCGGCAAGGATGTTGCCGAGGACACGGAACCCGCCACGGCACGGCTAGCTCCGGCAGGATGCCAAGCTCTTGTCGTCGAGATAGCCGCCCCTAGAGTGGAGGAAATGCCTTTAGTCCTCGTCGGCGAGCCTCAGGCTCCAGCATGGGCACAGCAAACCGTTTGATTCCTCTAGACAGGGGAGCTTCCTGAGGAGCAGGAAGAAGCGGAAAAAGTAGCCCATCGCTCTGCCATGTACCAGTTCGTCAATGACGTCCTGTACAGGAAGAGACCGAACGGTGTGAAATTGAAGTGCATCCCTCGAGAGGAAGGATTGGATCTGTTGGCAGAGATACATGGAGGCATATGTGGATCCGACATTGGGTCGAGAGCCCTTACCGGCAAGGCGTTCCGGCATGGTTTCTTCTGGCCCACCGCACTCCAGGATGCAACGACACTCGTCACCAGGTGTGAGGCATGTTAGTTCCATTCAAGAAAGCTTCATCAACCAGCTCAAGCCCTTCAAACCATTCCTCTCTCCTGGCCCTTCTCGGTCTGGGGGCTCGACATACTGGGCCCTTTCCCCCGCGCTGTCGGGGGCTTTGAGTACTTGTACGTAGCCATCGACAAGTTCACAAAGTGGCCAGAAGTGGAGGCAGTGAGGAAGGTCACAGCTCAGTCAGCCGTCAAGTTCTTCAAGGGGCTAGTGTGCCGTTACGGTGTACCCAACCGGATCATCACCGATAACAGTACGTAGTTCAAAGCCGCACCTTCATGCAATATACTCAGGACCTCGGCAGCAAAGTCTGTTTCGCTTCCGTCGCTCACCCGCGGAGCAACGGGCAAGCTGAGAGGGCAAATGCTGAAGTGTTGCGAGGCTTAAGGACCAAGACCTTTGACAGGCTGCACAAGAGCGGAAGGCGCTGGATTGATGAGTTGCCGACGGTTCTTTGGTCAATCAGGACGACACCAAATCGAGCCACTGGCCAGACACCCTTTGCCCTGGTATACGGGCCAGAAGCAGTTATCCCCACTGAACTCATATACGGTCACCTCGAGTGCTCGCTTATGATGAGCTTGAGCAAGAGCAACTGCGGCAAGACGACGCACTGCTCCTTGAGGAAGATCGTCTTCGGGCGGTTGTGAGAGCAGCACGCTACCAGCAAGCCCTGCGCCGCTACCATAGCCGCAAGGTTCATGCCCGGAGCCTTAAGGAAGGCGACCTTGTTCTTCGGCGTGTTCAATCGGCCAAGAATTCCAACAAGTTGACGCCAAAGTGGGAAGGCCCTTATCGGGTAATACGAGTCACCAGGCCCGGCGCAGTCCGCCTGGAGACCGAAGATGCCGTTCCGGTGAGCAACTCCTGGAACATCGAGCATCTTCGCAAGTTTTACCCATAAGGCGCGGCTTGTCGGGCCTCCCGGCAAGCCACCTTTTGTACAAGCATTGCCGATGATGCATGTAACCCTTTGTACAAAGCCAGGCGTAGACCCTGAGCATAAATGAAGTGCTGGCGCCCTAAGTTATAGCATGCATGCTTGATCAAGTCTCGTCCTTGGTTAGGGTTGATAGTGCTTAGCGGCAGCTAACCCCTAGCTTAGAGGTCGAGTGTGCGTCTCTTTGCCGTTCTTTTGTCTCCTTTGATTCACAGGGCTCGGATATCCTTGCCGGATGTCACGCCCAAGATGCGACCCTATCCTAAAGGAACTCGAAGGTCCCACCAAGGATAGAAGCGCATCTTGAAGACGCTTTTCCATGGTGGATATCATTACATCAACATTACATAATAGTGGGAATACAACCAAGACATACAATGTCTCATGAATACAACAATACATCATATACAAGATCAACGTCTGACTACGGATGAAACATAAACAGAGAATCAAACAATATCCACCCTGCTAGCCCAGGCTGCCGACCAGGAACCTATCCCTCAATCGAAGAAGAAGCAGAAGAAGAACTCCAACACAAATAAAAATCGCTCTCGTGTCATGATCATCGCATAACCTGTACCTGCAACTGGTGATGTAGTAATCTGTGAGCCACGAGGACTCAGCAATCCCATTACCATGGGTATCAAGACTAGCAAAGCTTAAAGGGTAAGGAAGGGGTAAAGTGGTGAGGTTGCAGCACCGACTAAGCATGTATGGTGGCTAACATACGCAAATAAGAGCGAGAAGAGAGGCAAAGCAAGCGGTCGTCAACTAGTAATGATCAAGAAGTGATCCTGAACTCCTACTTACGTCAGACATAACCCAGAAACCATGTTCTCCTCTCGATCAACCCCGAAAAGAGACACTCACGGTTACGCACACGGTCGGTGTATTTTAGAAGAGTTTACTTCAAGTTTACTACAACCGGACATTAACAAATTCCCATCTGCCACATAACCGCGGGTACGGCTTTCGAAAGTTCAAACCCTGCAGGGGTGTCCCAACTTAGCCCATAATAAGCTCTCGCGATCAACGAAGGATATTCCTTATCCTGGGAAGACCCGATCAAACTCGGAATCCCGATAACAGGACATTTCGACAATGGTAAAACAAATGCAGCAAGACCGCCCGATGCGCCGACAATCCTGATAGGAGCTGCACATATCTCGTTCTCAGGGCAACACCGGATGAGACAGGCTACGAGTAAAACCAAGCCTCGAGTTTCCCCGTGGTGGCCCCGCAGGCGGCTCGGTTCGAACTAGCACTTAGAGAAGCACTGGCCGGGGGGGGGGGGGGCTAAATAAAGATGACCCTCGAGAGCGCGACTCCCAAGGGAAAAGTAGGTGGTGGTGAGGCAAATGGTAAAACCAAGGTTGGGCCTTGCTGGAAGAGTCTTATTCAAGGCGAACTGTCAAGGGGGTCCCATAAATCACCCAACCGCATTAGGGACGCAAAATCCGGGAACCTAATACCGATATGACAGAAACTAGGGCGGCAAGAGTGGAACAAAACACCAGATATAAGGCTGAGCCTTCCACCCTTTACCAAGTGTATAGATGCATTAATAATATAAGAGATATTGTGATATCCCAACATAAACATAAACATAATCCAACATGGAGCAATCTTCATCTTCACCTGCAACTAGCAACGCTATAAGAGGGGCTGAGCAAAGCGGTAACATAGTCAAACAATGGTTTGCTAGGAAGGGTGACAAAGGTTAGAGGTTCATGGCAATTAGGGAGGCTTGAAAGCAAGTGGTAGGTAACACAGCATAGCGATAGAACGAAGGAACTAGCATAGAAATGATAGTAATGAGATCCAAGGTGACGGTCATCTTGCCTGAAATCCCGCAAGGAAGAAGACCGAATCCATGAAGAAGATGAAGCCATGAAGACGAACCAAGCGTAGACGAACGAATCCTCACGATCGCAACGAAACGGGAACTATCGAGAAGAAGCACACAACAAGGTAAACACACCACACATGAACAAAGCATGATGCTCAACCAAGTATGATGCATGGCAAGGCTACATGAATCTACCCATGGCAAGAGATGATGCATACAAAAGCAACACATCAAAGCAAGTTTAAATGAGGCCGGAAACAACATATAACCATTCCGGTAAGTCCTCATATGCAAATTTCGAAATTGGTCCAGATCTGAATAAACCTTAAGTTCAGGTTGTTAAATAGCAAGTTAAGATGCACCAAGATGATCTACACGAAATTCTAGTCAAGTTACATATAAAGTTCATTAGATTCGGAGCTACGGCCTAGAAGATATGAGCAAAACAAGTTAAGCATGGCATTGATGCAAAATGCATTCAAACATCAAGCAAACACCTCAAAACATGGAAGCAACAAGGTAACATGAAACTACATGCAAAACTAAGCAAGTTTCATATAGAGCACACTCAAAACGGAGCAACGGTTCAACACATACACACTATACAAGTTTTAAGGACGAGCTGTCCCAAACAGCAACTAGGCCTATTGCAAACATCCAAACAATAAGCTACAGCACCAAAAGATGATAACAAAAGGCATGGACATGATTTACAGGTAAAGCATTACAAAACATGAACATTGAGCTATCTCCAGAAACTACTAGAACAAGCTCAAAAGGACATGGCAAGATTGCAAATAATAACAGGTTCACCGACTTCGTGGAATTCACAGGACATGGCATAAATAACATCAGGTTAGCATGTTTAGAGCTAACAAACAACATGTTAAAGCAAGCTATCATGTCAAGATAGAGCATGGCATGAATCTACTCAAGGCATATAACAAAAGTCCCTTACTAACCGTGAGCCAAAAGGGATCAGAAGATATGATGGCACCCATGTAAACACAGCAAATTTCGTTACAGATTTCAGACCGCAGAAAACAGGACATGGCAACAACAGCATCATGAAGGAATCTTCGCGAGCTTGATGCACTCACTACGAGGCATTGAATGACAAACCAAGCATACACCCAGCAACTAGACATGGCATAGAAGCTATACATGGCAAGAAAAATAACATAGCATGCACGGATCAACAACAACAAGCTAGGCAAAATTGCTAAACATGTTAACAATCTGCCAGGAACATTTTATAGCAAAAGTAGGGCAAGATTAAGACATGCTATACGACTCCATAACTACAAACAGAGGCATGGATGAATAGAGCATAGTCATACGTCCAAAACATCCTTACTGAATATACTCAAAAGAAGCATGGATCTCACTGTAGCAACATGAATACATGGCATAAAAATAACAGCAGACAAAGACTTGGTGAAATTCTAAGTCTCTGAAATCAGCAACATCACAGAGGCTACTTTGCAAGCTTGATACAATCAACACATGGCATATCATGAAGAATTAGTTGCACCACAGAAAAGATGGCATGCTGTGGCTCATAACACATGAAGACATCATGCTCAAAAGATAATCACACAAAAAGATGCAAAAATAACAAATGATCATGTTATGTTAAGTTACAGCAGACAACAATATATAGCACTTTTGCAACGATGATTAGGGCATCAATATGGACTCAAATGAACATGGCGCAATGGAACAAAATGAAGAGCACAACCAGATATATGCATGATTCGGAGCAGTATGTAGAAAGATATGGCATTTCAAAGGGGCACCAGAATGTAGGAAAACAGGGACCATGAAGAGAAAGCCTGGACGGATCTGACCGGATCCAACTCCGGCGAGGGTGGCGCGGCTCCGTGAGGTCAAGGCCGGCGAGGGAGGCGTGGGGGAGCGATGGGGCGACCGGCGGCCGGCGGCGTTCGTTGGCGGAGGGCGCGGGCATGGGCAGAGGCGCGGCCGGGCGGCGAGGTCACGGTGGCACGCGGAGGCGGTGTGGTTCGAGGCGGCGGCGCGCCGGAGCGGGTGCGGGGCTCGGGTGAGCGGCAGAGGAAGAAGGCGGCGCAGCGCGGGGTCGCCGGCAGGATGAGGCGCGGGGCGGCGTGGATGCCGAGCCGACAGGCGACGGAGGGCGCGGGCGGCGCGCGGGGGCTCGGGCGCGCGGTGGCCGGAGACGGAGGCGGATGGCGCGGCGGCGGGGCTCTCCGGCGAAGGCGGCGGGGCGCTCGGGGGGGAGTCGGCGGTGCTGACCGGGCGGATCGGGCCCGCAGTGGCCCGGAGCGGGCCGACGATGGGCTCCAGGGGCCCGGCGGTGATGTGGGGAGCGGTGGACACGTGGTGACACCCGGTTGGCTGCGGGGGCGGGCGGACATGTCCGTCGGTGGAAGGTCTGTCCGGTGGCGCGTGGTGGACGAAAGCTAGGGTTTGGACTGCGAATTTCGGGGGAGAGGGCATATATATAGGTAGACGGAGCTAGGAGGCTCCAAATGGAGTGCGGTTTGTGGCCACGCGATCGTGATTGAAGGCCTAGATGATAGAAGGGGTTTGGATGTGAATTGGACCACTTTGGAGGGGTGTTGGGCTGCACACAAAATAGGCTTTTGCGGCTACCCGGTTAACCGTTGGAGTGTCAAACGGACTCCAAATGGCACGAAACTTGACAAGCGGTCTACCGGTGGTGTACCAAGGCCGCTTGGCAAACCTCGGGCCATTCCGAGAAAGTTTAACACCCGCACACGAAAAGAGGTAAAAGGGGATGCCGGGTGACATAGGAGTGCCGGATTGCAAAACGGACAACGGGGAAAATGCTCGGATGCATAAAACGAACACGTATGCAATGCAATGCACAAGATGACATGATATGAAATGCAGATGATGACATGGAAAAGTGCAACACGCAAGCAAATGACATGGCAACGACGGCGAATAAACGGAAGACACCTGGCGCATCAGATCCGGGGCGTTACACCGGATCACTTGAAGATAAAAAAAGGAGAAGAGGGACGGACCAGCATCTGGACCCCGGCAAGCCAGTGTTGCCGGGGGCTGCAAGTACAAAGATTCACCCGCGGCGAACCAGAGTTGCCGGGGGCTGCAGTTTCAGATAAGTTCTTCATCCCTTATCATGCATTCTCTTATGGACTGAGGTATGCGAAACCTCGTTTCTTCCTAAAGCTACCGTGCTCCCCTAACTCTAGGCCCTAGGGCTTGTTCTTGGGGCCAGGTTTGGTCGTAGTCGCGGCAGCGAAGGGACGAAACGAGGAGCCTGAACCCGCCTCATCCCTGCCTCCGCCGAAAGCGTCAGAAAGGTCGAGCGACGTGGGAAGACGGCAGGGCCTGCTGCCGGGCAAGGAAATGTCTATCTTAAAGATATCAAGGATTTACCCCTTGACGTGGGTTCCACCCGCAAGACAATTGACCCAGCAAGCATCCCTTTTTCATTAAAAACATTCCACTCAGGTACAGTTCATGGAGAATGAAAAACATGAATGATGGGATTACAAGCTTTAAATTCAGCTAAGGCCCGAAGGCTTACAAACTAAAAAGAGATAAGGTGCCCGTAATCCCTTTCTTGTTCCTCTCTTCAGGAGGAAGGTCAAGGAGGCGAAAAGGGCAAAAGGGGCGCCTAGACGAGCTACCCGGTGGGAGAAGACACCAAGAGAACGTCTCGGTGGTCGTCCAAAGGCTGGATGGTGATGGTAGCGCTGGAGGCAGAGCTAGAAGACGAGGCGGCAGGACGTCAGCACGCGTCAAAGGCATCGTGCCCACGTACTCTGAGTTGACGGCCTTGCCGCCCGCCCTCTTTCTCTTCCACAGCCTCCCAACGCCAGCCGCCCAAGGAGACGACCCCGAGAAGTTCAAGGAGCCGGTGACACGGATGATGGGGTCGCCGGTGCCACACGGAGCGGCGCCCGACACCTAGTCGGACCCGTCATCCTGCCGCCCGCTACCCTCGTCGTCGCTGCCGCTGTCCTCCTCGTCACTCCCGCTCAAGGAGGAGTCTTCGCTATCGGAGGAGCTCTCCACGTAGCACCTTGCCCGAGTCCCGAAGCACCCAAAGACCTTGACGGAGAGGAGACCGCCCTCCATCAGCTTAAAATGGAGGGTGAGCCCCTCCGTCAGGCGGTGGATACGGGCGAACGTCTTCCACCCTCGACCAAGATACATCACATTAGGGGCTGGGAAGTCGACGCGGACTCGCGTACCGCTGATTCCACAGCCCCTCATGTGCAGCCTCAGTGTCTCGGGCGGGTCCAGCTCCATCTCGCTCGCGAATGGAGTCGGAAGACGAAGACGACAGCGAGGCGGCCGCCGCAGCCTCAGAAAGAACTCACAAGGGTCGTCCCCAACGTGGCCCTCCATAGGGAGAGGAACTGCTGGCGGAGGCAAAGCCGGCGCGCCGCCCCGTCCTCCTCTTCCCCGAGCGCCTCGGCCTCGCCCACGGCCCCGCCCTCTCCCCCTTCCCCTCACGGCTGGCTCTGCCACCGCAGGTGCGGGAGAAGGAGGGACGCGTTGTCAAGCGGCGACCCTCGTCGCCACCGTCGAAGGACCAGGGTTCCCTTTCTCCATGGCGAATGAGAGGAAGGGGAGCAGAAGCTGAAGAAGTGAGATGGAGGAATGCAGGGCACCGAATCCCCGCCCCCGCTCTTTATAAAGGAGCAGGGTGGGGGCTCGACCGCCCCGTTCCGCCAATGAAGACATGAATGGCGCAGGAGACCGGGGCCGATCCGCCTCCCCAGCCCGCGACGGCCCGGCTTCCCGCCTCCACCAACTGCCACCCCAGGCGCATGAGCGCCGCGTGGCGAACGTGCAGGACCGAAGCGACGGGTGAGGTGACTTCTCCCTGCCCCGTGATTAAAGGGAATGGGCGCCTTGAAAGACCACGCATCAGCCCCGTCCAGTAAATGGGCTGCGCCTCCACGCCTCCCTCCGTTTATGGGGAAAACGCGAGCCGCCCCCTTTTTACTACGACGTGACGCATGCGTGCAGAGGCTAGCCTCACGCATGCCACCCACGTCACGCACGCCTCCCTGCGATGCGCCATGCGCGAGAAGCGTGGGAGGCGCAGCGCGCGAAGAAACTTACTACGGTAAAAACCGGCCTGCCTGCCCGCGCACCGTTCTTGGGCTTGGCCCAACAACGCGCAACGCTTATGTGTGGCCCAGGCCCGGGGGCTCCTGTCGGTGTACAAAAAGAGGGGTACAATTTTTGTACCCCTATGACTGTGCACGGGCAGTCTGAGCCACGGGCGCCGCCGCACCGAGCCCGGCAAGGGAGGTAGAAACCAAGGTAAGGCCGAAGCCAAAGAGGAGCAGAACGACGCCAAGACCAAGACCACAAAGAGCAAAGGGGACGAAGCGGCCCCCCCGGCAAGATCCTTGCCGGGAGGCGGTTTTTGCAAACCCGGCAAGACCCTTGCCGTGGCAGCTCGCCGCACACCTACGGAGCGGGTCACCCTTGAGTCCACTGCCCCCATGGGGCAAGGATTCGGGAGGCATCCCCGTGGTGGTATGCAGATCTTTGTGAAGACATTCAAGATCAGATGCACACTTTAGAAGATGATGGTCCTTGGCGGGATCCCAGCCAAGGAGAACCACAAGGCCTCCGGCAAGAGCCTTGCCGGGGATGGCAGCAGGCGCCACGGCAAGAGCCTTGCCGGGGATGGCAACAGGCGCCACGGCAAGACCCTTGCTGGGGATGGCAGCAGGCGCCATAGCAAGACCCTTGTCGGGACCCCGGCAAGACCCTTGCCAGGGCCGCGGCAAGGCCCTTGCCAAGGACACCCGTGGGGCCACCATCGGAACCGCACCAGTCACGCCTCCACCACCGTTCGCATGCAGCTACCGACCCAACCAGCTGGGCAGCCACCTGCGTGGCGGCATGCAGATCCCCGTGGAGACCCACCGCTGCGCCACCTCAGCTGCCTGCCCGCCTACATGGCATCGCAGGCGCCGCTGGCCAGGGCGTGTGTCGACGCGGGAGAGAGCGGCGACGGACGAGACATGACTCTCCCCCGCCCCCGATAAAGCTAGGACACCTAAGCAAGGCGCATTGAATGCACCTTGTCATGTAATGCGAGGGATAATCTCGCATCGCTGTACCCTTTCCACCTCCTGTGTGCCACTGTGGCAGCCCCTTTCCCTATAAAAGGAGGCCCCAGGCGACCAGGAGGAGGATTTGGCTTTTTGGAGCTCCTCACGCCCGATAGCTAGCTCAAGAGCACACACATATAATCCACCAAAGCAGGAGTAGGGTTTTACGCATCTTCGCGGCCCGAACCTGGGTAAAGGAATCGTGTACTGCCTGCTCGATCCGCTCTTCTCACGACCCCCGCGCCCCGCAACCGCAAAAAAGGATTCTCGTGATCCCATAGGTGTCGTTTCCCACCGACAGCACTGGGGGAAGATGGATGATGAGAAGCTGATGACCGAAGGGCCGCCAGAGGGGAAGGAGCACCGCAAGCCCGAATTATATTATGAAAGTGTCCTGAAAGGATCCTACCTTGCAGTGGAGCTATGTACCAAGGACATTATATTTCCATGAATGCAAATCATGTTGTCCTTTGTAATGTCTAAGCAGGGTCATTTATATTATTTATTTCCTGTTATATAAAAGTTTACCCTCCTGTGCGGCCGTTTTACATGTTAAACCTGAGAGTTGGCCAGTCGTCGGCTTCTGCTCCCATGTAGGAAGTACGGGGGTGTTCGGGATAAACCAGAGCACTCTTTATCCCAGTTTTGGGTCCTTTGAAGGAGGTGCTCAGCACAACGAACCAAGCAATCAGACTATAGGGCTTTATCACTCTCACTTAGCCATAGGAGCTTTAGTAAGGTAGGCGCAGCCCCTGGTGTTCGGAAGACCGTACTAGGGGCTCTATAAGCACTTGATCGGAGGAAAAACCGATCCATCGCACGCTGCATTGGTTATGGCATTATGCGGGAGAAATCCTTAAAGATTTTACGACCTCTCGAACAGCTGACCAGCTCTCGCCGTATCATGACAGTCAGTTTTCGGCTTTCTCTACTGAGGTGCTCGTCCGGAAGAACCGGGACACAATCGCAGTAGTTCTCCCAGTGCTACCTTAGCCGATATAGCGGAACGTAAGGTACCAAAACATGGGAGCCGGGCAAACCCAACTATTGTCCCAAGACATGATTCGGAGCTGATGCATATAATGCTATAAGTTCGGGGTGCCGAACTTCCACGAAGGTGTTCGGACTTTATTGCCGTACTGTGGGTAAAACGAAGCCCCTGGCACGTTCAAAGGCATATCGTGGTGTACAGATGCCACTCGACAAAGGAGTTTTAATAAGAAATGACAGCAGAAAAGCATCAGACAAATCCACATATTTTATTTGAATAGTACGTCGATGTGTATAAGACTTGTAATAATGGAAAAGAAATATGACTGTGGAACCTGCCGAGACCATGGGAGAAGAAGCTGCATGCAGATCCAGAGTATAGTCGGATGGTCATCGTGGGGAATATCTTATGATTCCCCTGCGTGTTCCTGCTGCCTCCATATTGCCCGTCCTGGTCGACGCAAAGGTGAGGCTGCAAATGAAATGTAAGAAATGTTTGTGTGCCGGAGAGCGGTTGAGCCGTTGCATGCGGCCTATCTTGGACTTTGCCGGAGTGTTTAATTGAGCTCTGGATGAGCCGGGCTATGCTACCGTGAAGTAGCTCGAAGTCCTTTGGCGGTATCCGAGAGCCTGGCAGTCGACTCGAGGTTCGGCTGTCAGGTGGTGCTCATTGCTTCTGTTGTTTAAGGCAGCGTTGTACTTGTTGCTGCTGAAGGAAAGGTCGGCCTTGCCCTTAACCGTGATGACGCCGCATGGACCGGGCATCTTGAGCTTACGGTAGGGGTAATGTGGCATCGCGTTAAATCGAGCGAACGTGGTTCGTCCGAGCAGTGCCTGATAATCACTGCGGAAGGGGACGATTTGGAAGGTTAACTCTTCGGTACGGTAATTGTCTGGTGATCCGAAGAGTACCTCGAGGGCAATGGAGCCTGTACAATTGGCTTCCTCACCTGGTATAATGCCTTTGAAAGTGGTTATAGTGGGTTTGATCATCGAATGATCGATGCCCATCTCGCGCACTGTGTCCTGGCAAAGCAGGTTTAGACTGTTGCCTTGTCCATAAGACCTCGTGTGAGGTGGAACCCATTAATTATTGGGTCAAGGACTAGTGCGGCTGGATTGCCCTGATTGGCGTTGACCGGACGATCTATGTGGTTGAAGGTAATCGGCCCTAGTTTATAATGTGGGATGACTGGTTCCGTTGAGTCGGCATCCCTAGGGGTGCGTATCGGGTCCGGGTTGGGAATTTGGGTGGTGTTTACCACGTTCACCATTTGGATTTGTGGGGGAAATTTCTTTTGCCCTCCTGTGTTCGGTGACCTGGGCTCTTCGTCGCCATCATCGCTTTGAGACCCCCCTTTACTATTTTTGGTGCCTGCCCTACCGGCTTGCTTGAAGACCCAGCATTCTCTGTTGGTATGGGTGGCTGGCGTCCCTGGGGTGCCATGAATTTGGCATTGACGATCAAGTATGTGGTCCAAACTGGATGGACCCGAATTGTTATTTTTGAGGAGCCCTTTCCGCTGACCAGACTTTGAGCCACTAAACCCGGCATTAACTGCCATATCTTCGGCGTTTTCACCATATTTGTGGCGCTTGAGTTTGTTGCATCGTGGTTTGCCGTTGCTATCCCTGGCCTCCGATGAGCTAGGTTTGCTTGCTGTGTTGTTACTACGAGCCAACCAACGATCTTCGCCCGCACAAAAGCAGTTCATAAGTGTTGTGAGGGCTGCCATGGATTTTGGCTTCTGTTGACCGAGGTGCCGGGCGAGCCTCTCGTTACGGAAGTTATGCTTAAATGCTGCTAAGGCCTCTTCATCCGGACAGTCAACAATTTTGTTCTTCTTAGTTAGGAACCAGGTCCAGAATTTCCTGGCCGATTCCCCTGGCTGCTGCGTTATATGACTTAAATCGTCAGCATCCCGTGGTTGCACATAAGTGCCCTGGAAATTATCTAGGAATGCATCTGCCAAGCTCTCCCAACTTCCAATGGAGTTTGCCGGCAAGCTATTCAGCCAATGTCGACCCAGCCCTTTGAGTTTTAGCGGGAGGTACTTGATGGCGTGTAGATCATCCCCGCGGGCCATGTGAATGTGGAGGAAGAAGTCTTCTATCCATACCGCGAGGTCTGTGGTACCATCATATGATTCAATGTTCATGGGTTTAAACCCTTCTGGGAATTCATGATCCATTACTTCGTCGGTGAAGCATGGGGGGTGTGCGGCGCCCCTGTGCCGAGCTATGTCACGACGCAGTTCATACAAGTCTTGTTTGCTGTATTCGGCCCGACCGGATTTGCTTTTAGTGTATCCAGCGTGACGATCATCGTCATGCGTTGGGGCACGACCTCGTGATCCGTAGATCGATCTTATATGTCCTTCTTTGTTTTCCAATATGTCTCGCAGGTCCCGTGTTTTGCCCCGGGCCTTGGTGTTTTTATTTGTCTGGCGACGGGGTGCGGGCTGGACTTTAGGCTGGTATGCCCCTCTGTCTCGGCCACAAGGTGGCCGATCAACCGCATCATACGCTGGTAATGTAGGTTTTAATGCCTCCTCCTCGAGTTGGGGTAGCAACATGCGCTTTGGGTAACTCTTAGTTGGGCGTTCGAGTTCGTATTCCTCGGCCGCCAGGACTTCAGTCCATCTATCCACTAGCAGATCTTGATCAGCTCGAAGCTGTTGTTGCTTTTTCTTCAGGATGTTTGTTGTGGCTATAAGCCGGCGCTTGAAGCGCTCCTGCTCGACGGGATCCTCCGGCACGATAAATTCTTCGTCGCCGAGGCTCACCTCGTCTTCGGAGAGAGGCATGTAATTGTCATCCTCTGATTCTCCATCTACTGCCTGTTCCGGAGGGCTAGCTTGTTCACCCTCCCGCTCGAGGTCTGGCTGGAGGGAATTGTCGTCGTCTACGACACTATCTGGAGCGTTATTGTCTCTCGTGTCGGTATCGCTGCTTTTGCTATGGCGGGACTTAGAGCGGCATCGCTGACGTCGGTGCTTGGATTGCTTCTTGGAGGGATGATCCTCCGTTGTCTTATCGCCATCGCCTTCTTTGGGGGTGTCCACCATGTATATGTCATATGATGAGGTGGCAGTCCAGCGCCCTGTGGGCGGTAGTTCTTGTTCATCTCATGCGTCGTCGTCCATACCGTCGATGTCTTCGGAGCCGAAGTCGAGCATGTCGGTTAAATCGTCGACAGTGGCTACTAAGTGGGTGGTGGGTGGGGAGCGAATTTCTTCGTCGTACGAATCCCATTCTAGCCATACATTGTTCGGCCAAGGGTCTCCTGACAGGGAGAGAGACCTCAACGAGTTTAGCACGTCGCCAAAGGGCGAGTGCTAAAAGATATCCGCGGAGGTAAAATCCACGATCGGTGCCCAATCGGATTCAATAGGCACGGACACAGGCAGCTCGGAGCCCGTGGCTGGGGACGAATCCAACTGTCCGGCAACATGGGTCTCATAGGAAGTGAAGTCAGCGTCCGACTCTATCGCGGCTGAGCGCGCGGCCTTTGAGGCGGGGTCCATCCACCCATCCCCAGACTGCGCAATTTGTCCCGGATCAAGGGCCGGAGTAGTTGCAGGTGTGATCTCCCGAACACTGTCCGGCGGTAGAGCTACGTCATGCTCGTCGTGACTGTGCGGCGCACCTGACATGGGCTCGAATCCGTCGAAAATCAAGTCTCCGCGGATGTCGGCAGTATAGTTCAAGTTTCCAAACCTGACCTGATGGCCAGGGGCATAGCTCTCGATCTGCTCCAATGGCCAAGCGAGTTGGCCCGCAGTATGAAGCCGCCGAATACGAAGATCTGTCCGGGGAGGAAAACCTCACCCTGGATCGCATCGTTGCCGATGATCGAAGGAGCCATCAAGCCTTACAGTGACGGCACAGTGGAACTCTCAATGAAAGCACCAATGTCGGTGTCAAAACCGGCGGATCTCGGGTAGGGGGTCCCGAACTGTGCGTCTAAGGCGGATGGTAACAGGAGGCAGGGGACACGATGTTTACCCAGGTTCGGGCCCTCTCGATGGAGGTAATACCCTACTTCCTGCTTGATTGATCTTGATGATATGAGTATTACAAGAGTTGATCTACCATGAGATTGTAGAGGCTAAACCCTAGATGCTGGCCTATGGTTTGTTTGTTGTTATCCTACGGACTAAACACTCTGGTTTATATAGACACCGGAGGGGGCTAGGGTTACACAGAGTCGGTTACAAGGGAGGAGATCTACATATCCATATTGCCAATCTTGCCTTCCACGCCAAGGAGAGTCCCATCCGGACACGGGATGAAGTCTTCAATCTTGTATCTTCATAGTCCAACAGTCCGGCTAAAGTATATAGTCCGGCTGTCCGAGGACCCCCTAATCCAGGACTCCCTCAGTCTCCTCTAAGGGTGTTCATGTAGATGAATCTAAGATCAATGCTATTAAAACTTGGCCTCAACCAACAAATTTGCAACAAGTGCGTAGTTTCCTTGGCCTAGCTAGTTTCTATTGTAGATTCATTAAGGACTTTAGCACTATTGCATCCCCTTTTCATGTTTTAAGTAAGAAGAATGCACCATTTATTTGGGGACCATCTCAAGACACCGCATTTAATGAGCTCAATAATTTGCTTACTCATGCTCCCGTGCTTGCATTACCCAGCTTTCACAAAACTTTTTAAGTTCATTGTGATGCTAGTGGTAATGGCAAAGGAGGTTTGTGATAGAGGCAAAGGTGTCCTGATATTTCGATGAGATGGTGGCTATCGTTTTCTGTGGGACTTGACCTTGACGATCCGACTACGAACATGCGAGACGTCGTGCCTTAGCAATCGCTAAACCAACTTCCGAGGGTTATAGACCACGCCGGAGCACGATCAACCTGACCACAAGGGCATGTTTCATGCGAGCAAATGAAGCACAAGCAAGAAACTAAGATTGCAATCTGGATATTGCGAATATAAGAGGAAAGCTTTATTAATGAAGGTGGGGTTCTATGACGCCTTCGTCTGGTCGTTGAACACAAACGAAGTATGGGAAGTTGCAGCTATGGCGAACTTTTAATCTAAACAAAACCCAAAGTCTAAACGATGCCCTAAGGGCTGTATATATGGAGGAAGAGGGGGGAATTTCGTGGCCCTTGGAGGAGGGGTCAGAAACCAACCCTAATTCTTGTTTCCCCACACATACAGACTCTAAAAACAGCCTATACTTAAGTATTTCAAAAATACATGGGCCTGGCCCAATAATAAGGTGACGCAGCACCTAGAATAGCCTCTAGATGAAATTTATGAAGTGGCATCTTGTATATTTCGTCCAAGGCTTCATGCACTCCTTATGGTGGCTTCAAAGTCCTGAAATCAACACTTGTAACTCCGTTCTTGATCCCCTTGCGCATGCCATCAATTCCATGCGTGTTCTTACTCCAATGTTCATCCTTCTCCAATGTATCCAATTTAGGCAGCATCATATTCTCATGAACATCAGAATCATAAACAATAAACGAAAGTACCTGATAATTTAATTGGCGCGCGCGAGCTCTAGTAATTGGTCCAGTATATGTAACAGTAGGGGCTGTGGGTGTAACAATGGTATTGATGTCCTCATCATTCTCCCCTTCTTGAAATGTAGTCGTCCTCGACGGAAGCTCATCTTCCTCACCCAAATAAGGCTTCAAATCTGCAATGTTAAAAATGGGACTAACCCAAAAATCTACAGGTAGCTCAAGTTTATATGCATTATTATTTATTTTCTCTAACACCTTAAAAAGACCATCAGCATATGGCATTAGCTTTGATTTGCGCAAATTAGGAAATCTATCCTTACGCAAATGTAACCAAACAAGATCTCGAGGTGCAAACACAACATGTTTTCTACCCTTATCTCCAGCAAGTTTATATTAGCATTCATATGCTGAATGTTTTCCTTAGTTAACTCATGCATTTTTAAAATCAATTCAGCACGTTCTTTAGCATCAAAATTAACCTTCTCCGAAGATGGAAGAGGCAACAAATCAATAGGTGCACGAGGTAGGAAACCATACAAAATTTCAAAAGGGCACATCTTAGTAGTAGAATGCAGTGAACGATTATAAGCAAATTCATTATGAGGCAAGCATTCTTCCCACATTTTATTATTATTCTTCAAAACATCAATAAGCATAGTAAACAATGTTCAATTGACTACTTCAGTTTGTCCATCAGTTTGGGGGTGAAAAGTAGTACTAAAGCAGCTTAGTCCCCAACTTAGCCCATAAACATCTCCAAAAGTGGCTAAGGAATTTAGTATCATGATCTGAAACAATAGTATTTGGCACACCATGCAAGCGAATAATTTCCCGACAGAACAAATCAGCAACATTAACAACATCATCGATTTTATGACATGGTATAAAGTGTGCCATTTTCGAAAAATCTATCCACGACAATAAATATGCTATCCCTCCCCTTCTTTGTTTGAGGTAAACCTAGAACAAAGTCCATAGATATATCCTCCCAAGGAACACTAGGTACAGGCAAAGCCATATATAAACCATGAGGATTGAGTCGTGACTTAGCTTTTTGACATGTAGTGCAGCGAGCAACAAAATGCTCAACATCCCGTCTCATCTTTGGCCAAAAGAAATGTGTAGCAAGTACGTCCTCCGTGTTCTTCATGCCAAAGTGTCCCATTAATCCTCCTCCATGCACCTCCTGCAACAACAAAAGACGAACAGAGCTAGCAGGAATGCATAGCTTGTTAGCACAGAACACAAAGCCATCATTAATAATGAACTTGTTCCATGTTCTTCCTTCTTTACAATTCTGCATTACATCTTTAAAATCAGCATCATGCACATATTGATCTTTGATGGTCTCCAAACCAAATATTTTGAAGTCAAGTTGTGAAAGCATAGTATAGCGACGAGACAAAGCATCAGCAATAAAATTTTCTTTACCATTCTTGTGCTTAATGACATAAGGGAAAGTCTCAATGAATTCAACTCATTTATCATGTCTACGATTCAGTTTAGCTTGACTTTTAATATGTTTCAAAGATGCATGATCATAATGTATAACAAATTCTTTGGGCCATAAATAATCTTGCCATGTGTCTAAAGTCCGAACAAGAGCATATAATTCTTTATCACAAGTAGAATAGTTCAGACTAGGCCTCACTCAATTTTTCAGAAAAGTATGCAACATGTTTGCCATCTTGTAATAACACACCTCATAATCCAATTCCACTAGCATCACATTCAAGCTCAAAAGTCTTATTAAAATCAGTAAGTTGGAGTAAAGGAGCATGTGTGTAGGATCGAAAGTATGTCTAGAGGGGGGTGATTAGACTACTTGACCAAATAAAAATCTAGCCTTTTCGAAATTTTAGTTCTTGGCAGATTTTAGCTATGTTGGCACAAATCAAGCAATCTCCACACAATTCAAGCAAGCATGCAAAAGAGTATATGGGCAGCGGAAAGTAAAGCATGTAACTTGCAAGAATGTAAAGGGAAGGGTTTGGAGGATTCAAACGCAATTGGAGACATGGATATTTTTGTCGTGGTTCCCATAGGTGGTGCTATCGTACATCCACGTTGATGGAGACTTCAACCCACGGAGGGTAACGGTTGCGCGAGTCCACGGAGGGCTCCACCCACAAAGGGTCCACGAAGAAGCAACCTTGTCTATTCCATCATGGCCGTCGCCCACGAAGGACTTGCCTCACTAGCGGTAGATCTTCACGAAGTAGGCGATCTCCTTGCCCTTACAAACTCCTTGGTTCAACTCCAAAATCTTGTTGGATGCTCCCAAGTGACACCTAGCCAATCTAGGAGACACCACTCTCCAAGGAGTAACAAATGGTGTGTTGATGATGAACTCCTTGCTCTTGTGCTTCAAATGATAGTCTCCCCAACACTCAACTCTCTCTCACAGGATTTGGATTTGGTGGAAAGAAGATTTGAGTGGAAAGAAACTTGGGAAGGCTAGAGATCAAGATTCATATGGTAGGAATGGAATATCTTGACCTCAACACAAGTGTAGGTGGTTCTCTCTCAGAACATGAGTATTGGAAGTGTAGATGTGTTCTGATGGATTTCTCCATGAATGAAGAGTGGGTGGAGGGGTATATATAGCATCCACACAAAATCTAACCGTCACACACAATTTGCCAAACTCGGTGGGACCGAATTTGGAAACTCGGTCGGACCGATTCAACAAACCTAGTGACCATTAGGATTTTCGGTGGGACTAAGATGCAACTCGGTAGGACCGATATGGTTAGGGTTCAGGCATAACGTAATCTCGGTGTGACCGATTACACAAACTCGGTGGGACCGATTTTCGTAATAAGCTAACCAGAGAGTTGGTCAAGTAAACTCAGTGGGACCGGTTCGCTCTTTTCGGTGAGACCGAAATGTTACGAAAGGGAAACAGAGAGTTTGCATTGCAATCTCGGTGGGACCGATCGCTCACTTCAGTTAGAACGAAACCATACGAAGGGAAACAGAGAGATTGCAATCCCATCTTGGTGAGACCGAGATCCCTATTGGTGAGACCGATTTGCCTAGGGTTTGTGATAGTGGCTATGACATTTGAAACTCGGTGGCTCCGGATAGAAAGAATCGGTGGGGCCGAGTTTGACTTATGGTTTGGGTCATATGAGGATGTGGGAAGGTAGTTGAGGGTTTTGGAGCATATCACTAAGCACATGAAGCAAAAAACTCATTAAGCAACACCTCATCCCTCCTTGATAGTATTGGCTTTTCCTATGGACTCAATGTGATCTTGGATCACTAAAATATAAAATGTAGAGTCTTGATCTTGAAGATTGAGCCAATTCTTTTTGTCCTTAGAATTTTGAGGGATCCACTTTCCTCATCCATGCCATGCCATTCATTGAGCTTTTCCTGAAATATTACTCTTGGAATAATGTTAGCTCAATGAGCTATATGTTGTTAGGAATTAACAAAACCACCCAGGGATAGTTGCACTTTCAATCTCCCCCTTTTTGGTAATTGATGACAACATATAGATCAAAGCTTCGACAAATGATAATAAGAGTGAAAGATACTGTCGCTTTGAGAAGTATGTGAAAAGCAAGAGCTCCCCCTAAATTTGTGCATATCTTAAGATTCGCTTTGGACTACAAATGCACAATGAGTTAGGATCATGGGTTACTCTTCCATGTCATATACATCTTGGTGGAGTGCTCAAAATGATAAAAATTAAATACATGCACTTATCACCAAGCAAAGTGAATGATCAAGCAGAGATAAAATGATAGTATCATCCAACAAGCATAAGTGTAGCTTATGATCAACCACATGATCATCAATGTCTCACAAATAAGCATAGTATCTGAAGAAATCAAAAGCAAACAAAGTATCAACCATGAAGATAAGAGAGAACAAAAGCAACAGACTCTCTCTCTCTCGAAGCCTATGATCTATACATTTTTCTCCCCCTTTGGCAAAAAGTTACCAAAAAGTTCATAGAAAATGCATAGCACTAAACGACTCTCAGGCCTGGTCTTCAAGTGGTGGAGTCCGGATAACACCAAGGACGAAGGCTTCAGTTGAAGTAGACGGAGCTGGAGCTGGTGTAGATGCTGGAGCTGGTGGCACTGAAGTTGTAGCTGGTGCAGAAGTAGTGGCTCTGGTGTCAGAAACTGGCACTGTAGATGATCGCTGAGCTCGAGGCACTCTGGCAAATGCATCAGTGGTTGTTCTGCCCTTCCTCTCTTGCATGTCATCCTGTAACTACTCCAGAACAGACTGAATCTCAGTTACTTTCCCATCTAAGTCATAGAACTTTTGTCCCATGATTCTTTCCTAGCTCTCTTGGTTTCGAGTCAGGGTGGCTAGTCCTTTCTCAATCCTCAGAGTTGATGCTATCAGATAACCGAGCTGCTCCTGCTTGCTCTTCAGAAAGTACTCAGATGCCTCCTCTTGAGTTGGCATCTTGGCAGCTTTCTCCATCTTTGCCTTCTCCTTCTTTGCTTGAGCTTGTACTGATGATGGTTCATTCTCATTCATTACAACTTGATTGTCCTCAAAATCTGGATGGATGGGCAAGTGTTCCTTATCCAGCAAGTATGTGCCTGTGCCCATCTTTGAGTTAATCAACTCCTGAATATGTGGGGCATATCCACAACTTCTCTTCTGATCAGTTGTTGTCCTCTTGATAGTCTCAACAATGAGGCTCATGACTTTGAACTTCTGTGGCACATCAAATATGTGTAGCATGTTAATTGCATGCCCTCTGATCATGTTGTGGTCACCTGACTTGGGCAGAAGAGTATGCCTTAGGATCCAGTTGATTGTAGGCAGCCCTGACAGAAGAAAATGGACTGATCCAAACTTGAAAGTCTCAAGTGCTTTGTCAGGTATCTCCTTATACATGTTTGACGTGGAATTGTGATCCATCTTCTTCTTGGCATAAACATCCAAGTCATCTTCTTCTTCCTTTGGGGCATTGATCAGATTGGCCCATTCCTCAATAGTTGAGTGGTACCTTGTACCCTCAAACATCCAAACTATCCTGCCATCTGGATAGAAATGTGCTGTGGAGTAGAATTGCATTATGAGCTCCTCATTCCACTTTGTGAGCTTGTGCCCAACAAAGTCTGCAACTCCACAAGCATTGAAGCTGTCATACACTCCAGGATAGTGTTCTTCATTTTCCTTCATGTAGGTCCAGTCGACCCACCTCATATGACATACTATGGGTTTCTTGTCCAGCAACACTATCTCATAGAAATCTTGCTGTTCCTTGGTGTGGAACCTGTAGTCAACAGCATTCCTTCTCCTTGTAGCATATGGGTCCGTCTCTCTCCATTTCCTCAGCCCTGAGTCTCTTCTGAGCTTCATGTTCTTAGCCACAGGATGAGCATCATTGTGGTCTGGAATCTTGGGTTTGAGCTTTCTCAGAACATGCTCTTCATCTTCTTCATTAGCAGCAACTTCAGGCACTGGGCCTTGTTCTTCTCAGCAGCAGATATGTTCCTGGTATTCCTCTTAGGTGCACTCTTGGGCTTGGACGCAGCTTTGGGTGCTTCTTTGGGCTTTGAAGATGTAGCCCCTGTCCTTATAGCATCACCCATCAACTTTTGTGCCTTAGGTGTTGGTGCAGCAACCTCTTCCTCTTCTTCTTCTGAGGAGTGCTTCTCAAATTCAGCCATTGGATCAACCTTCTTGCACCATCTGCCCCTCTTTCTTTCCTTTTTCTCATTTGCAGTAGCCTCTTTGGGTTGAGATTCCAAAGATGCTTGAGAGGAGGCTCTGGCTTTAGACATGGGCTGTCTCCCTGCTGTCTTTTGATCTTCAGTCCTGGCTTTGTGGCTGCAGCTGAGCCATATTCCTTCTTGAGCACTTTCTTCTTTGAAGTGGCTTCCTCTTCCTCTGCCACATAATCTTCATCTTCAGACTCTGAAGTCCTTTTCTTGCTTGCTCTAGTGGCAGCCTTTGGCAAGTTGCTTGGGGTGCTTCTGCTACCCTCATCTGAGCTGCTAGAGGGACTAGTGACCTCACTCAAGTGAACCTGCTCCTTTGACTTGTTCTGGCTGTCACTTTGGTCAGACATGTTGCAAACACTAACTGCAGACCCTGTGAATAGATTGTAGATGAGATAGAGTGGATGAGCATCACAAAATACAGAGATTTTTGCAAAAGAATGAGTCAAAAACTTAGTTTTAGTTTTTCACAGAAAGCATTTCGGTTCAACTGATCTGCAAACTCGGTGATACTGAAGCAGCTTTTGGAACCAAAACTAGTGAACTCGGTCATACCGAGTCACAGTTCTGTGGCACCGAGACTGCTAGGGTTTCACAAAGTCCTGAACTCGGTCACACCGATTTGCAATTCTCGGTCAGACCGAGAACCACATGTGCAATGGCCTTGGCCGAATCGGTGGAATCGAGTTCTGCAACCCGGTGGGTCCGAGATGGTTTCGGCAGAAACCTAACCCTAAATTTTCGATTCAACTCTAATCTACGGAGTGTTTTCAATCGTGGAAAGAATCGTAATGAACACAATGTGCTAGGAATCGGACGGGGATAGCACTGTGATCGAGTCCATACCCTAGTTCGGCGATGAACTCGCTACGGCGGCAACGGTGGAGGAGAATTTTGTTGACGGCGGCGGAGACCAGCAACAGGAGGCGGCTGGCGACGAGGAGGACGATCCGGAGACCCAGGAGGCAGAGCGAGCTATGCGCGGGCGAAGAGGTTTCGGAGAAATTTCCAAAGTTTTGCCCGTGAGTATATATAGCCCGACCCTGTCGGTGTGACCGAGTGGGACAACTCGGTGGCACCGAGATGCATAACTGTTGACAGTTACAGCAACTCGGTGTGACCGAAAAGTTCAAGTCTGTTGCACCGAGATTGAAAACCTAGATCGACTTAGTGATCTCGGTATGACCGAAATGGAGGAATCGGTCAGACCGAAACACACAAAGAAGTTTTGGAAGTTTAAGTCTATGACAAATCGGGGACTCCGAGTGCTCCTCACACAGAGTGGTTCGAATCTGACTTGATCAAATTTTGTGATGTAGCATGAATAGAGTTTGAGACGAGAAGAGCATAGATAGCTAGAGAAGGTTCTTAGGCATTCTTGTCCATCCACTTGGCCAAAGAAAAGAAACCAATCAGTCAAAACAATAAGTGGACGTCCTCGAATGAGTGAAATATGCAACCAACATGCTCACACAATAAAATGGCAATAGAAATATGTGGCAAAGCATGCACAACCAATTCTAGCATCTATCAGGCAATCTGCAATGACTAGGTCATCTATATATGAGTATATTGACTTAGGAGTCAAATGAGAACATTTGATCATTGGTCATACTCATCATTTAAGCGCAAGTGGGGTTACCACTTTTACATAAAGCATTGTTGTGTTCACATCATTAGAGTTGCTTTAGCTCAATTTTTTTGAGTAAAGCTCCCCCTAGATGTGAGATCCCCCTTAAGAGGGATGAACTAACCTTGGGTTTTGTCGATGATGACTTCATGTAGATGTTGAGGATGTGGATGCTTAATGTTGATGTAGAGCATTTGAAGCTATCCATTGGAGTGAGTTGCACTCTCAATACCTACACGGGTTAGTCCCACAAGGAACAAACAAGGATATCCATAGACATAGAGTGATGCACACACAAGATGATATCTATGAAAGCTTTTAGGTTACCTTGTCCCTTGTCTTACCAACAAGAGGGTTTGTGACTCCTTGAACTAGTGCAAGATGTGGAAGTTGATTGCACTTGTTCTTGCCAAGATGATAAGAGTGAAATATGTCGGCAGAGTCACCCTCAAGAACTCTCTAGTTCTTCTTCTTCTGGATCCACACCATCTTGATGGGAATCCTCGGAGTTGTAGTTGTACTTGATGAAGTGGAACTTGAAGTAATCTTGGGAACCCATTTGACCGAGGCCTTAGGAGCTTCTTCAAATGCATCAATTTCCTCTTGAAGCTTGTCCTTGCCTTTTTGCTTGTGGTCTAGTGGTGGAAGATCATCTTGAGCTTGTGTCCATTTGAAAGAAGTAGGATCATACTTCTCTTGTTGAGGGACAAACTTCGTCTTGGGGTATTGATCTTCTTCCCACTCAACTCCATTGGCATTGAACTTCCATTCAAAACCAACACCTTGATTCTTCCGGTGCCTTCCTTGCTTGCGTACAATTTCTTCGAATTGCTTACTTCCGGCAAGGCTCTTGTAAACACCTTTCTCTATAATTCCCTTCAATAAGCTATTTTCTTGCTCAAGTGTAACTTGGCTAAGAGAATCATTAGTTGAATGAAGAGAACTACTATAAGCAACAATATTGGATTTAGCATGATCATTGTTACTACTAGAGGAAGAATTATTCTTGTTCTTGTTACTAGACTTGACTTGAGGCATGTAAGTGGATAAGAGTAAACGCTTGGCAATGTAAGAAGAACTTTTCTTACGAAGATCATCATTGATTGCTTTTAAGAACTCATGCTCTTGCTCAAGGTTGAGCTTTTCAAAGCGTAATTTCTCATGAGTCCCTAGTAGTTCTCGATGATGTCCTAAGATAGTTTCATGAGCTAACTTAAGAGTGTTTAGTTCTTTAGTTAGAGACTCAATCTTCTACTTATCATTGTCATTCATTTTATCTTGATTAGCATGATCAATTGACGTTTCATCATATTATTTATCACTAGAGTTGTCAAAAAGTAAATCATCATCACCTAACAAGTCATCTTCATCACTATTGAAATCAACATACTCGGGGTGTGATACCTTTGGTCCTTTAGCTATGAAGCATGCTCCAACTCCTTCATTTGTTGAGTCAAATATGTCGCAGGAGTTGGTTGTCACAAGAGCTAGACCGGCAACACCTTCATCTTGAGTATATTCGGAGTCGGAGTGATAGCTTCTCTCGGAGTGGTTGTCGGAGTCGGAGCCGGATACCCATTCACCAACATGAGCTTGATGTCTTCGTTTTGTGTAGCTCCTTGATGATTTGTCCTTTCTTTCCGAATCCTTGCTTGTCCGTGAGGGTCTTCGTTCATAACGATCATCTCTACTCCTTGTTTCTCTAGATGGTGATTCTTCTCTTTTACTTCTTCTCTTCTCTTGTAGCGAGCCGAACACTCATTGGAATAGTGTCCGGGCCTTCCACAATTGTATCAGTTTCGCTCTCGACTAGAAGATCTTTTGTCATTGTAGGACCTTGACTTGGAGCTTTTCTCTTTGCTTCTACTCTTGTAGAACTTGTTGAAGTTCTTCACCATTAAGCTCAATTCTTCATTGAAGGTTTGTTTCTCACTTGATGATGTGGGGATTTCACATGAGGCTTTGTAAGCACCACTTGATTTGTTGTGAAGTTCCTCTTTATCCTTGAGTGACATCTCATGAGCAACAATTCTTCCGATGACTTCCGTTGGCTTGAGATCTTTGTAATTTGGCATCATTTGGATCAATGTGCGCACGGTATCATATCTTCCATCCAAGGCTCTTAGAATCTTCTTGATGATGAATCTATCGGTCATCTCTTCACTCCCTAAGCCGGCAATCTCATTTGTGATAAGAGCAAGCCTAGAGTACATTTCAGCGACACCTTCACCATCCTTCATTTTGAACTTGTCAAGTTGACTTTGGAGCACATCCAATTTGGATTCCTTGACGGAGTCGGTACCTTCGTTCATATCAATCAAGGTATCCCAAATTTCCTTTGCATTCTCAAGACGACTGAATTTTTTGAATTCTTCGGGGCACAATCCGTTGAAGAGGATGTCACAAGCTTGAGCGTTGTATTGCAGCATCTTCAACTCTTCTGCGGTAGATTCACAGTTCAGTTCTTTTCCATCAAAGAAGTCACCTTGCAAACCAACACACACAATGGCCCAAACGGCGGGGTTACGTCCAAGAATATGTATTTTCATCTTATGCTTCCAACTAGCAAAATTAGTACCATCAAAGTAAGGACCTCTACGGTGATAATTTCCCTCGCTAGACGCCATACTCTCCTAGGTTGTGAAACCAAGGCTATGACCAACAAAAGCTATGGAAATCAAAGAAAATGGACACCAAAGCTCTGATACCACTTGTAGGATCGAAAGTATGTCTAGAGGGGGGGTGATTAGACTACTTGACCAAATAAAAATCTAGCCTTTTCCAAATTTTAGTTTTTGGCAGATTTTAGCTATCTTGGCACAAGTCAAGCAATCTCCACACAATTCAAGCAAGCATGCAAAAGAGTATATGAGCAGCGGAAAGTAAAGCATGCAACTTGCAAAAATGTAAAGGGAAGGGTTTGGAGGATTCAAACGCAATTGGAGACACATATGTTTTTGTCGTGGTTCCGATAGGTGGTGCTATCGTACATCCACGTTGATGGAGACTTCAACCCACGGAGGGTAACGGTTGCGCGAGTCCATGGAGGGCTCCACCCACGAAGGGTCCACGAAGAAGCAACCTTGTCTATTCCATCATGGTCGTCGCCCACGAAGGGCTTGCCTCACTAGCAGTAGATCTTCACGAAGTAGGCGATCTCCTTGCCCTTACAAACTCCTTGGTTCAACTCCACAATCTTGTCGGAGGCTCCCAAGTGACACCTAGCCAATCTAGGAGACACCACTCTCCAAGAAGTAACAAATGGTGTGTTGATGATGAACTCCTTCCTCTTGTGCTTCAAATGATAGTCTCCCCAACACTCAACTCTCCCTCACAGGATTTGGATATGGTGGAAAGAAGATTTGAGTGGAAAGCAACTTGGGAAGTCTAGAGATGAAGATTCATATGGTAGGAATGGAATATCTTGACCTCAACACAAGTGTAGGTGGTTCTCTCTCAGAACATGAGTATTGGAAGTGTAGATGTGTTCTGATGGCTTTCTCGACGAATGAAGAGTGGGTGGAGGGGTATATATAGCCTCCACACAAAATCTAACCGTTACACACAATTTGCCAAACTCGGTGGGACCGAATGGTTAAACTCGGTCGGACCGATTCAGCAAACCTAGTGACCGTTAGGATTTTCGGTGGGACTGAGATGCAACTCGGTAGGACCGATATAGTTAGGGTTCAGGTATAACGTAATCTCGTTGTGACCGATTACACAAACTCGGTGGGACCTATTTTCATAATAAGCTAACCAGAGAGTTGGTCAGGTGAACTAGGTGGGACCGGTTCGCTCTTTTCGGTGAGACCGAAATGTTACGAAAGGGAAACAGAGAGTTTACATTGCAATCTCGGTGGGACCGATCGCTCACTTCGGTTAGACCGAAACATTACGAAGGGAAACAGAGAGATTGGAATCCCATCTCGGTGAGACCGAGATCCCTATCGGTGAGACCGATTTGCCTAGGGTTTGTGGCAGTGGCTATGACATTTGAAACTCGGTGGCTCCGGATAGAAAGAATCGGTGGGGCCGAGTTTCACTTATGGTTTGGGTCATATGAGGATGTGGGAAGGTAGTTGAGGGTTTTGGAGCATATCACTAAGCACATGAAGCAAAAAACTCATTAAGCAACACCTCATCCCTCCTTGATAGTATTGGCTTTTCCTATGGACTCAATGTGATCTTGGATCACTAAAATATAAAATGTAGAGTCTTGATCTTGAAGCTTGAGCCAATTCTTTTTGTCCTTAGAATTTTGAGGGATCCACTTTCCTCATCCATGCCATGCCATTCATTGAGCTTTTCTTGAAATATTACTCTTGGAATAATGTTAGCTCAATGAGCTATATGTTGTTAGGAATTACCAAAACCACCGAGGGATAGTTGCACTTTCAATGTGTCAACTTATCTTTCAATACCGTGAGCGCTTCTTCCTGTGTGGTACCCCAAACAAAAGGCACATCCTTCTTTGTAAGCTCGTTGAGAGGTGCAACAATGGTGCTGAAATCTCTCACAAAACGCCTATAGAAACCAACGAGGCCAAGGAAACTCCTCACTTGTGTGACTGTTTTGGGCTGCGGCCAACTCTCAATAGCTTCAATCTTGGCTTTATCAACTTCAATTCCCTGTGGAGTAACAACATAGCCAAGAAAAGATACTCGGTCGGTGCAAAAGCTGAACTTCCCAAGGTTACCAAACAAACGTGCATCACGTAGAGCAATAAAAACAACACGTAAATGTTCCAAATTTTCTTCCAAAGATTTGCTATAAATCAGTATATCATCAAAATAGACTACCACAAATCGTCCAATGAAAGCACGTAAAACTTCATTCAGTAGTCTCATGAAAGTACTAGGTGCATTAGTTAACCCAAAATTCATGACTAACCACTCATATAAACCAAACTTAGTTTTAAATGTTGTTTTCCATTCATCTCCCAATTTCATATGAATTTGATGGTATTCACTACGCAAATCAACTTTAGAGAATATTGTAGAGCCACTCAATTCAACAAGCATATCATCTAGCCTAGGAATAGGATGACGATAACGAATAGTAATATTATTAATGCCTCTACAATCAACACACATACGCGACGTACCATCCTTTTTAGGCACTAGTATAATAGGAACAACACAAGACCTAAGAGATTCACGTATATAACCTTTGTCGAGCAATTCCTGTACTTGACACATAACTCTCCTTCGTCTCCTCTGGATTGGTACGATATGGTGCACCGTTGGGTAGCGATGCACCGGGAATTAAGTCAATTTGATGCTCAATCCCTCGAATAGGTGGTAATCTCGGTGGCACGTCTTGTGGGAAGATGTCAGCAAACTCCTGCAATATGTTACTGACAGCAGGGGGCAAAGAGGAAGGCACGTCCTCGAATGAATCTAATGCCTCTTTGGACATAAAAGCATAGCAAACAGATTTGCTAAAGTCTAGGTCATCAATATCAGATTTGGTGGCAAGTAAACATGCGCTTTTCAATTTAATTTCCGAAGCAACACTAGATGGTTTATTATTAGGCTTCATTTGTTGCTCAAATTCTTTTGCCACAATCTGATTTTCACTCATATTTTTCTCCTATTTTGCTTTATTAGCTCTATTAATATCATCTTTCAAAATGGAATCAGGATTCATAGGAAGCAACGTAATATTTTTGTCCTTATGAACAGGAGTATACTGATTGTTTCTACCATGGTGTACATAATTTTTATCAAATTGCCATGGTCTACCAAGTAATAAGGAACATGCTTGCATAGGTACCACATCACAATCAACATAATCAACATATGTAGAGATACTAAAATGCACATGAACAATACGTGTTACCTTAACCTTGCCGCTGTTGTTGAACCATTGGATGTAGTAAGGATGTGAATGTGGTCTTGTG
The DNA here is from genome assembly GCA_032464435.1 of Aegilops umbellulata. Classification (NCBI taxonomy): domain Eukaryota; kingdom Viridiplantae; phylum Streptophyta; class Magnoliopsida; order Poales; family Poaceae; genus Aegilops; species Aegilops umbellulata. Next base: position 178,939,908 of record CP136055.1, on the reverse strand, counting down.
CTGAGAGATAGCTTCTCCACCATGTCCACGCTAGCCAAGTTGTTGCAGCTCTCTCCATATATGATGACGCGAACAGAACGTTCCTTCACAACTCCCTTTGTATGGAACAAATTATGCCTCTGAGTTTGCAAAGCTTGTGTAACCTGCACACTCAAAACACATTAAGCAACTAAACATTCATACCTGTCAGCATCTTTAGGAGCCATGTATTGCGTCTCATGATCAGAATCGTCTCCACCGTGTTCTTCTCATGTAATAAGAGCCAAAGTCTCCTCATCATAGTCACTAGCGGACTCATACCCACCATCCTCAATAGCAATCATCACACGCTGAGATTTGCATTCTCTCTCAAAATGTCCTCTTCCCTAACAACGAAGACAAATAATATCACATGTGTGCCCTGTTGATGCCATGGAAGAAGAAAAACTCTGTGTAGGCCCGATAGGTGTGCTCTTGGCACATAATGGTGGTTGTGCCTGCTTCCTTGTATCACGGTTGGAGGTAACAGCTGATGGAGGTGTCGGTGCAGTAGAATGTGTGGAAGTAGAGGATGCACGCAGTGTCCATGATGAAGGTCGACCTATAGAAAAGTTAGTCCGCGCCAATGCCTGTCGATCCTGCACTTCACATTCAGCTTTACAAGCAAGATGGAATAAACAAGTGATATTATTATAATCCTTATACTCTAGAATGGTCTGAATCTCTCTATTTAATCCACCCATAAAACACGCAAGCATAGCTTCATTCTCCTCAACAATACCACATCTAATCATGCCAGTTTGTAATTCCTAATAATATTCTTCTACAAAAATTTTTCCTTCTCGTAAGCACTGCAATTATTGAAGTAATTCATGTTGATAATATGGTGGAACACAACGAGTATGCATAGCAGTTTTCAAAGCAGCCCAAGTAGCTGGAATAGGATATAATCTACAATGTTCAGACCACCAAACACATGCGAAACTAGTGAAAGCACAAACAGCAGCAGGAACACGTCTCTCCTCGGGATATTGTAAACATGTAAAACGTTGTTCAGTTTCTAACTCCCAAATAAGATATATATCAGGAACATATCTACCCTCAAATGGTGGAATATTCAATTTCAGTTTAGGAAGATGGTCATGTTCTCGTACCTCATGTGGTGGTGCATCCCTACCGTTGTGATGATATGCATGAGGATGACCTGGTGGTGGTGGTGCTAGTGGTTGCACGTAGTTCTGATTTTGATCAACCTCATCCTCGTAATGGTCCTCGACCTCTGCAGTAGTAGCAGGAGCTACAGAAGCATCAACACCAGGTACAGCAGCTCCAGAAGTTTGACCATCCTCAAGAGGAACACGCTTCGCTCGTCCGAACTGATTCGGGAGGAGGCGTTGTTGTTGTCGTTGTAGAGGTGCAATAGGTGCAGCCGGCGGTGGTGGTGGAAAACGCGAAAGCAATTCAGCAAACTTGTTATCGAGCTTTGTTTCAAATGTCTTCTTGATGCCATCTATCTTCTCCATGGCCTCTTCAAATCTGTTTAACACATCTTGCACCTGTCCACTCATCATTTGCTGAAACTTATCATGAAGCTCCTTGTTCGTCAAGTTCTCCCAGTCAGTCTCGTCGGCTTGTGATTCTTGCATGGTTAGCAGCAATAGAAACACACAATAATATGATCCTACAGACTACTAACAAGTGGTGGTGGTGGCGGGTGTCACAAATTCGTCAAGCAAATCTCAAATTCTTACCTGTTCTTACCCAGCAGCAGGCGGTGATCGGCAACCGATGTAGTCAAAACTCTCAAAGCTTGGATAGAGTGATTACCAGGGAGAGTCAAACGCACGATGTAGATGTATGTGGAGCTGGGAAGGCTTATAATATGGTAGAAAAAAGGGTCAGCAATAATCAATTCAGAGATGCAAAGTTGAATAAACGCTCAACGACGGTACTGTGCTGGTCCTAGGCTAGACCGTGCTAGAGACGCGATGGTGGCCAGCAATAATCAATTTAGCAAAACTTTTTTTCCGAAACATACTCAGGCAAGGAAACACAAATCGGAAATTAGATGGAGCTCGAAAACAAACCTAATATGAGAAGAACTCGGATTGGTGGTGGATATATGATGGTAAGATATGACAACGGTGGTGGTATATGATAGCGATGGTCGTATATGGCAGCGGTGGTGGTAGTATATGGATACGGATTGGTGGTGGTATATGGATACGGATTGGTGGCGGGTAAGCGGTGGTGGTAGATGGCAGGAGCGATGACGATGGTGCGGCGGCGGCATGACAACTTGTGAACAAAACTCGAAACTCTAAGGGAAACTAGACGCTATGACCAGCAACTTGATACGACGATGCAACCGCAAATTCAACAAAGCAAAATACTGAAAAGACAATGCAAAGGCTCAGACTGGTTCGGATATGATGATTTAACCCTAATTTTTTTGTGGCTTTTTCGTGGACTATAGCTATGAAGAATAGACTCGATCTAAACTAAGAAAAACTATAAAATCTCACCGAGCAACCTGGAAATCTGATACCACTTGATAGAGGCAAACATGTCCCGATGTTTCGATGAGATGGTGGCTATCGTCTTCTGTGGGAGTCTACCTTGACGATCCGACTACGAACGTGCGAGACGTCTCGCCTTAGCAATCACTAAACAAACTTCCGAGGGTTATTGACCACGCCGGAGCACGATCAACCTGACCACGAGGGCATGTTTCCTGCGAGCAAATGAAGAACAAGCAAGAAACTAAGATTGCAATCTGGATATTGCGAATTTAAGAGGAACGCTTTATTAATGAAGGTGGGTTTTTGTGACGCCTTGGTCTGGTCATTGAACACAAACGAAGTACGCGAAGTTGCAGCTATGGCGAACTTTTAATCTAAACAAAACCCAAAGTCTAAATGACGCCCTAAGGGCTGTATATATGGAGGAACAGGGGGAATTTCGTGGCCCTTGGAGGAGGGGTCCGAAACCAACCCTAACTCTTGTTTCCCCACACATACAGACTCTCAAAACAGCCTATACTGAAGTATTTCGAAAATACATGGGCCTGGCCCCACAATAAGGTGACGCAGCACCTAGAATAGCCTCTAGACGAAATTTATTAAGTGGGATCTTGTATATTTCGTCCAAGGCTTCATGCACTCCGTATGGTGGCTTCAAAGTCCTGAAATCATCACTTGTAACTCCGTTCTTGATCCCCTTGTGCATGCCATCAACTCCATGCGTGTTCTTACTCCAATGTTCATCCTTCTCCAAGCTAGGCCCTTCATTTGTAAGCAAAACAAATGTATCCAATTTAGGCAGCATCATATTCTCATGAACATTAGAATCATTACCAAGAAACGAAAGTACCTGGTAATTTAATTGGCGTACGCGGCTCTAGTAATTGGTGCAGTATATGTAACAATAAGGGTTGTGGGTGTAACAATGTTATTGATGTCCTCATCAGTGTGTTAACGCAAGAGAAGCGCCCCATAGCTTACATTAGTGAGGAACTTTACGGAGCGCAAATCAATTATCCCATCTATGACAAGGAATTATATGCTTTACTGCGAGTTTTGCGTGAGTGGGAACATTATCTTCGCCCTCATGAGTTTGTCATTCATAGCGACCATGAATCACTTAAGTATCTTAAGGGTCAAACTAAGTGGAACAAGCGTCATGTAAGTGGAGTGAGTTCATTGAGTCATTTCCTTACGTCATCAAGTACATCAAAGGCAAAGAAAATGTTGTGGCGGATGCTCTTTCCCGCAAATGCATGCTTGTTACTAAACTTGAATTGAATGTCAATGGCTTTGAGCACATAAAAGACTTGTATGCGCATGATCCTACTTTTGCTATTCCTTATGCCAAATGTTTGACGCATACATCTTGGGAATGCTATTACACCAAGGATGATTATCTTGTGAGAGCTAACAAACTACGTATTCCCGAGTCTTCTGTTTGTTTGTCACTTTTGCAAGAATCTCATGGAGGAGGACTAATGGGACACTTTGGACGCGACAAGACATTCTCTACGCTCTCCAAGAACTACTTTTGGCCCAAGATATTCCGCGACGTCTCACGTTTCACCGACCGATGCTTTACATGTCGCAAAGCTAAGTCAAAAGCTCAATCCCATGGTCTCTGTATGCCACTTCCTATTCCGTATCACCCATGGGAAGATATTAGCATGGACTTTGTGCTTGGTTTGCCTAGAACTCGAAATTGCAAAGATTCTGTGTTTGTTGTTGTGGATAGATTCTCTAACATGGCACATTTCATACCATGCAACAAGACAGACGATGCTTCACATGTTGCAAATCTTTTTGTAGGGAAATCTTGCGCCTACATGGAGGGACAAAGACTATTGTCTCGGACCGTGACGTCAAGTTCTTGAGTTACTTTTGGAAGACATTATGCGCCAAGCTCGGAATCAAGCTCTTGTTCTCTTTGGCATACAATCCTCAAACCGACAACCAAATGGAGGTGACGAATTTGACGCTCTCCACTCTACTAGTCGTGAAGAACGTCAAGGAGTGGGAGGAGTTCCCACCCATTGCCGAGTACACCTAAACCGCTCAAGACATTCGACTACCGACAAGTCCCCCTTCGAGGTCGTCTATGGTTTCAACCCGTTGTCCCCATTGGACATTCTTCCTCTACCACTACAAGAGCTCATCAACATGGGCGCGAGTGTTCGAGTGAACTAACTCAAGAAGATACATGGCACACAATCGAGCGCCAAGTACAATGAGTCGTGACCAATCTCAACATCAACAAACAATAGATGATATTCAACATTGGAGATCTTGTGTGGCTACACCTTTGCAAGGACCGCCTCCCCAATGAACGCAAGTCCAAACTTTGTCCACGAGCCGATGGACCCTTCAAGGTGCTTGAACGCTTCAACAACAACGCCTAAAAGATTGACATTCCACGTGACAAGTACTCCATGAGTGACATCTTCAATGTCAAAGATCTCTCTCCCTACCATGGTGATGAGGATTTCGATCCAAGGTCGGATCTTTCCCAAGGGGGGAGATGATGCGGAGCATCCTACGGTCATCCCCATGGACCTACCATAGTCTCACCAAGTGCCAAGAGGACCTATGACATGAGCATGAGCTAGAGCTCTAGAGACCGAGGTGACTTCCTTCCTTAGTGATATTCCACGCGATCTACTCAAGGCATGGTTACTACCTAAGTCTGGAATGTTTTGCATGATAAGGTACCAAGAAGGCCCTCACGAAGATGCACGTGAAGACGGACAAGTCCCCAAGTTGATGGATGAAGAGGAACGACAGAAGGAATGGGAGAAGTCTCCAGGACCAGGGCATCCGGCCCCAAGCCCCGGACATCCCATCCCTGGAGCATCTCCCACAGCTGCAGCCCAGCAGAAGCTACAGGGCCCGGACATATGGCCCAATGCCAGCCCAGACATCCGGCCCCCACCCGAAATCCAGCGCCCATCACATAACACACCTGAAGCTGGACCCCCGTCAGCCCGGACATCCGGCTCTTCCCGAGCCGCCGGACATCCGGCTCTTCCCGAGCCGCCGGACATCCGGCTCTTCCCGAGCCGCCGGACATCCGACCTCCTCCCCGGAAATCCGTACACCGCCTATCCAGAGAGCTTCAAGACCGACCCCTGCCCGGACATCGGGCTCCTCTTGAAGGCCCGGACAGCTGGCCCCGCCTGCCTGCGCATAGTAAAGTGCCGAGGCCGATGTACCCTTCTTCCCACCTAGATTATATATACTCCTCCTCCTCCCTCTTTCTAGGGCCAGCAAAGGATTAGCTCATTTGAGGGATAGAGATTTGCTCATCCACTTGGTTACTTCTCCATTGGAGCCCACGACATCTTTGGAGAAGATCCCCCAAGTGGATTCAAGACCCGTCACGGGTAGACCCCCTCAAGACCTCCTCACGGAGAAGAACTTGCAACTTGTATCATCCCTTGTTGATCGTGGATCATGTATCTCTTTGTGCTTCAAAGATCTAGCACATGTGTAATGGAATCTTGTTGGTTTGAGTGTTTCCTCTCATGTTTCCCCTCGTGTTTCCCCTTGTGTTTTCCCCTCGTATTCTTCGTGTTCATCACAGGATCCTCTCCAACCGTGAAAGATCAGGCAAGGGTTCTACCCTACATCAAAAGTGTTTTTCTAAATTGAGGAGGAAGTTTATGTTAAACAACCTCCTGACTTTGTTAATCCCAAGAAACCTAATCTAATCATGTCTACGAACTTCATAAAGCTCTTTATGGTCTTAAACAAGCACCTAGATCTTGCTATAAATTCTTTACTAAGTTTCTTATTGAAAAAGGCTTTGAAATTGGGAAAATTGATTCTACACTTTTTACTAAAAGGGTTGATGGTGAATTTTTTGTGTGCCAAATTTATGTGGATGATATCATATTTGGTTCTATGAACTCCCATTTTAGTGAAAGTTTGGAAGGCTAATGTTGGAGAAGTTTGAGATGTGTATGATGAATGAACAAAAAAATTCCTTGGATTGCAAATCGAGCAAACTAAGGAAGGTACTACAAACAAAGTATACCAAGGATCTTTTCAAGAAGTTCAACATGCGAGAAAGCAAGGGTATAAAAACACCCATGCCTACTAGTGGACATCTTGACTTGACTAAGGATGGCAATCCGGTTGACCAAAAGGTTTACCGTTCTATGATTGGTTCATTGTTATATCTATGTACCTCCCGTCCCAATATTATGCTAAGTGTGTGCCTGTGTGCACGATGTCAAGAGGCTCCTAAAGAATGTGATGTGGAGCATCCTTTGGTCATCCCCATGGACCTACCTACGTCTCCCATGACACCACTTGGACCAATCAAAAGAGCTCGAGCAAAGGCTATCGAAGATAAGGTGAACTCGCTCCTCTCCAAACTACCACTTTCTTTTTACGAGACATGGCTACTACCTCAAGCGGAAACCCTATGAATGATCAGGTACTTAGAGGATAGCCATGGAACAACTACAACCAACAGACAAGACGGCGAGGACACCAAGTACAAGTAACAAGAAGAAGGCCTGCCAGAAAATCTCCAGCCACCGGATGACCGAGACTTGTTGGACGTTCGACGCCTGAAGCTACAGCCAGCCCAAGTCTGAGCCGGCAACGTCCATAGCAGCCGGACGGCCGACGATCTACAGCGATAGGACGTCTGGCCCAACACCGGAAATTCGACACCTACGGGTCAGAGCCAAAACGTCAGAAGTTCGAGCTCCTCCGGACGACCGGCGCACCGAACATCCGACCACGACCGGAAATCCGACGCCCCTGATGAGAGCCAAAACACTGTACGCGCACCGGACGACAGGACCCTCACGAGCCACCGGACGTTCGGTAGCTGTCGTACATCCGACACCTGTGCGTGCACCGCGTTTTGGGTTGAGGCCCATGTACCCCTTTGTCCCCTTAGACTATATATACTCCTCCTCCTCCCTCTTTCTACGGTTAGCAAAGGATTAGCTCATTTGAGATATAGAGCTTTGCTCATCCGCTTGATACCCTCTCCATTGGAGTTCACATCCTCTACGGAGAAGATCCCCCAAGTGTATTCAATACCCCTCACGGGAAGACCCTTCAAGACCTCCTCGCGGAGAAGAACTACCGCCTCTTGTATCATCCTTTGTTGCGTTTGGATCTTGTATCATTATTTATGTTCATGGATCCAGCACATGTGTGATTGTTCTCGTTAATTTGATTGTCTTTCTCTCGTGTTTTCCCCTGGTGTTCTTCGTAGGATCCTCTCAATTTCATGAAAGATCGGCCCTAGGGTATCCACCCTACATCAGAATGTCATCTTAAGGCTGTGAAAAGGATAGTGAGATACTTAATTCATACTCCAAAATTTGGCATTTGGTATCGTAAGAGGTTATCGTTTGATCTTGTTGGCTACTCCGATTCGCACTATGCCGGTGACAAGGTTGACAGGAAGTCCACTCGGGTACTTGTCAATTTCTTGGTAGATCCCTTGTGTGTTGTGATGTAGGGTGGAACCCTATACGGCCGATCATTCTCAAAAGGAGCTGATCCCAACTAAGGACACGAAGAACACGAGGGGAAAACGAGGGAAAACACAAGAGGAAACACGAGAGAATCACCCAACCAACAAGAATGGATCACACATGCGCTAGATCAATGAACACAAAGGTGAGATACAAGATCCAAGTCCAACAAAGGACGATACAAAGGTAATCGGTTCTTCTCCATGAGGAGGTCTTGATGGGGCCACCCAAGAGGGGGTCTTGAATCTGCTTGGAAGGATCTTCTCCGATGGAGGCGCGTCTCCGAGGAGAAGGTAACCAAGTGGATGAGCAAAGCTATCGCACTAACATGAGCTAATCCTTTGCTAACCCTAACTAGGAGGAGGGAGAGGTCTATTTTTAGTCTTAGTGCAAATGGGGGGCGAAGTGAAGGGGTACATGGGCCTCAGCCTGAAACTGGACCCATCCAGGGTCCGGTCGTCCGTGAGACGCCGGTCGTCCGGAGGCCCGCGAGGGTCCGGACGTCCGTAGATGTCCGGTCGTCCGGTCTTCCTCGGATTTCCGTAGATTAGGTTCTGTCATCGCCACATCGGACGTCCGTAGGTGTCCGGTCGTCCGGAGCCTGGAAGGTGTCGGACGTCCGGGCTGGGTCGGTCGTACGGAACCTGTAGCTTCCGTAACAGCTCTTCTTCTCGTTCTTCGCACTTGGTGTCCTCGCCGTCTTGTCCATGGTCTTCCTCTTTGTTCCTGGTCATGCATAGCACATATATTTGAGGTAGTAGCCATCTCTCACATATGGAAGGTGATGGTTCGAAGAGGAGCGAGTTCACCTTGTGTCCAATGGTGTATAGTCGAGGTCTCATCTTATGTATCCTTGGGGCTTGGAGAGTAGTCGGAGTGTACATGGGGATGAACGTGGGATGCTCTGCATCATATCCTTCCCCTTGGAAAAGATCCAACCTCGGACTGTGATCCTCATCACCATGGAAACGATTGTCGTGGACGGACTTGTAGTTGGACGAAGTGGAAGTCATGGCGCAATCCAAGTACTCCCAGGTGTCGCCGGTGTGGTATACATGCAAAAGGAGCAAACACAAACAACACTCGGAAATACAATGGTTAGCGCATGCAAAGTGTCCATCATGTACTAATGAGTCCGTGAGGCAAGATTTTTCGTGACAAAGCGCATGAAGCTTATCAAGGTGACATAGAATGATATGCAAAGCATTCATGGGAGCAAAAACATTCATTGTGCACACAAATGTGTTGTGAATATGATCAATGCAACCACGGTGCAAAATGATGCCATAGTGAGACGGTTTACCAGTAGCAGTAATATGGAAATGTATGCTCAATATGATTATCTTATGATGCAATTGATGGCAGGCAATGTGATCATGATGTATGAATATGTTGTCACGAAAGATCACAACAAATTTTCTAAGGAAGTGCACAAGCTTATATATCATGGATGACATGGAAATAGATGCAACAAGACAAGCATAATGTGAGTCAATCCATGCATAGGGTGCAAACTTGTCATGAGTATGATATGTCCAATGAGCCCCAAATTCTTTTGTGATTTGTTGGTGTGATGATGTTTTGTTGATTTTGATCCATGGATTTGCTTGGTTTCGAGTGGATCTAGCATTTCCCCAAGTTTCCCCATCTTTCATCCACAAAATCTTCTCAATTTTGACCTCAAAATTCCGCACAAAATCGTGTCCCGGAGCTCAAATCCAGCGTTGACCCCGACCCCCGGACGTCCGACCTTTTCCAGACGACCGGAACCTGCCAACAGAATGAAAATCACGGATTTCCGAGCCCTCCCGGACGTCCGTAACCTGTAGATATTGACTTCGGCTGTTTTTTGTTTTGTCCGTAACTAATTCATCCGAACTCCGATTTTGACGTTCTTTAGCTCGTTTTGAAGATATTGACATCCTTCTTCCCAAAAAAATACGACCAACATCATTTGACTACATCAAATGTTTTCCATTTTGGCATCTTTGCCTAGGTCTTCCACCACATCATCCGCTACACCACCGCCGACTTCCGCAACCTAACCCATCTTGGTCCATATAGCATTAGTGGTTGCTTGAGAAGTGATTCGAGTCTCCTAAGGTGTTTCGGCTACTTAGGGACGGTTGCTTCTTCATCAACCACCACCGCCACTTCCGCATAGGCTTACCAACCATACACTTCCACCCCAACTTAACCCAATTTTGTTTGTGTTGTGAGTTGTGTCTCCTAAGGTGTTTAGGCTACTTAGGGACCGTGTTCCAACTCCGACACTGTGTATAGTTCACCACCTTACACCCCACTTCCGCATTGCGTACTCCAAAACCACCATTGCATTTCCGCAATTCCATTTGAGTTTCTGCAACCACCATCGCTTTCCACTACCACCATTTGACATTTGTCATTTGAGATTTTGAGTTCGCAATTTTTCCGTTTCCTAAGGTGTTTTGGCTACTTAGGGATGAGTCGCCATCATCTTGGTATCTACATCAAGAACACCGCCACTCATCATCGCAAAGGACGGTAACCTCAACGACACCATTGTACATTCCCCTTGCTCTTGCATTGATAACCCCTAGCCCATTTTGCGTCACCTTCCTATCAAGACTAGCCATTGAGTATTGCCGGCAACGTTACTTGTGCACATTAGTGATCATTGGTTTACAGCTTCCATTACATACATACCATATCATATTGGTATCATCATATCATCTCTTGTGCCACACGTTTTTTCCCGCATATATACAATTGCTATCTTGGTTTGTGCATTTCGCATTGTGGCCATATCAAAAAAAGAAGAAGAATAATCTTTTAAGCAAAAAAGAGAGAGAAAAGAAGCTTGTAAGCAAGTGCCATAGCATCATACCACATTGCATAAGTTTGCATATCCGATCATCTTGGATCATATTGAGAGAAACACCGGGAACCATACATATATAGCATAGTTGGGATAGAAAGTTTATCCATCACTACTAGAAAAAGGGCTATAGATGAAACTGACACTAATGGCGCACCAGACATGTGGTGCGCCATTACTATATACTAATGGCGCACCATGTGTTGGTACGCCATTAGTGTCCAAATACTAATGGCGCACCACATCCACGGTGCGCCATTAGTAAAAAAAAATTTAAATTTTTTTTCAAAACTACTAATGGCGCACTGTGGGAGTGGTGCGCCATTACTAGTTGAACTAGTAATGGCGCACCACATCCACGGTGCTCCATTAGTAAAAAAAAATTTGTTTGAAATTTTTTAAATTTTTTTCAATTCTACTAATGGCGCACCGTGGGAGTGGTGCGCCATTACTAGTTGAACTAGTAATGGCGCACCATGCCACGGTGCGCCATTATGAACTTGGCCACCACTTCCACCGAATGCACCCCCCCCCCCCGTGGATCGCCTTTTCAGTTTTAAAAAAAATAAAAGAAAATGATGAAAATGTCAAAAAAAGAAAATAAGTTTCCCATGTGATATGTGGTCTAGTTGTTGGGAAAATTTGCAAATATGAATTTCGACTTCATTTGCAAAATCTCTCGAGAATTTGTAAAAATGGGCATAACTTTTGTATACTAACTCGGATGAAAAAGTTTTTTATATGAAAAATCATCTACTCGAAAAGTTAGATCCAAATTTAACCGGGGGAACCCCGTTAAATATTTTTAAAATCCCCAAAAACCTAAAAGAAAAAAAGTTACGGGGCTTTTAAGATCTGGAGAGGCAAAAAAATTCAAAAAAATTCAAATTTACTAATGGCGCACCTACCCATGGTGCGCCATTACTATCTTCCCGCATCCAAAATTCAAAATAAGTCAAAAAAACTTTACTAATGGCGCACCTGCCCATGGTGCCCCATTAGTATCTTCCCGCCTTCAAAATTCAAAATAAGTCAAAAAAATAAAAAAAACTTACTAATGGCGCACCTGCCCACGGTGCGCCATTAGTATCTTCCCGCCTTCAAAATTCAAAATAAATCAAAAAAATAAAAAAGAGTTACTAATGGCGCACCTGCCAACGGTGCGCCATTAGTATGCCGTATATATGGCTGGGCGCACCTCCTCCACTCCACCTCTCCTCCACTCCATCTCCTCCCCTCCACTCCTTCTCCTCCACTCCATCTCGTCTCCTCCACTCCATCTTCCCTTCTTTCCTCCACCATAGTACCGTCCTCCTCTCCGGCGACCTCCTCCTCCTCTCCGGCGACCTCCTCCTCTCCGGGAACCTCCTCCTCCCTCCTCTCCTTCCCTCCCCTCCCCTCACGGTTTCTCCTCCCTCCTCTCCGGTGAGCTCCTCCTCCCTCCTCTCCTCCCATTCCCTCATGGTTTCTCCTTCCTCCTCTCCGATGCTTCGGTGAACTCCTCTCCGGCGACCTCCTCCTCCTCTCCGGCGATGTAGGCGAGCGCCTCTCCGGTGACCTCCTCCTCCTCCTCTCCGGCGAACTCCTCTCCGGCAAAAGAACACGGCAAAATAACGTACAAGATCCAAAAACAGGAACAAAATTTGAAATAATATCGTGCCAAAAAACGAGCAAAAAAAACTAGCAAAAAATGGGCAAAAAAATCACGATCCAGATCCAAATTCAAAATTCAAAAATAGCAATGGCGCACGGTGGGGGTTAGACAGTGCGCCACTACTATTTTCCCGCCTTCAAAATTCAAAAATACTAATGGCGCACCGTGGCCTATACTAATGGCGCACCGGTGGCCTATACTAATGGCACATCTCGTTGTCGTGCGCCATTAGTATGCCAAAGCACCTGGGTATACATGGCCCTGGGAGGCGTACTAATGGCGCACCGTGCCCTATACTAATGGCGCACCAGTGGTGCGCCATTAGTAAAAATTACTAATGGCGTGCTAGTAATGGCGCACCGGTGATGCGCCATTAATGGCCAAATTAGGTGCGCCATTAGTAGCGGTTTTTCTAGTAGTGCATTTTGCATCTCATAGGTTGTGCACAAGTGTCGTATCCGCCTATAGAGCAATTGTGCTAGCGTCTCTCTTGAGTTGTGCAACACGGGCGTTTTCCGTGGATTCCACATTTTGTGCTCATTCCTTGGTTGCACGACCCCATTTATCTATCCGTATGTGTGTTTCCGTGTGCCTTTCATTGCTATTGGTCTACTTATTACACTTTCGAATTTGTGAATCTCTTTCAACATTATTGACTCTTGCTAACAATTTGCATCAAATTTTTGTGCCACTATCCTCACCGAGCTCCACCATAAGCCTTACTTGTGTAGGTGTGAGAAACCGACAAGAATTGGTACCAATTGTGTTATTTCCTTGTTACACATTGAGTGATCATTGATCCATCTTCAACATCGGTCAAGGTACACTTGGTATAGTTCTTCTCTTTCTCCCACTCATATTTGCTCGAGTCTTGTGATGGATAGGCATGGCATTTCATCTTCGGTGTTCGACAACAACGATGGCGTGAACAACTAAATCACCAAAGCGTCCATCTTCGATCTACAACGACAAATGCAAGGCACACAATCTACCTTGCGAGAGCGCCTCGACAACCTCGCCATCGACATACACCACTCTAAAGCAAGGAAAAGGGACTGCATCGACACCAAGTTGGGCGAGCTAAAGGATCAACTACGAGACATGGTGGCCGACTACAAGTCTTCTTCCCCTTCATCATCGTCAAGGCGACGGCGAGCAAGTCGATCATCTTCGGAGCGCCAAAGCGATGCAAGCGCAAGTCATCCACGTCCACATCTCCATCGCAACCACCATCATGTTCGTGATCCGCATCGTCATGAAGGGCAAGTCACCTCCAAGCATCATGTGCACGACGACGACGAACGACATCTACTACGAGCTCAAGCACGACAACGACATCATCAACATGAAGATGCTCAACAAGCGCAAATGCACAAGTCCGAACTGGCCCTACTTCACGCCAAGTCCAAGCCTCATGAGCAAAAGAGAAGACCGCGAGACGAGCACCACCAAGAGGGAGCTACGGCTACCACCACCACTTCGGCATCTTTGCCAAGTGCTATCAAGGCATCTTCGCCTTTGGACATACGGCATCTTCGCCTACTTCCCGTGAGTTTGCCTACATCGACATCTTCAACAACAAGGCGACCACCTACGAGCGAGGGCGACACTTCCATCTTCGGAAGCCCCTCAAGGAAGATGGCCGAGCATGGGAAATCCCTTGGGTCATGGAAACGAGCTACGAGGTGCCACATCATATGGGCCTCCAACAACAAGACGGTGACAAGAATGTTGAGCATGCTACTATCCCTTCAACCAAGGTGGCGATAGGAGTTGAGCATGGATACGTTTGCACCTACACCTCCCCGACATCCACATATGACGAGATAACCCAATTGCCATGTGAGGAGAGCCACCAACCCATGAGTGAGATGAGTGACTCCACCCTATATGACATGGAGTACATTTCCTATGAGAGAATGAGTGTGACCACCACTAGCCCCACACTTGGGAGCATGCCACACATCATATGTGAGATTGAGAGCCATTTGAGTGACTCCACCAACCATACGAGTGAGCGCATCCAAGAGGGAGTGAGTGAGCCACAACACTTAGTGAGTGAGGTAGTTGACACGGCACGTGAGGCCACTATGATTTCTAACAACTTAACCTCTACTCCGAGTGTGTTTTCTTCGGTGCTAGGTCTCCTACATGACGACACGCCTACCCCCGACGAGTCCATACCTCCAATGGAGATGATGATGGCCATGATGGACGATGATGAACCCCCCACATGGTACCATCAAGTTGCAACCTCACCTACAACACATGAGCGATGCTCTAAAGGTAAAATAGGTGATAGTGCTTCTCTTGTCCCACTAGTGGACTATCTCACCAATGATTGCTTGCATGATGTTGATCCACCTATTCCCATGCTTCATGCTAGTGCGACTTCTTCATGTCATGACTTACCAATTTATGATGAATATGATGATGAGCATGTTGATTTGCCTAGTTGTGATGCTATGCTCCATAGGATATCATGTGAAAATTCTTTTGGTCACATCATGTTTGACAATACATTGGACTAGTCATTTGTTATGAGTGAGATCTCCCATATTGCTTCATTTCAATCTCAACATAGTTACTATGCATGCCCCATTAAAATAAACAACATTTGCACTTATGGAATAGATGACGAGATGATGGTCATTGGGTTTTGTTTTTCATGCGATGATCTTGCCATGCTTCCTTTACATGATTTGCGTAATTCATCTACTATGCCATGCCATGATCACAATGTTCCAAATATGCATTGTTTTGGATGTTGTCAATATTCTCCATGTGATGTTTCTACAAATGCTCATGAGGAGACCCCCGTAGTTTCCTCATACATATTAGGAGATTTTGATGCATTCCATACTTTGCATCATTCCCGTGATAGTGTACACCATATGCATTCCCCGCATAACAATGCTCTATATATTTACCATGATGCATTACACAATTTGAGTCTCCATTATGCTATACATTACAACTAACCTATCATGATGGATGACATGTTTCTATATCACGCATATCATTTATTTGAGCATTGGATATTTTGTGCTAACCAACACACGCACGTGCGCATCATGATGGATGATGTGTACATCTACCATGCACACACAATTTTTCCTTTGCCTTTGTTTTGTGTAGGTACTCACGTATACTCGTCAACCTCTCAATCCCAAGAGTTGACGAAACGAGCTCTTGAGAGCAACGATGATTTGCGATCCCGTGGACTATCCTTACCACCATTCCCTTCGTGCAAGGACAAAGCGCACCTATTTTACTTGGCCATCACACGGCTATGGGATATATATCACTTGTTACCTTATGCTCATTTTTCCGTGTTCACTTTGCATGTTATGCTTGCTTCTATGCCTTTGCCATGCAATTGTGACCCTTGCTTGCATTTACCCATTGATGAGGACATCAATACCATTGTTACACCCACAGCCCCTACTGTTACATATAATGGACCAATTACTAGAGCTCGCGCACGTCAATTAAATTACCAGGTACTTTTGTTTCTTGGTAATGATTCTAATGTTCATGAGAATATGATGCTGCCTAAATTGGATACATTTGTTTTGCCTAAAAATGAAGGGCCTAGCTTGGAGAAGGATGAACATTGGAGCAAGAACAAGCATGGAGTTGATGGCATGCGCAAGGGGAACAAGAACGGAGTTACAAGTGATGATTTCAGGACTTTGAAGCCACCATATGGAGTGAATGAAGCCTTGGACGAAATATACAAGATGCCACTTCATAAATTTCATCCAGAGGCTATTCTAGGTGTTGCATCACCTTATTATTGGGCCAGGCCCATGTAATTTCTAAATACATAAGTATAGGCTATTTTTAGAGTCCGTATGTGTGGGGAAGCAAGAGATAGGGTTGGTTTCGGACCCCTTCCCCAAGGGCCACGAAATTCCCCCCTCTTCCTCCATATATACAGCCGTTAGGGCCCCGTTTAGACTTTGGGTTTTGTTTAGATTAGAAGTTCGCCATAGCTGTAACTTTGCGTACTTCGTTTGTGTTCAACGACCAGACCAAGGCGTCACAGAACCCCACCTTTCATTAATAAAGCTTTCCTCTTATATTCGCAATATCCAGATTGCAATCTTAGTTTCTTGCTTGATCTTCGTTTGCTCGTAGGAAACAGGCCCTCCCGGTCAGGTTGATCGTGCTCCGCCGTGGTCAATAACCCTCGGAAGTTGGTTTAGCGATTGCTAAGGCGCGACGTCTCGCACGTTCATAGTCGGATCGTCAAGGTCAACTCCCACAGAAAACGAAAGCCACCATCTCATCGAAACATCGGGACACCTTTGCCTCTATCAAGTGGTATCAGATTTTCAGGTTGCTCGGTGAGATTTTACAGTTTTTCATAGTTTATATCGAGTCTATTCTTCATACTACAGTCCACAAAAAAAATTAGGGTTAGTTCATCATATCCGAACTAGTCTGAGCCTTTGCATAGTCTTTTCAGTATTTTGCTGTGTTGAATTTGCGGTTGCATCGTCGTGTCAAGGTGTTGGTCTTATCGTCTGGTTTCCCTTAGAGTTTCGAGTTCTGTTCACAAGTTGTCACGCCGCCGCCGCACCATCGTGATCGTTCCTAGCATATACCCCCACCACCAACATATTCCTTACCGCTGCCATATACATCCGCCTGTCCACCACCAATCCAAGTCCACATATAACATCCGCCTGTCCACCACCAATCCGAGTCCACATATACATCTGCCTGTCCACCACCAATCTGAGTTATTTTCATATTAGGTTTGTTTTTGAGATCCATCTAGTTTTTGTTTTTTGTTTCCTTGCCTGAGTAGGTCTCAGATAAGATCCTTACAAGCGGATTCAAGACCCCCTCTTGGGTGGCCCCATCTAGACCTCCTCACGGAGAAGAACCGGTTACCTTTGTATCGTCCTTTGTTGGACTTGGATCTTGTATCTCACCTTTATGTTCACCGATCTAGCGCATGTGTGATCTATTCTTGTTGGTTGAGTGATTCTCTCGTGTTTCCTCTTGTGTTTTCCCTCGTTTTCTCCTCGTGTTCCTCGTCTCCTTAGTTGGGATCCACTCCTTTCGTGAAAGATCGGCTGTATAGGGTTCCACCCTACATCATCTAAGCTCGATGTCGTGGCATGAGTGGAGGTTCGAAGGTGCATCCAATAAGTCCGAGCGCTCCTCGATGTGAAGGTCCATAGAGCCTGTCGGGGGGAATCGGCTTCCTCAAACACCTATGGGGACCGAGCCCCTTATTGGTTCGGCGGGGGGCGGAGGTTGCACAAAGAGCAGATCGAGGCGGTGCACACAGGGGGATTTTACCCAGCTTCGGGCCGCAAAGATGCGTAAAACCCTACTGCTGCTTGGTGGATTGTATTGTGTTCTTGCTCGGGAGCGCGCGGTGCTACAGTACAAGCGGGCCGCCGGCGAGGTCGAGCGTAAAGATTGGTCTCCCCCCTCTACGTGCGCATGGGGCCTCCTTTTATATGCTCAAGGGGTTACCCACAGGTGGCAGCGTAGGTGAGGGCAAAAATGGTAGAATGCTGTAGTGGGTACAGCTGCCTGCACAGTGGCTGTACAATGCTATCATACCTAACTCTGACGGCGGGGGACAAGGGCATTAAATGCCCGTCCGCGTCACCCAGACGGAGTAGGGGAGTGGACCGTCAGGAGCGCCACTGTTTGCCACGATGGCTACTCTGTCAGCTTCGCTTCGCCACCGCATGCCCCTCGCTGCTCAGCCGCCCGCCACGTGCGCCTGGGATGCCCCCCAGAGCGACACGTTGGTGGGAGAGCGGGAGCGCAGGCACGAGGTGGCAACTTGCCGCGGCAAGCGCCTTGCCGCGGTGGATGTCTTGTCGCGCCCGGGAGCTTGTTGCTCATCGGGCCTTGCCGGGGCGCGGGGCGCGCCGTGGCAGGGTCCTTGTCGTGCCGTGGATGGCCTTCCCGGCAAGCTCCTCTTGCCGGGGTCTTGTGCTTCGAGCGGCAGTCCCGGCAAACTCCTCTTTCCAGGGCCTTGCTCTCTTTGGGTGGCCTTCCCGGCAAGCTCCTCTTGCCGGGGCCTTGGCTCAAATACTTTGGTCTTGAATGGCCCAAGAGGGGACCATTGAGGGTCTTGGTGATCGCCTGGCAGGCCTTGCCGCGGGGTGCTACGACTGCCCGTGCACAAGTTCGGGGTACTAAGGTACCCCTACTTTAGTACACCGACAGAGCCAATCTTCAATGTCGCTCCTCATTTCGCGAGATGTATCATGTCGACAACAAGAAGGAAACAACAATGAAAGAGTGACCCATCGACATGCGTATTTGAGGATGGCTCAAAGGGAAGGAATTCACCTTTATGAGAATGTCTAAAATGTTGGTTTCACACATCATGTATGCCTTCACATAACCAAATTCTCTCATGACGGTATCACCTTGTGAATCCTTCAAAATTAAAGAACATGACAAACACTCGGAAAAACAAATGAGGTTGGTGGAAATGCGAAACCTATCATTCGTGTGGTAAGATACCCAACAAGTGTATGCATCATGCTCATTATAAGAAAGGACAAGGGAGCATTTCATAGTATGGAGGCATATGATGCAAGAACAACCAAATAAAATAGGCTCAATCAAACAAGCATGCATCACAAGTAATATGTCCAAGTCTCCAAGATGAATAAGCATAGCATGGTTGCACTCACTACAATGGCATATGGGAGGTGCCACTAAAGGAGACAAGAGACAATGATCAAGATATATCATGTGAGAGGCATGAACATATATGTCATCAACCCAAGGCGAGTAAGAATGGAACATGGGTGATGCGACCAAGCAAGTAATCATAGTGATCAAGTCAAGCAAGCTAGTAGTGCGAAGATGCAACATACTAGAAGGAATCATGACAAGCATGTCATGTGTGCAAATAGTGGGCATGAATATTGCACGTGACATATCACAAGCATGAAGGCAAGATATGAGCAAAATAGCATCAATAGAATGAGGCACATGATAAACATGGCAATAGCAACAAGGATCTCCACCAAGCATGCAAATACACATAGAAGTAGCATAATTGTGAATCATGGGTAAATGCAAGCAAGGGTCACAATTGCATGGCAAAGGCATAGAAGCAAGCATAACATGCAAAGTGAACACGAAAAAATGAGCATAAGGTAACAAGTGATATATAGCCCATAGCCGTGTGAGGGCCAAGTAAAAGAGGTGCGCGTAGTCCTTGCGCGAAGGGAATGGTGGTAAGGATAGTCCACGGGATCGCAAATCATCCTTGCTCTCAAGAGCTCGTTTTGTCAACTCTTGGGATTGAGAGGTTGACGAGTATACGTGAGTACCTAAACAAAACAAAGGCAAAGGAAAAATTGTATGTGCGTGGTAGATGAACACATCATCCATCGTGATGCGCACGTGCGTGTGTTGGTTAGCACAAAATATCCAATGCTCAAATAAATGAGATGCGTGATATAGAATCATGTCATCCATCATAATATGTTTGTTGTTATGTATAGCATAATGGATACTTAAATTGTGTAATGCATCATGGGAATTATCTAGAGCATTGTTATGCGTGGAATGCATATGGTGTACACTATCATGGGAATGATGCAAAGTATGGAATGCATCAAAATCTCCTAATATGTATGAGGAAACTATGGGGCTCTCCTCATGAGCATTTGTAGAAACATCACATGGAGAATATTGACAACATCCAAAACAATGCATATTTGGAACATTGTTATCATGGCATGGCATAGTAGATGAATTGCGCAAATCATGTAAAGGAAGCAAGGTAATATCATCGCATGAAAAACAAAAGCCAATGACCATCATCTCGTCATCTATGCCATAAGTTCAAATGGTATTTATTTTAATGGGGCATGCATAGTTACTATGTTGAGAATGAAATGAAGCAATATGGGAGATCGCACTCATAGCATATGACTAGTTCAATGGATTGTCAAACATGATGTGACCAAAAGAATTTTCACATGATATCCTATGGAGCATAGCATCACAACTAGGCAAATCAACATGCTCATCATCATATTCATCATAAATTGGTAAGTCATGACATGAAGAAATCGCACTAGCATGAAGCATGGGAATAGGTGGATCAACATCATGCAAGCAATCATTGGTGAGATAGTCCACTAGTGGGACAAGAGAAGCACTATCACCTATTTCACCTTTAGACCATCGCTCATGTGTTGTAGGTGTGGTTGCAACTTGATGGTACCATCTGGGGGTTCGTCATCATCCATCATGGCCATCATCATCTCCACTGGAGGTATATACTCGTTGGGGGTAGGCGTGTCGTCATGTAGGAGACCTAGCACCGAAGAAAACACACTCGGAGTAGAGGTTAAGTTGTTAGAAATCATAGTGGCCTCACGTGCCGTGTCAACTACCTCACTCACTAAGTGTTGTGGCTCACTCACTCCCTCTTGGATGCGCTCACTCGTATGGTTGGTGGAGTCACTCAAATGGCTCTCAATCTCACATATGATGTGTGGCATGCTCTCAACTGTGGGGCTAGTGGTGGTCACACTCATTCTCTCATAGGAAATGCACTCAATGTCATATAGGGTGGAGTCACTCATCTCACTAATGGGTTGGTGGCTCTCCTCACATGGCAATTGGGTCATCTCGTCATATGTGGATGTCAGAGAGGTGTAGGTGCAAACGTCTCCATGCTCAACTCCTATCGCCGCCTTGGTTGAAGGGATAGTCCCATGATCAACCTTCTTGTCATCGTCTTGTTGTTGGAGGCCCATATGATGTGGCACCTCGTAACTCCTCTCCATGACCGAAGGGAATTTCCCATGCTCGGCTGAAAGAGGCAAAGGTGTCCCGATGTTTTGATGAGATAGCAATAGTTTTCTGTGGGAGTCGACTTCGACGATCCGACTATGAACGTGCGAAGACGTCGCGCCTTAGCAATCGCTAAACCAACTTTCGAGGGGTTATTGACAGCACCGGAGCACGACCAACCAGACCACGAGGGTCTATTTCCTGCGAGCAAACAAAGAACAAGCAAGAAACTGAGATTGCAATCTGGATATTGCGAATAAAAGAGGAAAGCTTTATTAATGAAAGTGGGGTTCTGTGACGCCTTGGTCTGGTCGTTGAACACAAACGAAGTACACGAAGTTGCAGCTATGGTGAACTTTTAATATAAACAAAACCCGAAGTCTAAACGATGCCCTAAGGGCTGTATATATGGAAGAAGAGGGGGGAATTTCGTGGCCCTTTGAGGAGGGGTCCGAAACCAACCCTAACTCTTGTTTCCCCACACATACGGACTCTAAAAACAACCAATACTTAAGTATTTCGAAAATACTAGGGCCTGGCCCAATAATAAGGTGACACAGCACCTAGAATCACCTCTGGACGAAATTTATGAAGTGGCATCTTGTATATTTCGTCCAAGGCTTCATGCACTCCTTATGGTGGCTTCAAAGTCCTGAAATCATCACTTGTAACTCCGTTCTTGATCCCCTTGCACATGCCATCAACTCCATGCTTGTTCTTGCTCCAATGTTCGTCCTTCTCCAAGCTAGGCCCTTCATTTGTAAGAAAAACAAATGTATCCAATTTAAGCAGCATCATATTCTCATGAACATTGGAATCATTACCAAGAAATGAAAATACCTTATAATTTAATTCGCGTGCGCGAGCTCTAGTAATTGGTCCAGTATATGTAATAGTAGGGGCTGTGGGTGTAACAATGGTATTGATGTCCTCATCATCCTCCCCTTCTTGAAATGAAGTCGTCCTCGACGGAAGCTCATCTTCCTCACCCAAATAAGGCTTCAAATCTGCAATGTTAAAAGTGGGACGAACCCCAAAATCTGTAGGTAGCTCAAGTTTATATGCATTATCATTTATTTTCTCTAACACCTTAAAAGGACCATCAACACATGGCATTAGCTTTGATTTGCGCAAATTAGGAAATCTATCCTTACATAAATGTAACCAAACAAGATCTCCATGTGCAAACACAACATGTTTTCTACCCTTATCTCCAGCAAGTTTATATTTAGCATTCATACGCTCAATGTTTTCCTTAGTTAACTCATGCATTCTTAAAATCAATTCAGCATGTTCTTTAGCATCAAAATTAACCTTCTCCGAAGATGGAAGAGGCAACAAATTAATAGGTGCACGAGGTAGGAAACCATACATAATTTCAAAAGGGCACATCTTAGTAGCAGAATGCAATGAACGATTAGAAGCAAATTCAATATGAGGCAAGCATTCTTCCGACATTTTCTTATTATTCTTCAAAACTGCCCTAAGCATAGTAGACAATGTTCTATTGACTACTTCAGTTTGTCCATCGGTTTGGGGGTGACAAGTAGTACTAAAAAGTAGTTTAGTCCCCAACTTAGCCCATAAACATCTCCAAAAGTGGCTAAGGAATTTAGTATCACGATCTGAAACAATAGTATTTGGCACACCTTGCAAGCGAATAATTTCCCGAAAGTACAAATCAGCAACATTAACAGCATCATCGCTTTTATGACATGGTATAAAGTGTGCCATTTTCGAAAATATATCCACGACAACAAATATGCTATCCCTCCCCTTCTTTGTTCGAGGTAAACCTACACCAAAGTCCATAAATATATCCTCCCAATGAACACTAGGTACATGCAAAGGCATATATAAACCATGAGAATTGTGTCGTGACTTAGCTTTTTGACATGTAGTGCAGCGAGCAACAAAACGCTCAACATCCCGTCTCATCTTTGGCCAAAAGAAATGTGTAGCAAGTATATCCTCCGTCTTCTTCACGCCAAAGTGTCCCATTAGTCCTCCTCCATGCGCCTCCTGCAACAAAAAAAGACGAACGTTGCTAGCTGGAATGCATAGCTTGTTAGCACGAAACACAAATCCATCGTTAACGATGAACTTGTTCCATGTTCTACCTTCTTTACAATTCTGCAATACATCTTTAAATTCAGCATCATGCACATATTGATATTTGATGGTCTCCAAACCAAATATTTTAAAGTCAAGTTGTGAAAGCATAGTATAACGATGAGACAATGCATCAGCAATAACATTTTCTTTACCCTCCTTGTGTTCAATGACATAAGGGAAAGTCTCAATGATTTCAGCCCATTTAGCATGTCTACGGTTCAGTTTTGCTTCACTTTTAATGTGTTTCAAAGATTCATGATCAGAATGTATAACAAATTCCTTGGGCCATAAATAATGTTGCCATGTTTCTAAGGTCCGAACAAGAGCATATAATTCTTTATCATAAGTAGAATAATTCAGACTAGGCCCACTCAATTTTTTCAGAAAAGTATGCAACAGGTTTGCCATCTTGTAATAACACACCTCCTAATCCAATTCCACTAGCATCACATTCAAGCTCAAAAGTCTTATTAAAATCAGGAAGTTGGAGTAAAGGAGCATGTGTCAACTTATCTTTCAATACCGTGATGGCTTCTTCCTGTGCGGTACCACAAACAAAAGGCACGTCGTTCTTTGTAAGCTCGTTGAGAGGTGCAGCAATGGTGCTGAAATCTCTCACAAAACGCCTATAGAAACCAGCGAGGCCAAGGAAACTCCTCACTTGTGTGACCGTTTTGGGCTGCGGCCAACTCTCAATAGCTTCAATCTTGGCTTTATCAACTTCAATCCCATGTGGAGTAACAACATAGCCAAGAAAAGATACTCAGTCGGTGCAAAAGGTGCACTTCCCAAGGTTACCAAACAAACGTGCATCACGTAGAGCAATAAAAACATCACGTAAATGTTCCAAATGTTCCTCCAAAGATTTGCTATAAATCAATATGTCATCAAAGTAAACTACCACAAATCGTCCAATGAAAGAAGGTAAAACTTCGTTCATTAATCTCATGAAATTACTAGGTGCATTAGTTAACCCAAAAGGCATGACTAACCACTCATATAATCCAAACTTAGTTTTAAATGCTGTTTTGCATTCATCTCCCAATTTCATACGAATTTGATGGTATCCACTACACAAATCAACTTTGGAGAATATTGTAGAGTCACTCAATTCATCAAGCATATCATCTAGCCTAGGATAGGATGACGATAACGAATAGTAATATTATTAATGCCTCTACAATCAACACACATACACGACGTACCATCCTTTTTAGGCACTAGTATAATAGGAACAACACAAGGACTAAGAGATTCGTGTATATAACCTTTGTTGTGCAGCTCCTGTAATTGACGCATAATCTCCTTCGTCTCCTCTAGATTGGTACGGTATTGTGCTCGGTTGGGTAGCGATGCACCGGGAATTAAGTCAATTTGATGCTCAATCCCTTGAATAGGTGGTAATCCCAGTGGCACGTCTTGTGGGAAGACTTCAGCGAACTCCTGCAAAATATTAGTCACAGTAGGGGGCAAAGAGGAAGGCACGTCCTCGAATGAAAAAATGCCTCTTTGCACACAAAGGCGTAGCAAACAGATTTGCTAAAATCTAGCTCATCAATATTAGATTTGGTGGCAAGTAAACATGCATTTTTTAATTTAATTTCAGAAGCAACACTAGATGGTTTATTATTAGGCTTCATTTGTTGCTCAAATTCTTTTGCCACAATCTGAATTTCACTCTTATTGTTCTCCTGTTTTGATTTGTTAGCTCTATTAATATCATCTTTCAAAATGCAATCAGGAGTCATAGGAAGCAAAGTAATATTTTTACCCTTATAAACAAGAGTATACTGATTGTTTCTACCATGGTGTACAGAATTTTTATCAAATTGCCATGGTCTACCAAGTAATAAGGAACATGCTTGCATAGGTACCACATCACAATCAACATAATCAGCATATGTAGAGATACTAAAATGCACACGAACAGTACATGTTACCTTAACCTTGCCGCTGTTGTTGAACCATTGGATGTAGTAAGGATGTGGTTGTGGTCTTGTGGTGAGAGATAGCCTCTCTACCATCTCCATGCTAGCCAAGTTGTTGCAGCTCCCTCCATCTATGATGACGCGAACAGAACATTCCTTCACAAATCCCTTTGTATGGAACAAATTATGCCTCTGATTTTGCTCAGCTTGTGTAACCTGCACACTCAAAATAAATTGAGCAACTAAACATTCATACCTGTCAACATCTTCAGCAGCCATGTATTGCGTCTCATGATCAGAATCATCTCCATCGTGTTCTTCATGTGTAATAAGAACCAAAGTCTCCTCATCATAGTCACTGGAGGACTCATACCCACCATCCTCAGTAGCAATCATCACACGCTGAGATTTGCATTCTCTCGCAAAATGCCCTCTTCCCTTACAACGACGACAAATAATATCACTTGTGTGCCCTGTTGATGCCATGGAAGAAGAAGAACTGTGCGCAGCCCTGGCAGGTGTGCTCTTGGCAGATAGTGGTGGTTGTGCCTGCTTTCTTGTATCACGACTGGATGTGGCACCTGACGGAGGTGCTGGTGCAGTGGAAGTAGAGGATGCACGTGGTGTCCATGATGAAGATCGACCTGCAGAAAAGTTAGTTCGCGCCAATGCCTGTCGATCCTGCACTTCACATTAAGCTTTACAAGCAAGATGGAATAAACAAGTGATATTATTATACTCCTTATACTCTAGAATGGTTTGAATCTCTCTATTTAATCCACCCATAAAACACGCAAGCATAGCTTCATTCTCCTCAACAATACCACATCTAATCATGCCAGTTTGTAATTCCTGATAATATTCTTCTACATAATTTTTTCCTTGTCTTAAACGCTGCAATTTTTGAATTAATTCACACTGATAATATGGTGGAACCCAACGAGTACGCATAGCAGTTTTCAAAGCAGCCCAAGTAGCTGGAATAGGATATAATCTACAATGTTCAGACCACCAAACACATGCAAAACTAGTGAAAGCACAAACAGTAGCAGGACCACATCTCTCCTTGGGATATTGTAAACATGTAAATCGTTGTTCAGTTTCTAAATCCCAAGTAAGATATATATCAGGAACATATCTACCCTCAAATGGTGGAATATTCAATTTCAGTTTAGGAAGATGGTCATGATCTCGTACCTGAGGGAGAGCCCTACCATTGTGATTATTTGCATGTGGACGACATGGTGGTTGTGGTGCCGGTGGTTGCACGTATTTCTGATTTTGATCAACCTCATCCTCGTAATCTCCCGCATAATCATGCTCCTCCCCATCAACAGCAGGAGCCACAGAATTATCAACAGCAGCACCAACAGTTTGGCTAGGCTGAAGAGGGACACAATTCGCTCGGCGGAGGGCTGTTTCGCGATGTGGAGGTAGTCATCGTTGTTGTTGTTGTTGTTGTTGTTGTTGTTGTTGTTGTTGTTGTTGTTGTTGTTGTTGTTGTTGTTGTTGTTGTTGTTGTTGTTGTTGTTGTTGTTATTGTTGTTGTTGTTGTTTTTGTTGTTGTTGTTGTTGTTGTTGTTGTTGTTGTTGTTGTTGTTGTTGTTGTTGTTGTTGTTGTTGTTGTTGTTGTTGTTGTTGCAGAGGTGCGGCCGGTGCAGCCGGTGGTGAAGACGCGCAAGCAGTTCATTAAATCTGTTATCGAGCTTTGTTTCGAACGTCTTCTCAAGGCCAGTGATATTCTCCATGGCCTCTTCAGAATTGTTCAGCACATCTTGCACCTGTTCGGTCATCATTTGCTGAAACTTATTGTAACGCCCCCGATGTAACTTGCCATATTTGTAACCCAACTCTTGCCATTTCCGGCTATGTGCTATGATATTTCCTCCGTGGTTGGGTTCTCTTCGTTTGGCATTTTGGTCATGTCATGCATTTCATATCATGTCATCATGTGCATCGCATTCGCATACGCGTTCGTCTCATAAATCCGAGCATCTTTCCCGTTGTCCGTTTTGCAATCCGGCGCTCCTATGTCTCCCGGCGTCCTCTTTTACATTTCTTCGTGAGCGGGTATTAAACATTCTCGGAATGGACCGAGGTTTGACATGTGGCCTCGGTATAGCACCGGTAGACCGCCTGTCAAGTTTCGGGTCAATCGGAGTTCGTTTGGTACTCCAACGGTTAACCGGGTAACCGTGAAGGCCTCGTGTGTGTTGCAGCCCAACACCCCTTCAAAACAGCCCAATAACCCATCTAAGTCACTCCCATGTCCTCCGCCGTCCGATCACGATCGCGTGGGCGAAAACCGCACTCCATTTGGAGCTCCCTAGCTCCTTTTGTCTATAAAAACGTCTTCCCCGTCTAAATCTGAGAGAGAAACCACCTCCTAACCCTAGCCGTCGCCTCGAAATCCGTGCAGCATCCGCGCCGCCGCACTGTTCACGCCAGCGACGCCGCCCCGGGCCAATCAGGCCGCGCCGCGCGCCCCCCCGTGCCCACTTCGCCGCCGGCCCGCGGGGCCCAGGGCAGGCCCGCCCGGGCCCGCGCGCGCCGCCCCGCGCCCCGGCCTGCTCCGCGCCGCCCGCCTCCTCCTCTGCTCCGCGCCGCGCCGCCGCCTCCGCCCGGCCGGCAACCGCCGTCGCCCGCACCGGCGCCGGAGCCGCCCCGAGCCGCCGCCTCCGCCGAGCCGCGGCCCCGCCACTCGTCGGCGCCGCGCCGCCTCCCCGCCGTCGCCGGAGCGCCAGATCCGGGCACCCCGGCCCCGGATCCGGCCGCCCCTGCTCCGCGCCGCCTTCCCCGCGAGTTCCGGCGAAGACCCGCGCCGGCGAACCTCGAATCCCGCGCACCGTTGACTTCTCTCCTCTCTCTTAATATTTCTAAGTCCCCAAGTTTGCATATTATCATCACAAATTCATATTGCCATAACTTTGCATCTGTAGCTCCGATTCGCGCGTATAATATGTCATTTTGTTCGTCTCGAAGATTACATCATTTTGTTCCATTGCATCATTTTCATTTGAAGTCATCTTGATGCCCGAAATGCTGTTAGAAGAGGGCTAGTTGATGTTTATTGCTGGATCTTATCTGAACATGCACTTTTGTCATTTTTGCCATGATTGATGTGTACCTCCTATGAGGTTGAGCTATTTATGTGTTTTGTAATATGCCATGTTAACTTTCCAGAGGATTTTGCTTTGTATTTTTGTGATGCTTGAGGTGGATAGAAATTGCATGCAAAGTAGGGATGATGATATTGCTGTTTGCAGAGACTTAGTGATTTCACTAAGTCCCTGACTTTTGTTATTATCATGCCATGTGTTCTTGTTGTTTCCAAGAGATCCATGCATAATTTGAGTATGGTCAGTAAGGGAGTTTTGAACTTGAGTATTTGCTAAATCCATCCATTCCTTTTTTTGCAATTATGGGATGCCATAGCTTAAGTCAATCGAGCTCTACTTTTGCTTCAAAATGTTACTGGCAGATTGTTTACATGTTATTCGATTTTGCCAAGCTTGGTGTAGTTGATCCTTGCATGATATGATGTTATTCTTGCCATGTATTGTTACTATGCCATGTCTTCTTGATGTATGTATGCTTAGTTTATCATGAAATGCTCTGTAGCGAGTGCATCGAGCTCACGAACATGCCTAGTCGTTATTAGTTTTCTGCCATGTCCAGTTTTCTGCTAAGTCTGAAACCTGTAACGAAACTTGCTTATTTGACATGGGTGTAATCATATTTTCTGATCCTTTTTGGCTTATGGTCAGTAAGGGACTTTTGTCAAGTGCTATGAGTAGATTCATGCCATGCGTTTCTTTGCTATGTTCTGAACCTGTAGCATGTTGTTTCGTTGCTCTGAACACGTCATCCTGATGTTGTTTTCCTGACTTGCTGTTATTTCTCCAAGTCTGTGAATCTGTTATAAGTTGCACTTTTGCCATGCTTGTTTGAACCTGTTATGATGGGATTGAGCCGTAGCTCACTGTTCATCTTTTGTCGTGCATCTTAAGTAGATTACCGTCATATGCTTTGTTGCCATGTTTGGGTGCAGTAGCTTAATTATTTGTTGCTTGCTAAGTAGCATCATGCTGTTTATGGCAGATTCATGTCATTCTTGTATCGCTTGCCATTTGCGAACCGTGCATCCGATTCCGGTGATCTTTATATCGATTTCAACCGAAATCACCTCATCTATCCAGCGGCATGCTTGGTTTGCCAAGATTATGCCCTGTTCTTCCTTGTCCTTCCGGAGCATGCATTCGCACTTCATATCACCTCTCGCATATCTTGCCATGTTTTGCATCATGTTGATTGCGCATTGCATCGTGGTTGATATTGGTTCCTTTGCTTGTTCTCTTGTCTTGGGTAGAGCCGGGAGATGAGTACGTGACCGAGGATTCCGTTGAGAACGTTTACGAGGACCAAGCTTTCGACAACTCTGAGAACCTTGCAGGCAAGATGATCATACCCTCGAAATCACTTCTATCTTTGCTTGCTAGATTGCTCGCTCTTTTGCTATGCCTATGCTGCGATACCCACCACTTGCTATATCATGCCTCCTATATTGCCATGTCAGCCCCTAACCATCCATGTCCTAGCAAACCGTTGTTTGGCTATGTTACTGCTTTGCTCAGCCCCTCTTATAGCGTTGTTAGTTGCAGGTGAAGATGAAGTTTGTTCCTTGTTGGAACATGATCTTGTTGTTCCTTGTTGGAACATGTTTACTTGTTGGGATATCACAATACCTCTTATTAAATTAAAGCATCTATATACTTGGTAAAGGGTGGAAGGCTCGGCCTTATGCCTGGTGTTTTGTTCCACTCTTGCCACCCTAGTTTCCGTCATACCGGTGTTATGTTCCCGGAGTTTGCGTTCCTTACACGGTTGGGTGATTTATGGGACCCCGTTGACAGTTCGCTTTGAATGAGACTTTTCCAGCAAGGCCCAACATTGGTTTTGCCAGTTGCCACCTAGCCTTTTTCCCTTGGGTTCTGCAGACTCAAGGGTCATCTTTATTTTAAACCCCCGGGCCAGTTCTCCTTCGATTGCTGGCCCAAACTAGAGCCCTTTGCAGCGCCACCTCGGGGCAACTCGAGGGCTGGTTTTAGTTGTACGGACTGCTCATCCGGATGTGCCCTGAGACCGAGATATGTGCAGCTCCTATCAGGATTTGTCGGCACAATCGGGCGGCTTTGCTGGATTTGTTTTATTGCTGTTGAAATGTCTTGTAGTCCGGGATTCCGAGATTGATCGGGTCTTCCCGGTAGAAGGAATATCCTTCGTTGACCGTGAGAGCTTATCATGGGCTAAGTTGGGACACCCCTGCAGGGTATTATCTTTCGAAAGCCGTGCCCGCGGTTATGAGGCAGATGGGAATTTGTTGATGTCCGGTTGTAGAAAACCCGAAGTTGACCTTAACTAAAACACATCAACCGCGTGTGTAACCGTGATGGTCTCTTCTCGGCGGGGTCCGGGAAGTGAACACGGTTGTTGGAGTTATGCCTGACGTAGGTTGTTCAGGATCACTTCTTGATCGTTTCTAGCTTCTCGACCGTGCTTTGCCTTCTCTTCTCGCTCTCTTTTGCGCTGTAGTCAACTCATGCTAGTCGCTTGCTGCAGCTCCACCTCACAAACCCCTT
This sequence comes from Aegilops umbellulata, assembly GCA_032464435.1. Taxonomy (NCBI): domain Eukaryota; kingdom Viridiplantae; phylum Streptophyta; class Magnoliopsida; order Poales; family Poaceae; genus Aegilops; species Aegilops umbellulata. Next base: position 178,908,902 of record CP136055.1, on the reverse strand, counting down.
TTCCCACCTTTAAGCTTAAATAGTCTTGATCTCGCGGGTGTGAGATTGCTGAGTCCCCGTGACTCACAGATATTATCACCTCAGTTGCAGGTACCAACGATGTCAGTGCTGATGACGCAACCGAGCTCACTTGGGAGTTCGATGAGGAACGTGGCCGTTACTATGTTTCTTTTCCAGATGATCAGTAGTGGAGCCCAGTTGGGTGATCCGGGGATCTGTTTAGCATTTGGGGTAGTCTTCTTTCCTTTTGGTACCGTAGTCGGACCTTGAGTGTAATCTGTTTGATGGTTGGTATTTATGTACTTGTGTGAAGTGGCGATTGTAAGCCAACTATGTATCTTTCCCTTATTATTACATGGATTGTGTGAAGATTACCTCACTTGCGACATTGCTTTCAATGCGGTTATGCCTCTAAGTCATGCCTCGACACATGGGAGATATAGCCGCATCGAGGGCGTTACAAGTTGGTAATCAGAGCCTTTCCCGACCTTAGGAGCCCCCACTGTTTGATCGTCTTTAGTGGCCGAGTTGTGTCTAGAAAAAATGTTTTGAGTCATTTAGGAATTATATATCGGAGAGTTTAGGAATTCTTTTTACTTCCCAGTCCCTTCGACCTTCTGGTAAGGCATCCTGACGTAGAGCTTTGACTCTTCTCTTCTTAAATTTCACTAAAAAAATTTTTTTAGGATCAAGCGGGTATATTACAATCGTTCCGATGGTTTTATGATGACAACATTGTCTTGGTTGCCTCCTGACATTTAGGGGTTGTGGCAGTGTCCCGGGGAGTTGAGCTCCGAGGTGTTGTCGTCATAATCTTATCGTTGCGGTTTTGGAATACCTGAGTTTAGTACGACCGACATCGAAAATCTCTTTTGTACAGTTGTTGGTGAGATAACCTGATAGCCCAGTACTGTGGCGAGTGCAGGGGTATTGCCATGACTTGTATAACGGATGTGTTTTCGAAGGTTGAGGTAGACGATTTCCGAAGGTTTCTTGGTTATGTGTTGAAGGATGGATACAGCTGGTTGTAGGATTTGCTAGTTTGGGTGAGATATTATGCTTCCCCTGTATCCCCAACACCTGATTGCATAACCGGAAAATTTCGGGAGTTATAAGTGGGAATTCATGTAGCCTTAGTATTTCTTCCGCAGATATTTGGTTTGTGATTGGGTAATCCTTACCAAGTATTTGTTCACTTCCGTACCTTGTTGATTTTATTCCTTACCATGTTCTAAGTGGCTTCTCAGCTTTGGAAGTGTGATGATTTACATTGGAATTCATTCGTTCATTCTCGTTCGAATGTTAATTGTGAAGACTATATGTTGCAATTTCGTTCCTTTGATTCAGCTTCAATATATCTCTGTCAAGATGCTAATGGATGTCACCCTCTTCAGGATGGCTCCACCAACGCGTCAGAATCCGGAACGCAATGATGGAGATCAGGCTAACCCTCCGCCTCCACCTCCGCCTCCGGAAGCCTGGCAAGCCTTGATGACTGCCACAAATGCCAATGCTCAGATTTTGATTCAGCTCTTGCAAGATCGCAACCAGGGTCAAGCTAATCAAGAGAATCAAGGCCAAGGCAACAATCAGCCGCACTTCGCTTCACTGAACCAGTTCCTTGCTAATCAGCCGAAAACCTTCAGTTACTGTGTCGAGGCCACAGACGCAGATGATTGGCTCGTGGACATCAGCAAACATTTCGAGTGCAGCAATGTGAGACCTGAGGACTTTGTCAAGTTTGCCTCTTTTCAACTCAAAGATCAAGCTGCTGAGTGGTTCCAGCAATACAAAGATTCCAGAGGAGGTCGTGTGATCACTTGGGATGATTTCCGCCGTGATTTCAAAGCGCACCACATTCCAGAAAGTGTTGTTGAGCTTAAGCGTGAGGAATTCCGCAATCTCAAGCAAGGCAACATGACTGTCTATCAATACAACACTCAGTTTCAGAAGCTCTCTCGTTTTGCAAGGCAAGACATTCCTGATGAGAAGAGTATGATCTACCAGTTCAGGCGTGGTCTCAGAGAAGATCTGCAGCTTGCTCTCGTGCTTTTCGAGCCATTAAAGTATGATGAATTCTACAACATGGCACTGAAACAAGAAGCTGCTCAGCTCAAGTGTGAGGCATCTAAGAAGAGAGTCAGAGACGCAGTTCAGTCTTCTTCTTCCTCACTTGTGGCAGCTAAGCAACAGAAGTTCTGGTTGCCTCCTCCTCCTCCGTTCCGTCAGCCTTATCAGCAGAAGAACTCAAGTGGTCGTGGATCTTCCCACCCACCCAACCCTGGTTATCAGAACAAGTCTCAGAATCAAGCTCCAAGGCCAAGTGCTCCTTATCATCGTCCGCTCTCAGAGGTGACTTGTAACAAATGTCAGCAGAAGGGTCACTATGCGAACAAGTGCTTCAACCAGAGGCGTCTTCCGCCTCCTCCTCCTGTGAAATCTTCCAGCAATGCAGTGGTCAAGCATAATCCTAAGCATGCCAAGGTGAACATGTTGAATGCAGCTCAAGCAGAGGATTCTTCTGAAGTGATCATGGGTAATCTCCCTGTTAATGATATTCCTGCAAGAGTCTTATTTGATACGGGTGCATCACATTGTTTCATCTCAAGACCTTTTGCGTCTAAGCATGATTTCGTTACTCAAGTTTTGCCGAGACCTTTGTCTATTGTGTCCCCGGGTAAGCATTTGACTTCTCGAGTTTCGGTTCCGGATGTTTCCATCAAGATGGGCGACTATAAATTTCTATCTTCTCCAATGGTGCTTGGTGATTCTGATATTGATCTCATTCTCGGGATGGACTGGCTTTCTAAGCACAAGGCTCAGCTTGAGTGTGCTGCCAGGGAAATCAAATTGACTCACACTTCGAACGATGTGATCATCTATGCTTCTCGTGATGATACCATTCGGTTGTTTTCTCTCAATGAGATGGGTGAAATGGAGGCTATCTCTCAGATTCCAGTCGTTTGTGAGTACCAAGATGTTTTTCCAGAAGAGCTTCCGGGTATGCCTCCCCGCAGGCCAGTTGAATTCGTTATTGAGCTTGAGCCTGGCACAGAACCCGTTTGCAAGCGTCCTTACAAACTTGGACCAGATGAGCTCAAGGAATTGAAGATTCAACTCGATAAACAAGAACGTCTGGGTCTGATCAGACCGAGTTCTTCTCCTTGGGGTTGTGGTGTTCTTTTTGTCAAGAAGAAGGATGGCACGGACCGACTTTGCGTCGATTACCGTCCATTGAACAAGAAGACTATCAAGAACAATTACCCACTTCCCAACATCAATGAGCTATTTGAGCAACTCAAAGGTGCTAAGGTGTTCTCCAAGCTGGACCTTCGTATGGGTTATCATCAGATTCGCATTCGTGAAGAAGATATTCCCAAGACAGCATTCAGAACAAGCTTTGGTTCTTATGAATATACTGTCATGTCTTTCGGCCTCGTCAATGCTCCTCCGTATTTCACTCGATTGATGAATTTCATCTTCAACCCCTACATCAACGAATTTGTCTTGGTCTATCTCGATGATATTTTGGTCTTCTCCAAGAATAAGAAGGATCATGCCGAACATTTGCGATTGGTACTCGACAAGCTCAGAGAGTATCAATTATATGCGAAGTTCTCCAAATGTGAATTCTGGCTTGATGAAGTTCTTCATCTTGGTCATATCATCTCCGCCAAGGGCATCGCTGTTAATCCAGAGAGGGTGTCTGCAGTTTTGAATTGGAATCCTCCTCAGAATGTCAAGCAGCTTCGCAGTTTCCTTGGACTTGCAAGCTATTGCCGAAGATTCGTTGAGAATTTCTCCAAGATTGCCAAGCCTCTTTCCAACCTCCTCCAGAAGCATGTGAAATATGTTTGGTCTCCTGAGTGTGACGTTGCTTTCAACACTCTCAAAGAGAAACTTGTCACTGCTCCAGTTCTGACTCCTCCTGATGAATCCAAGCCTTATGAAGTATTCTGTGATGCTTCTCTCCAGGGCCTCGGTGCTGTGTTAATGCAAGAGAAGAAGGTTGTTGCCTATACCTCTCGCCAGTTGAAGCCCAATGAAAGGAACTACCCCACTCACGATCTTGAGTTGGCGGCAGTTGTCCACGCACTAATTACATGGAGACATCTCCTGTTGGGAAGGAAAGTGGACATATTCACAGATCACAAGAGTCTCAAGTATATCTTCACTCAGCCTCATCTCAACCTCAGGCAAACTCGATGGGTCGAAATGATTCAAGAGTATAATCCGAGTATTGAATATACTCCAGGCAAGGCTAATGTGGTTGCAGACGCTTTGAGCAGAAAGGCTTACTGCAACAGCTTAATCCTCAAGCCTTTCCAACCGGATCTTTGTGAAGCTTTCCGCAAGTTGAATCTCCAAGTTGTTCCTCAAGGTGTTCTTGCCAACCTAATTGTCTCTCCTACTTTGGAAGATCAGATTCGTGAGGCACAATTGTTGGATACCATGGTGAAGAAGGTGAAACGTGGTATTGAAAAGAGCATCCCCAAATACAAGTGCTATCGAGTTGATGACAGAGATACGCTTTTCTTCGAGGACCGGATTGTGGTTCCAAAGGGTGATCTTCGTAAAGTCATTATGAATGAAGCGCACAATTCTCTCCTGTCAATTCATCCTGGAAGTTCGAAGATGTACCATGACCTCAAGCAGTCGTATTGGTGGACTCGAATGAAGCGTGAGATCGCTCAATTCGTGAATGAGTGTGATGTATGCAGAAGGGTGAAAGCAGAACACCAACGACCAGCTGGACTTCTCCAACCTCTTGCTATTCCAGAATGGAAGTTCGATCATATCGAAATGGACTTCGTGACTGGTTTTCCTAAGTCCAAGCGTGGAAATGATGCTATCTTCGTCGTCATCGACAAGCTCACCAAAGTGGCTCATTTTCTTCCTATCAAAGAGTCTATCACAGCAGCGCAGCTGGCAGAGCTCTACACCTCCAGAATTGTCTCGTTGCACGGCATTCCACAATTGATCTCTTCAGACCGTGGCAGCATCTTTACCTCCAAGTTTTGGGATTCATTTCAGAAGGCCATGGGCACCAACATTCGCTTCAGCACAGCTTTCCACCCTCAGACTAGTGGACAAGTCGAGCGTGTCAATCAAATTCTTGAAGATATGCTCAGAGCCTGTGTTATCTCTTTCGGCATGAAGTGGGAGGATTGTCTTCCTTATGCTGAATTCTCTTACAACAACAGCTTTCAAGCCAGTTCGGGCAAAGCCCCATTCGAGATTCTCTATGGCAGAAAGTGCCGTACTCCTCTCAACTGGTCTGAAACCGGTGAACGTCAATTGCTCGGCAATGATTTGATCTCAGAGGCTGAGGCCATGTGCAAGGTGATTCGTGAGAACCTCAAAGCAGCGCAATCGCGCCAGAAGAGCTATTACGATAGCAAACACCGAGATGTGGCATTCGAGATCGGAGACCATGTATACCTCCGCGTCTCTCCAATGAAAGGAACTCGTCGCTTCGGTATCAAGGGGAAACTTGCCCCCAGATACGTCGGTCCCTTCAAGATCATCGGCAAACGAGGCGATCTAGCCTATCAACTTGAGCTTCCCTCCAACTTTGCAAATGTGCACGATGTCTTCCACGTGTCACAGCTTCGCAAGTGCTTCAAGACGCCTGAGCGCACCATCAACTTCGAAGAGATTGATCTTCAAGAAGATTTGTCCTATCATGAGCATCCAGTTGCCATTCTTGAGACAACTGAGCGCAAGACTCGCAACAAGTCAATCAAATTCCTCAAAGTGAAATGGTCACATCATTCAGACCGAGAGGCCACATGGGAGCGTGAAGACCACCTACGTTCTGAGTACCCGGAGTTCTTTCAGTCCTAGATCTCGGGACGAGATCCTCTCATAGTGGTGGTGTGTTGTAACGCCCCCGATGTAACTTGCCATATTTGTAACCCAACTCTTGCCATTTCCGGCTATGTGCTATGATATTTCCTCCGTGGTTGGGTTCTCTTCGTTTGGCATTTTGGTCATGTCATGCATTTCATATCATGTCATCATGTGCATCGCATTCGCATACGCATTCGTCTCATAAATCCGAGCATCTTTCCCGTTGTCCGTTTTGCAATCCGGCGCTCCTATGTCTCCCGGCGTCCTCTTTTACATTTCTTCGTGAGCGGGTATTAAACATTCTCGGAATGGACCGAGGTTTGACATGTGGCCTCGGTATAGCACCGGTAGACCGCCTGTCAAGTTTCGGGTCAATCGGAGTTCGTTTGGTACTCCAACGGTTAACCGGGTAACCGTGAAGGCCTCGTGTGTGTTGCAGCCCAACACCCCTTCAAAACAGCCCAATAACCCATCTAAGTCACTCCCATGTCCTCCGCCGTCCGATCACGATCGCGTGGGCGAAAACCGCACTCCATTTGGAGCTCCCTAGCTCCTTCTGTCTATAAAAACGTCTTCCCCGTCTAAATCTGAGAGAGAAACCACCTCCTAACCCTAGCCGTCGCCTCGAAATCCATGCAGCATCCGCGCCGCCGCACTGTTCACGCCAGCGCCGCCGCCCCGGGCCAATCAGGCCGCGCCGCGCGCCCCCCCGTGCCCACTTCGCCGCCGGCCCGCGGGGCCCAGGGCAGGCCCGCCCGGGCCCGCGCGCGCCGCCCCGCGCCCCGGCCTGCTCCGCGCCGCCCGCCTCCTCCTCTGCTCCGCGCCGCGCCGCCGCCTCCGCCCGGCCGGCAACCGCCGTCGCCCGCACCGGCGCCGGAGCCGCCCCGAGCCGCCGCCTCCGCCGAGCCGCGGCCCCGCCACTCGTCGGCGCCGCGCCGCCTCCCCGCCGTCGCCGGAGCGCCAGATCCGGGCACCCCGGCCCCGGATCCGGCCGCCCCTGCTCCGCGCCGCCTTCCCCGCGAGTTCCGGCGAAGACCCGCGCCGGCGAACCTCGAATCCCGCGCACCGTTGACTTCTCTCCTCTCTCTTAATATTTCTAAGTCCCCAAGTTTGCATATTATCATCACAACTTCATATTGCCATAACTTTGCATCTGTAGCTCCGATTCGCGCGTACAATATGTCGTTTTGTTCGCCTCGAAGAGTACATCACTTTGTTCCATTGCATCATTTTCATTTGAAGTCATCTTTATGCCCGAAATGCTGTTAGAAGAGGGCTAGTTGATGTTTATTGCTGGATCTTATCTGAACATGCACTTTTGTCATTTTTGCCATGATTGATCTGTACCTCCTATGAGGTTGAGCTATTTATGTGTTTTGTAATATGCCATGTTACCTTTCCAGAGGATTTTTCTTTGTATTTTTGTGATGCTTGAGGTGGCTAGAAATTGCATGCAAAGTAGGGATGATGATATTGCTGTTTGCAGAGACAGTGATTTCACCAAGTCCCTGACTTTTGTTATTATCATGCCATGTGTTCTTGTTGTTTCCAAGAGATCCATGCATAATTTGAGTATGGTCAGTAAGGGAGTTTTGAACTTGAGTATTTGCTTAAGCCATACATGCCTTTGTTTGCAATTATGGGATGCCATAGCTTAAGTCAATCGAGCTCTACTCTTGCTTCAAAATGTTACTGGCAGATTGTTTACATGTTATTCGATTTTGCCAAGCTTGGTGTAGTTGATCCTTGCATTATATGATGTTATTCTTGCCATGTATTGTTACTATGCCATGTCTTCTTGATGTATGTATGCTTAGTTTATCATGAAATGCTCTGTAGCGAGTGCATCGAGCTCACGACCATGCCTAGTCGTTATTAGTTTTCTGCCATGTCCAGTTTTCTGCTAAGTCTGAAACCTGTAACGAAACTTGCTTATTTGACATGGGTGTAATCATATTTTCTGATCCTTTTTGGCTTATGGTCAGTAAGGGACTTTTGTCAAGTGCTATGAGTAGATTCACGCCTTGCCTTTATTTGCTATGTTCTGAACCTGTAGCATGTTGTTTCGTTGCTCTGAACACGTCATCCTGATGTTGTTTTCCTGACTTGCTGTTATTTCTCTAAGTCTGTGAATCTGTTATAAGTTGCACTTTTGCCATGCTTGTTTGAACCTGTTATGATGGGATTGAGCCGTAGCTCATTGTTCATCTTTTGTCGTGCATCCTGAGTAGATTACCGTCATATGCTTTGCGGCCATGTTTGGGTGCAGTAGCTTAATTATTTGTTGCTTGCTAAGTAGCATCATGCTGTTTATGGCAGATTCATGTCATTCTTGTATCGCTTGCCATTTGCGAACCGTGCATCCGATTCCGGTGATCTTTATATCGATTTCAACCGAAATCACCTCATCTATCCAGCGGCATGCTTGGTTTGCCAAGATTATGCCCTGTTCTTCCTTGTCCTTCCGGAGCATGCATTCGCACTTCATATCACCTCTCGCATATCTTGCCATGTTTTGCATCATGTTGATTGCGCATTGCATCGTGGTTGATATTGGTTCCTTTGCTTGTTCTCTTGTCTTGGGTAGAGCCGGGAGACGAGTACGTGACCGAGGATTCCGTTGAGAACGTTTACGAGGACCAAGCTTTCGACAACTCTGAGAACCTTGCAGGCAAGATGATCATACCCTCGAAATCACTTCTATCTTTGCTTGCTAGATTGCTCGCTCTTTTGCTATGCCTATGCTGCGATACCCACCACTTGCTATATCATGCCTCCTATATTGCCATGTCAGCCCCTAACCATCCATGTCCTAGCAAACCGTTGTTTGGCTATGTTACTGCTTTGCTCAGCCCCTCTTATAGCGTTGTTAGTTGCAGGTGAAGATGAAGTTTGTTCCTTGTTGGAACATGATCTTGTTGTTCCTTGTTGGAACATGTTTACTTGTTGGGATATCACAATACCTCTTATTAAATTAAAGCATCTATATACTTGGTAAAGGGTGGAAGGCTCGGCCTTATGCCTGGTGTTTTGTTCCACTCTTGCCACCCTAGTTTCCGTCATACCGGTGTTATGTTCCCGGAGTTTGCGTTCCTTACACGGTTGGGTGATTTATGGGACCCCGTTGACAGTTCGCTTTGAATGAGACTTTTCCAGCAAGGCCCAACATTGGTTTTGCCAGTTGCCACCTAGCCTTTTTCCCTTGGGTTCTGCAGACTCAAGGGTCATCTTTATTTTAAACCGCCGGGCCAGTTCTCCTTCGATTGCTGGCCCAAACTAGAGCCCTTTGCAGCGCCACCTCGGGGCAACTCGAGGGCTGGTTTTAGTTGTACGGACTGCTCATCCGGATGTGCCCTGAGACCGAGATATGTGCAGCTCCTATCAGGATTTGTCGGCACAATCGGGCGGCTTTGCTGGATTTGTTTTATTGCTGTTGAAATGTCTTGTAGTCCGGGATTCCGAGATTGATCGGGTCTTCCCGGTAGAAGGAATATCCTTCGTTGACCGTGAGAGCTTATCATGGGCTAAGTTGGGACACCCCTGCAGGGTATTATCTTTCGAAAGCCGTGCCCGCGGTTATGAGGCAGATGGGAATTTGTTGATGTCCGGTTGTAGAAAACCCGAAGTTGACCTTAACTAAAACACATCAACCGCGTGTGTAACCGTGATGGTCTCTTCTCGGCGGGGTCCGGGAAGTGAACACGGTTGTTGGAGTTATGCCTGACGTAGGTTGTTCAGGATCACTTCTTGATCGTTTCTAGCTTCTCGACCGTGCTTTGCCTTCTCTTCTCGCTCTCTTTTGCGCTGTAGTCAACTCATGCTAGTCGCTTGCTGCAGCTCCACCTCACAAACCCCTTTTCCCACCTTTAAGCTTAAATAGTCTTGATCTCGCGGGTGTGAGATTGTTGAGTCCCCGTGACTCACAGATATTATCACCTCAGTTGCAGGTACCAACGATGTCAGTGCTGATGACGCAACCGAGCTCACTTGGGAGTTCGATGAGGAACGTGGCCGTTACTATGTTTCTTTTCCAGATGATCAGTAGTGGAGCCCAGTTGGGTGATCCGGGGATCTGTTTAGCATTTGGGGTAGTCTTCTTTCCTTTTGGTACCGTAGTCGGACCTTGAGTGTAATCTGTTTGATGGTTGGTATTTATGTACTTGTGTGAAGTGGCGATTGTAAGCCAACTATGTATCTTTCCCTTATTATTACATGGATTGTGTGAAGATTACCTCACTTGCGACATTGCTTTCAATGCGGTTATGCCTCTAAGTCGTGCCTCGACACGTGGGAGATATAGCCGCATCGAGGGCGTTACACTTATCATAAAGCTCCTTGTTCGTTAAGTTCCCCCAGTCAATCTCGTCGGCTTGTGATCCTGGCATGGTTAGCAGCAATAGAAACACACAAGAATATGATCCTACAGAATACTAAAAAGTGGTGGTGGTGGTGGTGGGTGTCACAAATCCGTCAAGCAAATCTCAAATTCTTACCAGTTCTTACCCAGCAAGAGGCGATGACCGGCAACCGATGTAGTCAAAACTCACAAAGCTTGGATAGAGCGATTACCAGGGAGAGCCAAACGCAAAATGTAGATGTATGTGGAGCTGGGAAGGCTTATGGTAGCAAAAAGGGTCAGCAATAATCAATTCAGAGATGCAAAGTTGAATAAACGCTCAACGACGATACTCTGCTGGTCCTAGGCTAGACCGTGGTAGAGACGCGAGCCTAGAACACTAACAAAATCACGGCGCTGCACGTAAACAAGGGACAAGCACACTCTGGAAAAAAAATCACTCTGTTTTTTTTGCGCTCCTCTTTTTTTTGCGAAAAAACTATAAGGGCGAGTGTCTCAAAACTCTTCCGAGGTCAAACTGACATGATGGGCACGAATTTTTTTAACTATTTTTTCTGGAAATCAGGGCAGCGACGACGAAAAAGTGCGACAAAAAATCACTATGATGCCGACTGTCTCAAAAGACTCAGAAAATCCTAAAAATAGGATAGCGAAAAAATATTTTTGGTCGCCGATTTTTTTTCCGAGACCTACTCAGGAAAGGAAACACGAAACGGAAAATAGATGGATCTCGAAAACAAACCTAATATGAAATGAACTCGAATTGGTGGTGGATATATGGTGGTAGGATATGGCAGCGGTAGTGGTATATGGTAGCTGTGGCGGTATATGGATACAGATTGGTGGTGGTATATGGATACGGATTCAGAGTGGTGGCGGATAAGCATTGGTGGTAGATGGCAAGGCGATGATGATAGTGCGGCGGCGGCGTGACAACTTATGACCAGAACTCGAAACTCTAAAAGACTAGACTCTAAGACCAGCAACTTGACACGACAATGCAACCGCAAATTCAACAAAGCAAAAACCCTAAAAAGATTATGCAAAGGCTCAGATTGGTTCGGATATGATGAAATAACCCTAAATTTTTTTGTGGCTTTTTCGTGGACTGTAGGTATGAAGAACAGACTCGTTCTAAATTATGAAAAACTGTAAAATCTCAACGAGCAACCTGGAAATCTGATACCACTTGATAGAGGCAAAGGTGTCCCGATGTTTCGGTGAGATAGCAATCGTTTTCCGTGGGAGTCGACTTTGATGATCCGACTACGAACGTGCGAAGACGTTGCTCCTTAGCAATCGCTAAACCAACTTCCGAGGGGTTATTGACCATGCCGGAGCACGATCAACCTGACCACGAGGGTCTATTTCCTACGAGCAAACGAAGAACAAGCAAGAAACTGAGATTGCAATCTGGATATTGCGAATAAAAGAGGAAACCTTTATTAATGAAGGTGGGGTTCTGTGACGCCTTGGTTTGGTCGTTGAACACAAACGAAGTACGCGAAGTTGCAGCTATGGCGAACTTTTAATCTAAACAAAACCCAAAGTCTAAACGACGCCCTAAGGGATGTATATATGGAGGAAGAGGGGGAATTTCGTGGCCCTTGGAGGAGGGGTCCAAAACCAACCCTAACTCTTGTTTCCCAACACATACGGATTGTAAAAGCAACCTATACTTAAGTATTTTGAAAATACATGGGCCTGGCCCAATAAATAAAGTGATGCAGCACCTAGAATAGCCTCTGGACAAAATTTATGAAGTGGCATCTTGTATATTTCGTCCAAGGCTTCATGCACTCCTGATGGTGGCTTCAAAGTCCTGAAATCATCACTTGTAACTCCATTCTTGATCCCCTTGCGCATGCCATCAACTCCATGGTTGTTCATGGTCCAATGTTCATCCTTCTCCAAGCTGGGCCCTTCATTTGTAAGCCAAACAAATGTATCCAATTTAGGCAGCATCATATTCTCATGAACATTAGAATCATTACCAAGAAATGAAAGTAGCTGGTAATTTAATTGGCGTGCGCGAGCTCTAGTAATTGGTCCAGTATATGTAACAGTAGGGGTTGTGGGTATAACAATGGTATCTATGTCCTCATCATCGACCATCTTCCTTGAGGGGCTTCCGAAGATGGAAGTGTCGCCCTCGCTCGTACGTGGTGGCCTTGTTGTTGAAGATGTCGATGTAGGCGAACTAACGGGAAGTAGGCGAAGATGTCGTACGTCCAAAGGCGAAGATGCCTTGCTAGCACTTGGCAAAGATGCCGAAGTGGTGGTGGTAGCCGTAGCTCCGTCTTGGTGGTACTCGTCTCGCGGTCTTCTCTTTTGCTCATGAAGCTTGGACTTGGCGTGAAGTAGGGCTTGTTCGGACTTGTGCATTTGCACTTGTTGAGCATCTTCATGTTGATGATGTCGTTGTCGTGCTTGAGCTCGTAGTAGATGTCGTTCGTCGTTGTCGTGCACATGATGCTTGGAAGTGACTTGCCCTTCATGAAGATGTGGATCACGAACGTGATGGTGGTCGCAATGGAGATGTGGACGTGGACGACTTGCGCTTGCATCTCTTGGGCGCTCCTAAGATGATCGACTTGCTCGCTGTCGCCTTGAGGACGATGAGGGGGAAGAAGACTTGTAGTCGGCCACCATGTCTCATAGTTGATCCTTTAGCTCGCCCAACTTGGTGTCGATGTAGTCCCTTTTCCTTGCTTCGGAGTGGTCTATGTCGATGGCGAGGTTGTCGAGGCGCTCTCGCAAGGTAGATTTTGTGCCTTGCATTTGTCATTGTAGATCGAAGATGGATGATTTGGTGACGTAGTTGTTCACACCGTCGTTGCTGTCGAAGACCGGAGATGAAATGCCTTGCCTATCCATCACAAGACTCGAGCAAATATGAGTGGGAGAAAGAGAAGAACTATACCAAATGTACCTTGACCGATGTTGAAGATGGATCAATGATCACTCAATGTTTAACAAGGAAATAGCACAATTGGTACCAATTCTTGTCGGTTTCTCACACCTACACAAGTAAGGCTTATGGTGGAGCTTGGTGAGGATAGTGGCACAAAAATTTGATGCAAATTGTTAGCAAGAGTCAATAATGTTGAAAGAGATTCACAAATTCGCAAGTGTATAGAGTAGACCAATAACAATGAAAGGCACACGGAAACACACACACACACATAGATAGATAAATGGGGTTGTGCAACCAAGGATTGAGCACAAAATGTGGAATCCACAGAAAACGCTAGTGTTGCACAACTCAAGAGAGACGCTAGCATGATTGCTCTATATGTATGGTTCCCGGTGTTTCTCTCAAAATGGATAAACTTTCTATCCCAAGTATGCTATATATGTATGGTTCCCGGTGTTTCTCTCAAGATGATCCAAGATGATCAGATATGCAAACTTATGCAATGTGGTATGATGCTATGACACTTGCTTACAAGATTCTTTGCTCTCTCTTTTTTGCTTAAAATATTATTCATCTTTTTTTGATATGGCCACAATGCGAAATGCACAAACCAAGATAGCAATTGTATATATGCGGGAAAAAACGTGTGGCACAAGAGATGATATGATGATACCAATATGATATGGTATGTATGTAATGGAAGGTGTAAACCAATGATCACTAATGTGCACAAGTAATGTTGCCGGCAATACTCAATGGCTAGTCTTGATAGGAAGGTGACGCAAAATGGGCTAGGGGTTATCAATGCAAGAGCAAGGGGAATGTACAATGGTGCCGTCGAGGTTAACGTCCTTTGCGATTATGAGTGGCGGTGTTCTTGATGTAGATACCAAGATGATGGAGACTCGTCCCTAAGTAGCCGAAACACCTTAGGAAACGGAAAAACCACGAACTCAAAATCTCAAATGACAAATGTCAAATGGTGGTAGTGGAAAGCGATGTTGGTTGCGGAAACTCGAATGGAATTGCGGAAATGCAATGGTGGTTTTGGAGTACGCAATGCGGAAGTGGGGTGTAAGGTGGTGGACTATACACGGTGTCGGAGTTGGAAGCACGGTCCCTAAGTAGCCTAAACACATTAGGAGACACAACTCACAACACAAACAAAATTGGGTTAAGTTGGGGTGGAAGTGTATGGTTGGTAAGCCTATGCGGAAGTGGTCGTGGTGGTTGATGAAGAAGCAACCATCCATAAGTAGCCGAAACACCTTAGGATACTCGAATCACTTCTCAAGCAACCACTAATGCTATATGGATCAAGATGGGTTAGGTTGCGGAAGTCGGCAATGGTGTAGCGGATGATGTGGTGGAAGCCCTAGGCAAAGATGCCAAAATGGCAAACATTTGATGGAGTCAAATGATGTTGGTGGTATTTTTCTGGCAATGAGGATGTCAATAGCTTCAAAACAAGTTAAAGAACGTCAAAATCAGAGTTTCGGATGAATTAGTTACGGACAAAACAAAAATCAGCCGAAGTCAATATCTACAGGTTACGAACATCCGTAAAAGGACGGATGTCCGGTCGCCGAACGTCCGGGAGGGCTCAGAAATCCGTGATTTTCATTCTGTTGGCAGGTTCCGGTCGTCCGGAAAAGGTCAGACATCCGGGGGTCAGGGTCAACACGGGATTTGAGCTCCGGGAGGCGATTTTAGGCGGAATTTTGGGATTTTGGGGTCAAAATTGAGAAGATTTTGTGGATGAAAGATGACGAAACTTGGGGAAATGCTAGATCCACTCGAAACCAAGCAAATCAATGGATCAAAATCAACAAAACATCATCACACCAACAAATCACAAAAAAAATTAGGGCTATTTTTTGTGGGGATTTTTGAATTGGGGGAAGAACACAACAAAATCAAGCTAGAAAACAAAGAGGGGAGGCTCCGAAATCGTGATCAACGTGGCTCTGATCCAAGATGATGTAGGGTGGAACCCTATATGGCCAATCTTTCACGAAAGGAGCGATCCCAACTAAGGACACGAAGAACACGAGGGGAAAACGAGGGAAAACACAAGAGGAAACACGAGAGAATCACTCAACCTACAAAAATGGATCACACATGCTCTAGATAGATGAACACAAAGGTGAGATACAAGATCCAAGTCCAACAAAGGACGATACGAAGGTAACCGGTTCTTGTCCGTGAGGAGGTCTTGATGGGGCCACCTAAGAGGGGGTCTTGAATCCGCTTGGAAGGATCTTCTCCGATGGAGGCACGTCTCCGAGGAGAAGTGATGCGGAGCATCCCTCGACCATCACCATGGACGTCGCACCACCACCGCAAGGACGGAGAAGACCGATGACAAGATCACACGCACGTGCCACCATATCCGAGGTTAACTCCTTCCTCTTCGAACTCCATTTGATTTCATAGGTGAACCGGGTCCTACCTCAAACGGAGATATATTGCACTCTCAGGAACCAAGGAGATGATCGTGTGCAGGCAAGGACGAAGACCTGAACACACAAGAAGAAGGAGAAGGAGAGAAGCGAGAAGAATGAGAGGAGTTGGTGCTCCCTGGACGCCCCGGGTGCCCGGCCCCGCAGCCCCGGGTGCCTGGGCCTCTTCCAGCTGCCGGCCCGGCCCACTCCGGGTGCCCGGCCCCTTGGCACCGGGTGCTCGGGCCACCCCCGCTCCGGCCCAGCTCCCCCACCGGGTGCCCGGGCCATCACCCCCGGGTGCCCCGCCCAGCTCCTGGCGCAGCCTTGACCCTCCCCAGGTGCCCGACCACCTCTTGGCGCCCACCCCTATCCGGTCCGGGTGCCCGGTCCTCCGCACCCCGGGTGCCCGGACTACACCGAAGGGTTTTCGTTTTCAGGGTCAAAATGGACCTTTGTATCCGTACCTCCCACAATTTCGTCCCTAGCCTTTATATACTCTTCCCCTAGCTCATTTGTGGGGATAGGAAAGTATATGATAGACATTTGTGAGCTTTGCTCCATGGATCCACTCCACTAGGAGATCAAGACCTCCTCTTGGAGTGACCCAACTCAAGATCCCCTTGAGGGAAGGATCTACCTAGATCATCAAGCCCTCATCTCCTTCATAGGATTTGGGATGAACTCTACCATGTATCTTGTTTCCCTTTGATTGTTCATGTACCTTGTGGATCTTGTGTGTTTGTTGGTCTAGTGGATGTGTGATTGGACTTGTTCTTGAGTGTTCTTCTTGTTTTCCCTCTTGTGTTCATCTTCTTCTTAGGTATCCCCCCTCCAATTCATGAAAAATCTTCACTTAGGGTTCCACCCTACAACATCTTGGTATCATGAGCCATGGTTTCTCACGAAATTGGAGCCCCCCTTCTTGTTCTCTAGCCTAATTTTGTTGTGTTCTTCCCCAATTTCGAAAATTTCCCCACCAAAAATAGCCCCAATTTTTTTTTGTGATTTGTTGGTTTGATGAGGTTTTGTTGGATTTGATCCATGGATTTTCTTGGTTTCAAGTGGATCTAGCTTTCCCCCATCCATCTCCACCTTTCCCTCCACAAAATCCACCAATTTCTTGCATCTTCCCATGAATTTCCGCCCAAATCCGACACCCACGGGCACCCGGACCTCAAACCCCGGCACCCGGACCCCCCCCCCCCCCGCGCTCACCCCCGCTGACCGCCCCGGGTGCCCCGACTGTTTTCCTCAGACCACCCCGGGTGCCCGCACCTTCCACCCCCGGGCACCCGCACCCCCTAGAATCAGCCGCGTGCACTTTATATTTTCGACCATAACTTTTGTTCCCGGAGTCCGATTTTCGCGTTCTTTAACTCGTTGAGTAGCTATTGACATCCCCCATGTACCTAGATAGGTTACAACACCATTTGGATCCATCAAAAATTTGGCATTTTGGCATCTTTGCATAGGCCATCCACCATATCATCTACGCAAACCACCATAACTTTCCGCACCCTTACCCGTTTTTGATCCATATAGCATTTTTGGTTGCTTGAGGGGTGACTCGAGTCTCCTAAGGTGTTTCGGCTACTTAGGGACGTTCACTCCGTCAGCACCCACCACCACCACTTCCGCATTGCCCACTCCGGAGACACCAACGCATTCCGCTACCGCCATTTGACATTTTCCTTTGGAGATTTTGAGTTTGCGGTTTTTACCGTTTCCTAAGGTGTTTCTGCTACTTAGGGACGGGTCTACATCATCTTGGTTTCTACATCAAGAACATCGCCACTCATCATTGCCACGAGGTCGTCTTTGACATCGACCACTTCACCATTTTGACACCCTAACCGTAAGCAAGAACGGTAACCTCTATATCACCTTCGTATCGTGGTATCCCATCATTGTACATTCATTCCATTACATTGTTAACCCCTTAGCCAATTTTGCATCACTTTCCTATCGAGACTAGCCATTGAGTATTGCCGGCAACATTACTTGTGCACATTAGTGAGCTGTACCTTCCATTGCATACATACCATATCATATTGGTATCATCATATCATCACTTGTGTCACAAGATTGTTTCCGCATATACAAAATTGCTACCTTGGTTTGTGCATTTCCCAAAGTGGCCATATCAAAAAAAAGACGAGAATAAGCTTTTAAGCAAAAAGGAAAAGAGAGCAAAGAGCTTGTAAGCAAGAGCCATAGCATCGCCACATTGCATACCATACTACATATTGATCATCTTGGATCATCGTGTGCGCAACACCGGAACATCATACACATAGCATACTTGGGATAGAAAGCTCATACATTTTGCATCTTCTAGGTTGTGCACAAGTGTCGTATCCGCCTATTGAGCAATCGTGCTAGCGTCTCTCTTGAGTTGTGCAACACGAGCGTTTTCTGTGGATTCCACATTTTGTCTTCATTCCTTGGTTGCACGACCCCATTTATCTATCCGTGTGTGTGTTTCCGTGTGCCACATATTGCTATTGGTATACTTGCTTCACTTGCGAATTTGTGAATCTTTTCCAACATTATTGACTCTTGCTAACATTTTGCATCAAATTTTTGTGCCACTATCCTTACCGAGCTCCACCATACACTTTACTTGATAGGTGTGAGTGAACAAGTCCGGTACCAATTCCACTATTCTTTCATCTCACATTGAGTGAAACGGGATACATCCTCAACTTCGGGAAAAGGTCACTTGGTTTTGTTTATCTCATTTCCTACTCACCTCTACTCGAGTCTTGTGATGGATAGGCAAGGCATTTCGTATCCGGTCTTCGACAACAACGATGGCGCGAACAACTACATCACCAAAATGCCCATCTTTGGACTACAACGAGCAACGCGAGGCATTGAACAACTCGCCATCGACACTCGCAAAAACGAAGCAAGGATAAGGGACTACCTCGACACCAAGTTGGCCGAACAAAGAGATCAAGTACGAGACATGATGGCCAACTACAAGTCTTCTTCCCCTTCGTCATCTTCAAGGCGATGACGCTCAAGTGGCCTATCTTTGGAACGTCATCGAGCTCAAGCACTACAACACCATCCATATGAAGATGGTCGCAATGCGTACACCTACAAGTCCTAAAAATATCTACATCAAGCTACGGACAAACTTCATGAGCACAAGAGAAGACCGCGAGACAAGCACCACCAAGACGGAGCTACGACTACTTCGACTACTTTGGCATCTTCGCCAAGGGTTATCAAGGCATCTTCGCCTTCGGACGTACGACATCTTCGCCAACCTCCGACAAGTACGCCTACACCGTCCTTCCTCCACGACGACGGTGACGAGATGATCAAGCATGGGATTTTCTGTCGGTGTTCTGGGAACGGGGGTCCCCAGACTTGCCTGCCTGCGGCCTACGGCGTGGCTCAAAGGGGGCCCAGCACGGCCCATCTTCATCAACACAGACCGAAGACCCTTGCGAGGGGCCAAGCCACACGGGGTAGACGACACGGAGCTTCCTCAGGCACGGCCTCGTCAGGCTGGCTCGCGAGGAGGCAGATAGATCAAGGCGGGGTACCTCACGAGGTGCCCATGATGCAAGCCATGACGACCAAGGGCGCCAGGCAGGCGCCAGCCCGCGCAGTGTCCTCCTTTCCTCTTTAGTGCAAGGGGAGCAAGCGCAGGCGGGAGTATCAAGCAAAGGCACCCATTTCGGCGCAACGAGACCAAGACCAGCTCCGCGAAAAGGAGGAAGTCATTGTGGAGCCCAAGCCAGCATTATCACCAGAGCCTTTGGCAGACGAGGACCAACTTTAGTCAGGATAAGTGTACCAGATGTTCCCCTTCAAAATGGCCAATTATTGGCGCCCTTCCCTCTCAATATTTGGGAAGAGGACCAGGGCCTTTGCCTACAAATAGGACTAGCCACCCCCAGGGTAGAGGCGATTCGGGGGGGGGACGGATCGATTGGCAATCAGATCAGAGAGAGAGAGAGAGAGAGAGAGAGAGAAGGGCGACTGAACTCCTCCAAGCAGTTCATCCCCCCAGCCAAGAACAGACCCTCGCGAGGCTGTTCTTCCTTGTATTGTTCATCATCATCAGCCCAAGAGGCAATCCACCACACCACCACACTGGAGTAGGGTATTACACCACATCGGTGGCCCGAACCAGTATAAACCCTGTGTCTCTTGTGTTGTTCTTTCCCATAGGTTAGATCCTTGCGAGGCGGAGGGGTGCAGGTAGGTAGAAGGCGTAATCTCCGCGCGCACCCCAGAGTTCGAACCTCAAGGGTCTGCCGGAACCCGAAATCCGACATTTTCCCTTCGGTCGTGGAGGAGAGCGATGATGGGCCATCTTCGGCCTTCATCCATGGCGACGACGACGAGATGGTTGAGCATGGGAGTTTCCCTTCGACCACAGCGACGTGATGACTTGAGTGACTTGTGCCACCATATTGATAGTGAGAGTGACTTCACCACTAGCCCCATATATGATGATTTTCCACAATTCCCATGTGAGGAGAGCCACAACTCCCACCACTTGAGTGAGACGAGTGACTCCACCATATGTGACATTGAGTGCACCTACCTTGAGGGAGTGAGTGAGCCACCACCACATAGAGAGAGTGAGGCCATTTCGATTTCTAACAACTTAACCTCTATCTCTATTGTGTCTTCTCATTTGGTGCTAGGTCCCATATATGATGATGCGCCGATCTGCGACGACTTCGTCCTTCCTATGGACAAGAGAATGGCCATGGTGGACTATGATGCACCCCCACATGGTTCCATCACGATGATGACGTTGACCACACTTTGGTCTTTCCCACCTCACCTACACCACGTGATTGGAACGAGAAAGGTAACATAGGTGAAGGCGATGCTCTTGTCCCACTAGTGGACCTTCTTGACATTGATTGCTTGCATGATGTTGCTCCACCTATTACCATGCTACATGCTAGTATGATTTCTCCATGCGATGATTTACCCATTTATGATGAGTTTGATGATTGCCATGAGGAGTCTATTAGTTGTGATGCCATGTTACATAGGATTTCTTCTGATAATTCTCTTGGTCACATCATGTTTGACAATCCGCTTGCCTAGTCATATGCTATGCATGAGATCAACAATATGTCATATTTGCAATCTCATCGTAGTGACTATGCATATGCCATCAACATAAACCCAGTTTGCACATATGGCATAGATGACAAGCCCATGGTTATTCACATTTGTTTTTCTTATGATGATATTGATATGCTTCCTTTGCAGCATTTATCCTATATGCCATGCCATGACCACCTAGCTTCCGATATGCATTGTTTTGGATGTAGTTCATATTCTCCATATGATGTTTCCTTTAATGCTCATGAGGAGACCCCCATATTTTCCTCATACATGTTAGGAGATTTTGATTCATCCTATCGGTTGCATGATCGCACTACTTGTGTCCACCATATGCTCCCCATGAATGAAAATGATATTTATGTGCCATATACTTGCATTCTCAATTTGTGTCCCAATCATGTTATACATAGCAACTATTCTTTCATGATGGATCCCATGTTCTTATACCATGCATCAAATTTTTTTGAGCGATGCTTATCATGTGCAAACTCACACATGCACATACACATCATGATGGATGATGTGTACATTTACCACGAACACAATTTCTTTGGTTTGTGTCTCTTTTGTGTAGGTACCCATGAATACTTGTCAACCTCACAATCCCATGAGTTGACAAGACGGGCTCTAGAGAGCAACGATGACTTGGCATCTCATGGATTGCATTTCCCACCGCTCTCTTCGCGCAAAGACTTCGCGCATTTCTTCTACATGGCTCTCACATGATTATGGGTTATCGTCAATTACATATTATATGCCCATCTTGCCATGTTCACTTTGCATGATATACTCATTCCTATGCCTTTGCCATGCATTTTTGACCCATGCTTTGCATTACACATGATGATTGATTCTACTACTTGTATGTGTATTTGCAAGCTTGGTGGAGATATTGCTTGTTATTGCCATGTTCCATTTATGACACATTCCTATGATGATACTATGATCTTGCTTTGTGTTCGTGCTCGCAATATGTCATGTGCATTACCTATATCTATTATGTTCTCACATGACATGATTGCCATGCCTTCCTCTAGTGTGTTGCATCTTCGCTCCACTAGTTTGCACGGCTTGATTGCTATGCTTTCTCATCTTGCATCCAATTCTTGGATTACTTGACCCTATCATCTATTTGGTTGCAACAATGTCATTACTTCACATATGCCATGTACCATTGCTTGTCACTTGCTTCACTTGCTTGCCTCACACATGTTGAACAATTGCTATATCATTTGTGTTGAGTGCCACACTATATTAACCACAACCTATGCACATTATGCTTGGATTGTATTGCACTTGCTTGTGTTTAGACATATCATCTTCTTTGGTGTTGTGAATGACTCTTATGCCTACCATAGACCGTTCATCGAGAGTCTTATGCATGCTTGCTATAACATGGAGGTAGATGCTTGTCTACTTGTCCAACATATTAGCACCTTTACCTCACCTATGCATGCTTGTTTCCATGATGCTTTTCCATGTGCTCCATTTATGTGCTTACATGCCATGCCACACTCCCTTGTCACACCATATGCTATGCTTGATGACAACACTTGTTGAGTAAATCACCTCTTGAATGCTTGGTTTTGCTTTAACGCCAACTGTAGGTGTCAAAACCGGCGGGTCTCGGGTAGGGGGTCCCGAACTGTGCGTCTAGGCGGATGGTAACAGGAGACAAGGGACACGATGTTTTTACCCAGGTTCGGGCCCTCTCGATGGACGTAAAACCCTACTCCTGCTTGATTAATATTGATGATATGGGTAGTACAAGAGTAGATCTACCACGAGATCAGAGAGGATAAAGCCTAGAAGCTAGCCTATGGTATGATTGGTGTTCGTCCTATGGACTAAAGCCCTCCCGTTTATATAGACACGGGAGAGGGCTAGGGTTACACAGAGTCGGTTACAATGGAAGGAGATTTACATATCCGTATTGCCAAGCTTGCCTTCAACGCCAAGGAAAGTCCCATCCGGACACGGGACGAAGTCTTCAATCTTGTATCTTCATAGTCCAGGAGTCCGGCCAAAGGTTATAGTCCGGCTATCCGAACACCCCCTAATCCAGGACTCCCTCAGTAGCCCCTGAACCAGGCTTCAATGACGATGAGGCCGGCGCGCAGATTGTCTTCCGCATTGCAAGGCGGGTTCCCCCTCCAAATACTTCATAGAAGATTTTGAACACAAGGATAGTGTCCGGCTCTGCAAAATAAATTCCACATACCACCGTAGAGATAATAATATTTACACAAATCTAATCTGCTGACGTATTCTGTAGTATGACATCATACCACAGCCAAGCCTTTATTCGAATCGTTTTTACTGTCCCACCTCAGCGCGTTTTGCGGGGCGGTTTCCTTGGCACGTCTTGTCGAGGCAGAGATCGTGTCCCCTTTATTTACGGGATCCTCATCATCACGGACGTGGGTAACTCAATCGTGTCCGTCGGTATATCTCCTCGATCAAAGGTAAGTCCCAAACGGTCACGGGGAGGGCTCTTGGTATTCAGCCCCTTATAAAGAGATCAAGGCCTCACTCCCTTCTTTCGATCTCAATCAAATCCGCCTCTCGCCTCGAGTTCCAACACCCAAGGCCCCAGATTTTAGGCGCTTCGGACCTTCAACGATGTATGGTTCCGACCTTTGAGGTCGATGGATGCCTTCCTCCGTCACGGAGGAAGACGTGCTAAAGCTGAGAGAGGCCAGGTTTTTGATAGGAGAAATCTCGCATAGGCTGCCTGCTCAAGGGCAGGTTATTCACACTCCCAAGCCTGGTGAGAGCGTGGTGTTCGTGTCTCACTTCCTCCGAGGGCTAGGCTTCGCGACGGATCCCTTCGTGAGGGGACTCATGTTTTGTTATGGGCTGGAATTTCACGACTTGGCTCCGGAGTCCATCCTCCATATCTCGTGTTCATCGTTGTGTGCGAAGCCTTCCTCCGTATTACTCCTCACTTCGGACTGTGGAGTAAGACCTTTAAAGTAGAACCGAAGATGATCAAGGGACAGCACGCGGAGTGCGGAGGCGCTATTATAAGCAAGAATGCTAACGCTCCCTGGCCCGAGGGCTCTTTTCAAGAGGAGTTCAGCCTATGGCAACAAGAGTGGCTTTATATCACAGCTCCCAGGGGTACCAAGTGGGTGGCGCCGCCTGTTTTCCGCTCGGGTCCCCCACCATGACTAGCGTCATGGGTTAATAAGGGGTTGGACTGGGGGTCGGCAAAGGACGTGCCCCTGTTGCAGGGCTGCATCCAAGGTCTCCTAGGAAGAGACATCAATCTGGTCGTGGTGACGCAGGTTATGTTAATTCGTCGAGTCTTGCCCTGCAAACATCGCCCCCTCCGCCTGTGGGAGTTCAATCCGGAGGGACCGCGAGCTCTCCAACATTTTCTTGGCATGCCGCCTGTGGAGATGTACAAATTGTTCTTCGGACCACAAGTAGTGTGTCCAGATTCTACGGAGGATGCAGGTCTGAGCTACAATCGTCCGAATACTCAAGTAAGTAGCCCTGTGCTCGGACACTCCATCCATTCATTTATCACAACATCACCCTTAAAAGAGTTGTCCTTGAAACAGGAGTGGGTAGCGAAGGCGAAGTTAATAATCAGGTGTCCGGCCCCCTTCCTGAGACCGCGCCGGATCCCGTGTTAACCAGGATGCTGGAGAAAGTGCCTTCGAAAGAAAGCGAAGGGGAGGACAAGGGAGCTACTGCCTCCCAGAAGGATCCTGACCGGAAAGGAGGAATCGAAAATCCCTTTACTCAGGGGAAGAAGAGGACCGCCTCTGATGACCCGGAGACCATGGTCTCAAAGCGGGGGAAGAAATCTTCACCAGAGGGTCCTGCACCGGGGGATACCTCGGCCGTACTGTGCCCTCAAGGGGATCATCCCTCCATCGAGCCGTAAGTAGAGAGGTCGTTTTAATAATGAGATAAATCTTTGCTTTACTCCTGAGGAAAGTAACCGAAAATTTACCTTGCAGTTCGGACCTTAGTCCTTCTCAGCAGAGCTCGTCTTCGGGATATCTTCTTCGGGAGATGATGGAGAGCGGAACGCCAGCCCCTGCCATACCGCCTCATGAGGCGGGCGACCCCGAGGTGTCGTCGCGGAGGGTTTCTCCTGACCCGGTAAGGCCGGAAGATAATGATATGGCCACCCGAAGCCCTCCGGGTCCGGCTTTCGAAAAAGGCCATCGGACGAGTCTGGCACCGCCTGGTGCACGGTCGGAGGCACTGAAGGATCTGCTAGGACAAGCGCTTATCTCAGAGGAGCACCGTACGTTGATGGGTACGGTGATTGAAAAGATTTCATCCACAGAAAGCGGGTTGCATGAAGCTGTCATGAGTCTACTAACGGGCTTTGAGGTACGTGAAATGATGCACCCCTCTTTTTTTTGGAAAGTGCCACATACTTTAAGATGTGCCCCGTGTAGGTAGTAGCCCCTGAGACTCTAGGTGCTGTCGAGGACGACGGCACATGGAGGATCATAGTCCCAAATATAATCTTGCCACCTTCATATGCAGGTGGCGAAGTGTCCGGTGGCCAGCCGGACTAATGAATTTGCCGAGCTAAAGCGGCAAGTTGACGTGGCAGATGCCGACATCGCGCTTGTCAACAAGCGTCTTGATGAGGCACAAGGTATATAAGTTCTCCGGAGACACCTGGTAACAGGAGCTTGATGCCAGTATCTTATAACGCGTATGCTTGACGCGGATGGGGCTGCCGCCGTGGAGAAACTTCGGGCAGAGCTTGCCCGAGCCAAGTAGCAAGCCAGAAAAAGTGATGTGGCTGCCTTAAAGGCGGTTGAAGAGCTGAAAGCCGAACAGGCTGCTCATTGCCGAAGCAAGAAGGAAGTGGCCGAGATGGCTGTGAAGTTGAAGAGCGCTGCTGACCGTTGCCAGCTTCTTGAAAAGGAAGATCGGGCGGAACGGACGGACCTGGAGAAGGCCACTACAACGGCCAAGGATGGTCGCACTGCGATGAGGGCGATGAAGGAGGAGCTACGTCAAGCCGGAGATATCGCGGCTGGGAAGCCCTTTATGCTACGGATGAAGTTCGGGGATCCTAAATAAGCTCCGTTGGACTGGATGTGGAGTTCGGCGGACGCGTATCTGGATTTAGCGGCGAGTGCCGCTGATGCGGTCGAACACTTCCGAGACCAGGAGGGTCGCAAAGTGGAAAAGCTTTTCTGGTCGCGGTTCCACAATCCAGAGCGTCCGCTTCCGTTAACCTTCCGTTAACCCGGAGGGTCCAAGAGTGCCGCTGATGCGGTCGAACACTTCTTGAACACATTTGTTTTTCCAAGTGCTTGTTATATTTGCTCCTTTTGAAGGAACTACAAGAGGGTGCGACATTGGAGAGTGCCCATTTCGAGCTTCCACGTGACAAGTGCTTGGTGGTTGTCCACTTCTAAACAACGACGCCATCTCGTTACCATGGTGATGGAGATCACGATCCGTGGACGGATCTCTCCCAGGGGGGGGAGATGATGCGGAGCATCCCTCGACCATCACCATGGACTTCGCACCACCACCGCAAGGACAAGAGCACACGCACATGCCACCAAAACTGAGGTTAACTCCTTCCTCTTCGAACTCCATTTGACTTCACAGGTGAACCGGGTCCTACCTCAAACGGAGATATATTGCACT